>CM076676.1:156584105-157784105 GCA_038501925.1 Xenopus petersii | reverse complement strand
CGCCAGCGTTCATTAGTGAATTTGCGTAGTAACAAAAAATGCCAAACGCTAGTGAATTAACGCTAGTGTTCGGCGCTTAGTGAATTTGCGCCAATGTCTACTGTGTAGCTGTTCCAGTCTGGAATAAAATACATTTTAGCAATTTCAGCTACAAGTAACCTGTGATTTAGATAAAAAGGTGATCCATAAACATTTATATACCCAGAACTTATAAACTTATAAACAGCCTGGCCCATCCCTTAGGAACTTGTGTTTTTCCATATCTAGGGTAAGAAAAAGACTCAGGCTGCTGCCATTCCTTCTTAACTACCACTAACCCAGAAGGTTACACTGCCTCAACCCAACGTAAAGTCAACCCTTGTTCACACGGACCTTATAAACCCAAGAGCAAATAGAATGAAAGACATAGATATGTTTACCTAAACTATAATAATAAGCCTCCTCTTGTCGGCTGAGTTGTTTTATTTAAGAGCAACGAGTACAACTCTATAAGGAAGGAATAAGAAAAATAAGGTTTCCGGAAACTTTTGACACAGGTGCTATTGTTTTAATCTCTTTGTATAAATACAAAGAAAATGTATTTTTGTAGATAACTGAAAACATCTCTATAAAGAAACAAAATATTTGCACAACAGATTTGCAATTGTAAACCATTAAAAGCTTTCAGCAAAAAAAAGGTTTTCCCAAACTTTGAAAGATTATGCAACTGCTTTGAACTTAGCAAAGAGCATTAAACATATCACTTGTGTATTTTTTTTTAAATTTTTAAGCCACATTCCACGACACAACTCTGGTTTCTCCTTGACTTCTAGTGTGTTCAGACACCAATTATATTAAATAATAACCTGATGGGGGGGGTGTCACAACTGTGAGTCACATAACCAAACTCAAATAATCCAGCACCAAACACTTTCATCTGGTATGGTACCTATGGATTGGAGGAAATCTGATGTCATGCCAATATTAAAAAAGGGATTATGAGCTCAGCCTGGCAATTATAGGCCAGTAAGTCTGACATCTGCGGTGGGAAAGTTATTTGAAGGCTTGCCAAGGGATCACATTCAAAATATGTTCTAGATAATGACATTATGAGCCGCAATCAGCATGAAGGATAGGTCATGTCAGACTAATCGAATTGCTTTTTATGATGAGGTAAGTAAGATGCTGGACAGTGGGGGGGCAGTAGATCTAAAGCACTTGGTACCATCCCCACAAACGACTGCTTTCTAAACTAAGATCTGTTGGGCTTAATGAAGTCGTTTGCACATGGATAGGAAACTGGCTACAGGATCAGGTACAGAGGAAGGTTGTTACTGGAAAACAGGGTTGGACTGGGTCAGTGGGACAATAGGAAAAAACCTGATGGGACCCAGTTCTCATGGGCCCCATTAGCTCAGACCCGTTCCCTGCTCCAGTCTCTTGTTCCTGCCCTAACCTCCCTCTCTGTTATGGTCGTGACACAAAATAGGTACATGCACACACGTGGTGGGTGAGTCATGGGCTGAAGGTGAGCTGGGGCTTGGGGCCCTTGGGGGAATTTGCAGCAGGGCCCCCCAGTTTGACCCTGCTGGAACATTCCGGGTGGCTAAGTGGGAGATAAGATTCAATAGTGATGAATACATGGTTATGCCTTTGGGATATCAAGTCGAACTAACACCCATCCACAAATTTAACTCATTTCTAGAGTCAAGAGTCAAGAGTGAGTTTCTTGTCATTTCATCCATATACGTTTGTACAGTACACAGTGAGATGAAACAACGTTCCTCTAGGACCTCTAGGTGTTACACAACACAACATAGAAGTACCAGACAACAGACAAAAAGTGCAAAAATGTGCAACTGGTGCAGGACAGGACAGTGCAGGGACAGGAGAAGACACACTCAGCAGATGTAATATGTACAGTAAATAATGCTAAACGTCACACATGATGGTGTATCATTGTGATATGACAGTAGTAAGAACATGATAAAGAACATGATAAAGTGCAGATGTGCTCATAGAGAACAATTGTATCCAATGGCCATTTATTTATACAATGGAGTACAGTGGTGTGTAACGTTGTGGTATATAGTAAGGTCAGATGTAGTGTGAGTGTGAGTGAGATCTGTCCGGTCCCTGGGGAAGAAACTGTTACACAGTCTGGTAGTGAGGGCCCTAATGCTTCCGTACCTATTTCCAGATGGCCGGAGAGTGAACAGTGAGTGTGAGGGGTGTGTTGGGTCAGACACAATGCTGGTGCCTGATCCAACGTTTATTAAAATTTATTAAAAAACCAGCTTGAAAAATTTGGTATGAAAAAACATTGAAACAAATCCAAGCGTCAATTCAAATCGCGAGAATTTTCAGAATTGGCACTGCGAAAACGCAATTCTACTCTGCCCTGATATACTTAGTGACATTCTTGATCTTCTGATGGATCATTTTTTGAGGTTAATACAAGTAACTGACAGGGTTAGTGCCTACACTCTGGACAACAGTTGCACAACCCTTCGACATTGCCCCCAGACATGCAGCATGGTTCCCCACCCCCCACCCCACAGCCTCAGAGGCATTTAGACCAAGGGTTCCCATTTTACCTGTGAGCCACATTCATTTGTAAAAAGAGAGGAAGAGCAACACAAGCATGAAAAAAGTCCCTTGTGGTGCCCAGTAAGGACTGTGATTGGCTATTTGGTAGCCCCTATGTTGACTGGCAACCTACGGGAAGCTCTGGTTGGAAGAACACCTGGTTTTTATGCACCAAAACTTGCCTGGAATTGAAAAATAATCACCTGCTTTGAGGCAACTGGGAGCAACATCCAAGGGGTTTGGGAGCAACATGTTCCTCATGAGCCACTGGTTGGGGATCACTGATTTAAATCTATAAACTGATTAATTCTGTGTAATTGTGCTGGAAACTTGTTCAATCTGTCAGGAGATATTTAAACAACAATGAGCTGAGCCCCAAATTCTTTGACAAACCCAAGGGTGATCCTGCCCATTTTGTCACCCGAGGCGGCCTACGTTCTGCCCCCCCTCCCCACTCACCTTTTCAGTGCAGGAGGGGATCGCAATTGTGCTCTCTGCACTAGAAGAGCCAAATTTCCAAGTTGAAAAATGGAAAATCAGCTCTTAAAGTTATCAGAAGCTGCATGTTTGCCGCCCTTGCCAACCAGGGGGGCGTTGCCGCTTGAGGCGAGTTTCTTAACTCATTGGTGGGGTGCCCCTGGACAAACCTGCTCATTTTACATAAGGTTTAGGTCCAATTCCCAAACATTGAGATACGTCAATGGGAAGGCTTTCAAGTCATCTAAGATAAATGCATATCATTTGGATACTACTCCTCTACAGTACAGGAATAAAGTTCATAAAGGGGCCAATTCAAGATTGCTGATGCCTTTGGTCATTTTAACCAAACAGCAACTTTTAGGTCTTTCTTTTAACCTATGTTATTCAGGGCTGTATTTAGGTCCGATCCCGCCCTAGACATAGGACCTAAACACGCCCCTAAGTTGTGCGCGCTGATATCCCGCGCCATGCGCACTGTCACGCGGCATGTTCAACGGAAGTAACGTCAACCCACTGTGCGCATGACGTCACTTCTGCAGTGTTCCTGGGACCCCTCACCCGCTCAGCTCTGTCATATGGAAATCCATGGCAGAGGGTGGGGAAGGGTTTTTTTTTTAAGGCCCCCAAAACCGTGCCACCCTAGGCACAGGCCCTCGGGGGCCTATATATAAATACGGCCCTGATGTTACCCCAGTCTATAGAAATATGGGATCCAGGGCAAGACACTTGGAGCAATTTGGTCCAAATAACCTTGAGAGATTACAAGAAGACTGGCACCCCAGATCTTAATCCTGGGGGTACATAGTGCTCTGTGTGATATACAAGGGTGCTTATTGTGCCAAATAAATTTAGTTACCTTTTTAAACAACCACAATTCTCTCTGTATGTGGAACTTAAAGTAATATAACATATTAGCAAGCAAAGTTATACAAATTGCATGAGTTCTACCAAACCATGAGAGTTTGTATTTACACCACTTTTTTAGTTAATAATCACATTGTTTCCAGTGGGGTGGATAATTGGTGTGAAAGGTTTGGGGGTGCAGGAGTATAGAGGGGACAGTGGGGTTCCTGACTGATGTACACTATCAATGTATGTGTGAGATACAGATCATTATGCCAAGGTTTGGGGGTACAGGAGTATAGAGGGGACAGTGGGGTTCCTGACTGATGTACACTATCAATGTATGTGTGAGATACAGATCATTATCACAAGGTTTGGGGGTGCAGGAGTATAGAGGGACAGTGGGGTTCCTGACTGATGTACAATATCAATATATGTGTGAGATACAGATCATTATCCCAAGGTTTGGGGGTACAGGAGTATAGAGGGACAGTGGGGTTCCTGACTGATGTACAATATCAATATATGTGTGAGATACAGATCATTATACCAAGGTTTGGGGGTGCAGGAGTATAGAGGGACAGTGGGGTTCCTGACTGATGTACAATATCAATATATGTGTGAGATACAGATCATTATACCAAGGTTTGGGGGTGCAGGAGTATAGAGGGACAGTGGGGTTCCTGACTGATGTACAATATCAATATATGTGTGAGATACAGATCATTATCCCAAGGTTTGGGGGTGCAGGAGTATAGAGGGACAGTGGGGTTCCTGACTGATGTACAATATCAATATATGTGTGAGATACAGATCATTATCCCAAGGTTTGGGGGTGCAGGAGTATAGAGGGACAGTGGGGTTCCTGACTGATGTACAATATCAATATATGTGTGAGATACAGATCATTATCCCAAGGTTTGGGGGTGCAGGAGTATAGAGGGACAGGGGGTTCCTGACTGATGTACAATATCATTATATGTGTGAGATTCCAATCATTATCCCCAAGGTTTATACCCCAATACCTGGGAATTAGCTCCTATAAAGGAGTTTTTTCTCAATATTAAAATGTTGGTGGGGTTGATCTGTGCAATGTATTTATATGATGCATTTTTGTTGGGACCCTACAATAAATATAATGGGAATGTGGGGTCCCTTTTAAGGAACTGGAGAATTCAGAATACATTTTGGGGGACAGTCAGCTATCTGATGCAATTTTGGGGAATTGTGGGGATTCGCAGCTATGTGTATTAGTTGTAAACTTTTGGGCTAGGAAGTTTACTTTTGGGGGAGAACTATTGGTTCAGATATACTTTTGGGTTACTATGGGCTCTGGACCCCTATGCTTATCAGGGAACCTGGCATGAAAAAGTTTGTTTGGAGGCACATTGGGAGGAGAAGTACCCTGGGCTTTAGACAAAGAAGAAACATAAATCTGGACTCAGGGCTGCCACAATGACTTCCTAACACAAAATAGAATCAGATTTTGATTCATCTTTAGGACTGGAGACAAAACCTCTAGAAAGGGCATCTGCTTTAGCATTTTTTTCCCAGGCTTGTATGTTATAACAAAATTGAATGCCCATCTGGCTTGTCTGGGGTTTAGGTGCTTAGAGGATTTGATGAACAACAGATTTGTATGATCCATAAATACTGTAACCACATGTTTAGTGCCCTCTGCTCCTCAAAGGCCCATTTAATGGCCAGTAATTCCACGTTACCAATATCATAGTTCTTCTCTGCAGGAGAGAGCACTTAAAGAAGGGGGTTTCACCCAATCTAGAATGGCCTGGACCTTAGCTGGCTCCATCTCTAAACCTTTTTGGGACAAAATGTACCCTAGAAAGTGTACAGAGGGGACCTCAAAGACACATCTGGTTCTTCCTTAACCTACGTAACACCTTCTGGACATGGACACAATGATCAGTTAGACTAGAGGAAAAGTTCAGGATGTCATTGTGATACAAATGTGACAGGGCAGGAGATGTATGAATGTGAGTGTGATCAAGTGTATCCAATATGGCTCCTTAGTTACAAAATGGATTTACTGACATTAGCTGCAGCTAAGGGTATTACAGGATAAACGTGTTTCTTATTTAGAACTTTATAAACATTGTTTGGGAAATGTTAGGGTTAACCCTAAGGCAAGCGATAAGGAAAAGCAAATCATTACAGAGACAGAACAAACATGTTAGTCATGAAGAAGAAAGCTCATGGCCAAATTTCCAGGTTTATGGCCATTATTTTATGGTATATGTAAACATTTAGGATTAAGGCCAAATTCTGCTATGATTGATCGTTTTATTATTGTACTGGTTACATAGTTACATAGTTAAATTGGGTCTATTCAAGTCCATCAAGTTCAACACCTCCAAATGAAAACCCAGCATCCACACACACACCCCTCCATTCCCTCAAATAAATTATATATATACCCATATCTATACGATCACAATAGCCTTTGTATTATGTCTGTCCAAGAAATCATCCAAGTCCCTCTTATAGTCATTAACTGAATCATCACCCGGCAGTGCATTCCCCCAACCTCACTGTCCTCACTGTGATGAACCCCCTACTCTGTTCCTTTAAATGAAACTTCTTTTCCTCTAGTCTGAAGGGGAGGCCTCTGGTACGTGATTCTCTTTATGGGTAAAAAGGTCCCCTGCTATTTGTCTATAATGTCCTCTAATGTACTTGTAAAGTCTAATCATGTCCCCTCACAAGCGCCTTTTTTCCCCCAGAGAAAACAACCCCAACCTTGTCAGTCTCAACTAATAATGAAAAAGGAAATTTGTCTGTAATGATTATCCAGAGACATAGTAAGGTTTACAGATCTAGAAGACACTAAACCATACTCAAGGAAACTTCCGTAGATGGCCACTAATCTGAGAGATGGATCAAGAGGTTTAGTGGGTATACCGTGCCTAGTTACAAAGTTGATATACAAAAAATTGCCTGCTGCCCCAGAATCTAAGAAGGTAAGACACACTTAGACAAGACAACCCTTATCCCAATTTAAGAAGACTGGTATTTACACTTGAGAAGAAGAAACTTGTTGGAGTGTAGAAATGACATAACCCAAACAGGACTCCCCAGACCTGTTTAGGCTCTGTTTTCTGGTCTCTTGGGACAGGTATTGTGAATGTGCCCTTTATACCCACAGTATAGGCATAAACTATTTGCCACCTATGACGCTTCTCCTCAAGAGACAAGCGGGTGGGACCCAATAGCATAAGTTCCTCAGAGGGCCTTGGGGCAGAAGGAGGAGGTTTAGATGCCAAGTCTGAGGATGTATTAGAAGATGCAACAATAGTTATATCCTCATGGCATCTTTCCCTATGTTTCCTATCTGGATAGCCAGATGCACGAGGGAGTAATCATAATGATGCCCATTGCCTTGAAGAAGGCCTCTAAAGAGAGATGGGCTGGATCATGAGGGGATAGGATAGACTGAATGCCCAAAGCTGTGGCTCCACTTGCAAGAGGGTTAGTACAAATTTAACCCTTGACTACTCCATAGGAGTGGGGTAAAAAGCCAAAATGTAACTTGCAGGTCTCCCAGAAAGCAGAAAACCTGCTACAGTCTCTGCTGAACCTCTCAGGAAACAGGAGTTTGGGCTCCACCACAGTGTTAAGGGGAGGTGCAGACAGAAGCCGGCATGACGAGGCCAGAGCTGACATGGGAGCAACGGGTTGTTGCTGAATGGTGTCCAACCTTGTCAACAGTCTTTACAGACACTGGACTATCTGGTCCTGCTTGGACTCTTGTTCCCCGATATACTGAAGTAGACTCGCCAGAATAGCTTCGGTGGTGGCAGAAAAAGAGGTTGCACCTTCAGCGTCCATGTCAGGCCCAACGTACTATAACATAGGGTATCCCACACTCAGAACTAACTCCAAGGACCTGGTCTCATCTCACTCTTCTGCCTCTAACAGACACATTTGGCTTCAGGAGGAGCCCTCTGCTACTCAGATACTAACAAATCTTAGTGTGCGAGGACCAAGGAGAGAGTTCTGGGCAGGCTAGGGAACTGAATGTGTAGTAGTAGAACGGGAAACAAGAATCGTAGTCGATGGTCAGGCTGGGTTGGTAACAATCGGGCAATGCAGTACAAAATCAGGTACAGAAGCATAGTTAAGGTCACAGGCTGGGGTCAAAACCAAACAGGAACGTGGTACACAATCAGAATCTGAAGAGTGGTCAACAACAGGCTAGGGTCAGGTCAGGCAGCAAAGAGAAGGTCAGGGACAGGGAGGGTCAAGAACAGGTTTAAACAGACTTGGAAATGCACCCAGGAACTACAGAAAATAGACCTTACATTGGGCAACATGTTAGCAAGCGCAAGCCCTTTTTAGTTTTCAAATATTTGAATTTTGTGCAAATGCTCGATAACATCATGCTGCATGCCGAATAAGGCAGAAGATACCCAAGCCCTGTATGACCCCAGAAGAGGCAGAATCATGAGTGACGCACGGTGAAAGAAGACAGTGGGTGTCCCCGCAGAGAGCGCGGCAGGTGTCCCCGTCACCCCACTAGACCACCAGATATTCTTACAGGAAGCTTGTGATCTGTGGGACATATAATGCATTAGTAGGAAGATGCCATTAGGGGGCCACTATGTGCTTTATTGTTCACACTTGCATGCTTTCATAAGTATTTGGGGGTGCTGCACAGTATATAGAGCATGTTTAGGGGACTGTGAGCAAATAGTTATGGATTTTTCCCTTTGCTCCTTGCTCAAATGTCCAGTTAGAGAGATGCGGACACTGGGATTCTGCCATATAGTCCACCTTTTATCAATATTGTTTATCAATATTATTTAGATAGTAAGAATCTCAGCTGCTTCTTACAATGGGGATCAGATGGGAATTTCTATTAAATAATAAAACATTAACAAAATAAAACTTTCATCATTCGAAAATAAAACAGTTAAGAACTTACATTAGTATCATAAATCCACAGAGAAGAAATTCATTGATGGTAAAATTTCCCCAGTCAAATCAATTCCCCCTCCACAATGTCACACTCTCTGTATTCAGAGAAACATCTTGAACCGTTATAAAATATCATTCCCATAGTAATTCCTGTTGTTACTACATAAACTTTTTTCTTGCTGTCAGTAGCGCATCACTTATACTTCATGGTTATTAGATTCAGCCGGTCAGAGCAGGTTGTGTCTTAGCATTACAATAACATTACTCTGAGGAATTCACAAAGAAATAATACAATAAATATGAGAAAAATTTAACTTATTCTGAAGCACCCAAAGCAGTTACACCCCAAAATAGGGGCACAGTTCCAACTGGATCCTCTTATGATTCAAGAGAGAAAGGGCCCTGCTCACAAGAGCTTACAATCTATGAGAGAGAGAAAGTGAGATGTACAGTGAGGGTAACTAGTGTGGGGTGAAAACCAGTAGTTAGACGAAAGAGTAAGGGGGCAGGAGGGTGGGCAAACTGCTTAGGGTTGGGTTATAGGCTTGAAAGAAAAGGGGAGCTTGAGCCTGGAGGCTCTGGGATGGGGCAGAGAATTCCAGAGATTGGGGGCTGTGCAAGAGAGAAAGTCTTGTTGAGGGAGAGAGTAGAAGCAATGAGTGAAGGGGGAAGAGGGTCATTTGCGCTGTATTAGTGTATTTGGGGCACTTGGTAATTAAAGAGGGGGTGTATGGTGGTGCCACATTATTAAGTCTGGGGGGTACTTAGACAGAGGAAGGTGCAGAGCAGTGAGTTACAGTAGTCTAGATGGGATATGACAAGGGCATGGATGAGAATCTTGTGTGAGGAAGGATTGGATATGGGGAATAGGGCAAGATTTAGTAATATGCAAGTGAATGTGGGGAATGCATTAGTGTGGAACTTGAGGTACTGAGAATATATGGTTGATTCTGACACGGATAGTGATAGTAAAAGTAATACTTTGCCTTTGGTAAACATCAATACCCATTCTTTATTCAGCATTAGGTAATTAGGAAGGGAAATAATATCTACCCCTGAACATTGGTCCCAACTCCCTGTTGATGCTTACAGTGGTACTGACCATATCTAGTTGGCACTCCCCAACTTTTACAAGAGTGTAAAGAATGTCATTGTAACTCACTGACACCTAAAGGGGTCACTCATTAACTCCCCCAGGGCTACAGGTGCTGTGTGCAAGAACCCCAGGTGCTATAGTCTTGAGGCTGTGCCCCCCAAGTATCTGACTGTGCTGCAACTACAGTTACATAACAGAGTAGGAGGCAGAGGTAGGTTCTCTCTGACCTGTACCATCCACAGTCCTGTCAGTTGTGTTATGTTTTGGGTAACCGAGGACAGCTGCCCTCCCACGCTCACACTGAGGGGCAGAAAATCATTTGTTTGACCAGGGGGTGGCACGGCTATAGGAACAGGCAATGTACAGCTTATTATCTAACAGGTAGTGTATATGTGGCCAAATTCGTTTAAACTGCTCATACTAAACTATAGGTTAATGGTCTAAAGTGTAAAATGGTGGTCATCTTGGTGAGTAGGGAAGAATATAATTAAAATTGGTTATCTTGGTTAGTGGGGGGTCTGAAAATAAGACTTGGCAATCTTGGCAAGCAGGTGAAACTGCAAAAATAATTGAGATGTTATCTTGATGAGTAGAAAAGGCTGAAAATAAGACCAAAAGAATGTCCATCTTGGTAAGTAGGAGAGAACACTGAGAGAGTGAAAGACTGAGAGAGTGACCACCTTTATGAATAGGGGAAACTAAACTTAATTGAGAGAGAGCCCACCTTGTTTAGTAAGAAAGGCTGAAAATCAACAAATCTAAATGAATTCAGATGAGAGGTTTAGACCTTGATAGAGTAACTTTTTTCATAAAGTCTCTTGTGATAGTGAAGAATTCCAACTAATAGGGTCCAAAAAATAGTAAACTTGCTGTCTCTTAACAGGCCATTGTGCGTAGGCTGTTTCTGTCTGTCTGATTGGCACCATGTTGGTTTCATTTGCCATATTGGTCACCAGAAAAGGGATCCTCTATTGCAAACAAATAAAACATCAGCCAGTAATGCCGACTCTTTGACTAGAGATTCAACCACTCTCATTGATAGGCAAAACACTTACCACTTTAACATGTCTCATTTCCTATCTGATTTTCCCCACCTTCAAACCTATAATTGCTCAGTCAAGCTCACCTGTGCTCAGAGGTGGAAGGATACTGGGGGAAACCAATCTTTCTGATAGCCCAGGCAGAGGCATTTTGGCAAATGGAACTGGTTGCTCTGGAGAGCCGAGAGTTTGGAGACATTCTCCAATGGGACTTCAATGAAGGACATCACAATTTGTCTCTGAAAGATTGATGCTGTGACAACTCACCCTGGTGGTGTAGTGGGGGTGTGATGGGGACGTCCACTGCGTCCATCCTGCACGGTGCCATTCCACTAAATGCGCATCTCTTCTGGGTTCGCGTGATCGGCTGGTTCCGGCTATATCCCGAAAGTGCAGTACATGACGTCCTCAGGTGGCACTGAATTCAAATATTTAAAGGCCTCGCTGTGTAATCTCATTGCCAAATGTAAAGGTCTATTCGTTAGTTTCTTGGTGTGATTCTCTGTAGTTCTAAGTTGTGTTTGACCCTGCCTGTTCCTGACCAAGTTTGTCTTCTGCCTGTCCTGACCCCTGCCTGTATTTTGACAATTCTTTTGGATTATGTTTAAAGTCTTGGTATTGACTCGGCCTGTGAACCCGATTATGCTCCTGTTATTGTACTGCTCTGCTCATCTGGTGTATTAACCTGGCCTGTGACCCCTTGTTCTCGGTTCCTGTAAAACGTGCAGTTCCCTCGCCTGTCCAGAACTCTCTCCCTGGTCCTCTTATACTAAGACCTGGTGGCAAACGAGTAGCGGAGGGCTTCTCCTGAAGTGAAAGGTGGTTGTAATAGGGAGAAGGCTGAGCCGTGACCAGTGTCGGACTGGGACACCAGGGGCCCACCCAAAAACCTTTGACTAGGAGCCCACCAATTAATCTTAGACAAGGGGACCACTCTCAGGACTATTATTATTCTTCTTCTCACTCAACATCTATTCTCTTAGTCTCATTTCTTTACATACTATAATCTATTATTCCATCTATTTAGCAACTGTTTTCTCATAGAAATAGGCAATGGCCATGAAATAGGCCAAATGTCTAGCAGCATAAGGGTCTACTGACACCTTGGCCCACTGGGACTTTTCCAGGTGTCCCGGTGGGCCAGTCCAACACTGGCCATGACTGGGACCTTGGGGTTTGTTCTGGGTTTGGGATACCAATCGTAACAGTACATTGGGCCCAACATGGACACAGAAGGAACAATGGCTTTCTCTGCTACCATGGAAGAGATCCTGGTGAGCTTCTTCAGCATCTTGTAGAACAAGAGTCCAAGCAACATCAAATTGTAAAGTGCCTGCAGAGACTGTCAGCTCATCTGGACACCATTCAGCAGCAACCTGTAGCTGCCATGTCTGCTCCAGCCTCATCAGGCAGACTCCAGTCCATACCTCCTAAACCATCTATTTTTGCCCCTAGGCCCCCGAGCAACCCATGCAATTGGGTTCAACTCATCTGTCTTCTGAGGAAAAGGGTCATAGGCGTGTGAATGGTTTGTGCCTATATTGTGGGGATAAAGGGCATCTGTGTAACACCTGTCCCAAGAGAGGTCTGGGGAGTCCTGCTTGGGTTATGCTATTTACACTCCCCAATCTTTTTCTTCTTCTTCTCAAACTCTAATCTCGGTCTTCTTGAATTGGGATAAGAGTTATATGCAGTGCCTTGCTTTTCTTGCTTCCTGGGCAGCGGGAACTTTTTAGATGCCAGCTTTATACATAAGCACGGTAATCCCATTGAACCCCTTGTTCCATCCCTCCACCTATTGGTGATTGATGGTAGTTCTCTTAAGTCTGGGTTGGTATCTTTCAAGTTCTTATGTCTCTGGGTAATCATACTGAGTCCATTTCATTCTATGTTATTGACTGTCTGCTAACTCCAGTCATTTTAGGCCTCCCCTGGTTGAAAAGACACAATCCTAAGGTAGACGAGCTCGCTAGTAAATAATTCAGTGGAGTCCAGTTTCTGAATCCTCATGTTTAAAAACTGCCCAGGTTCTTGTGGCAACTACTTTAGAGGGGTTGCCAAATCATTATTCTTCATTTTTTTATGTTTTTTTCAAAAAAGCAGCCGAGCTACTTCCTCTGCACAGGCCTTATGATTGTGCCATTGACTTAATTTCAGGTTCCTCTCCTCCCAAGGGCAGAATGTATCTTCTATCTCTTCCCGAGTCACAGGCCATGGAGGAGTATCCTAAAGAGAACCTGGAGAGGGGCTTTATAAAGTCTTTCTCATCACCTGCGCTGGCCGGCTTCTTTTTTGTAGAAAAGAAGGATGTGAGATTGAGGCCTTGCATAAATTATAGAGGATTACATAAGATCACGGTAAAAAATTATTACCCCCTCCCTTTGATCGCAGAGCTCTTCGATAGAGTCAAGGGTACCACAGTTTTTTCAAAACTTGATTTAAGAGGTGCTTTAATTTAATCCAAATCAGGAAGGGGGATGAATGGAAGACGGCTTTTAATACTCGTAATGGGCATTATGAATACTTAGTTATGCTATTTGGTCTATGTAATACCCCTGGCATCTTCCAAGAATTTGTTAACGATATATTCCATGATCTTTTAGGTTGGTATATGGTAGTATACCTGGATGATATTGTAATTTTCTTTTCTCCAATTTAGTGGATTGTTCAAGTTCAAGAAGTTTTAAGTAGGCTAAGGCAAAATCAGCTGTATGCCAAACTTGAAGAATGTGTTTTCGAGGTACCGTCAGTACACTTTTTAGGGTACATTCTGTCTCAGGAGGGGTTGGAGATGGAACCAACCAAGGTCCAGGCCATTTTAGATAGGGTACAACCTCTGTCTCTCTGTGCCATCCACTTTTGCCAATTACTACCGGCAGTTTATTAAAGATTTTTCCATTTTGGTTGCCCCTATCATTGCCCTTACAAAAAAAGGAATGGACCCTAGTATTTGGCAAGATGCTGAAGGCGTTTGAATTGCTAAAGAAAGCCTTTATTTCTGCCCCTGTTGTCCAACATCCAGATTCTTCTCTTCCCTTTCTAGCACAAGTGGATGCTTCATGGCAGAGGGGCAGTGTTGTCTCAGCATCACCCTGTTACCATCCATGTGCTTTCTAAAAAAAATTCTCTTGCACAGAGATGACATGGGTAACAGGGAATTATTAGCCATCAAATGGGCATTTTGAAGAGTTGTGACACCTTCTAGAGGGCGCTAAACATGTATTATATATTGAGTCCACTAGACACTTAAACCCCAGACAGGCTTGGTGGGCATTGTTCTTTACCTGTTTTAATTTCACCATTAAATGTTAAAGCAGATGCCCTTTTCTAGAAGTTTTGTTTCCAGTCCAAGGGAGGAGTCTGAGCCTGAAACCATTGTGGCTAAGGAAGTGATTGTAGCAGCTTTAAGTCCAGATCTGTATTCCTCTTTGTCTAGAGCCCAGATCAATTCTCCTCCTGATATACCTTCAGGCTAACTTTTTGTTCCAGAAAGTATCAGTGAATGGTCTTGCTGGAGACTCATGACTCTAAGGTAGTGGGACACCTGGGTCATAGTAAAACCAGTTCCCCTTTGTCTCGTTAACTTTGGTGGCCAACCCTAAGACTGGATGTTGGTAATTATATTGATTTGTGTCCAGTTTGCCAGTGTTCCAAACCTTTCAGGTCTTTACCACAAGGGCTGCTACAGTCACTTTCCTAAGAAACCGTGGACCCACATATCCATGGATTTCATTGTTGAATTACCTCCCTCTAGGAGGAACATGGTCATCTGGGTGGTTGTGGACCATTTCAGTAAGATGTTCCATTTCATTTCACCTTCCCACCCTCCCCTCGGCAAAATCTCTTGCCGAACTTTTTCTATCCCATATATTCAAGTTTCATGGGGCTCCCATGAACATTGTTTTAGATAGAGGGGTTTAATTTGGCAAGTTTTCTGTTCTTTCATGTGGACTGATCTATCTTTCTCGTCTGCTTATCATCCACAGACTAATGTAGATCAGCAGCAGAGAAATTGCTGTACTGAACAACTGAGCTACTTATTGATTTCAATGTGAGGAGAAATTGTCTCATCTTTAGATATCTATTGCTCACGTTTTCTCACAGTTTGGCCAGAATGCAGTGAACTTTGACTTTGGTGTTTAATACTTCTTCATTCTCCTGTATACTATTTTGTTTAAGCACCATTAAGCTGAACAACTAACTCTGTGCAGTTCTCTGGAGATTTTAATGGACTTAACTGCAAGAAGAGAAAAAGCTTGAAAAGATAAGAATAAAAAGAATAAAAAGTTTGAAAAATTAAAAAAGAGAAAAGAAGGAAAAAAAGAGAAAAATCTGAAAAGAGGAAAAAAAAGTGGTTATTAACTGAACTGGGAAAAAACAGAATAAAAGGGGAGTGTGAGAGGCAAGGAATGAGAAGTGACTATTTATTCTGAATTTCATAGTCTTTGAAATGGATTCTCAAAATACAAACTCTCCTTCTTTTACTAAACATAATAGTAAGACCTATGAGACAGCAAATAGAACAAAGCCCTAAAAGAAAACAGATCAAGGTTCTATGGGGCAAATTCACTAAGATGCGAAGTTGCCGCACTTCGCCGCATTTCGCCACACTTCGCCAGGCGTATTTTCGCCAGCGCTCCGCAAATTCACTAAAATCCGAAGTTGCGCACAGGGGTAGCGTAAGGTTGCGAAGTTGCGCTAGCGTTGATTCGCTATATAAAGCGAAGTTACACTAGCGAAGGCTAATTTGCATACGGCGCGAAATTCAAATTTCAATGGAGGAACACGTATCAGCACTACAAATGCCTAGAAAACCCTCAAATCTGCAAATAAAATTCTTATTTTGCCCTACACATGTGCCCACTGTCTAGGTAAGTTGCCATGAGTCAGGAAATGTAGGGGGGAAGGAGGGGAGCCCCATAAAAATTTTCGATCTTTTTCAGCCTATCACCCATCATGTAGAAAACACGCCAGCGTTTTTTCTGGATGAATGTGTTTGATTGTTTCTTCTGACTATATTTGCTAACAGTTTCCCTGATTTGTTTCCCCAGCGATGTGTTTGCAGTGTGACTCAATTTATGTTGTATCTGTTCAGTCAATAAAGTGTTGAAAAGAGCCTTTGTCTCTGTGTATTTTTTATATTCAAATAAACTCAAATTTCAATTGGGGGTTATTTAATAAAAAAATTGAATATCTAAAACTCGAACCAATATTATGGACCCGAAAACTCAAATTGAATTAGACTAAACTCAAATCTCGTTTTTTCTCCAAAAACAACTTGAATGTCAGGAACGCTAGTAACATCTTCAAATTGGAAACTGGGCCTCTCCCATTGACTTATACATGAACTGGGCAGGGCACTTGAGAAAGGGCACAAATGGCCCAAAACATGTTGTGTATGGTAGTCAGCCAATAAATACTTTTTCACAGCATTTTGCTTTGAAGTGCTCTTCTTGAACCAATTGTTTAAAGATGAACTGGGCAGGTTTTAGGTGGCGAATAGTCAAATTCTAATTTATAAAGGGGCATGGTTTGATAAATATCAAAATTCAATTTCAAATTTAAATTCGAATCGAGTTTGGAATATTCACAATTTGAATTTGGAAGTTTTGACCATAAAAAAATTAGAGCATTTGAATTTTCAATTCGACCCTTAATAAATCTGTCCCTTAGGGGGTTATTTGCTAAATCTCAAATTAATTTAATTTTTTTATTAAAGCAAAGTCGACCAAACTCCCATCCATGAATTGAACTCATTTATCAATAATTGTTCTTGAAAAAGTCAGAGCCAAAAAATTTGTGTGTTAAGTCAAATTCAACTTTATTGAGTCAAATTGCTGCTAATAAAACGCAGATTTATAAGATTATTGGACAAAAACCCAGATTTTAATTGGATTATCCAGCGCAGATCAAGTTTTTGAGAAACAACTTCAGGGACATTTGCCATTGAATTCTACATGACATTTGATATGTTTGAGATGGAGTATTTTCAGATTTGGATTTTTAGTAGCTATGGGGTATAATAAATCTCTAAAAATTTGAGGTTTTTTTCCACATTAAAAAATGAAAGAAATTGTATTCTTCGTGGTGGCTGCATCTTGTAAATCCATATTTTTTGTACTGGATAAAAAGTATTGTCCTGTAGTAGTTTTGTTCTGTTGTTATAATTTATTGTTTTGAACATACAGTAGAACCCCCATTTTACATTTTTCAGGGGACCAGAAAAAAATGCTGTCAAATCCAGAAAAATGTCAAATCAGGGAAATGTGTTTTACATAATATATAGGTGGGACCACAAAACACCAATGTAAAATTAGGGAAAACTTAAAATCAGGGGATGTAAAATTGAAGTTCCACTGTATTAGCATTGGATTTTTATTTTGCCTTATCTAATGTACTGACTGTACTGAAGTCATCATTTTTGATATTATGTTATGAGAGAGCTCAGGTCATTTGGTTTGAATGTTCAGCTGGTCTGGCTGGTCAGGTTGGTTGGTTTGGATGTTCAAGTCATGGGGTTGAAGGAGATTGCAGTTCACAGATCAGATTGTCCTGTCCAAAGGTGGACTTGGGAAACTTCCTCAAAGTTCAAATCTTTTTATCCAGGGGATATATATATATATATATATATATATATATATATATATATATATATATATATATATAGATAGATAGATAGATAGATAGATAGATAGAGAGAGAGAGAGAGAGATGGACAGCTTGCAATGTGAGACAGATCAACTTAATCATCTCAACTACATTCACATAAAATTATCCAAAGAGTACAGTAATAAGTGGAATATTTTCATAATTCAATTAGTTTTTATATTTGAGATGGTTGGTTGGAGGTCCCATTTTAGGGAGGCGGTTTTATCTGTGGAAACAAAAATGTCCAGGTATTTCAGGACAACCACAGAAATATCCAAATATTTTAACAACATCCAGGAGTCTCATCTGATGTTGCATCAGGGTTTGCCAGATACACCACTATTGAGCCTACATATAGAGAATGCTTCTCCTTCCTTTCACCCAGCCACAATCCCTTTATCTCAGGGCCATTTCTAATTATAGAGGTTCCATGGAAAGGGAAGAAGTAAGGGTGAGAGAGGACATGCCAGTCTATTAGTGAGATAGAAGGGTGGAGATGGGTGTCCACTTTTCAAAACAGAGGCCCCAATTAATATATGCATTTAATCCAACCTATGAATTTAGAAGAGCATTTGGACAAAGTAGCAGAAAATGTGAGTGGAGAGGTGAATGGGGTTATTATAAATGAGCGGACCAGAAGTCATATAAGGCTAGGGCCAGACAATTGTGGATCTTGGCCTGTGGAAATGAAGGCTGAGAATCTGTTCCACTGCTGCTCCTGCCTGCCTTCATCTGGAAGCATTGTCTCCGTTCAGGTGCAGGCAGATGTGGCAGATTTGGGTGCCGAAACACAACATTTTGCATTTTGCACCTAAATCCGCCCTGCCTACAGAAAGAGAAAGGGAGCAGCTGGTCAACTGAATCTCCACCTGCAGAGAATCCATATAGTTTGGCCCTAGTCTATATCTGACATTTTTTAAAACAAAAGAAAATTAATTTTCGATTACAGCTGTGGCCTGCAGAACTGAATGCCCAAACTGCGCCAAAGATGCAGAGCTAATATCTAATTTATAACGCTTGATAAATGTGTTTGGAGTAGCCCATGTTGAAGCCCTATAAATTGTTGTACCTCTGCTTCTGCTGCCCATGACAATGCAATGGCCCTTGTGGAATGTGCTCTGATCCTCCCAGGCACCCGCTTAGCCTGTTCTTTATAGGCCTTCTGTATTGCTGTCACTATACATCTCCTCAATGTTTCAGTTTCGGCTGCCTCTCCCTTCCTAGCCCCTGCTGGGACTATAAACAGTCAGTTTTCCCGACGCGCTCAGTTTTTTGTAGGTATATTTGTAGACAGGAATGCACAACTAGAGATCAAGGCAGTAGCTGCCAAAGAGGCTCCCCTTCTCTGGCTTTGCTCTGAATCCTCTATCCACATCAACAAGGCCTTGACCACTGAAACTAATGATACTGCCAGTCTTAACATGGCTCCCGTCATCATGTATAACTTCTTAAATTCTGTTTCCATCCTTCTCTCCATTGGCTGTTTCAGAGTGGAAACATCGTCTAATGGTAGTGCAGTCTTCTTGGATAGTCTAGCGACTGGAGCATCCACAGTTGGAGGATTGTCCAAATTTCCTGAGACTCTGGAGGAAAGGGATAGAGCTTCTCAATTTTAGCTTCCACCGGAACCTTTCTAGACTTTTTTTGCCACAGAAATGACCTCTTGCGCCTCCTTGTGCACTGGAAAGACATGTTTTCTCTTCCTGGCAAAAAAACACACCTGTGTCACCGGTCCTGCTCTTCGGTTAGAATGTGAGTCTACGTTCAGAGCCTTTTGCTTCTTGAATTCCTAAGGCTACTGCCTGCTTAATCCAGGCTAATAAATCTGCCTGAGAAGCATCCTTAGATGTTGATGAAATCTCTTGAGAAGGTACACGCTTCTGAGCAGGTGGAATGTCAGCATCGTCTTCTAAAATCTCCGCAATACAGACACCACACAATCTCTTGCCTGGTAACGTAGGCTTTTTGCAGGCTTTACAGGCTTATCCTGAGACCTTTGCCTTTTCCTGACAGAATCTTCAACAAGTGAAGTAAGCCTATTAGTTATGCACTTTTTTCAGGGCTAAAATACCCAGTAGCTCTGAACCCACATTGAAGCCTTCAAGGTAGCATCTTTCTCGGCAGCCAGATCCATCTCACAGATGCGTCAATGCAGGTGCATAGGCAAAACTGCACCCATTCTGAGGCAAAACAAGGCGCAATTCGATGAAGTAGGTGCCTCCTTGCACCAATATGGATGCAACCTCCCCCCGGCTGTATAGGGACCCCGTTCTGAGAAGGCGCTATGGTGATCACAGTGGAGGGGCTTTAGGAGGAGAAAATGCATGAAAAAACTACGCCTGGAATATGGTCCCGAAGAACCAAGTGGGTAGAGCATAACAAACCGTGGTCAGTCCAGCACAGAAGGAAAAAAGACTGGTGAGGGTGGGAAGGGGTGGGTATTTGTAAAATGGCTTGTTAACCCTTCTTTGTCTGACCAGGGCAGGGATAAACCCAAATTGTTATGCTGCCAGGGGATGGCCAGGAAAATATCTTGTACCCCCCAATTAAAGAAAATACCCTCTCAATTCTCTGAAACCTAAAGAAACTCAAATAACTCAAAATAAGTGAAAAAATATTGATATATTATTCTCACCAATGTGTATAAAAGTCCACCACCACTTGG
Source organism: Xenopus petersii (assembly GCA_038501925.1). Classification (NCBI taxonomy): domain Eukaryota; kingdom Metazoa; phylum Chordata; class Amphibia; order Anura; family Pipidae; genus Xenopus; species Xenopus petersii. The sequence continues at coordinate 157,763,830 of CM076676.1, read as the reverse complement.
CACAACATTTATACAACATTTATACAAGTGACCAGACCTGATTCATGCAATGCATATTCCTAATTACATCAGTTTTTTCAAATTAAAGATTTACAACTAATCTTTAAAATAGGATTAGACTTGATGAAGGGCCCATAGGGGCCTGAAAAGTTGCCCTTGCAATGAATATATATATGGGCTAAATAAACCATTTTTGACACAGATCAAATGAAGGGAGGGTAAAAGCACCCAGCATTTCCGCCAGTCTATGTTCTGCTGTGGGTTGAGCTCCCCATTATCGTGCATAGGTTTGTTTTTTATTGTCATCTCAACTGCATACAGGTACACAGTGAGACCAAATTATATAATATATAAAATATGAGGGAACACATGTCTCTTCCTCTTGGTGCTACACCTCATTCCATAAGCTCGTCCCAGTATCAAGCTTGGAACCCAAAGGAGATCAACACCCTTAGAGAAGTTGAGGGGGCAGGGACCCAATAAACAAGGTAAAGGCAGTGGAGAGCAGATTCTTTAAAAGCTCACTCATAGGAGGAGTTAGACAGACCAGCTTAGTAAGAGCAGTGTTGGGCTCCACTGAAGAGTAGTAGTACTGTGGAGTAAACGCTGTACCTGGAGACCATAGATTGGAGAGGGACTCAGTCTAGTTTTGTTCCTGAGCCGCTTCCAACGGAGGAGATTACATGGAGTTGAGCCTGAGTTATGAGTCTAATCCATAACAAATGCACCCCTTGTTTGCTTGTATTAAGAGATTGGAGATGGCTATTTTTGGATGAGGTCTCCTCCTAGAAAGATAACACCTTGTAACATCATTTCAAGCTTAAGCCCATCATTGTTGCTACATATAGCCGCAATAATCTGGAGCACACGAGTGAGATCAGCCATTTGCCTTGATATTGTTTTCATTCATCAGTATTTGCAAAACATACTAGAGAATGCTCAGGGCTGCCGGACCAGTTTAAGAGGTAATTATAGATTTGAGCAAAGTCCCGTTCCTGTCTGCCGCCCTTCTGGCATTTAGTCTCCTACACGCTTTATGAACTTCTCAGAACTTCTCTCTTTGGTATTTGGGTTGGAATTTTTACAGCAACTGCTTTTCCCATAACCGACATCCCCTTCCAGAACACCAGACACCACATAAGATGCCGACAGGTGGAAGCTTTGAGGCAATTTTCAGAAACGTCATCAAAACTGCCAAGTTCAGGAACGCTTCCCCACTCTTGAGTAGAACCTGTCCCAGTGAGCTTACAATCTAAGTACCCTATCACATTCCCATCAGTCCCTGTCCCAGTGAGCTTACAATCTAAGGTCCTTATTACTTGCCATCACAGTACCTATCACATTCCCATCTGTTCCAGTGATCTTACAATCTAAATCTCTATATCACAATCCCATCTGTCCCTATGCCAGTGATTTTACAATCTAAGGTCCCTATCACATTCCCATATGTCCCAGTGGAGCTTACAATCTAAGGTCCCCAACACATTCCCATATGTCCCAGTGGAGCTTACTTTTAAAGGTCCCTATCACATTTCCATCAGTCCCTGCCCCAGTGAGCTTAAAATTGGAGGTCCCTTTCATTCCAATTAGTCCCTGTCTCAGTAAGCTTACAATCTAAGGTCCCTATCACATTCCCATCTGTCACAGTGGAGCTTGCAATCTAAGTGAGTAAGGTCACTATCCCACCTGTCCCAGTGAGTTTCAATTTAAAGACCCTATCACAATACCATCAGTCCCTGCCCCATCTGTCCCAATGTAGCTTATAATCTTCCCTGTGCCAGTGAGCCTACAATCTAATCATCTATCATTGGAGCAGCATACTCCTGGGCCTTTTTGTAAAAATCGTACTCTTTATTTCAACATCTGATTAATTACAGACAGCGTCTGACGCGTTTCATGTTGGCACACTTCCTGAGAGACCTCTGGATGTTGAATTAAAGAGTATGATTTTTTCCTGTGATCTGGAAATGTGCGATTTCTCAAAAAGGCCCAGGAGTGCGCTGCTCCAATGATAGATGTGCTGGTGCCGTTCCGCTTAATGACAGACTTGGGACGGCAGCACCCGGGTCACAGCGTGAATGGGGTAAGACTCACAATATACTAAGAAAATACATATATGTTTCCTATGTGAAGGGTATGAGTGAACTGTACCAACTCCATAATTGAAGCATGGGGTCCAGGGCGAGAGGCACCCGGACCAAAAATTAACGGTGAGCAGCAAATAGGCTGTAAGGGATATTGTGTAAGGGTTACAGCGTGGAACCGCTGTGATAGTGGATAGCCATTCCATTGGGAGAGGATATGGCGGAAGCCCAGGGGTGTACCCATAGATGATAGGGGAGGCAGACATGGTGAAAATAAAGCAGGTTTACTTGGAGCTTGCAAATAACACAGGAACAGTTCAAAATAAGGTAATTACCAGGAAGGTGAGGCTAAGGAAACAATGCTGGAACAAGTTAACACAGGAGCAAGATACAGCGACCAGATACAGGATACGTACGATTACAATTAATGACTCAGCCCTGAGCAAAGCTCAGGGCGGGGTTAATAAAGGGACGGTAATTGGGAATGGGAAACACATGAGGGTAAACGAGGTGGGTGGAGAATGGGGAGGAACACACTAGAAACTGACAGGTACATGAAACACAAGACACACAAGGCTAAGGATCAGCCTCAAAGAGCCCCCAGTGGCTCAAAAGAACATACAATGTCCAGAATCTGGGAAATAAAGGTTCGAGTCCCGGGCTGATCCTTACAGTACCCCCTCCTTAAGGGTCGACCTCCGGGCGACCCAAACGAAAGACCCCCATCCTTTTTAGTCCAATGACTGGAGATGGGGACAAAAGTTTTGCCAGGGTCAAAGGTTGGAGAGCCGCCAGGATCGGAAGCCAAAACGGAGAAGTCACCAGGTTCAGGTACCGGAGAGCCGCCAGGGTCAGGAGCCGGATCAGAGAAGTCGCCAGGGTCAGGAGTCAGATTAGAGGAGTCGCCAGGGTCAGGAGCCAGATCAGAGGAGTCAGCCAAGGCACCCATTACAGGTGGCGGACCAGCAGAGGCACCCATTACAGGTGGCGGATTGCCCAGGACAACAGGAAGACCACCACGAATAGCAACAAGACTGGTAGACTCTGGAGCACCAGAACTATCAGATCCTGCAGCAGGAATGGCAGGTCTAGAAGTAGATTTGTCCGTGGGCCCAGAGGCCATGGTACACAGGTCCTCACAGGCTGAACCCAGCAAGGCTGTTGGCACAGAGGCTGGAAGCGGCAAGGCTGCTGGCAAGACCACTGGCACAGGAGCTGCAGGCGGGACCACTGGCACAGGAGCTGCAGGCGGGACCACTGGCACAGGAGCTGCAGGCGGGACCACTGGCACAGGAGCTGCAGGCGGGACCACTGGCACAGGAGCTGCAGACACAGGAGCTGCAGACGAGACCGCTGGCACAGGAGTTGCAGACTGGACTGTAGGAACTGGAGCTGAAAACGTAATGGGAGACATGGAAATTGACAGAGACAGCTTTCGGGGAGCCGGCACAGGAACAGGCAGCTTTCGGGGAGCCGGCACAGGAGGCAGCTGCTGGGGGCCTGGCACTGGAACAAGAGGCAGCTGCTGGGGGACCGGCACTGGAGCAAGAGGCAGCTTTCGGGGAGCCAGCACTGGAACAAGAGGCAGCTGCTGGGGGACCGGCACTGGAACAAGAGGCAGCTGCTGGGGGACCGGCACTGGAGCAAGAGGCAGCTTTCGGGGAGCCAGCACTGGAACAAGAGGCAGCTGCTGGGGGACCGGCACTGGAACAAGAGACTGCTTTCGGGGAGCCGGCACTGGAGCAGGAGGCTGCTTTCGGGGAGCCGGCATTGGAGCAGGAGGCTGCTTTCGGGGAGCCGGCACTGGAGCAGGAGGCAGCTGCTGGAGGACCGGCACTGGAACAAGAGGCTGCTTTCGGGGAGCCGGCACTGGAACAGGAGGCTGCTTTCGGGGAGCCGGCACTGGAGCAGGAGGCAGCTGCTGGAGGACCAACACTGGAACAGGAGGCAGCTGCTGGAGAACCGACACTGGAGGCAGTTGCTGAGAAGTCGGCACAGGAACAGGCAGCTTTCGAGGAGCCGGCACAGCAGACAGGACAGGCTGGGAAGCCGGCACAGCAGACAGGACAGGCTGGGAAGCCGGCACAGCAGACAGCCAGTTGGGAGCCAGTCGTCGGGAAGGTCCAGCTGAACACTTGGGTAGCCGATGCTGCTGCGAAGCCTCCTCTCTTGGGGCTACTAGACACGGCAGAAGCCCCATTTTAGGAGGCACAGAACATGACAGAAGCCCCTCTTCTGGGGGCACAGGACAAGGCAGAAGCCCCTCTTCTGGGGGCACAGGACAAGGCAGAAGCCCCTCTTCTGGGGGCACAGGACAAGGCAGAAGCCCCTCTTCTGGGGGCACAGGACAAGGCAGAAGCCCCTCTTCTGGGGGCACAGGACAAGGCAGAAGCCCCTCTTCTGGGGGCACAGGACAAGGCAGAAGCCCCTCTTCTGGGGGCGCAGGACAAGGCAGAAGCTGGGCCAGCACTGGAGGTAGCTGTTGCAGAGGGGTAGCAGGACCAGGAACTGAAGCAGACCGCTGTGGGGTAGTGAGCCCAGGAATAGACTGCAGAGGGATGGCTGGTGCTGGAACAGGAGGAGACAGCGGTGGGGATTTCAAAGGCCAAGAAACTGGAGGTGGACGACCAGACACAGGCCAGATAGCAGTTTGTAGCTCATCTTCGCTCGAATCTGAATCCTCCCAGTCATCGTCAGAGAGAAAATCCTGCCAGACCATCACAGAAATGGGAGCTGACTTTTGCCTCATTCTCCCCACCCCAAGGGAGTTGTAGTTCCACATCGGGACAAGAAAGCATGGAGGGCTTTCCCAAGGGCTTCTTGTTTGGCTGAGTCATTCTGTAAGGGTTACAGCGTGGAACCGCTGTGATAGTGGATAGCCATTCCATTGGGAGAGGATATGGCGGAAGCCCAGGGGTGTACCCATAGATGATAGGGGAGGCAGACATGGTGAAAATAAAGCAGGTTTACTTGGAGCTTGCAAATAACACAGGAACAGTTCAAAATAAGGTAATTACCAGGAAGGTGAGGCTAAGGAAACAATGCTGGAACAAGGTAACACAGGAGCTTGGAATCCAGGAGCTTGGGATACAGGTAAGGAATCACAGGAACAAGATACAGCGACCAGATATAGGATACGATTACAATTAATGACTCAGCCCTGAGCAAAGCTCAGGGCGGGGTTAATAAAGGGACGGTAATTGGGAATGGGAAACACATGAGGGTAAATGAGGTGGGTGGAGAATGGGGAGGAACACACTAGAAACTGACAGGTACATGAAACACAAGACACACAAGGCTAAGGATCAGCCTCAAAGAGCCCCCAGTGGCTCAAAAGAACATACAATGTCCAGAATCTGGGAAATAAAGGTTCGAGTCCCAGGCTGATCCTTACATATTGGTGCTCGAGTTGGAACTTACCAATTCAATACTTGTCTAATTGTGGAACCCTGGGATAGTGCTGGATATTTTTGTTGTAGCCTTCGGAGCATACAATCTAAGGTCCCTATCACATTCCCATCTGTCCCAGTGGAGCTTACAAAAAGCATTTGTACTTACCAGAAAATCGAATTGTCACTGCAGACGTAGGGTTTTGTCTTCATTCACCTCTGGAGGCAGGACAGAAGAATTGACTCTTGACCTCTCCCTCAGGATATATAGGCTCCACCTCTGTTTCCCAGTTCTGTTTCAAAGCTTGATTAGGTGATGAGGAGATGGCAAAGTCAGAAGGAAGGTCAAGAGACAACAGTATGAGAATAGTGATAGAGAGATAAGATGGATAGAGTCCTTTCACCATACTAATATCAGCCTGGGCAGGACTTACTGCACTGACAGTTCGGGCCTACTACAAAAGGATTTTCCAGTGACGTCTGTTTATTAACAAACCATGTTGTGTTAGAACTCAGAGTTATTTCTGTGTCCTTGGCTTCTTGGATTTGCAAAACTGCTTCAAGCAGTAGGTCGTTGAGATAGTGAAGCACATATATTCCCTGCTGCCATTGTGCTAGGATTTTTGTGAACACTCTTGGAGCCATGCAGAGTCTGAATGGGAGGGCTACAAATTGGAAGTGCTGATCGTCAATTGCAAATCTTGGTTATGGTTGTGAGTTTGGATGTATTGGGATGTGTAGGTACGCATCCTCTAGGTCGATTGACGTCATGAAGCATCCAGGTTCCATTAAAGCTATCCCTGACCTCATTGATTCCATCTTGAATTTTTGGCTCTGGATGAACATGTTTAGCTGTTTTAGGTTTAGCACTGGCCTGAACTTGCCCTCTTTCTTTGTTACCAGGAAGAGGTTGGAGTAGAACCCCTTGAATCTGTGGCAATGTGGAACAGTTGTAATGATTCCTACCTGCCATAATGATTGTACCGCTTGATGCAGGGCGCGTTTCTTTGATGGGGGTACCACTGATGGTCCGAATCATCGTTTGTTTCGAATTTCATTTTGTAACCATGGTGAATGATATGAAGAACCCAATTGTTGGTAATGTGCGTTTCCCAGTAAGAGAGCAATGTGGACAGACGACCCCCTACTCTACATAGTTACATAGTTACATAGTTAAATTGGGTTGAAAAAAGACAAAGTCCATCAAGTCCAACCCCTCCAAATGAAAACCCAGCCCCATACACACACCCCTCCCAACTGTCACATAAATGATATATCCCCATATCTATACTAACTATAGAGTTTAGTATCAGAATAGCCTTTGTATTATGTCTGTCCAAAAAATCATCCAAGCCATTCTTAAAGGCATTAACTGAATCATCACCCGGCAGTGCATTCCCCAACCTCACTGTCCTGATTATGGAGAACACCATACGTTGCTCCAAATGAAAGTTCTTTTCTTCTTTTCTACTCTGGGTGTTGGGTTGTGGAAAGTCATGCTGAGGTGGACTTTGTGGCTGCCGGCTTCTTGCATCTGTTAGACTGCTGCCATTGCCGTCTATTGCACCTTGTAGTTTGTCCATTCGACCTCTTTTTCCTGGTGGGAGATAAGTACTATTGCCACCTTTGACCTCTGTGATGATCTGCTTGAGATCTGGTCCAAACAGGGATTCACATGTGTACCGTAGACCCAACAATTTGTTTTTTGAGGCTGTATCTCCTGACCAATGGCATTGCCAAAGTGCCCGACCTGGCCACTATCTCTAAAGCCGAGTCTGTTATAAAGGAAGGAGCAGTGTTTAGTCGGTTTATATCACCCGTTAGGTCTTCTGCTGAAGTCAGTGGGTTATGGGCAATTTCCTGTGCCCAGTGTCTTGCTGTGTGAGCTAGTCCTGCTGCTGCCATTGGTCACAGGATTGCTGTTGTTTGTACATAAGCTCTCTTAAGCGTTGCCTCTAGCTTTGTCCCTAAAGGCTGCTGTGTAGTTTGTTTGGACAGATTCGCTATAGACGGAATCTATTCTTGGCAATTTACCCCATACTTTCTGTTGTTCCTCCAGAACTGGGTAAGTATCACAGAATCACTTGGTCAGAGCAAACCAGCTAACCGGTTGCAGCCATTCTGTGTCAATGGTTTTTGTTTTTGCACTATATATAGGAAATAAATGTGCCTTTATCTGGTGGACACCTAGGGGCAAATTCACTAACATTCGTAGTTTCGCCAGGCGCAACTTCACCGCGCTTCGCCGCACTTCGCCAGGCGTAGTTTCGCCAGCGCTCGGCAAATTCACTAAAATCCGAAGTTGCGCACAGGGGTAGCATAAGATTGCGAAGTTGCGCTAGCGTTGATTCGCTAAGTGAAGCGAAGTTACGCTAGCGAAGGCTAATTTGCATACGGCGCCAAATTCAAATTTCAATGGAGGAATACGTATCAGCACTACAAATGGCTAGAAAACCTTCAAAACATCAAATAAAAATGTTATTTTGCCCTACACATGTGCCCACTGTCTAGGTAAGTTGCCATGAGTCAGGAAATGTAGGGGGGAAGGAGGGGAGCCCCAAAAAAAATTTCGATCTTTTTCAGCCTATCACCCATAATGTAGAAAACACGCCAGCGTTTTTTGGGACTTAGAAAATTTTTTGACTTTTTTTGAAGCAATCCCTATCTACTCTATTGCGCTTCGCCAGGTCTGAGGTGGCGAAGGAAGTCTAGCGTAAAAGGTAGCGTTCAGTACACTGCGCGCGTTACTGAATTTGCGTAGTTACGTCTCTAGCGAAACTTCGCCAGGTGTAAGGGTGCGAAGTAACACTAGCGAAACTATGCCAGCGCTCGTTAGTGAATCTGCGCAGTAACGATAAATGCCAAACGCTAGCGAATTAACGCTAGCGTTCGGCGCTTAGTGAATTTGCGCCCTAGTACTTTGTCTGCCTTAGAGAAGGTATCCAAGAAAACACTGGCACTCAAAGGCAAGCAACAGCAGGGTTATACCCTTGCGTATTTATTCTGCAAACGTGCAACGTTTCGGGGTCAGACCCCTTTGTCAAGCATCTTGACCCCGAAACGTTGCACGTTTGCAGAATAAATACGCAAGGGTATAACCCTGCTGTTGCTTGCCTTTGAGTGCCAGTGTTTTCTTGGATAGTTTGCTGAGGAGGGTGCTGATCCCTCCAATACCGTGCACCAGGCGCTGAACTGCTGAAGGCCAGGGTTGTGCGAGCGGGCTACAACATATTGCATTGCCTTAGAGAAGGTCTCATCTTTTATATCTAGGGTCTCCATCATCACCTGAAGGAGTTTTTTGGCAATATGCGGTTTGGCAAAAGTGGGTTGTTCAGTGTCAAAATCACCCTGGGAGTCTGAATTGGCTTCCTCAGATGCATATAGTTCAGACTCCGGGAATGATACAGTATCCATATTAGATGCAGGGCCTTCCTCAATGTCTGATAAATCAGGGGGAGATTCCTGCACTCTGAATTAGTGGCCTGTGGATGGGAAGAGGATTACTGGATTGTAGTTTTAATCCACTCTCAACTGGTGCGGCATTTGTGAGGTGGGCATTGTCTCTGCTGTCTTTCCCCATGTAAGGGAGACAGTGACCTCTTGGGACTGGGAATCCCCCTCTGGCTTTCCTATTCCCATTACTTAACTGTTGTCAGTTATTGAGTTCTGAAGTGACAAATTTAGTGGATTAGGTGGTTTACAGTCAAAGCAATACATGATTTTTTAAGTGTGCTTAAAAACTTTAGAACTTTCTCTGGTTTCTTTGTTGATCTTTTATCAGATTTGGCCACCTGTATATCCTCCCTTAATTCCTGCAGTGAGTTGGATCTTTCCATTTTGATAATAGTACAATTTAAATCTATTTACCAGTCACTGGCTGCACGTAGCCTTTATTGCCGTCCTGTAGTAGATTGAGCTCTGATGCTGCTCTGTTTTTAGTTCTTTGGGTGTCACACTGCTCCAGTTAATTTACACTGCAATCCAGAGTGAAGAAGATAGGAGCTCGTAATGACATTGTCAATCTCTGTGTGACTGCATTGTACCATTTATGCTAACATTTTCACACACATTGGATTCGGTGTGCTCGTGAGCTCACGTCTAAAATTGTTGTGTGGTCCTTTGATGCGCGGCCCGCCCAGATTGTCGTACGGCCCACCAAATTTATTGCATGGCCCACCTTTTTGATCCACTCCAGACTTCTAGGTGTTTGTGCCAGCTGGCAGACCATCTATCACCCAGATTACTGCATGCCTAGATTTATCACTGCAGGAGTGTGTTATGTAGGTAGCTCTACGTACCTATGTTTTGGTTGTCCTACTCCTGTTATATATATAGGTAGCTCTGTGTACCCATGTTTTGGTTGTCCTACTCCTGTTATATATATATAGGTAGCTCTGTGTACTCATGTTATGGTTGTCATACTCCTGTTGGATATAGAGGTAGCTCTGTGTTATATTTGGTAGCCGAGGATGAATAGGGTAACAATGCTTTATTAGCAGGTCCATGCAGCTTCAACAGGAACTTCAACTCCTACACCTGCAGGCCATTTATATAAACAGCACATATTCCCCATTTAGTAGGAAAGCATTTGGGCAAATGTAATAAACAGCAACAATGTAACTGTGCTTCTTGAAGCAATATTATGCATTCTTCACATCACATAGTCCTTGGTCCATGCAAGTAGTTTTCTGATTCTCTCAGTACGCCTTATAGGTTCACTTTCTTCAGGCCTATTGCAGTTGGAATCAGGAGTAAAAAAATGTCCTTCATCAAATGGGGCTTCTTCAAAGTCATATCTAACAGGAGCAAGAAGACTTGCATTCCATATGCGCCTCGCTGGAACTAACTTCAAGTGGTGTAATACATTTACTGTAGATTGTCCTTGTTTCAGAAGTCCTGGTTTCTTAATTCTGTCTAAAGATCCAGGCTGTAAGTGCACTTCTCTGGCACAGTGTTTTCTGTCAGTATAAGCCTTGTATTTGGCTTGTTGACGTTTGACAATGTCAGCAGTAGACGATTTTGTAGCCACAGTATTTTGTGGAAGTTTGATGTCTGCAACATGTAACTTAGTGCGCATCTGTCTGCCATGTAATAATTCAGCTGGAGATGATTGGGTTGTTGCATGGCACGTTGCTCTGTAGTTATGTAGGAACTCTGTTGTAAATACTTTCCAAGATTTCCCAGTAAGATTTGCTGTCTGAAGTGCTTCTTTCAGACTTCTGTTGAATCACTCGATACCCCATTTGCTTGTGTCTATCAAGATTATAGCCAATCTGCAGTCTATAGGTCGGAGCATCTGTAAAAGGACCCACAATATCAATACAAGTTTTTCCCATGCTGAATCAGGAAATGGTACTGGCTGAAGTGGTGGTGTATGTGTGATAGCTGTTTTGTCATGATTCTGACAAGTAATTGCTGGCCACCTGTATAGCTCTCATAGTCTTTGTTTTATACGTACAATTCCTTGATGACTCTCATGTACAAGTTGTATGAGCTTCTCTCGCAAGGTCTCTGGTACCAGTAAGCGGTGAGCTCCACGGACAACATAGTCATCTACTAAGGACAGTTCATGTCTAATCCTGTAGTAAGGTTCAAGATCAGGTCCGAGTTTCTTCTCAGCATTTGGCCATTTGCTTTGTAAGATGTCCCATAGTTTTACTTGAATTGGACATGTGAGGCAAGCTTGCCTAAAATCAGCAGCTGTAGATGATAGTAAATCAGTCAATGCTACAACTTCTATGTCCTCATCCAGTGTATCAGAAGCTGCAGGAAAAGGTAAACATTTTTCAAACCTGGTTTGTATTGCATTTTGCAGTTGAAATTCAGTAGCCTTGCTGACCATCTAGCTATACACATTCCAGCTCTTCCTAGTACCTTGGTTGTAAGCAGTGTAGTTAAAGGTCTATGATCAGTGCATAAGGTAAATTCTCTACCCCATAGGTAGGTTCTCCATTTTTCTGTTGCCCAAACACATGCTAGAGCTTCTTTTTCAACAGTTGAATACTTACATTCTGCCTCTGTAAGTGTTCTGGGTGCAAATGCAACAGTTTTCTCTGTATGATCAGCATGGATCTGTGTGAGAACTGCTCCAACGCCATGTTCTGAAGCATCTGTAGTAACCATAGTGGGTAGTGCAGGATCAAATAAAATGTTCACAATTAGCTGTTTCACTATTTCAAAGCTATGTTGAGCATACTCTGACCACACCAGACTTGAAGTTCCATGTAGTAGTGCTCTAAGTGGCTCCACAATTGAAGCATAATTGGGAATAAACTTAGAATACCATGAAGTAAGACCTAAGAAAGCTCATAAGGTCTGAAAATCAGATGGAGTAGGAGCTTGTGTAACGGTGTTGACATGGTCAGGGTGAGGCAGTGATCCATCTTGTGAAATTATATGACCCAGAAAGGACAGTTGAGTTTGTCTAAAGTGGCATTTGGAAAGGTTCCGTTTCAGTCCTGCAGAATCAATGCATTTCAGAACATTTTTTAGGTACTTGTCATGAAGTTCCATAATTGGAGTGTAGACAATTATATCATCCAAGTAGCATTCTACACCAGGTATGCCATGGAGTATAGAAGACATCAGTCTTTGGAAACAACTCGGTGCTGAAGCCAGTCCATAAGGTACACGCTTGAACCGAAACAAACCATCATGGGTGATAAATGCAGTGAGGTCTCTGCTTTCGTCGTGCAATAATACTTTCGATAAGCACTCTGAGGATCCAAAGTAGAAAAGAATTTTGTTCCTTGGAGTTCTAAATATTTCCTCTATGTGTGGCAAGGGATGATTGTCCATATCAACTGCTTTATTAGGTTCACGAAGATCAACACACAATCGAATACCTCCAGTTTTCTTCATTGTTACAATTGGTGAAACCCATTCGGAGGATTCTGATTTTTCAATCACATCTTTCTCTACCAGTTTCTTTAGTTCCTGTGAGACAATCTCCCTTATAGAGAATGGCCTCTATTTCTGGCGTACTGGTTTTACATCTGGTCTCAACTTAACAAAGTTCTTTGCACAGCCCAGTGAAGTGTCGCTTTATGGCTGAGCCATCGGTCATCGGTTTCCCCAGTGCCCCCCTGATGGTGGCCCTGATGACATGCACAACCTTGATGGCTGTATACTTAATCAAATGCCCTTGTGGTCTGATTTATTGTGGGAAAATGGAGTGTCAGCTCAAAAACAGGATAGCCATTCACAGAGCTAGCATTAGGGCTGCCCTGAATCTGGAAAGAAAGGTAGACCTCAATAAGCAAGACATTACGTAACAGCCAGTAGCCCAATATTGGCTAGAAGCCCGATATGATCCCTCCACATTTAAAATGTATTTCGATTGAGCATATTCCAAAACATCCTAGGGGAGGGGCCCCAAAAGAAACTAATCTTACAACGTGATGCATTTTGCATATAGACTGTGTGGTACCTAAGGGCATTTAAATTTCAGTTGCTTTTTGACACAATAGATTCCTGTCTATGTTCATATTTGTACTTATCTGATCCATAAGCCTATGACAAATTGGGTTACAGGATGGAATTCATGTTTTCTTACCCTACAAGGTTTATTACTTTATAATGATTTCAAGAAAAGACACAAATTGTAAATTTTCAGCTTTTTTGTTTTGTTTTCTGTCTTTGTTTTTATAGTGCCACCTAATGGCAACATTGAAAATGATCTGATTTGACCAGCTTTTCTGGACTGATGATGTCATCTCAAAACCCACAGGGGGGGAGGGTATTTAAGGATTTTTTAATCACATTGTATTATCCTTGATAAAGGTCCCCACGTGGGACCGAAAAATCGGATTAAGAAGTGTTTCACCATGAATGAAAACTAAATCATTCACGGACGAGAGTGCTGATCTTTTTATGTTATACATAAAGTATCTATATACGGTATATATGCTGGGAAATTGGTTGAAGGGGTGTATGTATCATCCAGATTTCTCTCATACTGTTTTTAAGCAACCAGGTAAATGTACATTTTTTCACGGGTCTGCCGCTAGCTGTAATAGCCGGAAAAGGGACCGGTTTACGAGAGTGTTGAGTGTTGGGCGGGATGGACAGTCCGGGTTTGCCCAACAACTGAGAGAGGAACAAGTGTTTTCTTTCTTTAAGTAGGGAAGGGATTGTGTGTGTCTCTCAATCCTAGGGAAAAGAGACAGACAGACAGACAGTGCCTGTGAGAGAGACAGACTCATGTGAGTATGTGCTGTGCCACAAATACTGTTTTCTGTTAGGTGCTGGATGTTAGATCCTCACCTAGTTAGTTAGGAGCTAATTGTTTAGTTAGTTCCAGACACGCAAGGTTTAATTTTCATTTTTGTTTGTATTGATTCATGTCTTCCTGCCAACCAGACAAATAAAACTGGTTGCCGCCAGTTGCACATTACCAGCCAGTTTTGTGTTGTTTTGTGTGGATTCAATACTGCTGTGCACCCGTCTACCCCCAGGAGAAGACCACCCTGTTACCTCAAACGGTTACAATAGATATATTTCACTAACAAACTATATCTAACATCACTTTCAGTGCAATGGCATCAATAACATCCAAATCATGTGGTGAGGAATAATTCAAATGTAATTAAACCATTATTAGTGTAAGATTAAGAGTTAAATGCATTTCAAGTTGTTTTTCTTCAGTTGGGCGTAACATCTACATGTATCCAGCTGCCGGGAAATGACACAATATGTGTGAGATACAGATCATTATCCCAAGGTTTGGGGGTGCAGGAGTATAGAGGGACAGTGGGGTTCCTGACTGATGTACAATATCAATATATGTGTGAGATACAGATCATTATCCCAAGGTTTGGGGGTGCAGGAGTATAGAGGGACAGTGGGGTTCCTGACTGATGTACAATATCAATATATGTGTGAGATACAGATCATTATCCCAAGGTTTGGGGGTGCAGGAGTATAGAGGGACAGTGGGGTTCATGACTGATGTACAATATCAATATATGTGTGAGATACAGATCATTATCCCAAGGTTTGGGGGTGCAGGAGTATAGAGGGACAGTGGGGTTCATGACTGATGTACAATATCAATATATGTGTGAGATACAGATCATTATCCCAAGGTTTGGGGGTGCAGGAGTATAGAGGGACAGTGGGGTTCATGACTGATGTACAATATCAATATATGTGTGAGATACAGATCATTAGCCCAAGGTTTGGGGGTTCAGGAGTATAGAGGGACAGTGGGGTTCCTGACTGATGTACAATATCAATATATGTGTGAGATACAGATCATTATCCCAAGGTTTGGGATACAGGGGAATCTATTACATGGGGAGATCAGTGGAAGAGATGACAGTTGATCAATGAGGAAATGAAAGGAAAGTTACAGAAAACAAATGTGAATAATTCAGGTTGGGCCCCACCCCTGGGAGATAAGAGACAGAACTTGGATTGAGTTGGAGTCAGTCAGACCTACAGGACTGTCTCTATGGGGGTAAGTGGCACATGGCTGTACAGTATGGGGGTGATTATTATTTATGGGGGGCAGATAAAGAGCAGGGAGGGCTTGGGCTGGAATTGCAGTTCTTTATTAATAGCACATATCGAAAAAGCATGTACCCAATACTGGGGCATTAGCTCCTATCTAGGACTTTGTGCTATATATCAATATATTGGTGGGGGTTGATCTGTGCAATGTATTTACAGGATGTATATTTGGTGGGGGGACCCTACAATGAATATTATGGGGATGTGCGATGTTTTTTAAGGAACTGGAAAATTCTGGATACACTTTGGGGGACTGTCAGCTCTCTGATGCAATTTTGGGGAATTGTGGGGATTTCCAGATGACAGTATATTAGTTGTATTAGTTGTAAACTTTTGGGCTAAGAAATATATTTCTGGGGGGGGAACTATTGGTTCAGATTTACTTTTGTTGTGCATTTGGGGGTTTGTGGGCGCTGAGCTCTATTTTGGACATAGAACTGTGATCAATGATATGAATTTTTGAATATAATTACGTTTTTGTGATGGGGTTTTGAGGGCACATTGGGGAGACTGCGTTGCACTTGGGGTACAGTTGGTTATGGGAAGCTCCTAAATTGTGGGACATATAATGCATTAGGGGGCCACTATGTGCTTTATTGTTCACACTTACACTCTTTCAGAAGCATTTGGGGGTGCAGTACAATATATAGAGCATGTTTAGGGGTCTGTCGGCAAATAGTTATGGATTTTTACCTTTTCTCCTTCTCAAACAAGTCCCCTGTCTGTGGCTCAAATGCCCAGTTAAAGAGAAGCGGACGCTGGGATTCTGCCATATATTCCACTTTTATTAATATTATTTGTTAAATTAATTAAATATTAGATATAGTCTGAATCTCAACTGCTGCTTACAATGGGGATCAGATGGGAATTTTTAGGATATAATTAAAATGTAACATTTTCTTCAGAGAAAATACAATAAATATGAGAAAACAATAACTAAAACTTTTTCTGAAACACATAAAACACCCAGTGCAGTTACACAAACAGTTACATGTCTCCAAAATAGGGGCACAGTTCCAACTGGATCCTGTAAGGATTCAAGAGAGGGAGGGCCCTGCTCAGAAGAGCTTACAATCTAAGAGAGAGAAAGTGAGAGGGTAACTAGTGTGGGGGTAGGGTTCTGGTTGGTAGGATAGTGATAGTGCAAAGTGAGTGGTGGAAACCAGTAGTTAGTGTGTTTATGATGGAAGAGTAAGGGGGCAGGAGGGTGGGCAAACTGCTTAGGGTTGGGTTACAGACTTGAATGAAAAGGGGAGCTTGAGCCTGGAGGCTCTGGGAATGTCTAATGGGATGGGGCAGAGAATTCCAGAGTATGGGGCCGTGCAAGAGAAAGTCTGGATGAGGGAGAGAGAAGAAGCAATGAGTGAAGAGAGAAGAGGGTCATTTGCACTGTATTAGTGTATTTGGGGCACTTAGTAATTAAAGAGGGGGTGTATGGTGGTGCCACATTGCTAAGTCTGGGGGGTACTTAGACAGAGGAAGGTGCAGAGCAGTGAGTTACAGTAGTCTAGATGGGATATGACATGGGCATGGATGAGAATCTTGTGTGAGGAAGGATTGGATATGGGGAATAGGGCAAGATTTAGTAATATGCAAGTGAATGCGGGGAACGCATTAGTGTGGAACTTGGGGTACTGGCGATATATAGTTGATTCTGACACTGATAGTGATAGTAAGATTAATACTTTGCCTTTGGTAAACATCAATACCCATTCTTTATTCAGCATTAGGTAATTGGGCAGGGCCTACCTGAACTTTGGTCCCTACTCCCTGCTGATACTTACATTGGAATTGACCATATCTAGTTGTCATGGTAGCATGCCCAACTTTTACAAGTAAAAAGCTACTCCCTGGCCTACTGTATCCTCAGGGGGAATCACATGTCATTGTAACCCACAGACACCTGAAGGGGTCACTCATTAACTCCCCCGGGGCTACAGGTGCTGTGTGCAAGGACCCCAGGTGCTATAGTCTTGAGGCTGTGCCCCCCAAGTATCTGACTGTGCTGCAACTACAGTTACATAACAGAGTATGAGGGAGAGGTAGGTGCTCTCTGCCCTGTACCATCCACAG
Organism: Xenopus petersii; assembly: GCA_038501925.1. Taxonomy (NCBI): domain Eukaryota; kingdom Metazoa; phylum Chordata; class Amphibia; order Anura; family Pipidae; genus Xenopus; species Xenopus petersii. The sequence continues at coordinate 157,746,771 of CM076676.1, read as the reverse complement.
TCCTGTCAGTTGTCACATAATTACTCCTCTACAGCTGCCCTGCAACTCTCACACTGAGGGGCAGAAAAGCATTTGTTGGATGAAGGGAGGAAATGTCTAACAGGTAGTGTGTATGTGGCCAAATTACTTTAAACTGCTCATACTAAACTATAGGTTAATGTCTTAAGTGTAAAATGGTGGCCATCTTGGTGAGTAGGGAAGAATGTAATTAACATCGGTCATCTTGGTAAGTGAGAGGGCTGAAAATAAGCCTGAGATAGTGGCAATCTTGGCAAGAAGGTGAAACTGCAAAAATAATTGAGATATTATCTTGTTGAATAGATAAGGCTGAAAATAAGAATGAGAATGTCCATCTTGGTGACTAGGAGAGAATGTTTGAGAGAGAGAAATATTGAATGTCCATCTTGGTGAGTAGGAGAGAACATTGAGAGAGTGAAAGACTGAGACAGTAGCCACCTTAATGCGTAGGGGACTCTCAACCAGTTTGAGAGAATGGCCACCTTGGTTAGTAAAAAAGGCTGAAAATAAACAACTAAATAGATCCAAATGAGAGGTTTAGACCTTGAGTAAATTTCTTCAAAAACTCTCTTGTATATTGGGGGCCTGTTCATTTAATGGGGCACAAGCTTTGAACTTCCATATCATTTTTTTTTCCTTAAGAAAACTGAAGGTGTAAGGCTCATGGCACATATTTCACATTCTCCATTATGTGCAGAAGCACCAAAACCCAGGAGGCCCTGTCTAAAACCAGTTAGGGAAAAATTTTGGGAGCATGCTGATTTGCTGTTTTAGATACTCCTGAAAGCCAGTAAAGCCCAGGGGATAATTTGAGTGTGATTTGGGGTTGAACATTTGGAAGTTGATACAATGCTGTTTTAATTGACTGTATGATTCAATGGGGTCTCTGGGCTTCAAAGTGGTTAAAAAGTCCAAAAAGTACTGTTGTAAAGTGATGGGTGGATAGAAGAATGAGAAAGAGGAAGCTATTGTGATGGTGAAGAATTTCAATCAATAGGGCCCAAAAAAATAGTAAACTTGCAGTCTCTTCACAGGCCATTGTGCGTAGGCGGTTACTGTCTCTGAGTGGCGCCATGTTGGTTTCATTGGTCATTTTGGTCACCAAAATAGGGATCCTCTATCACAAACCAATGAACACTCAACCAGTAATGCCCAACTATTTGACTAGGGATTCAGCCATTCTCAATGATGGGCAAAACACTTACCACTTGAACATGTTTGAGTTCCAATCTGATTTTCCCCACCTTCAAACCTATAAATGCTCAGTCAAGCTCACCCCACATAGGCAACAAAAGATGGGGAACCCCAAACCAGTGCTTATCATGGCTATGAAATCCCACCCCTGGTCTACTGCAAGAAGACAGGCAGCGAGGAGAACCTGGGCTCGGGAGGAAGAAGTGGAAGGATACTGGGTGAAACCAATCTTTCTGATAGCCCAGACAGAGGCATCTGGGCAAAGGGAACTGGTTGCTCTGGAGAGCCGTGAGTTTGGAGACATTCTCTGTGAAAGATGTGATTGAACTAAGTTATCATCTGGAGTTCAAAATAATGCCTCCTCTCTTTCATTTTTGGAAATCAGGAATTTCAAGAACCAGAGAGGCTGGTGCAGCCATGAAAGAATTTTTATTCTGACTTTCTGGAGAACAAAGTAATTGTCCAAGTCCCAAGTTGTCAAATAAGAACAGGAATTTATTCCCCATTTTTCCTTGTCAAGAAAAAATCAGGTGAATTCAGAGCCGTCTTGGATCTCAGATTTCGAAATCGTTTTGTAAATTCAAAGACCTTCTGCATGGAATCTCAGGGCAATTGGCCAAGTTCTAAGGCCAGGAGATTGGATGGTCAAAACAGACATTCAAAATGCCTATCTGCATATTATAATTCTGGTAAATCATCCAGTATCTACGATATCAAATATTTGGCCTTCTATTCCAATATAGGGCTCTACCCTTTGGCCTTGCCTTAGCATCGAGAACTTTCACAAAAATACTGGCACCAATATTAGCTCTTCTAAGGATACAAGGTGTGGAAGTCTTTGCCTACCTCGACAACATCCTGGTAAAGGCCAATTCATTGGCGAAAATTCTATGAGACACCCAACTAGTGTTGGAAATACTTCAGAATCACGGCTGGATGATAAACTGGCCTCTAATCCCAGTCCAGTCTCTAGTTGTTGTGAGTCCTCATCAACACAAAAACCTTGTCGTTCAGTCTTCCTCACAAAAAGGATACTACATATTCAGAACAATGTCCAGGAAATTTGCAAATTTTAAGAAACTTCAGCCCAGTTCTGTCAAAAGGTTCTGAGGAAACTCACATCATGTTTAGATGCAGTAATGTGGGCCATGACTCATATGAGACCTCTTCAATCTGCTTTCCTGAAGCAATGATACACAGATAATTCTTTGGATCAAAAGATTCTCTTAAGTTCATTTGTTTGGCAGAAGATGAAATGGCGAATGGAGAAAAAATCTTCAGAGCGACATCTCTCTTCAGTCCCCTCAGTGGTTACACCTCACAACTGATGGTTCAGGATGAGGAGCCCATGTTCTTCGTCGGTCAGCCTGGAGGAAGTGGAATGGTCTGGAAGTGAAACAGTCTCCCAATAGGAAGGAATTGAGGGAGCTGTTCAGTTAGCTCTTCTCCACTTTCAAATATTGTCAGAAGCAGATCAGTGAAAATATTCTCAGACAATACCACAGTAGTGAAATATCTAAAGAAACAAGGAGGAACAAAGAGCTCAAAATTAAAGAGATTAACAGAGGAAATCCTACTATGGGCAGAGGACAACCTTTACAACCATATAGTGGTACATCTTCCAGGGAAGATGAACATGATCACAGATCAATTCTTCTTCTTCCCCCAGGAGAATAGGAACTGTGTCCAGATAACTTCAATATGTTAATAAAGAAGTTTGGAATACCTCAAATAGACCTCATGGCCTCAAGCCACAATTCCAAATTTCCATGGTTCTGTGCCAGAATACAGTGCTTCCAGGCGGAACAGATAGATGTCTTCGGCATTCCAGGGCAGATTTGGGCATCGGACTTCACGGCAATTATCTTCCCGGTCCTCTGTAAGCTGCCTGGGAGATTGGTATGTCGGCGCATGCGCAGTTGGAGCAGTTTGCCAGTTTGGACAACTGCACATACGCCAAATTGGATGGAAATTGCCGAAGCGTCAGAAGAAGACACAAAGACACGGAATATGGCTGCCATGAGGTCCGATGCCAGAATCTGTGATGAGGGGTAAGTATAAAGTTTGGGGCAATTACTGCTGAATTCCCAGCATGCTCAGCTAACAGTCACATTCATTATGTTCTGTTCTTCTGTTATTTCTTCCCATATCTTACATTTTTTTTAATCATTTTATTTTCTAACTAATTAGATTTTTACTCTTACACAGGCGACGATGATGAGTATGTGAACCCAAGGACTGTTGTTCGTTATGTCATAGAGCATGGCTCCTCCCCTCACACCCTTCACGGCAATCTCTGTGCTATCTTTGAAGTCTTTCTTTAATAAGTATGCCATCTCCAAAACATTGTACCCCTCTTTCCTATCTGGAGGAGGCTTTCTCTTCCCAGGAACATTTGTGAAGTACCTCCATGAGGCTGCTCAGAAGATCCCAGTTTTCCCATTGGATGATGTGTACTTTGGGTTCCTAGTATTGGCAGCCAACTTGACATACAGACATGACAGTCGATTCTATGTACTTGGACTGACATTTAATGCGTGCAAGTACCAAGAGGCCCTGGTGGTACATGGGATTAGGGATGTAGCAAACGTCGGAAAAAAAGTTCGCGAACATATTCGCGAACTTGCGCAAAAATGCGAACGGTTCGCGAACCCCATAGACTTCAATGGGAAGGCGAACTTTAACATCTAAAAAAGACATTTCTGGCCAGAAAAATGATTTTAAAGTTGTTTAAAGGGTGCAACGACCTGGACAGTGGCATGCCAGAGGGGGATCAAGGGCAAAAATGTATCTGAAAAATCTGCCTGTGTGTGCTTGGAAGAGATAGTGTAGGGGGAGAGCTGTTAGTGATTTCAGGGACAGATGATAGTAAGTTTGCTGGCTAGTAATCTGCTTGATACTGCTCTGTATTGGAACAAAAAAATAAATAAAAGCAGTCCTTACAAGGACTACTGTTATTGCAGCAGTCAGCAGATGAGATCAGAAGCAGGACAGCTGCCCACTGCAGCTACATACAGAGCACTGCAGTAGAAGGTAGATTACTAGCCAGCAAAGCTACCTAAGCTTAAATGTCCCTCAAACCCCTGCAGACTTCTGTCCCTCCAATAACAGAGCAGTATCAACACGATTACTAGCCAGCAAACTTTCAACTGTCCCTGAAATCACTAACAGGCAGCAGCTCTCTCCCTACACTATCTCTTCAGCACACACAGGCAGAGTGAAAAAAACGCTGCAGGGCTTCGGTTTTTATAGGGAAGGGGAGTGGTCCAGGGGAGAGCTTCCTGATTGGCTGCCATGTACCTGCTGGTCTGGGGTGAGAGGGCAAAAAAAAGCGCCAACAATGGCGAACCCAAAATGGCGAACGTCGCGCGACGTTCGCGAACTTCCGGCGAGCGCGAACACCCGATGTTCGCGCGAACAAGTTCGCCGGCGAACAGTTCGCGCCATCTCTACATGGGATAGAGCCTGAGCATCTCATTAATATATGGACAGAGGTACAGAGAGCACAGTGCCAGGGTGGGCAAAGCAGAAGGTAACATGTCCATAAAGAATATATAAGAGTAGGTGCCATTTACATAACTAAGAGTAACCTTTATACTTTGGCTACTTCTGGGTTACTAAGACTTCTAGCAACCTATACAGGCATGCTTGCTTTAAAAAAATATCAAATAGTTGGGTGCAAATATCAAGCCAGTATTTCCCCAGTTTAAATGCCATTCATTTCCTACCTGTTTCATTTGCCAATGTGGTGGTAAGATTAAAGCAATAAAACAATATTGATACATGAAACCAACTGTATAAAGGAAAAAGAAATATCATAATAAACATGTAGCAAACTAAGAGGCTCATTTACTTGCACAAGTGCAACTCTGTTTCTTTAATAGGGGTACCACTGATGGTCCGAATCGTCGTTTGATTAGAATTTTATTTTGTAGCCATAGTGAATGATATGAAGTACCCAATTGTCGGTAATGTGCGTTTCCCAGTAGGAGAGGAATGTGGACAGACTACACTGGGAGTTGGGTTGTGGAAAGTCATGTTGAGTTGGCGCCAGCTTCTGTTAGACTGCTGCCACTGCCGTCTGTTGCATCTTGTAGTTTGTTCTGTGCTGATGCTGCGAAAGGAGCCAAAATTGTGGTTGGTTGAGGCGCCTGTCTGCCTGGTTGGAAACCTGTTCTGCTGGTCCAGGATCACAGGATTGCTGTTGTTTGTACATACTGTATGCTCTCTTAAGCGCTGCCTCTAGACTTTTCTCCATAGGGTCCCTAAAGGCTGCTGTGTGGTTTGTTGCACAGACTCCCCATGGACGGAATCTATTCTTGGCAATTTACCCCATACTTTCTGTTGTTCCTCCAGAACTGGGTAAGTATCACAGAATCACTTGGTCAGAGCAAACCAGCTAACCGGTTGCAGACATTCTGTGTCAATGGTTTTTGTTATTGCACTATATACAGTATAGGAAATAAATGTGCCTTTCTCTGGTGGACACCTAGTACTTTGTCTGCCTTAGAGAAGGTCTCATCTTTTATATCTAAGGTCTCCATCATCACCTGAAGGAGTTTTTTGGCAATATCTGGTTTGGCAAAAGTGGGTTGCTCAGTGTCAAAATCACCCTGTGAGTCCGAATTGGCTTCCTCAGATGCATATAGTTCAGACTCCGGGAATGATACAGTATCCATATTAGATGCAGGGCCTTCCTCAATGTCTGATAAATCAGGGGGAGATTCTGCACTCTGGGATTTGTGAGGTGGGCATTGTCTCTGCAGTCTTTCCCCATATATGGATAACCGTGACCTCTTGGGGTTGGAAATCCCCTTCTCGCTGACCTATTCCCATTACTAAACTGTTGTCAGTTATAGAGTTCTACGGTGACAAATTTAGTGGATTAGGTGGTTTACAGTCAGAACAATACATAGTCAATGATTTTTTCAGAGTCTGCTTAAATTTTTACACTTTAGAACCTTCTCTGGTTTCTTTGTTGATCTTTTATCAGATTTGGCCACCTGTATATCCTCCCTTAATTCCTGCAGTGAGTTGGATCTTTCCATTTTGACAATAGTACAATTTAAATCTATTTACCAGTCACTGGCTGCACGTAGCCTTTATTGCCGTCCTGTAGTAGATTGAGCTCTGATGCTGCTCTGTTTTTGGTTCTCTGGGTGTCACACTGCTCCAGTTAATTTACACTGCGCTTCGGAGTGAAGAAGATGGCGGCACATATAGTAACATCATCATTCTCTGCATGACCGCATTGTACCATTTATGCAAAAAAATGTACGCAGATTGGATTTGGTGTGCTCAACTGTCGTGCTCTCACAAAAATTGTTGTGTGGTCCTATGATGCGCAGCCCACCCAGATTGTCGCACGGCCCACCAAATTTGTTGCATGGCCCACCTTTTTGATCCACTCTAGACTTTTAGGTGTTTGTGGAAGCCAGCAGACCCAGTGGTCCCTCTATCACCCAGATTGCTCAGTCTGTCGTCAACTGTGCAAGCCTTATCTGTTATATAGGTAGCTCTGCATACCCATGTTATGTTGTCATACTACTGTTGGGCATGTAGGTAGCTCTATGTATCCATGTTATAGTTGTCATACTCCTTTTGGATATATAGGTATATCTACATACCCATGTTTTGGTTGTTATACTCCTGTTGGATATATAGCTAGTTCTGTGTTATATTTTGGTAGCCGAGGATGAGTAGGGTATAACAATGCTTTATTAGCAGGTCCATGCAGCCATTACACTTCAACAGGAACTTCAACATCTACACCTATGGGCCATTTGTATAAATACCACATATTCCCCCTTTTAGTAGGAAAGCATTTGGACAATGTAATAAACACATAGAAAAATACACTGGCACTTGCGGCAAATTCAAGCAGGGAGGACCCCTTGCATGTTTATTCACAGGAATGCAACTTCAGGGCTATACCCCTTTGTATGCTTGACAAAGGGGTATAGCCCTGAAACATTGCATTCCTATGAATAAACATGCAAGGGGTCCTCCCTGCTTGAATATGCTGCGATTGCCAGTGTATTTTTCTATGAGATTAATTGGGAGGGTATCCAGAATTGAAGGCCAGGGTGTGCAAGGGGGCCTACTATCCTACTATGTAATAAACAGCAACAATGAAACAGTATGCATCTTGAAGCAATATTAGGAATTCTTGACATCACATAGTCATTGGTCCATGCAGGTAGTTTTCTGATTCTCTCAGTATGCCTTATAGGTTCACTTTCTTCAGGTCTATTGCAGTTGACATCAGGAGTAAAGAAAATATCCTTCATCAAATGGAGCTTCTCCAAAGTCATTCCTAACAGGAGCAAGACAGTTCATATGTGTAAACTAGGTCAAAAGTTTGTTCTAAACCCTCATTTTTATTTTATATATTTTTATTTTTTTCCTGTTTTTATCTGTAACTGGGATAATGAGTGCTAGCAAGATTGAAGGTCTGACTCAGTGCACAGTCTGCCATATGTATTTGCAGATTTGGAACAAGAGATCCACAATACTTACCTCTGTGGTGGTTGTGAGCAAATTGCCACTTTGGAGGCTCACGTTAGAGTCACTAGAGCAACAAATTGCAACATTGCGGTCGATTGACAATCTTGAAAGGAGTCTTTTGCTCACTGAGCAGGACCTAGCGGGGTCAGATAGTTTGGGGGGAACAGAACAGCAGCAGGATGTTGAGGCAGCTAGCTGGGTGACAGTTAGAAAATCTAAGGTGGGCAAAAGGAAAATGGAGGCTGATCCGGAGATTTTACATCGCAACAAATTTGCCAGATTATGTGAAGATGATGGGAGTATGAACTCTGGATTAGCAATTCTAGATGGGGCTGATCTCTCTAACAGCCGGGAGAGCAGTTTCTCTAGTAATGGTGGGGAGGAGAGTAGAGTCAGGCCTAAGCACATTGTGGTTGTAGGGGACTCAATTATTAGGAAAGTGGATAGGGAAATCTGTCGTCCGAACAACCGAACAGTTTGCTGTCTACCTGGTGCCAGGGTTCGGCATGTGGTTGATCGGATAGACAAATTATTGGGTGGGGCTGGGCATCACCCAACTGTCAGTGCATATCGGTACTAATGACAAAATAAATGGTAGATGGAAGACCTTAAAGAATGATTTCAGGGATCTAGGCTCTAAGATCAAGGAAAGGTCTTCCAATGTCATCTTTTCTGAAATTTTGCCTGTGCCACGTGCAAGTTTAGGAAAACAGCGGGAGTTTAGGGAGCTAAATGCGTGGCTCAAGTCTTGGTGCAGGAAGGAAGGGTTTGGGTTACTAGAGCACTGGGCTGATTTTTTGTTGGGGTACAACCTATACAGTCGTGACGGTTTGCACCTCAATGGAAGGGGGTCCGCGGTGCTAGGGGAAAGAATGGCTAAGAGGTTGGAGGAGTGTTTAAACTAGGCAAGAGGGGGGTGGGTGAGATAAAGAATTATGGGGAAGCTAGGGAAGACGGGGCAGTGGGGTTAGTAAGGGGTCATGGGGGAGGAGTGAGGGGGGCATACAGTTTACCAGCTAAGGAGGTCCCTCTGTTACAAGGAAAACAGAATAATACTAACTTAACGTATAATTCTTCACTAAGTAATGCAAATTTCAAAAGTAAAAGTAATAACCTCCGCTGTATGCTGCAAATGCACGGAGTTTGTCAGGTAAAATGGGAGACCTGGAATTAATTTTATGCTCTAAAAATTATGATATAATTGGTATCACTGAGACCTGGTGGGATGAAACCTGTGACTGGATTGTGAATTTAAATGGTTACACCCTTTTTAGGAGGGACAGAGGGATTAAATAGCGGGTGGAGGAGTGTGTTTGTATGTAAAGCCTGAATTAAAGCCATGCGCTAAAGAAATAAAAATAGCTGGCACTGGTGAGGGTGTAGAATCACTCTGGGTAGAGATTTCGACTGGGCAAAAGGTATCAAAAAGAATTATCATTGGTGTATGCTATAAACCACCTCGTATAAGTGTCGAGTATGAAGCCGAGCTACTCTTGCAGATACAAGCGGCTTCACAGCTGGGTCAAGTTGTTGCTATGGGTGACTTCAATTATCCAGACATTGACTGGGGTAATGGGGTTGCTAAGACAGAAAAAGCTAGTAGGTTTGTAAATATGCTGAATGACAACTTTTTATTCCAGCTCGTTCAAGAACCTACTAGGAATAACTCTCTTTTGGACCTTGTAATAACTAACAATACTGAACTAATCTCTAACATTTGTGTGGGTGAGGGGCATTTAGGAAATAGTGATCATAACATGGTCTCCTTTGAGATTCTGTTGCAGAAGCAATTCTATAAGGGACCAACTAAAACACTACATTTCAGACGTGCAAACTTTGACAGTATAAGGGCATCTCTGCAACATATTAAGTGGGAAATGCTTTTCACAGGGTTAAAAACAGAACAAAAATGGGAAGTCTTTAAAATGCAGCTTAATAAATATACTTGTCAGTATATTCCACTTGTAAGCAAGGAACGTCGTTGCAAAGCAAAACCTTTTTGGTTCAATAGAAGCGTTGGTGTTGAGGTGGGTAAGAAAAGACGTGCTTTTAAAACTTTCAAGTTATCTGGTACAGCCGAATCATTTATAAGGTACAAGGAGGCCAATAAATCATGCAAAGAAGCTATAAGGCAAGCTAAAATTGCTATAGAAAAGGATATTGCAGCAAGCAGTAAAAAAAATCCAAAACTATTTTTTAAATATGTTAATAGTATAAAAATTAAGCAGGAAGGGGTGGGTCCCTTACTATCAGAGGGGGGTCAGCTGGTTGATGAAAACAAAATAAAAGCGCAGATTCTGAACTCATATTTTTCATCTGTCTACACAAATGAAGAACCAGTAAGTGAAGGTTTCCTTCTTAACACTCCCAATTCTAGTAATACAACTAATGATGCATGGTTCACACATGATGAAATTCAAAAGAGACTAGAACATGTTAAGATTAACAAAGGTCCAGGGCCAGATGGTATTCATCCCAGGGTAATTAGCGAGCTTAGCTCTGTGATTGCCAAACCTCTTTACTTAATTTTTCAGGATTCATTGAGATCTGGCATAGTGCCGAGAGACTGGCGAATTGTGGTGCCTCTATTCAAAAAAGGATCCCGTTCTCAGCCTCAAAACTATAGGCCAGTTAGTCTGACGTCAGTGGTAGGAAAGCTTTTTGAAGGGTTAATAAAGGATAAGATACTGGACTTCATAGCAAATCATAATACTATGAGTTTGTGCCAGCATGGTTTTATGCGTAATAGATCTTGCCAGACTAACTTAATTTCTTTTTATGAGAATGTAAGTAGACACCTCGATTCTGGGATGGCAGTGGATGTGATTTACTTAGACTTTGCTAAAGCATTTGATACAGTGCCACACAAAAGGTTACTGGTTAAATTAAGGAATGTTGGCCTGGAACATAGTATTTGTACCTGGATAGAGAACTGGCTAAAAGATAGACTACAAAGAGTGGTGGTAAATGGAACATTTTCTAATTGGACCAGTGTTGTTAGTGGAGTACCGCAGGGCTCTGTACTAGGTCCCTTGCTTTTCAACTTGTTTATTAATGACCTGGAGGTGGCCATTGAAAGTACTGTTTCTATTTTTGCAGATGAGACTAAATTGTGCAGAACTATAGGTTCCATGCAGGATGCTGCCACTTTGCACAGTGATTTGTCTAAACTGGAAAACTGGGCAGAAAACTGGAAAATGAGGTTCAATGTTGATAAATGCAGGTTATCCACTTTGGCAAAAATAATATAAATGCAAGTTCTACACTAAATTGCAGTGTGTTGGGAGTTTCCTTAAATGAGAAGGATCTAGGGGTCTTTGTAGATAACAAGATGTCTAATTCTGGGCAGTGTCATTCTGTGGCTACTAAAGCAAATAAAGTTCTGTCTTGCATAAAAAAGGGCATTAACTCAAGGGATGAAAACATAATTATGCCTCTTTATAGGTCCCTGGTAAGGCCTCATCTGGAGTATGCAGTGCAGTTTTGGACTCCAGTCCTTAAGAGGGATATAAATGAGCTGGAGAGAGTGCAGAGACGTGCAACTAAATTGGTTAGAGGGACGGAAGACTTAAATTATGAGGGTAGACTGTCAAGGTTGGGGTTGTTTTCTCTGGAAAAAAGGCGATTGCGAGGGGACATGATTACACTTTACAAGTACATTAGAGGACATTATAGACAAATGGCAGGGGACCTTTTTACCCATAAAGTGGATCACCGTACCAGAGGCCACCCCTTTAGACTAGAAGAAAAGAACTTTCATTTGAAGCAACGTAGGGGGTTCTTCACAGTCAGGACAGTGAGGTTGTGGAATGCACTGCCGGGTGATGTTGTGATGCTGATTCAGTTAATGCCTTTAAGAATGGCTTGGATGATTTTTGACAGACATAATATCAAAGGCTATTGTGATACTAAGCTCTATAGTTAGTATGGGTATATAGAATTTAATTAAAAGTAGAGAGGAGTGTATGTATGGATGCTGGGTTTTCATTTGGAGGGGTTGAACTTGATGGACTTTGTCTTTTTTCAACCCAATTTAACTATGTAACTATGTAACTATGGTCCTCAATGGTGTCTCATTTCAAGTGGTGTAGTAAATTTAGATTGTCCTTGTTTCAGAAGTCCTGGTTTCTTAATTCTGACTAAAGATCCAGGCTGAAAGTGTACTTCTCTTGAACCATATTTTCTGCAGAATCAATGCATTTCAGAACATTTTAGGTACTTGTCATGAAGTTCCATAATTGGAGTGTAGACAATTATATCATCCAAGTAGCATTCTACACCAGGTATGCCATGGAGTATAGAAGACATCAGTCTTTGGAAACAACTCGGTGCTGAAGCCATTCCATAAGGTACACGCTTGAACCAAAACAAACCATCATGGGTGATAAATGCAGTGAGGTCTCTGCTTTCATCGTGCAGTAATACTTGCTGATAAGCACTCTGAAGATCCAGAGTAAAAAAGAATTTTGCTCCTCAGAGTTCTGAAAATATTTCCTCTATGTGTGGCAAGGGATGATTATCCATAACAACTGCTTTTTTAGGTTCACGAAGATCAACACACAATCGAATACCTCCAGTTTTCTTCATTGTTACAACAATTGGTGAAACCCATTCGGAGGATTCTGATTTTCAATCACATCTTTCTCTACCAGTTTCTTTAGTCCCTGTGAGACAGTCTCCCTTATAGAGAATGGCCTCAATTTCTGGCGTACTGGTTTTACATCTGGTCTCAACTTAACAAAGTTCTTTGCACAGCCCAGTGAAGTGTCGCTTTATGGCTGAGCCCCCCTTAACATATAGAGGTCATCAGTCCCCCCAGTGCCCCCCTGATGGTGGCCCTGATGACATGCACAACCTTGATGGCTGTATACTTAATAAAATGCCCTTGTGGTCTGATTTATTGCGGGAAAATGGAGTGTCAGCTCAAAAACAGGATAGCCATTCACAGAGCTAGCATTAGGGCTGCTCTGAATCTGGAAAGAAAGGTAGACCTCAATAAGCAAGACATTACGTAACAGCCAGTAGCCCAATATTGGCTAGAAGCCCGATATGATCCCTCCACATTTAAAATGTATTTCGATTGAGCATATTCCAAAACATACTAGGGGAGGGGCCCCAAAAGAAACTAATCTTACAACGTGATGCATTTTGCATATAGACTGTGTGGTTCCTAAGGGCATTTAAATTTCGGTTGCTTTTTGACACAATAGATTCCTGTCTATGTTCATATTTGTACTTATCTGATAAATAAGCCTATGACACATTGGGTTACAGGATGGAATTCATGTTTTCTTACCCCACAAGGTTTATTACGTTATAATGATTTCAAGAAAAGACACAAATTGTACATTTTCAGCTTTTTTGTTTTGTTTTCTGTCTTTGTTCTTATAGTGCCGCCTAGTGGTGATGTAATGGCAACACTGAAAATGATCTGATTTGACAAGCTTTTCTGGACTGATGATGTCATCTCAAAACCCACAGGGGGAGGGTATTTAAGGATTTTTTAATCACATTGTATTATCCTTGATAAAGGTCCCCACGTGGGACTGAAACATCGGATTAAGAAGTGTTTCACCATGAATGAAAACGAAATCATTCACGGACGAGAGTGCTGATCTTTTTATGTTATACATAAAGTATCTATATACAGTATATATATATTTCTCTAACAAACTACATATATCATCGCTGTCAGTGCAATGGCATCAATAACATCCAAATCATGTGGTGAGGAAAAATTCAAGTGTATTTCCAATTTGTTATCAATATTGGTATAACCAATATATATTTAATCCATTATTAGTGTAGGATTAATAGTTAACTGCATTTCAAGTTGTTTTTCTTCAGTTGGGCGTAACATCTAAATGTATCCAGCTGCAGGGAAATGACACAATATGTGTGAGATACAAATCATTATCCCAAGGTTTGGGGGTGCAGGAGTATAGAGGGACAGTGGGTTCCTGACTGATGTACAATATCAATATATGTGTGAGATACAGATCATTATCCCAAGGTTTGGGGGTGCAGGAGTATAGAGGGACAGTGGGGTTCCTGACTGATGTACAATATCAATATATGTGTGAGATACAGATCATTATCCCAAGGTTTGGGGGTGCAGGAGTATAGAGGGACAGTGGGGTTCCTGACTGATGTACAATATCAATATATGTGTGAGATAAAGATCATTATCCCAAGGTTTGGGGGTGCAGGAGTATAGAGGGACAGTGGGGTTCCTGACTGATGTACAATATCAATATATGTGTGAGATACAAATCATTATCCCAAGGTTAAGGGGTGCAGGAGTATAGAGGGAGAGTGGGGTTCCTGACTGATGTACAATATCAATATATGTGTGAGATACAGATCATTATCCCAAGGTTTGGGGGTGCAGGAGTATAGAGGGACAGTGGGGTTCCTGACTGATGTACAATATCAATATATGTGTGAGATACAGATCATTATCGCAAGGTTTGGGGGTGCAGGAGTATAGAGGGACAGTGGGGTTCCTGACTGATGTACAATATCAATATATGTGTGAGATACAGATCATTATCCCAAGGTTTGGGGGTGCAGGAGTATACAGGGGACAGTGGGGTTCCTGACTGATGTACAATATCAATATATGTGTGAGATAAAGATCATTATCCCAAGGTTTGGGGGTGCAGGAGTATAGAGGGACAGTGGGGTTCCTGACTGATGTACAATATCAATATATGTGTGAGATAAAGATCATTATCCCAAGGTTTGGGGGTACAGGAGTATAGAGGGACAGTGGGGTTCCTGACTGATGTACAATATCAATATATGTGTGAGATACAGATCATTATCCCAAGGTTTGGGGTGCAGGAGTATAGAGGGACAGTGGGGTTCCTGACTGATGTACAATATCAATATATGTGTGAGATACAGATCATTATCACAAGGTTTGGGGGTGCAGGAGTATAAAGGGGCCAGTGGGGTTCCTGACTGATGTACAATATCAATATATGTGTGAGATACAGATCATTATCCCAAGGTTTGGGGGTACAGGAGTATAGAGGGACAGTGGGGTTCCTGACTGATGTACAATATCAATATATGTGTGAGATACAGATCATTATCCCAAGGTTTGGGGTACAGGGGAATCTATTACATGGGGAGATCAGTGGAAGAGATGACAATTGATCAATGAGGAAATGAAAGGAAAGTTACAGAAAACAAATGTGAATAATTCAGGTTGGGCCCCACCCCTGGGAGATAAGAGACAGAACTTGGATCGAGTTGGAGTCAGTCAGACCTACAGTACTGTCTCTATGGGGGTAAGTGGCACATGGCTGTATGGGGGTGATTATTATTTGGGGGGGGCAGATAATGAATAGACAGGACTGGAATTGCAGTTATTTATTAATAACACATATAGATAGAGAATGTACCCAATACCGGGGCATTAGCTCCTATCTAGGACTTTGTGCTCCACATTAATATATTGGTGGGGGTTGATCTGTGCAATGTATTTACAGGATGTATATTTGGTGGGGGGACCCTACAATGAATATTCTGGATACACTTTGGGGGACTGTCAGCTCTCTGATGCAATTTTGGGGTATTATGTCATTTCCAGATGATAGTGTATTAGTTGTAAACTTTTGGGCTAGGAAATTATGAACTATTGGATCAGATTTACTTTTGTGGGACTATGGGCAGAAGAATACATTTTGGGGTTAGTAAAATGCTTGAGACATTAAGGTCAGTACAATGCATTTGGGGGTTTGTGGGCGCTGAGCTCTATTTTGGACATAGAACTGTGATCAATGATATGAATTTTTGAATATAATTACATTTTTGTGATGGGGTTTTGAGGGCACATTGGGGAGGCTGCGTTGCACTTGGGGTACAGTTGGTTATGGGAAGCTCCTAAATTGTGGGACATATAATGCATTAGGGGGCCACTATGTGCTTTATTGTTCACACTTACACTCTTTCATAAGCATTTGGGGGTGCAGTACAGTATATAGAGCATGTTTAGGGGTCTGTCAGCAAATAGTTATGGATTTTTACCTTTTCTCCTTCTCAAACAAGTCCCCTGTCTGTGGCTCAAATGCCCAGTTAAAGAGAAGCGGACGCTGGGATTCTGCCATATATTCCACTTTTATTAATATTATTTGTTAAATTAATTAAATATTACATATAGTCTGAATCTCAGCTGCTATTTACAATGGGGATCAGATGGGAATTTCTATAAAATAATTAAAATGTTACATTCTCTTCAAAGAAAATACAATGAATATGAGAAAACAATAACTAAAACTTGTTCTGAAAACACATAAAACACCCAGTGCAGTTACACAAACAGTTACATGTCCCCAAAATAGGGGCACAGTTCCAACTGGATCCTGTAAGGATTTAAGAGAGGGAGGGCCCTGCTCAGAAGAGCTTACAATCTAAGAGAGAGAAGTGAGAGGGTAACTAGTGTGGGGGTAGGGTTCTGGTTGGTAGGATAGTGATAGTGCAAAGTGAGTGGTGGAAACCAGTAGTTAGTGTGTTTATGATGGAAGAGTAAGGGGGCAGGAGGGTGGGCAAACTGCTTAGGGTTGGGTTACAGACTTGAATGAAAAGGGGAGCTTGAGCCTGGAGGCTCTGGGAATGTCTAATGGGATGGGGCAGAGAATTCCAGAGTATGGGGCCGTGCAAGAGAAAGTCTGGATGAGGGAGAGAGAAGAAGCAATGAGTGAAGAGAGAAGAGGGTCATTTGCACTGTATTAGTGTATTTGGGGCACTTGGTAATTAAAGAGGGGTGTATGGTGGTGCCACATTGCTAAGTCTGGGGGGTACTTAGACAGAGAGGCTGCAGAGCAGTGAGTTACAGTAGTCTAGATGGGATATGACATGGGCATGGATGAGAATCTTGTGTGAGGAAGGATTGGATATGGGGAATAGGGCAAGATTTAGTAATATGCAAGTGAATGTGGGGAACTCCTTAGTGTGAAACTTGGGGTACTGGCGATCTATGGTTGATTCTGACACGGATAGTGATAGTAAAATTAATAATTTGCCTTTGGTAAACATGAATACCCATTCTTTATTCAGCATTAGGTAATTGGGCAGGGCCTACCTGAACTTTGGTCCCTACTCCCTGCTGATACTTACAGTGGAATTGACCATATCTAGTTGTCATGGTAGCATGCCCAACTTTTACAAGTAAAAAGCTACTCCCTGGCCTACTGTATCCTCAGGGGGAATCACATGTCATTGTAACCCACAGACACCTGAAGGGGTCACTCATTAACTCCCCCGGGCTACAGTGTGCAAGGACCCCAGGTGCTATAGTCTTGAGGCTGTGCCCCCCAAGTATCTGACTGTGCTGCAACTACAGTTACATAACAGAGTATGAGGCAGAGGTAGGTGCTCTCTGCCCTGTACCATCCACAGTCCTGTCAGTTGTCACATAATTACTCCTACAGCTGCCCTGCAACTCTCACACTGAGGGGCAGAAAAGCATTTGTTGGATGAAGGGGTGAAAGGGCAATGTACAGCTTATTGTCTAACAGGTAGTGTGTATGTGGCCAAATTACTTTAAACTGCTCATACTAAACTATAGGTTAATGGTCTTAAGTGTAAAATGGTGGCCATCTTGGCAAAGGAACGCTGTAATTAACATTGGTCATCTTGGTAAGTGGGGAGGGGGCTGAAAATAAGACCGAGATAGTGGCAAAAATATAATTGAGATATTATCTTGATGAATAGATAAGGCTGAAAATAAGAATGCGAACGTCTATCTTGGAGAGAAAGTTTGACAGAGAAAAAGATTGAGAGAATGTCCATCTTGGTAACTAGGTGAGAACATTTGAGAGAATGTCCATCCTGAGACAGAAGCCACCTTCATGAGTAGGGGAATCTTCACTCGATTGAGAGAATGTCTATCTTGGTGAGTAGGAGAGAACATTGAGAGAATGTCCATCTTGGTGAGTTGGAGAGAACTTTTTTCAGAGAATGTCCATCCTGAGACAGAAGCCACCTTCATGAGTAGGGGAATCTTAACTCGATTGAGAGAATGTCTATCTTGGTGAGTAGGAGAGAACATTGAGAGAATGTCCATCTTGGTGAGTAGGAGAGAACATTTGAGAGAATGTCCATCCTGAGACAGAAGCCACCTTCATGAGTAGGGGAATCTTAACTCGATTGAGAGAATGTCTATCTTGGTGAGTAGGAGAGAACATTGAGAGAATGTCCATCTTGGTGAGTAGGAGAGAACATTTGAGAGAATGTCCATCCTGAGACAGAAGCCACCTTCATGAGTAGGGGAATCTTAACTCGATTGAGAGAATGTCTATCTTGGTGAGTAGGAGAGAACATTGAGAGAATGTCCATCTTGGTGAGTAGGATAGAACATTTGAGAGAATGTCCATCCTGAGACAGAAGCCACCTTCATGAGTAGGGGAATCTTAACTCGATTGAGAGAATGTCCATCTTGGTGAGTAGGAGAGAACATTGAGAGAGTGAAAGACTGAGACAGTAGCCACCTTCATGAGTGGGGGAATCTTAACTCGATTGAGAGAATGTCTATCTTGGTGAGTAGGAGAGAACATTGAGAGAATGTCCATCTTGGTGAGTAGGAGAGAACATTTGAGAGAATGTCCATCCTGAGACAGAAGCCACCTTCATGAGTGGGGGAATCTTAACTGGATTGAGAGAATGTCCACCTTGGTTAGTAAGAAAGGCTGAAAATAAACAACTAAATGGATCCAAATGAGAGGTGAAAGTAAATTTCTTCATGAAGTCTCTTGTGTATTGGGGCCTGTTTATTTAATGGGGCACAAGCTTTGGTTTTCCATATTGTTTTTTTTCCTGAAGAAAAGTGAAGGTGTGAGGCTCATGGCACATATTTCACATTCTCCATTATGTGAAGAAGCTCCCAATTGGCCCCAGAGAGCACCTTGGCCTCTGCAGTTTGCTGTCTACTTAAGGAAACATTGAATGAAGTCTATCCTGAGTTAGAACTAGGTGTATTATTGGCAAAGCCCTGCTGTCCATGCTGCTGTGCTGAATTGGACTTCTGTCTGGGTTAGTGATTAGATGTTCTGTTACAAAGTCTGGTTTCCGTGGCACCTTGTCAGTGAAGCAACAATGGAAATATTATATGAAGGTCTGGAGGTTCCAATTAATACATAGTTACACAATGTCTTCCCATTCATAATTGTGTGACTTTAAGTATGACATATACAGTCCATTACATTTTTCATTGACATTAATTGTACCAAGAATGGGGGGACTAACACTGCGCTATATGCAGTAACTACGGTTCAGTGGCAGTAGTTTGTGACGTCAATAGTTAAGGAGATCTCTCAATGTTAAGGGGGCGCTATTGTTAGACTTGAGGTAAATTATACCCAAATCCAGCAGAAATCCTTTAAAATCCCAAATAAAAAAAAGTTCAGTCTATAGTTTGTGTAGTTCAAAAGTCCCAATATATCAATATATCTCTGAGTGCTGCCTCTTCGGAAACCAGCAGATGTCTGAAAAACAAAGTAGGAGAACTGTAATCCTTTTAAAATGTCTTTATTGGAATGAAAATGCACTCACGGGATTTTGGGCATCCGTGGCTCGTCGATGGGTGGTGCAGAGGGTCAAGCCCAACGCGTTTCATCGATAGTGACTTCTATCGTAATCAAATCAGTTACAATCTGTTATAGATATACACCGCTTCACTGTTCGCAAGCTACTTAAGGCCCTCATACATGGGCTGATAAAAGCTGCCGACAGACAGAGTCGGCAGTTTATTGGGCCGTGGGTGGGGTCATCCAACGGGTTTCCCTGAACGATATCTGGCGACCGGACAGGTTAAAAAATCCCGTCGCTTCACGGCTGCATCTGTGGATCTATGCGGTCCGGCATTCCGACTGGCCGTTTCGGATGCATTATGATCCGTTTGTTGGGCCCTAGGGCCCACGATCGGATCAGCCCAATATCACTTACTTCAATGTGGGCATATCAGGGAGAGATCCGCTCATTTGGTGTCATCTCCAAACGAGTGGATCTCTATGTCTATGGCCACCTTTACACCTGAGGAAGTCACTGAGTAGTGAAAAGATGCGTTGGGCTCGACCCTCTGTGCTGCTGATTGGTGAGCTGCTGATGCCTACAATCCTGTAAGTGCATCTTTATTTTAATACATTTTTTTTACACTTTGGGAGCCCTTCTCTTGCTTTGTTTTATAGATATCTGCCCGTTTGACCATCCGTTTTTGAAGAGGCAGCACCCAGAGACTGGTTGCGGCTGAAATCTTTATTAGATTACACTACGGGTGCCCTTCTCTTACTTTGTTTTTTACTTTGTCGCTGCTGAAAAAAATGTATAATTCTTAGCAACTTTCCAATAGATAAACATTTTCAGTAATTCAATATTTATTTGAAATTAAAGGGAAACTGTCATGGGAAAAAAAATTTTTTTTCAAAATGAATCAGTTAATGGTGCTGCTCCAGCAGAATTCTGCACTGAAATCCATTTCTCAAAAGAGCAAACAGATTTTTTTATATTCAATTTTGAAATCTGACATGGGGCTAGACATTTTGTCAATTTCCCAGCTGCCCCAAGTCATGTGACTTGTGCTCTGATAAACTTCAATCACTCTTTACTGCAAGTTGGAATGTGCTACCAGGTGAGGGGGAGGCTGAAGTAGAGACTGCACTGACCAGTAATGGAGGGACTGTGATACAAACTGCATGGCAAGGTGCTGGTGATACTGGTGCAGAGACTAGAAATAAAGGCAAAGCTGGAGCAGAGACTGTCATAGAATATGAGAAGATCATTAAATCTCTAAGAGACTTAAAATGTTTGGAGGGTAAACAGATTTCTCTGACTAAAGGCGTTGACTCTCTGATTCAACAGCTAAACCTGTTTGACAGGGGAAGGAGAGCCAAAGCTATAAAGGAATTGGCTTTTGTGAACAAGGAGTTGGAGGAGACTGACCTGCAAATGAAAGACATTTTAGACTATATTGAGTGTTAGAAACTATTGTCTTATTAATAATTTGTATAAGTTCTATGGTCGATAAACACAACTCACCAAGGTGATATTTAAATATATTTAATGTGTAGAAAATGTGTTACAGAAAATACATACAAATTAACAGATACCTAACCAGTCAAATGCTCTATTGACAGCTTACCAAAATAATATGTATGTATCAATATGTTGTATAAAAGTTTTGTGTATGTCTGTATTATGTGAGAGTCAGTGTGTGTCTGTGTGTGTGTCTGTGTCCAGTGTCTGTGTCCAGTGAGAGAGCGAACTTCTCTTTGTTCAGGAATTTATTCAAAATCTGTGGGATACACCTCCCCCAGCCTACCCATAAGACATTCCATACGTTTCTTGTAACCTAATCCATTTGACTTAGGGAATAAATAGAGTATGGGAACCAATGTGTGAAGGATGTGTGAATGACAAGTCATGAGTGCACAAATGAAACATATTCAAACTTAATCAATACTGGAATATAACCATTTTTCCAATACCCATTATTTAACAAATCCCCCTTTGCACATTTGACTTGCCAAGAACATATTATTCCATAGTCCTTGAAACTACATCCCAAAAGACATCAAGAAATGTTTTCATATTTCCAAATGTCTGATGCAAATAACATAACATAATTGATTTAATATCATGTAATGAGATGGTAAGTAGTGATAGTTCACCAGAATTAAAAATATCCTATCTATATTCTAAAGTTGGTTCCATCTTCTAGTTATTCAATCATGTCCTCCTGATGTGGATTTAAAAATCTTTCATTACAGCCTTTACTCATAGCACTGTGTTTAGTTGTAGTTGACATTGAATTCTTTATCACACCTTTCACGATCTTGCAATAAAATGTATCCATAAACATCAAAAATGGAAAATTAAGAGTCAAGTACTCTGTTCTGGGAGTCACTTTTACAAAGTTACAGTCATTTCATTTCTTTTGTAACACAATATATGGCAAACATTCCTCCTGTGATTGATGACAGATGTGTGTCCTTTGCCTATGCAGAGGCTTCCTACGACCCTTTGGTTCAGTTGGGCCTGGCAAATGTAAGCCTTGACTTCCATAGTTGATCAATCATGAATCATCTGTATAGAATCAGGGAATTGCACCAGTACCTGTATTATCAATGCCATTTTTTTAAGGCCCCTGGTCACTTTGCAGTTACCCTGATACAGAACAATCATATTTTAGTCCATACAGTGTGAAACGAAGGTGTGACTTGAATAAGCAATAAACACCACAGTCTTTGGCAGGCTCTTGGAAAACTACAGACTTTCAGTAATGGAACCAGACAAAGACAAATTTAAAAAGATTGAGACACTTTGTAAAAAATTCTCATAGTTCAGAATGAAAATAATTTTCATGAAATTATTGATATCCTTCCGTTAAGTCATCCTGAATCACAGTCCGTATTACAAATCACTTTACTTCTGGAACCTGCACTTCTCCTTGAACGATGGTGCTCCTCTTCCACTGTCGATTGTCTCTTCCATAGTCTCACAGAATTTCGTCCATTTAGATCTATAGCTAGTGCACAAGCTGCACTTATTTATTTAATCTAAACTACTATCACTGTCTTACCATGCCATTTTCATGAATATGATATTATTCTGTATATTAAATACATCTCACATTGAAATAATGTCCTCCACAGTGAAATCACTTAAATCTTTTGTGAATGCATAAAAACAAAATATTAACAAACATAAACTATGTATTCACATTCCCAATGGATAAAAAAACAAAAACATTCATACGAGTCCATATAAAACCTAGTTGTCCATTTTAACCTTTCCTTAAAAATGTTGTAAACAATATCTATTTCCTGGTTTCAGCATAATTACATGTAAAGGGAAACTTTATTAATATGTGTATTTAATTAATTCCTAAATTTAATTTTACTTTGCACAGCAGATATATTAGACATGGCATTAAATATTCTCCTATTTTTTTCAAACGGTTGTGTTAAAACATACATTGTCCTTAAATATCATGTTTGTAAGAGGCAAACAAAGTTAATTGTTTTCTCTGATGAAAGCACTTTACTGTTATCTTGAAGTCTTCTTGTTTTCCTTAATGTTTATAAGAATGGAGTCAAAACTAATTCAGAACACATCATAAAAAAAAACATATGTCCCACCGTTCTCATGAGCTTTAATTACCAAAGGTCAACTATGTGACCTCATGTCATTTGATGCCAAAACCCATCTGTTCAAGACATTCTTAAAACCAAAGTCCAACCAATAAATCAGATATCGGTTATTAAAGCAAATAACTGTATATAGTCAAAATAAGTGTATTCCATTTTGTAGACCACCTTAAACATCAGTCACAGTTAAATGTACCCTCAAGAACACTTAAATGATATCCATGTATGATATAGGAGTTGTATGTTCAAATAAAATGCTATTCCTAGCATTTGCCCCATGCTTTAATAAATCCTGTAAAAGTTTACTGTTGTTCAAATAACACATCTTAGAAATATACCTCAAGGATGGCATTTCTATAAAACTATCTTTCTAGATATATTTGGTACTTAAATGATCTAATCCCTTGCTGAACTACTCATCTCTGCAGGAGACCAGTTCAAGTTTTTGACTACTATGATATTAATACTACAGTAGTATGGTACTATAGGTTAAATTTCTGACAATGTCAGAACAAAGTTCACAGACATTACTTTTTCCCTGTTATTCAATTCTGAGCTTGAATTCATACATCACAACAATAGGATTAACCAAACCTAAACTTATATATTTACAGTTCATAATCTTTCAAAGAAAAAGTTATTATTAATAATATAATGGATCCATATTCATCACTTCCATGGTTATTAAACATATACATCTTACAATATATCTTTGACAATTTCAAATATTTTATCACATGACTGGCCAGGTCATATAATAATCCAAACTATCAAAGGTTTATAAGATGTATATAGAGTACTCTTTAAATTTTTTTCCTTATCCTAATCGTATCAATACGTACGTTATCATGTATGTTTAAAAAAAAATTGCCAATTCATTGACCTGCGCAGGATTTCCGTATGTGCACCTAAAAAAATAAAAGTTATGCATAGTGTAGTCAACTAAGACCAAATTAGTTGATGTTAGAGATTATTACATTACTACCATGCAAACATGCTCATGTTAGCCTTTACATTTTCCAATGTAAAAATTATTTTCACACAAATCTACATATTATGCATGCTTTCCCCCTTTATGTACTACAAGAAAGCTTCTCCTTTATATCCTCTTTATCCATGATGCTTTAATGTGGAAAAGGAATCCATATCCTACAATAATCATAAACAAGTTAGAGCACATTTCATTTAACAAACAAAAAGTTACTGGTCTCAAAATTCTTTCAGTACTTTATGAAATGTATCTTTTCAACATTTACATATCCTGTTACACATCACTCAGGGCCTAAGCTTTAGTCTTTACTTTCTTGTGAATCCCACTAGCAAATGCTTTTGTTCCCATGCTTCCTGCCTCACACTATAATTTATCTTTTTCTATTAAAACATGTGAACCCAATAATTTGGGTTTTACTAATCCCATTATATACTAGGATGTATTTAATCTTTTAGCTCTGTACTTATTCAGCAAAGGTAAGTGAAATAATTGCATCATTGGAAAATATACCAAAAAAAAATCATTGTAATTAGTGTCCCTAATTTATTAGCAATTTACATGGAAATATAATGCAGTATTTAGGAAATAAGATTTGTCTATCTGCCCCCCTTTTATACTGTAGATATATGTTCATTACATAAACACCATGTTCTGGTTGAACAGTTATGTACATTACTCAGTGGTTAACCTGAGTATTACTAGTATGTTCTTTAGAGCCAAATCTTACAATTTAGAATATTCAATGTATAGATTTATAATTTGAGAAAAACCAAGTCAACATCTAAACATTTGTGAACCTGATTTGATTATGAAACATCAACATCAGTCCCACTTGAAGTTCTATGGATATTACTATTTAAAATATTTAGATCAGTGGAAGCAAAATATCTTCTTTGTTCTGGTTAAAAAAAACATAACATGACACCCAAGGATGGGGGTGGGTAGATTGGAATCCAGACATGAAAACAGTGCTGGTGCCACAATGCACCAAATTGATTTGAAACTTACAAAAAATCATTCTCAACTTGCTCACTGGATTTCCTTTAAATCTTCCCAGTCTTTCTTATAACCAATACAACATTTGGTTATAAATTATAAAAAGTTACCTTCTAATGTTTAGGCTATATACAAAATATAGCTCTACAGAACCCATACTGCATATAGATACAGTTTAAGCTAGACAATGAATCATGATACAATATTGATATTTATAATTCCACTGACAAAATAGCTATTTAATAATCTTAACCTGGCCTTTGTCTAAAGAGGAAGTTGAAGATATTCTACAGTATAAAACAGTTAATACATATTAAACTTCACTTTTCCTGCTATATAGTAAAAAACATTACGATCATTACTGCATATTTCCATGTAAATATTACTTTCTTAAAAATTGTATCCAATCATATTTATTTACTCACGCTTTCTCAAACCTTTAAAGAATAAGTACTAACATTTCTCTAGCCCTATTCAGTAATTATTCCTTGTTTTCATTAACAAAGAGTAACTCCTTTTGTCTTCAGCCCTAGGTCTTTTGTAAGGACAGACTGGTCTGTCTATGGGACATTGGAAGTGGCCATTCTGTGCATCTAGTTGCTTCGCCTGAACTTTCTCATTTATCAGCCCAGAATTTTTATCAGTATGATATATTTTCCGTTTTAAACGTTTCATTCTATAACATCGTTTTTCATAATGCCCAAGACGATGACAGAAATTACAAGTAGAATATTTATAATTCTGTGTTTTGGCTTTATGTAACTGGCATATTTCACTGATCACATGCTTGTTTGAGGGGTCTGAGCTCTGCAGTACAAGATGTCTCCTATACTTATCAATGTAAGTGGCTGCTTCTGTAAGAGTGTTAAACATTGAAGCATGGACAACAGCTCCTGTATCTAAGTATTGAAACTTCTTTACAAAAACTCTCACCATTTCTTCAGGAACTTGATTTTCTTTAATACCCATAACCAGCCTGTACGCTTGCTCAAATATACCCATAAACACAAAGGGGTCATCGTCTATGGAGGTTTTCAGATCATTAAGTAGTGCAGTGTTAAAAAACTCTTCTCCATTAATTATATAATTAATTTGCAAAAGCCTCTCCCTTCTAGAGCCATATATTAGATTCCCGTCTATATCAATCCCTGGCTCAGTCACTGGTATTGATAACCTATTGGAAATCTGTATTGGCACCCAAAGTTTAAACACTTTGTTCTTTTGTTCCTCACTTAAATCATATTTCTCTATATGAGACTCAAATAAATCAGAAATCATGAGGACATTTAACTTGGGGTTGAAATGTGGAATCTCTTTCACAATTTTAAATAACTGTTTATTAATTTTTAATTGCAGTTTTGCCCTGTCATAGTCTAATTCTGGATTATTGAGATCCGGAACCAACATGGATCTCTGTTCCTTTGTAATAACCGAAACCTGGTTATTCCTTTGCAAAACTGACTCTATTTCTGACAGTCTAAGTTCATGCTTAGAAATTTCCTTAGCCAGACAGTCATTGCTAACTCTGTCACATTCTACTTCTCTCTTATCTAGAGTAGTAATCTTTCCTGCATCATTTTCCTTCCTCTCTGAGCACATTAACGTATTAAACGTTTTCACTAATAGCATTACATTCTGAATTTTATGTTTCAATCTGGAAAATGAAATATCTTTTTTCTCTACCAACACATTAGCATTCATACATTGAGTATACAGATCTGACCATATCTCTGCATCAGACATAACACTATGAGAGATATCAAACTTGAATTTGCTCTTATTAGCCAAATTATCAAGAAAATCCATACTCACCGGAAAGCAGAATCTTTCTCACTGCGTCCGCAATGCCTGTAATACTTACACAAAATACTTCTAGGTTCTTTTACTCATATAGACATCTGGAAGCTTTAGTTCAGCTACACCCTCCTGTCCCCCTTTGAAGCTGACAGAATGTGTATATGTCTAATGTCCAGGTCTATAATCTGACTAGGCTCGCCATCTGTTAGAAACTATTGTCTTATTAATAATTTGTATAAGTTCTATGGTCGATAAACACAACTCACCAAGGTGATATTTAAATATATTTAATGTGTAGAAAATGTGTTACAGAAAATACATACAAATTAACAGATACCTAACCAGTCAAATGCTCTATTGACAGCTTACCAAAATAATATGTATGTATCAATATGTTGTATAAAAGTTTTGTGTATGTCTGTATTATGTGAGAGTCAGTGTGTGTCTGTGTGTGTGTCTGTGTCCAGTGTCTGTGTCCAGTGAGAGAGCGAACTTCTCTTTGTTCAGGAATTTATTCAAAATCTGTGGGATACACCTCCCCCAGCCTACCCATAAGACATTCCATACGTTTCTTGTAACCTAATCCATTTGACTTAGGGAATAAATAGAGTATGGGAACCAATGTGTGAAGGATGTGTGAATGACAAGTCATGAGTGCACAAATGAAACATATTCAAACTTAATCAATACTGGAATATAACCATTTTTCCAATACCCATTATTTAACATTGAGCCATGGAAAGAACTCTATGATAATAAAAAACACTTTGAGGAGATGCGGGAGGGTGGAGGAAATGTTGCATCTATGAGAGTAATGAAAGTTACAGAGCTGCTGAAGGAAACTGTTTCAATGCAAAGTTCTCATGCAAAGTTCTCATGCAAACATTTCTGTTTCTGTGGGTCAGTGTATAGGCTCAGGTGAGCTGAATAATCCACTAAATGGCAGGGGTGAGGGGCAGCTGGGGGTGAGGGGCTGCAGGCAGGAGAGTGAGCAGCAAGGGGTTTCTCTGCCTGGGGGTCTCAGTGCAACTGCTTCAGGTATATCTGCAATGGGAAAGGGGGCAAATGCTTCATCTGAAAATGTCCCTATGCCAAACTCTGATGTTAAAGGGAATCTGTCGTCATTTTAAACTTTTGTTTTTTTTTTTTGCATTTTTATAAAAAACACACATCCATAAACACTGTGTGGCAAATAAAATGTTAATCCACAAATCCATGCATAAGTTATTTTAGTTTGTATTTTGTCATGGGGGCTTCCATTTCTGCTCATTACACATTCATCCTGTGCTGCTCTAACAGCAGGCGCAGCATTACCTGTGTGCTTGGAGGCAGCCACTCTGTAATGAAAATCCAGGTCGCACTACGACATGAGAATCTAGCTGTACCCTCCCCCTCCCCTCTCTGCCCATGCGTGTGATGTTTGGAGGAGAGAGGTCACATGGTTTGCAGGGAAGCAATTACTTTCACTTTCCTACGTCCTGCTCTACAGCTGCACTAGCAGCCCCTCCTCCCACAGACACTATCAAAGCTCCTCCCCTTCTGTAAGTTTGTTCTCTGCTTTCCTTTGGAGGGGGGAACTTTCTCTCCTTGTTGCCTTCCTAGTTAGTTTTACTGGTTACTAGATGAGGTAAAGGAGCTGTGAGTTCCCTCTGCTATCCACCTCACACACAGTGCGCTCCTTTCCTACCTGCAATACTTCTTTTTTCATTAACTACTTACTGCCTCCTTTCTCCTGAGCTATTTTAACCCTTCCTAGACTTCCTCCTAAGTTTCCTGGTTTTCAAGTATGTCCTTATTTTATCCTTTTTTCTATTCCCTGTCATCAGTCCTGGGAGTTTACTCCTGTGTTTTTGCCATTCATTTTTGTGTAAACAAATATAATAAACTATCTATATAAAATATTTTTTCCAGTGTCCAAAATGAATTGTGTGTGTATATATATATATATATATATTTATTTTTGAAACGTAAGTGGGGGCAGTGATCACAGGACTATCTTATTTCAGTCCTTCTGAAGTGGTGTCAGTGGGAGGAGCTTATCTTGATTCCTGCCTATTGTTCAATTGACAGGCTCAGCAGACAAGGCTCTATTTACATTACAGCAGTTTGTAGGAGGGAGGGGTAATGACATCACTCCAACTTGCAGCGCAGCAGTAAAGTGTGACTGAAGTTTATCAGAGCACAAGTCACATGACCTGAGGGCAGCTGGGAAATGTCAAAATGTCTAGCCCCATAGCAAATTTTAAAATTAGATGTAAAAAAATCCATTTCTTGTTTTGAAAAACGGATTTCAATGCAGGATTCTGCTGTAGTAGCACTATTAACTGATACATTTTGTAAAAAACATGTTTTTCCATGACAGTATCCCTTTAATGCTGCTGTTACTTTGGATGATGATACTGGCTTAGGTGGCTTGCATGATGAAGTGAATGGGATGCATGGTGGGGGGGAGGCGCAGCTGGGAGTGAATGGCTGCAGGCAGGTGAGTGCAAATGAGAGTGTGCAGCAAGGTGTCTCTCTGCCTGGGGGTCTTTGCTTGAGGAATATCTGTTGGGAGAGAGGGGGCAAATGTGTGGGGGCAAAAGCGTCTGTTTGATGTGAATGCAGATGAGGAGTTAGAGGAAGATTTTGACAAAAGAAGGAACGTGGTTAAAATCAAATGGGTGAAAGAGAGGGAGGAATTTCCAGGCCGGCGCTTTGTGGCAAGAAATTTGATTAAGGGACTTATGGGATTTACCCCTGCTGATGTGTTTGCCCTGCTAAGTATCACTGACACTGAGTTTGATCTAAGTTACAAACTGCCGCAGGGGCTGGAGGAATTCTGGGGATTGTACCATCTGCAGAAGGGGACAAAGGAGTGGGAGGGTTTCAGAGTAACACCTGTCTCTAAGCCACAAACTCAGAATGTCACCATAATCATGAGTCTGTGCGCCCAGAAGACATTGGCATGTGGCTAAAGCAGCAGTGCATTGTATTGTCTCCCTTAGTCAAGATATATGATGAGGAGGATTTCTGGGTGGGGGGTACAAGGTCCAGGTAAAACTGAATTCTCAGGGGTATGTTCAGCAGCACTTGCCAAATTCATTCTTTATTGGTAAGAGCAGGGGTGTGTGTTACTATGTTGGGCAGCCAAAGCTGTGCCTTAAATGTGACTCAAAATCCCATGTACTGTACAAAAGTCAGCTTTCTGTGGGGAGATTGGGCATCCCAGCAAAGAGTGTGTGAATAAGATCAGATACAATCTATGCTTGAGGGAAGGCCATGCTTATAGGGACTGCCCAGAGGCCTGGCACAACATAAAGAAGTCCTGCCCAAACATAGAGGAGCAAATGAGCAAAAAACATTCTGAAGCTGTTCCCTCTGTATTGAGTACTGAGTGTGTGCTGGGTGCTGGGGAGAAGGAAGCTACGGTGCCCATTCACAAGAGAACAGAGGGTGGGGGAACAAAAAAGGTACAAAGAGACACACGTGCCCCTGCAAAGAGTAGTCGGGTGGATGAGTGGAAAACTGTGGGTAAAGATGGGGAAAAAAGCATCTAAGGCAAAGAATGTACCTGGGAAAGTAACTTTTGATACTGGAAATAGGTTTGCCGTGTTGAAGGGGGGTTCTTGGGGTGAGATGGTGGAGGAGGAATTGGGGGAGCTGGTAAGGATGACTGAGGAGGAGGAGGAGCAGGAGAAAAGGAAAAACGCTTGTCAGAAAGACAGTGTCAGTAGGAAAAAGAAAGATGTTGCTGGGGAGTCTCAGGCGTTAGAGTGGGAGTCTCTAGAGGAAGAGGAAATGATGGAGGAAGGGGAAGAGGTTCCTTTAGGGCCAAGAGTTCAGGTGAAGAGAGAGGCCAGTAACAGATCAGTTATCAATAAAAACAAAAAACATAAAGATGAATTTGTCACTTGATTTCCTTACTATAAATGCCTGTAGCATTAAGAACAGGAGAACCCACTTTGTTGCCTTTGAATATCTGAGAAATACAGAGGCAGACATTATTTTCCTACAGGAGACCAGACTTTCATCCCTACAGGAGATCAGGGAAGCAAAGAGAGATTGGAGGGAGGGACTTTCCTTTTGGTCCATAGCCTGTGAGCCAGCGGGGGGAGTAGCCATTCTCTTTAAGGGCAGTAAGCACTTTGTGGTGAAGAAGGTGGTGGACATACAGGTGGGCAGGTGTATGATACTTGATATTCAGCATGAAGGGAAACTCCTACGGCTAATTAACATCTATGGGCCTCAGTCTATTTCTGAGAGGAGGACTTTATTGACTGATGTCAAGCAGTTTCTATACACTTCTGTCCCAATAATTTTTGCCGGGGATTTTAACCAGGTCTTAACTGCTGAGGACAGAACTGGGAGGCTGAATAAATATCAGAGCTTGTTTGTTAAGACTCTGATAGAAGATGCAGAGCTGCAGGACTCAGCCATTGTAAATGGGAGAAAAGGAAACCACACATATAGATGTGGGGAGCGCAGCAGCAGAATTGATATGGTTTTTATCAAAAAGAAGGAAAGTTTTTCTAATTTTAAGGAAATAGGGGTTGAATTTTCAGACCATTTAGCTTTATTTTTTCATTATGGTCTGTTAGGTAGGATGGGTTTTGGTAAAGGGCTTTGGAGGTTGGGGAAGGAGCTGCTAGATGCGGAGAGTGTTAGAAGGACTTTTAAGAATCTTTTACAGAATGAAGTATCTAAGATAGAGTTTTTCAATTGTATTTCAGATTGGTGAGAATCCGCTAAGGATACTTTCCGGACTTCTTTCCGAACTGCCTCTTTTAAAAAAGGGAGGGCTTAAGTACCGGCTTAAGTACTTGTTGAGGCAGTGTCAGTACAACCGGCTTAAGTCCCTGGTTCTGGAGAGGGACTACGGGAACTGTAAGGAGACGTTTAAAAAGAAGCGGGTTGAGGGCCTTTACAACCTTAAGGGTGAATTAGAAGTTTCTAGGGAGGGTATCCTGGAGGTTGTGAGATCTTACTACACTGACCTTTACAAAGAAAAGGCTTTGGATAAAGGTAAGATTCAAGCTTTCCTGGAGGCGACCCCAGTTTCAAACACTGACAATTTGGACTTTTCCCCTTTGGTGTCAGAGATAACAGAGGAGGAGGTACTGCAGGCAATTGAAAAACAGCAGAAAAGAAGGGCCCCTGGGCCAGATGGTTTCACTGCGGAGTTTTACAGCAGGTTTAAAGAAGAGTTGGTTCCGGTTCTTACTGAAGTCTTTAATGACTGTCTGACCAGGGGATGCCTTCCTAAATCTATGCAGTTCTCCTCTCTGGTTCTGATATCAATGGGGAAGGATTCGAGGCACGTTGAGAATTGGAGGCCAATTGCCCTTCTCAATTGTGATAGGAAGATTCTGGCTAGGATTCTCTCACAAAGGCTGGGTATGGTGGCTGGGTCTCTTCTTTCTAATTCTCAGTTCTGTTCACTGGGGGGAAGGGACATTTTTGGTGCTTTTCTTTCTCTCAGGGAAGCACTGGAGAGGTGCAAGGCTTGGCAATGGGGCAACTACTTTCTCTCTTCAGACCAAGTAAAAACCTTTGATAAAGTCAATCATGAATATCTATGGGCTGCTTTGCAAAGATACTGCATTCCGGATGAATTCATTAGATGGCTAAGGGTTTTGTACTGTGGGGCAAGGAGCTTCCCATTGATTAATGGTTGGAAAGGTGAGGACTTTTTGGTGAGAGCTGGCGTGAGACAGGGATGTCCTCTCAGTCCACTTCTGTATGTTTTCTCATTAGATCCATTCTTGAGGAGACTGCAGGATTGTGGGCTTGGTGGGTTCCATTTCCTTCGGATCGATCCTTTAAGTCCATAGTCTATGCGGACGATGTTACTCTAGTAATATCAAAACCTGAGGAGGAGGGAAAGGTTTTGGAGTGCATCGAAAGTTACTCTGAGGCCTCAGGGTCTCAGATCAACCAAGAAAAATCGGAGGCTCTTTGGACTCTAGAGGGGGAACCAAGCTTCAGGCTTGAGAAATTCCCAGTGGCCCCAGGTTTAGTTAGAATTTTAGGGATAAAATTTGGGAAGGGAGATCTTGCTAAGGAAAATTGGGAAGACAAACTGAATGCAGGTCTGGCAAAGGTTCAGCGGTGGAAATCCTGGAAGCTGACCTATAGAGAAAGGATTCACATTATTAAGACTTTCCTGGTTCCGCTGTTTCTCTTTGTTTCTTACATCTTCTTGTTACCAGAATCTCTCTATGCCCGGATCCAGAGCCTGTTCTTCCAAATGCTTTGGGGGAATAGGCTCAACCCGGTAAAAAGGGGGATCACGTTCCTGCAGAAGAAAAGGGGAGGGTTGGACATGCCATGTCCCGTGGCTTTCTTCTGCACCATCTTTCTGAAGTTTAACTTTAGGGGGGTGGTGCGGGGGAGAGAGTCTCTGTGGGAAATCAGTGTTAGAGACTGGGCATCGCCTTTTATTAGAGATTGGTTACTCGGTGGCAGAGTGAAAGAGGTCCGGATAAGAGGAGGCTTTTTACCCACATATCTGAGACAGACTGTAAAGATCCTGAAGAAGTGGAACATTAGTGCAGAGGATTTAAGATCAGTGCACAGGAAAGTCATTTATTGGAGAGTTTTAGATCTGTATTTTGTTTCTCCAATAAGTGTTGCAGATTGTCCTGGGGAGGTGATGGAGGAGAGTCTCCATTTTCTTACTAATAAAAGATTGCCAATAAAATTTTGGGACATCACATGGTTATCTCTGCAGGGCAGACTATATGTCAGAGGCAATCTGAAATATTTAAATGTGGTTGACAGGGAGTGTCCATGGGGTTGTGGGGTGGAAGAGACGCAGCAGCATTTCCTACTGGAATGTCCAATTTCCTCCTCTCTAAGAGACAGTGGGGCAAGAGCTTTAGCTCTAAATATGTTCAGAGATTTGGACTTTGCTGAACTTTCATATGGTGTCATTAAGAACGATAAAGCAGGAAACATAAACAGACTCACACTGTATATAATTCTGGCAGTTATGAGGTATCACTTATGGCAAATGAGGTGCAGAATGACCCTGAGTCAGTTGCAATTGTCAATTGAAAATGTCACCAATGCTATTTGTCAAGATATTGTTATTATTAAAACTAAGATTTGTGGGAAGGGGTTAATTTGTCTTTTTCAAATGTTTGATTTGTAAATAATGTAATATTTTTCTTTGTTCTAATCTGATTTGTTTTTGTAATTTTGATTATTTTAAATAAAATTCCCTAACACAAGATAACAGCTGCCTGGTAGATCTAAGAACAACACTCAATAGTAAAATCCAGGTCCCACTGAGACACATTCAGTTACATTGAGAAGGAAAAACAGCAGCCTGCCAGAAAGCATTTCTCTCCTAAAGTGCAGGCACAAGTCACATGACCAGGGGCAGCTGGGAAATTGACAAAATGTCTAGCCCCATGTCAGATTTCAAAATTGAATATAAAAAAATCTGTTTGCTCTTTTGAGAAATGGATTTCAGTGCAGAATTCTGCTGAAGTAGCACTATTAACTGATGTGTTTTGAAAAAACATGTTTTCTGATGACAGGATCCCTTTAAGATTTGTAAATACAAGGTCATTGAAAGCCTTATGTGGGTGGTTCTATTCTCCATGGTTCTGGAGCTGACTTCTGCTACTACTAGAAAATAATAACTATATAATGAATGGATATAGAACCATGTCTTTTTTTTATTGTGCTAAAAAAAAAGATCTGTTTTTGGGTGAAGTTTGAGTGAAGTTGATTCATATTGGACAGACACACAGTCAGTGTAGTTGTGGGTTGAGTGCAGTTTATTACAGTTCTGCTTACTCTAAAGCTTTGTTCCAGCTGGGCTCCTGTGGGATATGTCATGGGTGCTGGTGATACTATACATATTTAATCTGATCCTTTTTGCATTCAGATGAGGTTTTATAATGCTATAGGGATCCAAAACTCCGTGACCGCCCGCCCAATTACTGATGCAGGTGTTCCATTATGGATAATTACATGTCACTCCTGTGCATCAGATTTTTATTTGGTGAGTGTTGTAGTTCAGGAGCGCTGTCTGTTACAGCATGACATGACCCATAGACGCATGAACCCAAGAAGTGTGACCTGCAGCCTTATAGATATTTGTTGAGTTCACGCTTGTTGATTTTTGTATTGGGACTAACTTACTTTGTAAAGATGTAGCTCATTTTGCTATCATTTATGCGCGTTATGGTTCCAAAATGAACTTTGTTGACATAAAATATCATGTGGGAGTTTTATCTGCAAAATGTGCTTCGTGTTCCCCTCGCACTTGGCGTTGCTTATGTTTTTAGTGGAATGTTCTTTAGGACACAGCGCTGTGAAATATGTTGGCGCTATATAAATACATGTTAATAATAAAATAATAATAACCCTTAAGGAGGCCCCTGTCTGAAACCAGTTAGGGCTGATTTGGTGTTTTAGATTGTACGTTCTGTCACTGAGGAGAGATAGGAAGAAGTGAGTCTGTATACTGGATAATCAGGTGTAGAACCGTAAATAGGACAACGGAGTTTGGAAGTCATGAAAAAGTAAGGATTTAATGATGCAAAGTGCAAAACAGTAACCAGTGAATAAACAGAATAAACAGAGATACTGGCAGGCAAAACAAAGTCCAATCCAAACGTTGACAGGCAGCTAACGGCGAAGGTCCGATAAACAAACTGAGGTTTAGACAGGCAGAAATCCAGAGGTGAAGTCCAGAGAGCAATCCAAGGTCAGTCTCGGGAGTTCACACAAAGTAGGCAGGGGTTAATGAGACTGTCCAGAGAACAGGCTGAGGTCAGTACCGGGAGATCCACATGAAGCAGGGAGGGAACCAGGACAAGGGTACAGGAACAGGGAGAGGACTCAGAGACTAGGATCTAGGAACAAGGCAAAGAACAAGAAATCCAGGGTAATCTGGCTGGGGAGCTTAATGACAACTGGGAGTTGCTTGTAACAGGCTTATAAAAGGGGCAAGATTGTTAATTTGCAACAGTTGAAGTTAATAAGAAAGGAGGGGAAAGACAGCAGCAGAAAGATAACACAAGTCCATCATAATAACAAACCCACACTGACTCTAATGGACCCCAGTGGCTCAGGAGAACGGTGCAGGTATAGTTCAACAAATAGACAAGAGTTTGATTCCCGGCATTTCCTGACATGGATACTCCTCCTGAAAGCCAGTAAAGCCCAGAGGATAATTTGAGTGCGATTTGGGGTTGATACAATGATGTTATAATTGACTGTATGATTCAATGGGGTCTCTGGGCTTCAAAGTGGTAAAAAAGTACTGCTGTAAAGTGATAGGTGGTTAGAAGAATGAGAAAGAGGAGGCTATTGTGATGGTGAAGAATTTCAATCAATAGGGTCCAAAAAATAGTAAACTTGCTGTCTCTTCACAGGCCATTGTGCGTAGGCGCTCTCTGATCGGTGCCATGTTGGTTTCATTGGTCATATTGGTCACCAGAAATGGGATCCTCTATCACAAACCAATAAAACATGAACCAGTAATGCCCGACTATTTGACTAGGGAGTCTGCCACTCTCAGTGATGGGCAAAACACTTACCACTTGAACATGTCCCAGTTCCAATCTGATTTTCCCCACCTTCAAACCTATAAATGCTCAGTCAAGCTCACTCCACATAGGCAACAAAAGATGGGGAACCCCAAACCAATGCTTATCATGGCTATGAAATCCCACCCCAGGTCTACTGCAAGAAGACAGGCAGCAAGGAGAACCTGGGCTCGGGAGGAAGAAGTGGATGGATACTGGGTGAAACCAATCTTTCTGATAGCCCAGACGGACACATCTGGGCAAATGGAACTGGTTGCTCTGGAGAGCCGTGAGTTTGGAGACATTCTCCAATGGGACTTCAATGAAGGACATCACAACTTGTCTCTGAAAGAGCGATGCTTCTTGGAATGGCTGGATTCTGAGCTTCCACACGTGGAATTTATATTTAAAGGTCAGTAGTACACCCTGAATCTTTTCTCATCTAATATTAGTTCCCATTATACAGGTGAGATGTCTACAGCGTATATGGACCCTGAATGTGTGACACACTCCCTATATTCCATAAAGGGAACAGTCACTGACCCCATAACATATAGGTCTTATTGACGAATATAGGTGCTAAATTGCCTCATTGCTTTCATTTTCCATCCTTTAGTGGCCTGTTAAACTGATTGCTTATTGGTTGCTATTAACAACTACACTGGTGCAATTTAGCACCTTTGTTAATAGATCAGCCTCCCCTATTTCCTGTACTTCACATGGCAGTGGGTACTATAGGGTTAATCCCTCCTGACATAAGAAGGGCAGGAAATGAGCTAATAAAATGTAGGCTTCCCCCCCTACTTCCATCCTATTTCCTGTCCTCAACAAAGGACTAGCAATTGTACACACACACACTTACACAATTTTGTGTCTTTTGTTTTGTTGCCATTGTGAATAGCATATTCACTCACTGCACTGCACAATACCTTTTGTATGGTATTTCAGTGATTATATTGCAATTTCTGTGATTTTAGTACATTTTTAGCCATTTTATTGCATGTTTAGCTATTTTATCACATTTTTAGCATTGTGTAGGTGTTGTTCGCTTATTTCTGTCTGTAAACCCTATTTGGCCATGCTAAAATTTCAGAAAAAGTTGTTTAACCTAGCTTTGCAGTTTGGTAGTTTGCAGTAGAAAGATGTAATTACCTGCTTTAGATTCGTCTGAATGTCTTCTTTCAGAAAATATATGGTTTTCTAGGGTCTCCATACTGTTTAAGAGCACATAATACACATACTGGGTGCTTATATTGTGGTAGCAAGAGTGTTATACGTGAAAATTCATATGCCCTATTTGGATTTGGGGGTCTCTGTATGCCACATTGTTGGGTAAATCTAAGCATATTGGGCATGAACTTGTTTAGTAGACCCCTGGCGTTCATATTTAGGATGCTTTATGCTGGTAATGATACATGGATGATACGATGCTGGAAAGTTGAAGCTTTGAGACAATTTTCAGGTATTTCACCAAAAAATGTTGATGTTTGGTAGTTAGTAGTAGAGAAACATAGTTACCCATTTTGGAATCAGCAGAATGTTCACTTTTCCAAAATATATGGTTTTCTGGGGTAAAACTACTGTTTCAGGATTTTTATGGCCTTGGAATCTAAAGTATGCCGTTTACAGCATTCGTGCTTTCAAAATTCAGTAACATAATGCAGGGAGTTTTTGCAGTCTTAAAACTTAAATCTTCCTAAAACTATATATATTTGGTATTGGCACATTTGAGAGACATGAGGCTTTCCAAATAAGTTGGAATTTCATGCGTAAAATTTTATATTTTTCTGGTATAAATTTATATACTATGAAAAATAGGAATTGTTAATGTTTTTTGGTATTTAGCGCTGTAAATCTTTTTGCAGAGGTGGAAATACATGAAAACTCAAAACAAAAGAGATTTAGAAAGCTAAGGTTCTCCGGTGAGGCAACTTCAGAAAAACTAAGCGTTCAGAGTGCCATCCCAATTTACATTCTACCCAGCGGGAAGGCATTTGGGGAGATTAGTTACCTGAAGAAGAATCGATTTGTCGCTGGGCGACATCTTCTGAAATAGCAGCGTGTTTTTCTGCCCTAATACAGTTTGATCTTTGAGTTTTTTGTCTTCAGAAAATAATCCCAAGTCACACGAAGTAGAGGTGGATTCTGATGAGGATACCGTATATACCCGAGTTTTTCAGCATCCAAAATGTGCTGAAAAAGTCTACCTCGGCTTATACTCGGGTCAGCGGTACCAGACCCGAGTAGCTGAGATTGCAGTCACTTTTAATCATTCCTATACCAACAGTTCACTTGGGGAGAGACTGCAATATCCCACAATGCCCTATGTTGGTTATATGAAAGAATAACAGTGACTGCAATATCACACAGCGCCATCTGTTGGTTATATGAAAGAATAACAGTGACTGCAATATCACACAGCGCCCTCTGTTGGTTATATGAAAGAATAACAGTGACTGCAATATCACACAGCGCCATCTGTTGGTTGTATGAAAGAATAACAGTGACTGCAATATCACACAGCGCCATCTGTTGGTTGTATGAAAGAATAACAGTGACTGCAATATCACACAGCACCCTCTGTTGGTTATATGAAAGAATAGAAGATTCTCCTGAAAGCCATGCCCCTTACTGCTCCTAGGGCTGTCACTTGAACCCTAAGTGTAGCTGGTTTCAGACCCATATGAAACCCCTAAAGAAGGAACTGCAGAATTTGAGGAACAGAAGCCATATGTGACGCCTTGTGAGGAGTCCACGTGCCTTGCCAAACACTCTGCTTTAAAGTTGCACCCCATCCTAGCCTGCTGGCATCGGTGGTGAGAATGAGCCACTGCTCTGTGAACCATGGAAGACCTCTGTATAAGTTCTGGTCTTTCCACCAACTGAGCGAGTGTATCACGTGAGGGTATAGCGCCATGGTATTGTACTGAGAGCTCTCTGTGCCAAACTTTCAATATTGCTCTCTGAAGAGGCCTCATGTGCAGTCTGGCCCAAGGCACCACTTTTATCATCGCCGCCATTGTTCCCAAGGCTGACAAGGCTTGCCTGACTGAGACTACTCTCAGCTGAGAGAGACTCAACAAGGACCTGCACAGGCTGATCTTCCTCAGCTGAGGAAGGTAAGTACGGCATTTTTCCGTGTCCAGCAGGACCCCCAGGAGCTGCTTCTTCTGAGACAGAACAAGATCTGACTTCTGATAATTGATCTTCCAACCCAATGTCTCTAGACAAGAAATTGTCTTCTGTAGATGACTGAGAATAAGACTGCTGGAAGACGCCTTCAGTAACCAATCATCTAGATGATCAGAATATTCTGGGTTGTCAGAAAAGCTACCAACACAACCAACAATTTGGTGAAAATGTGAGGGGACGAAGATAGACTGAATGGCAGAGCCGCATCTCTGATGGCAATTCTCAGGAACTGTTGATGTCCCTCCCAAATAGGAATATGAAGGTAGGCATCCTGAAGATCGATAGTTGCCCAGAAGAACTAGACTTGGCTGTGAATCAGCGTCACCCCACTCACCTCCTATGCCATGCCGCAGAAGAATGGAGGAGAGAGGCGGCACTGACGACACCTGCAGCCTTAGAGCAAGTAACAGACACTTAGCAGACCCAACGCCCCCCCAGCACCCACTACCTGCAGCACTGAAGTGCGATCAAGTGGGGAGGGAGAGAGAGGAGTCAGTAGACCTGTACCTCTCCATAGTAATATAATACACAGGACCTCAGCAAAGCACAACTACTGCAGACAAGCCCAACACCCCCTCCCCCGCAGCCCCTGCTGGAGCACGATCAAGGGGGGAGAGGGATATAGATAGAGGGGGATAAGTACCGTGAACCAACAGCAAGGGGTGAACAGTCTACAAGACAGAAACCTTGTCCTACCAACCCTCAGGGCATATATCAGGAATCCAGCTGGACCCCTGTATACTTACCTAGTCCCTAGGACAGGAAACAAAAACACAGGGTAACAGTGGGAGGGGAGGGTGCTTTTATGTTGTTTCCTGTCCCTAGGAGGAGGGCCTATCTCTCTTTGATGTGCTGCCTGGGGACCTGAAGAAATGGGTTATTCCCCTGACCCCTTAACCTGGACAGTAGGATAATTAATCAATTAACACCTATAAAGCTCTCCCCTTCCCGGCCCCAACCAGTATTTTTAATAAGACACTAAGTAAGGAGGGCACGTTGATGGGGAGGACGGCCAGGAAAATAAAATCTTGGTAAGTAATAGTAAGTAGTCTTTTTTTCTTCTAAGCTTAACTTAGTGGATGTCCTTGTATCTGCTGGAAGAATCTATTGGGGGTCAACATTAACAGGCTCTGTACCTCCGATCATTAACCCACTAGACAGATAGTTAAGAGTTGCAGAAATTGGGGCAGATAATGAAAAAGGGATTTATACTTACGATAAATAGCTTTCTAGTAGGGCCGAACTGTCAGTGCAGACATATTGGTTATGTCCAGGTTCACCTCTGGAGGCAGGGCAGAAGAATTGGTCTCTTGGCCCCTCCCTCAGGATATAAAGGCTCCGCCTCTGTTCCCCAGTTCTGTTGCAAAGCTCGGTGAGGTTATGATGAGACAGCAAAATATGAAGGAAGGTCAAGAGACAATAGTAGGAATATTTAGAGATAGTGAGACAGAGAATAGAGTCCTATCACCCATACTAAAATCAGCCTGGGTGGGATTTACTGCACTGATAGTTCAGGTCTACTAGAAAAGTATTTATCGTATAAGTATAAATCCCCTTTTCTCTAGTCGGCCCTCCTGTGCAGACGTATGGGACGTTCCAAAGCTGTCCCGTAATAATTTGGGTGGGTATTGTAAGATCTGATTTTTTTTTTACCCACAATTCAATTTAAGTATGCCTCTCTGCAACTGCAGCTTGTAAAACTTTATGGACAAACACGGCCGGTGTGGGAGCCAAAACATGTAACTGGTAAAACTTGATAAAAGTGTTAGGTGAAGCCCATGTAGCTGCTCTGCAGATTTGTTTTGGAGTAGCCAAATTTTGGAGAGCCCAAGAGGTACTCTGTGCCCTTGTTGAGTGTGCTATAACTCTGAATGGTTTCTGTTTTTGGCTGAGAATGTAGGCTTGGTTGATTGTCTCTACTAGCCATCTGGCAATAATTCGTTTGGATACGGCTAAGCCTTTGTGTGTCGGAGAATATGAGACCATAAGAGCATCTGATCATCGTAATTTAGACATTCTTGTCTTGTATATTCTAATTGCTTGTACAACATCCAGCTTGTTTAGTTGTTTTTCCTTGTCATTGGTAGGGTTAGGACAAAAGGATGGAAAAGGAGGTCTGACTCTTAAGGCTTCTTGCAAAAACTGATGAAAAACAGGTTGATCTGCCCACTTAAATTGGAATAGTACTGACAAGGCTGAGATCTGCCCTTTAAGTGTACTTAGTGCCAATCCCTTCCCGAAGCAAGGAAGTCTGTAATGACCTGTGTTGTGCTGTCCTCCCAGGTCTTTTGTTTACCAGTTTACAAAAGTTCTCCAGACCTTATAGTAGGCTTTGGTGGTTGACTCCTTATGTGCCCATAGGAGAATGTCTATTGCTGTCGGGGAGAAGCCCCTCTGGGCCTACAGCTGGGTTTTAAGTGCCAGGCCATCAAACTTAGCATGGCCAGATTGTGGTGTCGAGCTGGCCCCTGTATTAGGAGATCTGACCGTAGCAGAAATCTCCAAGGCCTTGAGATGTACATGTTGACCAGATCTGTATACCAAAGTCTATTGGCCCAATCTGGTGCAATCAGTATCTTGGTCACCCTTTCTTGTTTGATCATGGTGATGATCCTGGGTAGAATTGGTAGTGGTGGAAATGTGTAAACCTTATGAAAATTCCAGGGTATCACTAGTGCATCCGTGAACGCTGCTTCTGGTTCTATGGTTCTGGAGCAGTAACAAGGGACTTTGTAATTATGTCTTGATGCCAAGATGTCTATGTCTGGCAGCCCCTATTTTCTTGTTATCTGGGCGAATATTTTGTGATGTAAACTCCATTCTCCTTGGTCTATCATTTGTCTGCTTTCCAGTTGAGTACCCTGGGTATGTACACTGCCGAGATGGTTGGGACATGGTCCTCTGCCCACTTCAGGATTCTTGAGGCCTCTAGCATGGCCAACTTGCTGCGGGTACCCGCTTGTTTGTTGACGTAGGCCACTGCCGTGGTATTGTCTGACTGAACCCTGACTGGGAGGGTCCGAAGTAGGTTGGACCAGCCCTGAAGGGCCAGCACTATCACCCACAGTTCTAGAATATTGATTTGCAAGCGGGATTCTTGTGGGGTACAGCGACCTTGTAGTGTGTGGTCGCGGTATACTGCTCCCCACCACTTTAGCAGCATTGAATGCTTTTGCAGCATTGAAGCCTGTCTTCCCAAGAATCTGTCTTCCTATAAGATTTGGACCTATCCAAATAATAACGAATTGCCCTGACCACATCTAGCTTGTGCAATTCTTTTTCTTTCACATAGTGAAGGTAAGTTTATTTCCTCGTTAATGTGAAAGGAAGAGACCACCTTGGGAGTAAACGATGGAACCGTCCGAAAAACCGCCCTGTCTTGGTGCAGAATAAGCCAAGGTTCTTTTTGGGATAGGGCCGCTATATCTGAAACCCGTTTTGCAGATGTAATTGCTAAGAGAAAGGACATCTTCCAGGTAAGGAACTTCAAGGAACAAGAAGCTAATGGCTCAAATGGAGGGCCCTGCAAGACTTGGAGCACCATGGTAAGGTCCCAAGGGGGAGTGGGGTCCCTAAAGGGAGGTCTAACCTTACCCACCCCTTGAAGAAACTGCATAAGGTCTGGTTCCCTAGCCCACTGATGCTGAAGCAATAAGGAGAGCGCTGAAACCTGGCCTTTCAGAGTAGCTAAGGATAAGCAGAGTTGAAAACCTTGAGTGAGAAATTCGACAATGGTTTGTATCGAAGCATGGCGCCATGGAGTCCCCATGGCCTCACACCAGTCAATAAATGTCTTCCATGTTCTATGGTAAACATTAGATGTGGATGGTTTGCGGGCCTTCAGCAGAATGTCTGTGGCTTGTTCCGAAAACCCCTTGGCCCGCCAGATTTCGGATTCAAGAGCCACGCCGTTAAATGGAGAATTTGTAAATTGTCGTGTTTTACTGGTCCTTGCATTAGTAAATCTTGTCTGAGAGGTAACCGCCACGGAGGAGTTACTAGTAAGGTCACAATCTCTGAGTACCAAGCCCTCCTTGGCCAATCTGGGGCGATGAGTATGGTGTAGAGATGGCGCGAACTGTTCGCCGGCGAACTTGTTCGCGCGAACATCGGGTGTTCGCGCTCGCCGGAAGTTCGCGAATGTCGCGCGACGTTCGCCATTTTGGGTTCGCCATTGTTGGCGCTTTTTTTTGCCCTCTCACCCCAGACCAGCAGGTACATGGCAGCCAATCAGGAAGCTCTCCCCTGGACCACTCCCCTTCCCTATAAAAACCGAAGCCCTGCAGCGTTTTTTCACTCTGCCTGTGTGTGCTGAAGAGATAGTGTAGGGAGAGAGCTGCTGCCTGTTAGTGATTTCAGGGACAGTTGAAAGTTTGCTGGCTAGTAATCGTTTTGATACTGCTCTGTTATTGGAGGGACAGAAGTCTGCAGGGGTTTGAGGGACATTTAAGCTTAGGTAGCTTTGCTGGCTAGTAATCTACCTTCTACTGCAGTGCTCTGTATGTAGCTGCAGTGGGCAGCTGTCCTGCTTCTGATCTCATCTGCTGACTGCTGCAATAACAGTAGTCCTTGTAAGGACTGCTTTTATTTATTTTTTTGTTCCAATACAGAGCAGTATCAAGCAGATTACTAGCCAGCAAACTTACTATCATCTGTCCCTGAAATCACTAACAGCTCTCCCCCTACACTATCTCTTCCAAGCACACACAGGCAGATTTTTCAGATAAATTTTTGCCCTTGATCCCCCTCTGGCATGCCACTGTCCAGGTCGTTGCACCCTTTAAACAACTTTAAAATCATTTTTCTGGCCAGAAATGTCTTTTTTAGATGTTAAA
This sequence comes from Xenopus petersii, assembly GCA_038501925.1. Lineage (NCBI taxonomy): Eukaryota > Metazoa > Chordata > Amphibia > Anura > Pipidae > Xenopus > Xenopus petersii. Next base: position 157,702,562 of record CM076676.1, on the reverse strand, counting down.
GTTCGCCTTCCCATTGAAGTCTATGGGGTTCGCGAACCGTTCGCGAACCGCTCGCATTTTTGCGCAAGTTCGCGAATATGTTCGCGAACTTTTTTTCCGACGTTCGCTACATCCCTAGTATGGTGTGCGTCCCCTCCTGCCGGATCTTGCGGATGACTCGTGGCAATAGAGCTAGAGGCGGAAAAGCATAAACCTTTCTGAAAGTCCATGGTATGACTAAGGCGTCCACAAACGCCGCCCCCGGGTCTTGAGACCTGGAGCAGTAAGTAGGAACTTTGAAGTTGTGTCTTGAGGCCAACATGTCTATGTCTGGTGCCCCCCATCTGGAAACGAGTTGTTGGAACACCTCTGGATGCAGTTCCCACTCTCCCTGATCAGTTGCCGGCTGAGGTAGTCCGCCTCCCAATTTAGAATGCCCGGAATGAATACTGCGGAGACTACTGGAACATGGGATTCCGCCCAGTCGAATATCTGAGCCACTTCCCGCATTGCTCGGGGGCTGCGAGTGCCGCCCTGTTTGTTTAGGTAGGCCACTGCTGTGGCATTGTCGGATTGAATCCTGAGTGGCCTTCCTGTCAGGTCCGCTGACCAATGCAGAATGGCATTATTTATTGCTCGGATTTCTAGAACATTGATTGGTAACCTGGATTCTGCTGGCGACCAGGTGCCCTGGCAAGTGTGAGGTGGCCAAGTGGCCCCCCAACCTGTGAGACTGGCGTCTGTTGTGACCACTGTCCATTGGTGTGTGGACCACTTTCTCCCTGAGGCTAGGTTGTGCGTTAATGTCCACCATCGTAACGACTGCTTTACTGACTCTGTCAATGGAATCTGTTGGGACAGGTTGAAGTGATCCTTGTTCCAATGCAGGGCCTCCAGTGCTGCTACCATGTAGCCCAACAAACGAAGGCAAAGTTCCGCAGGCACCGTGGATAGGAGGCGGACATGATGAGCTGTGAGCGAGATCGTTTGGATCTTCTCTGAGGTCAATGAGATAGTCTGCAGGGAGGAGTCTAACCACATCCCCAGGAACTGGATTTTTTGACGGTTGGAGCTGGCTCTTTTTGTGGTTGATGAGCCAACCGTGTTGTTTGAGAGCATTGACACAAATTTGAGTGTCCCGAAGACTCTGCTCGTAGGAGGGCGACCGTATTAGGAGGTCGTCCAAATATGGAGATAGGGTGATCCCTTGGCGTCTGAGGTAAGCAACGAGAGGACTGAGGACCTTCGTAAATACCCTGGGCGCTGTGCAGAGGCCGAAGGGAAGAGCTCGGAACTGATAATGGTCCTGGAGGATTGTGAACCGCAAATATTTTTGAGAGATTGCTCTGCAGACAAGGGGCAAAACGGTCCTGGAGGATTGTGAACCGCAAATATTTTTGAGAGATTGCTCTGATGGGGACGTGTAAGTACGCATCCTGTAGGTCTACTTTTGTCATGTAACAGTGGTCCGTCATGGACATCAGGACTGATCGAATTGATTTCATGCGAAATTTCTGCTTGGATACAAACTGATTTAGGGGCTTCAAGTTGAGTATCGGCCTGAAGGAGCCCTCCTTCTTTGTAATCAGAAACAAATTGGAATAAAAGCCTTTGTAATACTCTTGTACAGGAACTTTGGTAATGACATTGTTGCGCAACAGGTCGCTGACGATGTAGAGGAGGGCTTGTAACTTGACGGGATCCTTTGGTATGGACGATTTTATGAAAGTTCGGGGAGGAAGCGTGTTGAAAGGAATCTTGTAACCTGTGCTGATAATAGTTAGAACCCAATCGTCTTGAATGTGTGACTGCCAATTTGGGAGAAACTCGAACAGGCGGCCACCTACTCCCCCCCGACTTGAACTGTGTGAGTCAGGTGGAAGTGGTCTTGGTGGGACCTGGCTTCCTATGCTGCCGTGGTTGGTTTGACCAAGCGGTTCTGCCCTTCTTCGAGTCCGTGCCGGCTTGCGAGGACCGAAAGTTGGAGTTACGAAAGGGTCGAAAAGAACGGTTCTGGGAGTTCCATTGTCTATTATAGGGCCTACTGGAAGAGTCTTGTCTAGGCCGTTTACCAGACGGTAAGAAAGTGCTTTTGCCCCCTGTAACCTCAGTAATGATTTGCTTTAAATCGGGACCAAAAAGTGTATCACCGGTAAACTTGAGATTAATCAACCTGGTTTTGGACGCTGTATCCCCAGTCCATTGTCGCAACCAAAGTGCTCTTCTGGCAACTGTTGTGTCGACACTAGCTTTGGCTGCCAGTTTTACTGTATCCATAGCTGCGTCAGATAAAAAAGCCAAGGCGGAACTAAGACGTTGTAGTTCCTCCTGTAATTGCTCAGGTGGTAAGGGCTTGTGTAGGAGCTCCTGACACCAGAAACGCGCTGTATGTGCTAAACCAGCTGAAGCCACCGCTGGCCGGAGGATCGCTGTGGCGTGTGTGTAACCCTTCCTCAGGGAAGCTTCCATCTTCTTATCCATTGGATCCTTAAAAGCAGAGTCTTCAGTGGGTAGTGTGGTATTTCTGGATAATCTGGCAACAGCTGAATCTACTTTAGGAGCCCTATCCCAGACCTTTTGGTGATGCGCAGGGATAGGGTAGGTGCTAAGGATTTTGTTGTGGTGCAATTATTTGAGGAGTCTCCTCAACATCCTGGGATAGAATTGGGTGAGGTGATAAAACTGGCGCTGAATCAAGTGGATCTGCACAGTCTAAGCAAATGCTATCTTCCCCTTTGCGTAATGTATGTTTACATTTCTTGCACTTCTTGAATTGGGTATGGGTTCGTTTGCCTGTGGCCTTTTTGGCCTTTGGTGTAGAGATGGCATTAGACATATCATTTCTGAGGTCTTCTACTACACCTTCAGTGTCCATGATACTGTATCTGTAAGACAGAATTTAGTAGGGTAGTATCATAGGAAAACATGATGCTTTTAGTAGGTAGATGTGAGCATAATGTAAGTAAAACCTAATGCCCAAGCTGTACGCACATATAAGGCTTTACACAGTAATGAGAGCCTACAGGCTATATTACTGAAAAGAAACGGTTTGTTTCATGTAAGAATGGTACCTACAAGCTGAGTAAGCCGTCCGGGATGAAAGCTGCAGCTAACCGCTGTCCGTGTCTCCTGTGAGAGCGCCTGCTGCCGACACGCTACAGAACAAAATGGCGGTCGCGTAGAAGCGTACACAACGTACGTCAGAGTTGGCGCCAATGCCCAGACCCGCGCGGTTAGTCTGAAAAACTGCCGTGTGGAAGAAAAGGAAACCGGAAGTGCGGTAGCTGTGTAAGCTCCATACACTCCTGGCCATGCTACCCACTGAACCGCTAACCTAAGAAAGACATGCGGTTAGGGAGCGAAACACAGTAGTCGTCTGTGTAAGACTTTACTGTGTAGATCATCCGGATCCAAAAGCAGTGATCCAGTTGTTTAGTGCCCCAACCGACTCTGAGAGAGGTATAGGGGTAGTGGAAGTTGAAGATAAGAAATCCATAAGAGAAGAAAATGCAAAATGAATAAAAAAAAAATAAAATAAATAAAAAAAAATAACAGTGCTGTCCTAACCTCCAGCAGGACAGAAGAAAAAAACTGAGGGGTTCAGGAGGAGCATCAGTATATATCAAGGGGGTGGAGCCGAATCTTTTTTCTTCTGTCCTGCCTCCGGAGATGGATACTTAACCCATAGCGTCTGCACTGACAGGAAGGGCCGGCTAGAGAAAGACAGGGTAGTGGTGAGTCTACCAATGTCCCCGGCTAAATCCTGAGCTGAAGCAGGTGGGTTCTGACCCATTTCTTGTGCCCATTGTCTAGCTGTGAGGGCAAGGCCTGCAGCCGCAGGTGTCAGGATTGCTGCTGTTTGAGTATAAACCCTCTTTAAGGACGACTCTAACTTCTTATCCATAGTATCTTTAAAGGCTGCTTCTTCAGTCGGCAAGGTAGTTTGTTTGGAAAGTTTAGAAATAGCTGAATCCACTTTAGGTGGTTTATTCCATATTTTGCGATGTTCCTCTGGAACTGGATATGTATCAAAAAACCTTTTTATTTAAGGCGAATCTCCAGTCTGGCTGTGACCACTCATTCTCAATAATCTGGGTAATCGACTTAAATATAGGGAAAGCCTTAGATTTATTTTGGTGAACCCCCAAGACTCTATCAGCTTTTGACACAGTGGCAGATTCATCCCTTATCTCCAAGGTCTCCATCATGTCCCTAAAGAGTTTTCTGGAGATGGCTGGTTTAGCAAAAGTCGGCTGTTCCGAATCTGAGTCACTATGTGTGTCAGAAGTTACTTCCCCTGAAAAGTTACTTCCCCTGACTGTTGCATGATTGAATCATGAAGGGAAAGGGCATCAATATTAGAGGAGGGGCCTTCCTCACTATCTGATATGTCAGGTGGAGAGTAGTGTGCTTTACTCTTGTTGGTTTGCTCTTGAGGGGTGGAAGGCTGGAATGCAGTTTTTATCCACTCTAAGAAGTCTCCAACTTGAGGAGGTAGTTGTGGAGCTGCATCAGATTCTGTATGCATTGGTTCCTGAGATAGGGACCCTTAATTTCCTTGTAACTCCATTATGGCTGAATTAGCATCATTATTATTAACTTGGGGAGACAGGATTGGTGGCTCCACAGGCTTAGTCAGTGCATTATACAGACTCTGATTTCCTAAGTGAGTGTTTTCACTTTTTGCATGTCAACCCTTTCTCAGGTTTCTTTGCAGATTTCCTAACAGATTTTACTGCTTGAATGCCTTCTCTTAATTCTCGCAATGAATCTGACCTTTCCATCATGTAGTAAGTTGGAATAGTTACCAGACACTGGGTTTCAGTACTCTGAAGTGCGCTGCAATTCCTTGAGTAGTAGCATAGAGGAGCTGCAATAATGATGGTTTGCACCGCGAATGTTCGCATCTATTTACGACCTAGTCGTTACGGCATGCCTACCGAACGTCTCTTCGTTTAGGAAACAGTCCTCTGGTAAGGAATAAGCTTATATCAGATATAAAGGAGCCGGTACTCAGCATTCCTCTCTGTGTGCATCTGGCATTCCCCATACTATGCCATAATTAGTGGGTGTGTCCCTAACCCAATTTCAAGTTACACCCGGGTACTGGGCTGTTCTGAGCCAGTCCACTTGCTACAACCTGCCAGCAAGGAGGGAGAAGGCTAAACATTGTGAGTCCATGGAATCTGGAGTCTCTGTTTCACTTACTGCTATATGCAAGTAAGGAGGGAACCGCTATTACATCCATGGGATTTGTGGACAAAAAGCCAGCAAGGAGAGAACAGTCGTTATCGTTGGGAGACGGCTCTGCATGCCTACTAGCTTGTAGTATGTTATAAGGAAAAAAAGTAATAAAACAGAAATAAAAAAGGAGACTTATGGTGGTATTGTCATAGTCAAAAGTATTGGTCTTATACACTTGGGGGCATATATAGCAGGGTCAGGACAGCAACGTTACAAGAACAAAAGGTATTAGGAAGTAAACTGGGTGCAATGACTGTGGCAAGTCCCCTCTACTACTGACTTCCCAGCATGCTCAGCTAACATATCTTATCCATTATGTTCTGTTATTTCTTCCCATATCTTACATTTCTTTAATTATCATTTTATTTACTAATTAATTGCATTTTCACACTTACACAGGTGACGATGATGAGTATGTGAACCCAAGGACTATTGTTCGTTATGTCAAAGAGCATGGCTCCTCCCCTCTCACCCTTCATGGCAATCTCTGTGCTAACTATGAAGTCTTTCGCTTTACGAAGTATGCCATCTCCGAAACATTGTACCCCAATGACAAATACCCCTCTTTTCTATCTGGAGGAGGCTTCCTCTTCCCAGGAACATCTGTGAAGTACCTCCATGAGGCTGCTCAGAAGATCCCAGTTTTCCCATTGGATGATGTGTACTTTGGGTTCCTAGCATTGGCAGCCAACTTGACATACAGACACGACAGTCGATTCTATGTATTTGGACTGGCATTTAATGCGTGCAAGTACCAAGAGGCCCTGGTGGTACATGGGATAGATCCTGAGCGTCTCATTAATATATGGACAGAGGTGCAGAGAGCACAGTGCCAGGGTGGGCAAAGCAGAAGGTAACATGTCCATAAAGAATATATAAGAGTAGGTGCCATTCATATAACTAAGAGTAACCTTTACACCTGGTCTACTTCTTCTAGCAAGTTATACAGGCAAGCATGCTTGCTTTAAAAAAAAAATCAAAGTGCTGGGTGCAAGTGTATATATATAGTTCATGTGCCAATGTGGTGGCAAGGTTAAAGCAATAAAACAATATTGATATGTGAAACTAACTGTTTAAAGGCAATAGATACATCATAATAAACAAGTAGAAAACAAAAGGCTCATTTACAAACGCCTTTATGAATTGCCCTGCTTTAAATGCCGTTCATGTGCCAATGTGGTAGTAAGGTTAAACCAATAAAACAATATTGATATGTTAAACTGTATAAAGGCAATAGACGTATCATAAGAAACACGTAGCAAGCATAGAGGCTCATTTACAAGCACAAGTGCAACTCAAGCTCTGAAATGGATGCCAAATTGGGGGTAGATAGATTCTGTTCCAAAAGGTACTTACCCCCTTTGCAGCTTGTGGTGAAAGTCTATGTGCCCTTCCAACGGGCTCTGATAATTTACAGGCAAAGGCACACATTGCCCCAACCCCAGACTTACTGTCAGACGTGGTGGTTATGCCGGTGTTCCCTTAGAGGGTCTCACCAATGGGGCTGTAACTTTTACTACTACTATTATTATTATTATTGACTGGCCACCACAAATGCACAGGAATTGAGGGTGCTGCAGCTTGCATTTGATTTACCAAGAACAATGCGATTTGATTGCTTCCACGTGAGTGTGTGGCACAAGTTGCAATCTAGCAGGCACGCACATTCCAGTGAAATTGCCAAATTTTGATCAATTGAGAAGGGTTCCAATCTTCTATCCATGTCTCTCTTCAAGCTTTATCTTGTTACCTACAGTTTCTTCCACGTCTGCACCTTGTGTTTTTAGCTCTCCATTTCATTGATCCTTCCAACTCAATTCTAGTCCTTATTCAGCACCTGCCCAGTTTAAAACCTTACATTTCCCAGTTCCTAACTGGTGCACATTCTTGCTGAGCCAAAGAACATCTTGATTATTCTCAATTAATACATTGACCTTGTGCAAGGTAAGGGTGTTCCAGTAAAGCACCCAGCACTTCCACCAGTCTATGTTCTACTGTGGGTTGAGCTCCCCATTATCGTGCATAGGTTAGTTTTATGGTCATCTTAACTGCATACAGGTAAACAATGAGACAAAATTATAAAATATAAGGGAACACATGGCTCTTCCTCTTTGTGTTCCACCCAATTCCAGGGCTGGCTATGCTGGACATCCTGGAATCCCAATATCAAGCTTTGGACCCAAAGGAGATCAGCACCCTTAGAGAAGTTGGGGGAACAGTATCCCAATAAACAAGGTAAATGAAGCAGCGAGCAGATTCTTTAAAAGAATAAACATAGGAGTTAGACAAGACATCTTAGTAAGAGCAATGTTGGGCTCCACTGAGGAGTAAACTCCTCCAGGCTGTACTTGGAGACCATAGATTGGAAAGGGACTCCGTCAATCCCTGAAGGGTGCTTCCACCAGAGGGGATTATATGGTGGTGAGGCTGAGATATGAGTCTAATCCATGACAAGTTCTTATTATATGGGATGTAACCAATGCTATACCCGCTTATCCTCCTGCTGTTAATGAAGAAGTACCTTTGCTACTTGTTGATATATATTTTGAGCAAAGTCCTGTTCCAAACTTCTCTTTTGTATTTGGATTGGAGTTTTAAAGGCAAGTGCTTTTCCCATAGCCGAAATTCTTTGTAGCGAGACCATTTGCTGTGCTAGATCCTCTTGGAAGTCCAGCTTGAAGGTCAATTTGGGTGAACAGCTATTAGTGGTCATGCCCAGGGCTCAATGACAGATGTCAAGATATTCCTGGTCCTGAAGCCACTTCATGAGCTTCGTTGGACCTGCAACATGTCAACCAAGCATTCCTCTAAAGACTTCTAGTAGATGCTACCATACAGACCATCCAACCAATACGTGAATCCTGACATCCCCTTCCAAAACACAGACAAAACAGTCGCACCTAGCAATAACACAACCACATTTTTCCATAATACACTATATAATATGCCAAGTGGAAGCTCTGAGGCAATTTTCATAAACGTCATCAAAACTGCCAAGTTCACGAACGCTTATCACTCTGGAGTCAAACCTGTCCCAGTGAGCTTACAATTGAAGGTCTCCATCATATTCCCATGTGTCCCTGCCCCAGTGAGTTTACAATCCAAGGTCCCCATCATATTCCCATATGTCCTTGCCCCAGTGATCTTAAAATCGGACGTAACGGTCATTCCAATTAGTCCTGGTATCAGTAAGCTTACAATCTAAGGTCCCTATCACTGCTCACCAATGGAGCTTACAGTTCCTATAAATTGATATGTAGAGCGATGGTTATTTATCTACAGCACATTCCCCGCAAGTTAGAAAGACAATTCAAACTGATAAGAAACAAAATGTGAACACATTAGATTGAAAAGTGATCACTTTTAGGACACGGTCCTGCACAGCTATGTGAGGAATATGCTGTGAGTTTGTGTATGGCTGCGCTACCACATTTTTTATTGACATTGACATTAAAAGTTATGTTTTAGATGCTTTCTGATACATTGATACAACGCTGTTACATTACATTGTAGATGAAGTAGTGATCTCATCACTTTTCAATCTGTGTTACAGTTTTGTTTCTTATCAGCTTACAGTTCCTATCATACTCCTATCTGTCCCAGTGAGCATACAATCTAAGGTCCTTATCACATTCCAATCAGTCCCAATGGAGCTTACAGTCCCTATGATATTCACATCTGTCCCAGTGAGCTTACAATCTAACATCCCTTTGTCATTCCAATCAGTCCCTGTCTCAGTGAGCTTACAATTTAAAGGACCAGTAACATCAAAAAAAAATATTTAAAAATTTGTTTGTGCACAATGACAAAATAAACTCCAAGACAAATGAAACTTTTAAAAAGCAAAGACTTTATTAAGAAATAACTTACAGAAAATCCACTTCCTGTCCTCTTCAGAAAAGGAGACCATCCACACTGCATCGATCGATTTCTCCTCCCTGCCAGGCATCCTCCTCCCAGCGTCCAGCAGCAGCTGTGTATCAGGCTCTTCACTCCTTTCCCCTGAATCGGCTTCCCTGCTCCGCTCACCTCCCTCTCGGTCTTCCCTCCTCCCCTACTCAGAGAGACATGCGGCGCCTGATTTCAACCCAGGCAGAACAGAAAGGCGCACGTTACAGGCAGTGTCACAGGCTCTCCTCTTCACCATTCATCGGCAGCGATAGGGTTAATCCCAGGCCAGTTCCCACATAGGAGGGGAGGGCTCAGGCAAGGATCGCTCACTGCTCAGTGAAGGAGAGCCTGTTACGTGCGCCTTTCCTCCGCATGTCTCTCTCAGAGTAGTGGAGCAGGGGAGGAGGGAAGACAGAGAGGGAGGTGAGCGGAGCAGGGAAGCCGATTCAGGGGAAAGGAGTGAAGAGCCTGATACACAGCTGCTGCTGGACGCCGGGAGGAGGATGCCTGTCAGTGAGGAGCCAGGGAGGAGAAATCGATCGATGCAGTGTGGATGGTTGCCTTTTCGCCGTTTCTGAAGAGGACAGGGAGTGGATTTTCTGTAAGTTATTTCTTAATAAAGGCTTTGCTTTTTAAAAGTTTCATTTGTCTTGGTGTTTATTTTTCATTGTGCACGAACTAATTTTTAAACATTTTTTTTTTATGTTACTGGTCCTTTAAAGGCCCTAAAACAAACATATTTCACAGTTGGCCCTGCCCAGAAAACGTAGACGTTTTCTCGTACTTAAATACAGTTTACATAAGGCAACTGCAACAGGACCATATGAGTTTGGGGGGTGGGGTGTAGCCTTATAAGCCCCTCACATAAGAACTTCACAAAGGAAGAATAGAACATTTGGTTATATGTCCAAGGCAGCAGCAGTGTTACCATGCCTATAAGGTTTCTGTTTTATTACTACTCCTCATCCCGAGTGCATTACCAGGTTCTACACTGCAGCCCAAAGCAGAAATAATCTGACAGCAGGATAAAAAGCTCCTCCCAGCAGTGAGTTCATCTGTTTATTAAACAAAAACAAACATTACCAAGTTCAGCCACAGCAGAGAGATCCTGTAAACGACTACAAAATAAACCAGGAAAGGGGGCGGGGTCTTGGGAACGGCATGGAACTGGCAGCTAAAGTAAAAAGTGACAGTTTAAAAGAAATCTACGTCGTCTGGCGCGTCGAGGTCTCGGTATTCAATGATGGAGCGCGGGTCTCCCCTCATCATCCTGTGGGGAAGGGAAGAAGAGAATGAAGACAAGTGCAGACAGACCGGCAGAATGAAGGAGGACAGACGGATACAAACCTGTTGCGTGGTTTTCCAGGGTACATCCCTTGGCCCCTAAAAGAATCGTAATTCCCACGTCCAGCACCATAAGGATTAGGAGGGAACTGAGGCGCACCTGTAGAAACAATTAATCAAAAATTAGACCCAAACTAAAGACCAAGGTTAATCCTGCCCACACCAACACATTAAATTCTAACAAAATCCATAATCTCAGATTGAGCAGAATTCTTCTAATACCTGAACATACAGAGAGTCAGTGGGTGATGCGCAACGGCCTTATGAGTGGAGCGCCACCTACAGGCAATAAGCAGCAACAACCAGATCACCAATCAGCTGCTTGTGCGTAATGGAGGGGCTGATGAATTCAGCTATGAAGCTAAAGATACACCTCATGTATAATAATAAAAATGTATTATTTCCAACACTCCCCATTATTCCCTACAATAGGTTGTATGGCTGCCAGGTGATGCATACTCACCTCCATAACCCAGTACGGGAGGTCGTGGCTGGCCGTAAGGCAAGAGGGCTTGTGGTCCCTGGGGAGGATAAAGTAGCCCAGCAGCCAGTGCTAAAGAGACAGTAAAACAAAATGGTCAGACAGAGAGAAGCTGCAGATAAGGAGAGACTGCTGCACTTTGCTGCACTCACCTTGCCCAGCAGCGCCACCTGGTGGCTGTAAGGGTTTCACCTCAGGGAGTGCGGGCCGCTTGCTGTCAGTCAGGTAGTTGTTGAAGAACTCCACCTCTTTCTTCACCTCCTCAATCTTCTCAGCGTGTTTGTTGAAGATATGCTTGCGCACAAACTCTGGACCCTGGGGACACAAGGGCAATCAATCTCCCATAATGCCCCAGAGAGGGCAGGAAAGTCATGCGCCTCCAGCTCATTTCCCCTAAATGCCCCCCCCCCAAAGCCCAGTCATATCGCTGAAAAAAATCTCCAGACCTTGAATTTCTTGCCGCTGAGGGGGCACAACCATTTCTCTTTGCCCAATTCTTGGGTGTTTGCGGTCACAAACTTCTCCGCCTCCTGCTCTGGGTCTTTCTTCCCCATCTTCATCGCTTCATCTTCAGAAAGAGTTTCCCGAACTGCAAACAGTGGCGCCAACTTCTCCTCAATGGTCTTCTGCCACTCAGCCACTGCCAGGGACGAGCCACACGTGAGACTCACACTAACCGTACTGAATCTGTATAGCAGTACCGAGTGATACTGATCTCCCCTCTCTGTATAACAGTACTGAGTATCTCTCCTGATACTGATCTCTCCTCTCTGTATAACAGTACTGAGTATCTCTCCTCTGATACTGATCTCTCCTCTCTGTATAACAGTACTGAATATCTCTCCTGATACTGATCTCTCCTCTCTGTATGACAGTACTGAGTATCTCTCCTGATACTGATCTCTCCTCTCTGTATAACAGTACTGAGTATCTCTCCTGATACTGATCTCTCCTCTCTGTATAACAGTACTGAGTATCTCTCCTCTGATACTGATCTCTCCTCTCTGTATAACAGTACCGAGTATCTCTCCTGATACTGATCTCTCCTCTCTGTATAACAGTACTGAGTATCTCTCCTGATACTGATCTCTCCTCTCTGTATAACAGTACTGAGTATCTCTCCTCTGATACTGATCTCCCCTCTCTGTATAACAGTACTGAGTATCTCTCCTGATACTGATCTCTCCTCTCTGTATAACAGTACTGAGTATCTCTCCTCTGATACTGATCTCTCCTCTCTGTATAACAGTACTGAGTATCTCTCCTGATACTGATCTCTCCTCTCTGTATAACAGTACTGAGTATCTCTCCTCTGATACTGATCTCCCCTCTCTGTATAACAGTACTGAGTATCTCTCCTCTGATACTGATCTCTCCTCTCTGTATAACAGTACTGAGTATCTCTCCTGATACTGATCTCTCCTCTCTGTATAACAGTACCGAGTATCTCTCCTCTGATACTGATCTCTCCTCTCTGTATAACAGTACTGAGTATCTCTCCTCTGATACTGATCTCTCCTCTCTGTATAACAGTACTGAGTATCTCTCCTCTGATACTGATCTCTCCTCTCTGTATAACAGTACCGAGTATCTCTCCTGATACTGATCTCTCCTCTCTGTATAACAGTACTGAGTATCTCTCCTGATACTGATCTCTCCTCTCTGTATAACAGTACTGAGTATCTCTCCTCTGATACTGATCTCTCCTCTCTGTATAACAGTACTGAGTATCTCTCCTGATACTGATCTCTCCTCTCTGTATAACAGTACTGAGTATCTCTCCTCTGATACTGATCTCTCCTCTCTGTATAACAGTACTGAGTATCTCTCCTCTGATACTGATCTCTCCTCTCTGTATTACAGTACTGAGTATCTCTCCTGATACTGATCTCTCCTCTCTGTATAACAGTACTGAGTATCTCTCCTCTGATACTGATCTCTCCTCTCTGTATAACAGTACTGAGTATCTCTCTCCTGATACTGATCTCTCCTCTCTGTATAACAGTACTGAGTATCTCTCCTGATACTGATCTCTCCTCTCTGTATAACAGTACTGAGTATCTCTCCTGATACTGATCTCCCCTCTCTGTATAACAGTACTGAGTATCTCTCCTCTGATACTGATCTCCCCTCTCTGTATAACAGTACTGAGTATCTCTCCTCTGATACTGATCTCTCCTCTCTGTATAACAGTACTGAGTATCTCTCCTCTGATACTGATCTCCCCTCTCTGTATAACAGTACTGAGTATCTCTCCTGATACTGATCTCTCCTCTCTGTATAACAGTACTGAGTATCTCTCCTCTGATACTGATCTCCCCTCTCTGTATAACAGTACTGAGTATCTCTCCTGATACTGATCTCTCCTCTCTGTATAACAGTACTGAGTATCTCTCCTCTGATACTGATCTCTCCTCTCTGTATAACAGTACTGAGTATCTCTCCTCTGATACTGATCTCTCCTCTCTGTATAACAGTACTGAGTATCTCTCCTCTGATATTGATCTCTCCTCTCTGTATAACAGTACTGAGTATCTCTCCTGATACTGATCTCTCCTCTCTGTATAACAGTACTGAGTATCTCTCCCTGATACTGATCTCTCCTCTCTGTATAACAGTACTGAGTATCTCTCCTCTGATACTGATCTCCCCTCTCTGTATAACAGTACTGAGTATCTCTCCTCTGATACTGATCTCTCCTCTCTGTATAACAGTACTGAGTATCTCTCCTCTGATACTGATCTCTCCTCTCTGTATAACAGTACTGAGTATCTCTCCTGATACTGATCTCTCCTCTCTGTATAACAGTACTGAGTATCTCTCCTCTGATACTGATCTCTCCTCTCTGTATAACAGTACTGAGTATCTCTCCTGATACTGATCTCTCCTCTCTGTATAACAGTACTGAGTATCTCTCCTCTGATACTGATCTCCCCTCTCTGTATAACAGTACTGAGTATCTCTCCTCTGATACTGATCTCTCCTCTCTGTATAACAGTACTGAGTATCTCTCCTGATACTGATCTCTCCTCTCTGTATAACAGTACCGAGTATCTCTCCTCTGATACTGATCTCTCCTCTCTGTATAACAGTACTGAGTATCTCTCCTCTGATACTGATCTCTCCTCTCTGTATAACAGTACTGAGTATCTCTCCTGATACTGATCTCTCCTCTCTGTATAACAGTACTGAGTATCTCTCCTGATACTGATCTCTCCTCTCTGTATAACAGTACTGAGTATCTCTCCTCTGATACTGATCTCTCCTCTCTGTATAACAGTACTGAGTATCTCTCCTCTGATACTGATCTCTCCTCTCTGTATAACAGTACTGAGTATCTCTCCTGATACTGATCTCTCCTCTCTGTATAACAGTACTGAGTATCTCTCCTGATACTGATCTCTCCTCTCTGTATAACAGTACTGAGTATCTCTCCTCTGATACTGATCTCTCCTCTCTGTATAACAGTACTGAGTATCTCTCCTGATACTGATCTCTCCTCTCTGTATAACAGTACTGAGTATCTCTCCTCTGATACTGATCTCTCCTCTCTGTATAACAGTACTGAGTATCTCTCCTCTGATACTGATCTCTCCTCTCTGTATAATAGTACTGAGTATCTCTCCTCTGATACTGATCTCCCCTCTCTGTATGACAGTACTGAGTATCTCTCCTGATACTGATCTCTCCTCTCTGTATAACAGTACTGAGTATCTCTCCTGATACTGATCTCTCCTCTCTGTATAACAGTACTGAGTATCTCTCCTCTGATACTGATCTCTCCTCTCTGTATAACAGTACTGAGTATCTCTCCTCTGATACTGATCTCTCCTTTCTGTATAACAGTACTGAGTATCTCTATTCTAATACTGATCTCTCCTCTCTGTATAACAGTACTGAGTATCTCTCCTCTGATACTGATCTCTCCTCTCTGTATAACATATCTCTCCTCTGATACTGATCTCTCCTCTCTGTATAACAGTACTGAGTATCTCTCCTGATACTGATCTCCCCTCTCTGTATAACAGTACTGAGTATCTCTCCTGATACTGATCTCTCCTCTCTGTATAACAGTACTGAGTATCTCTCCTGATACTGATCTCTCCTCTCTGTATAACAGTACTGAGTATCTCTCCTCTGATACTGATCTCTCCTCTCTGTATAACAGTACTGAGTATCTCTCCTCTGATACTGATCTCTCCTCTCTGTATAACAGTACTGAGTATCTCTCCTCTGATACTGATCTCTCCTCTCTGTATAACAGTACTGAGTATCTCTCCTCTGATACTGATCTCTCCTCTCTGTATAACAGTACTGAGTATCTCTCCTCTGATACTGATCTCTCCTCTCTGTATAACAGTACTGAGTATCTCTCCTGATACTGATCTCCCCTCTCTGTATAACAGTACTGAGTATCTCTCCTGATACTGATCTCTCCTCTCTGTATAACGGTACTGAGTATCTCTCCTGATACTGATCTCTCCTCTCTGTATAACAGTACTGAGTATCTCTCCTCTGATACTGATCTCTCCTCTCTGTATAACAGTACTGAGTATCTCTCCTCTGATACTGATCTCTCCTCTCTGTATAACAGTACTGAGTATCTCTCCTCTGATACTGATCTCTCCTCTCTGTATAACAGTACTGAGTATCTCTCCTCTGATACTGATCTCTCCTCTCTGTATAACAGTACTGAGTATCTCTCCTGATACTGATCTCTCCTCTCTGTATAACAGTACTGAGTATCTCTCCTGATACTGATCTCCCCTCTCTGTATAACAGTACTGAGTATCTCTCCTCTGATACTGATCTCCCCTCTCTGTATAACAGTACTGAGTATCTCTCCTCTGATACTGATCTCTCCTCTCTGTATAACAGTACTGAGTATCTCTCCTCTGATACTGATCTCCCCTCTCTGTATAACAGTACTGAGTATCTCTCCTGATACTGATCTCTCCTCTCTGTATAACAGTACTGAGTATCTCTCCTCTGATACTGATCTCTCCTCTCTGTATAACAGTACTGAGTATCTCTCCTCTGATACTGATCTCTCCTCTCTGTATAACAGTACTGAGTATCTCTCCTGATACTGATCTCTCCTCTCTGTATAACAGTACTGAGTATCTCTCCTCTGATATTGATCTCTCCTCTCTGTATAACAGTACTGAGTATCTCTCCTGATACTGATCTCTCCTCTCTGTATAACAGTACTGAGTATCTCTCCCTGATACTTTATATCCCTTCTCATATTTCCGTACCTTCCCCGTGTGACACCCGGTTGGGAGGTAGGGGCCCGCGCACGTGCATCATTCCACACCTCGTTGGCATTTCATCCTCATTTGGATACTCGCAGGTGTTATAATAATCAACAGAATGGACAATGCGAAGGTAAAACAGGAGTTTATCCAGCACCTAAATGGAAAGGAGAAAATATAAATAAAGCTGTACCAATCTCCCCTATCAATCACTAATACACCTTGCCTTGTATACACAGCACCCCCAGCGCCAGCCCAATACTGATACAATGGTACAACCTTGATCAGCTTTTCATCTCGCTCCACTGTGATCTCTGTGGGGTTCCCTTCTTTGGGCGCTTCTGTTTCAGGTGTTCTACCCGCACTAAACAATAGCTCTTCTTCCTCTGCGTTCACCTCATCGATGAGATAGTCAGTGATGTTCTTCAGAATGGGATTCTGGGCTGAAACCACCTGAAACGGAGCAGAGCATGAGGCTCAGAAGCTGAAATGAAGCCATCTGAACTGGGTTGCTGGGAGTGTAAGGGTTAGTGCGTAGCAGAGATGTGCTATACCATGACTCCATGATTTTTTTGATATTTGTATGCATTGGTTTACAACGTTCCGGATGAACTTCACAACAACACTAATTTGTCCATACTTATGCTCACTTAGTGTTTATTTTGGTTGTAGCAGGAAATAAATACATTAGTTTAGCTTGCGTGTATCATGCTTTATATAGGACAGGGAATGCTCGGTAGACAATTTCCCATCTATTGCAGACAGAGGTGAGTATTAGCCGGTGCTACTTGTAAACAACCAATGGGATTCAGACAAAGTCTTTTAGGGGCAAGTAGGTCCTGTTATTTACATTCCACAGCTTTAATAAGTTGCCTGTGGATGTCACTTAGTTGTGAGAGTGTATAAGTATATGTGTATGCACTGGAGGTGTTAAACCTGATGGACATGACTTTTGTACAACAGAAATGTATCTCACCTGGTCCCCCTGCTCTCCCTCCCACAGCTGAGCCCTCTCATCCAAAGCATGGATCAACCTCGCTGCCAGCTTGATATCATTGCGCACAATGGGGCGGTGCAAGGTTATTCCGTTTATATTCCGAACACGATAGGTCAGGTCTCTGTTCACCCCAGGACTCAATTCACACTCACGGAGCTGAGTATTAAGAAATTTAAAAAAAAAAGAAATAAAAAAAAAAAAAAAAAAAAAAAAAGAGACAATGATGGATTGGAGAAGAGGAATGAAGCTTTGGACAATGAAAAGCACCATGGGAAGGCACATACCCGGATATTCTGAACACTCCAGCAGATCTCCTTGATGTTAACACTTCGATCGAAAGTCACGTACGCTTTTCGGAGAAATCTGCCATAAGGGAAGGAGAAGATTCACATTTAATCACCCGTCATACAGAAATGACCTGCATTAACCATGAAATAACCATCACTTTGGAACTCACCTTCTTTCTGGCTGGGGTTCTGACAGGGCAACCCTCATGAAACCAGGATACCTCTTGCACAGCTGCAAAGGGGGAAAAATAGTGCTGCCATTAAAAGGAATGGATACTGGGCAGAAAAACATCCAGGAAAGGGAAACTTAAAGCAGTAGAGTATTAGCAATATCCTGAGAACCAGAGGGCAGTAGTGATGCTAATCAGTACTGGGCCATCCTGAGCCAAGGACTGGTTGGTGTTTGTGGAAAAGACAGACTGGGCATGGGCAGAGTTAGGCAGTGATCAGCCTGGCAGAGGCAGTAACAGCAATACATGGCAGCCTGGCACAACAGACATTTGAGCCTAGGTCTCTGGACACAAAAGGTTCTTACCGCAGTGATTTCTGCTTTGGAAATGTTGGGAGGGATGTTCCTCATGAAAATAGAACAGGTTTTGTGCAGCGGCCGAGGTTTCACCGTGTCCTCTTTTGGCTTTTCTTTCGGCTTTTCTGTTTCTTCTTCCTTTTTCGGGGTGTCCTCTGCAGGAAACCAATAAAACTGCATTGTTAGTACTTGGAAAGCAAAGGCGTTTGCACCTATTCCCCTGAAGGGATCCTGTAGCCCCTTGCTCTGTGGGGGGGACACAGAATTACGCATATACTTACCGCAACCATTCTGGTTTGGAGTTTCAGGCTTAGGGCTTGCTGTCTCTGTGTCAGAGTCAGAGTCACTTCCATCATCGCTGTCGCCGCTTCTCTTTCGCTTCCTTGTGCCAGGCTGAAAAGAGAAAACTGAATAAAGCACCCTCAGCAATAGAGTACCATGCACAGACACCACCTCTGTCCCTTTATCTGTACCTTTCTCGTTTCCCTCTCTGGCTCTTCCTTTTCTACTTTCTTCTCTTCCTCCTCTTCTGGTTTCACAGGTTTCTCTTCAGATTCAGGCTCTATGTCCTTTTCAGGCTACCAAACAAAATGTAATATGAAATGACCCCACAAATAGGTGGAAGTGTCCCACAAATCTCACACCAAATGGCTGTAGCCCTGGCCCTTCTGTATCTCGCTTACACAAAGCATTCTCTCCCTCTCACCTTGGCTGGTGCTTCCTTCTCCTCCGTTATCACCTTCTCTGTCTCAGTCACTCGTGCTTCCTCTTTCTTTGCAGCCTCTCTCTTTGCTTCTTCCTCCTCCTCATCTAGAATCTTGAGGTCTATTTCCGTTCCTCCTTCCATCTTTATGACGGCTGTTAAAAAATAGATTTTTGTACTTACCGTTAAATCCTTTTCTCTTGTCCTACATTGGGGGACACAGGCACCATGGGGATGAAGATCCTGTTGCTTGGAGAAAGGACACTAAAAGGTTAAAGTGGCTCCTCCTCCTCCTGCTCTGGGCTTCATCCCCGCCTACCTCCTCAATCCTCAGTTTTCTGACCGAAGAAGAGATGACGAGCCCTACCAATTGCCCATGTGAAGAGAAGGAGCACCTCCCCAATGCAAGCTAAGCACGGTATGAACCACCTGCTGTTTGAACTTGTTGGTAATTGAACAATAAAAATGATATAAGATATTACCTGATCAACATTAACTTGAACTAATACAGGGAGGGAAGGCCTGTGTCCCCCAATGTAGGACAAGAGAAAAGGATTTAACGGTAAGTACAAAAATCTATTTTTCTCTTGCCTAGATTGGGGGACACAGGCACCATGGGGACGTCCCAAAGCTACCCATGAGGGCGGGACTTTTTACCCCTAGTATTCAGGGAATAACCACCTGCAACACTTTCCTGCCGAAGCTCGCTTCGGCTGAGGCGAATGTATGCACCTTGTAGAATTTGGAAAAGGTGTGTGTGGATGACCACACTGCGGCCCTACAGACCTGTTCTGCTGAAGCCTGGAGGCGAACCACCCAAGAAGTGCTGAGTGAAGAAGCAGGATGAGCTGAACCCGGAAGGGTGTGGCCTTACCTCGTACCTCATAGGCCTTCAAGATTGTTGACCTAATCCATCTTGCATTGGTGGCCTTAGATGCCTTAAGGCTTTTCCGTGGTCCTTCTGGTAAGACAAAGAGGTTGTCTAGCTTCCTTCTACTCTTGGTAGCCCTGGTGTATGTTCTGAGAGAACGATCCACATCTACGTAAGTAACTGTACCAAATTTGTCTTTTGTTCGGGACAAAATGAAGGAACCACCAGGTCCTGGTTAAGATGGAACGCCTTAGGAAGAAATCCAGGGTAGGTCTCAACACCGCCTTGTGGACGACAGGATAGAGTTGCTAGTTCTGAAACTAGTCTAGCCAAAGTGATGGCTAATAGAAAACTACCTTAAGAGTCAGCGGAGGTAATGGAATTTATCCAATGGCTCGAACGGTTGCTCCTGCAATACAGAAGGTACCATAGTGAGATCCCCGGGAGGGATTGTATGACGGTATGGAGGTATCATCCTCAATGCTCCCTGTAGGAAGGTCTTGATGTTGGGCAGCATTGCAAGCTGCTACTGAAAAAGGATAGATAAGGCTGATACCTGAACATTCAGAGAGCTGAGTGCCAGCCCTTATTTCTAAACCCTCCTGAAGGAATAACAATAGGCTACGTTCGTCCTAGGACTGTGGGTCTTTGGCTTTAGATCTACACCAGGATATGAATGTCCTCCATACCCTGTGGTAGATGCGTGCGGCGACGGGCTTTCTGGCCCTTAGTAAGGTCGGGATGGCCTTTTTTGGAACTCCTGGCTAGGATTATGGCTTCAAGTGTCATGCCGTTAAGCCAATCATGGTGAACTCGGGTGGAGGATCAGTCCCTGAGATAACAGATCCATTCTGTCCGGAAGGTGGAAAGGTGCGTCCACTGATGAACTTAAGAGCTCTTCGAACCAAGTGTGGTGCGGCCAGTAGGGTGCCACTAGAACTGTTTCTACCCTTCTTGATTACCCTTGGCAGAAGTGCCAGTGGTGGGAAGACATATGCTAGGTGAAACTGCCACGGAACCACCAGTGTTTCCAATGCTAGGGCCAGAGGGTCATTGCTTCTTGTGAAGAACCTCGTAAGCTTGTTTTTGTACCTGGATGCCATTAAGTCTACTTCCAGAGTGCCCCACCTTGCCAGAATCAGTTGAAAAAACCTCTGGGTGTAGGCTCCACTCTCCCTGATGTAAGGTCTCTCGGCTGAGAAAATCTGCTATCCAGTTGTCCACTCCAGGGATATGAACTGCGGAGATAGCTGGTACCGTGTTTTACACCCACAGAAGAATTTGCTGTGCCTCTGCGAGGGCAGCTTGACTCCTTGTGCCTCCTTGGTGGTTGATGTAAGCCAACGCTGTCACATTGCCTGACTGTATTCTTACAGGTAGATCTTGAAGTCTGCCTGACCATTGGAGCAATGACAGGTAGATTGCTCTTAATTCCAGGATGTTGATGGGGAGTAGTTCTTTCTGTGACCAACGTCCCTGTACGGTTAGGTCTCCCAATACTTCTCCCCAACCTTGTAGACTGGCATGTGTTGCGATGACTGTCCACTGGTGATTGGGGAAGGGTTTTCCTGACGGAAGTGTTGTTGGTCAAAGCCACCAAGTGATAGAGGTTCAAACTAGTTCTGATAGGGGAATCCTGCAGTTTAGGTTCGCTCAGTTCCTCCTCTGGTGTTGGAGTAAGGCTCTGTAAGGCTCTGGTGTGGAGCTGCTCATATGGAATCGGAGGATGACACCATAGTCCCTAGCACTCTCATGGCAACCTTAAGGGTACCTGATCCGTTTTCTGCAGAGCTGACAGGAGCCCCCGCATTGAGGTGGTCTTGGATTGGGGAAGGAAGGCTCTTCCCAATGAAGAATTTAGATCAAGCCATAAATATTCTGTACTCTGAGAAGGTATGAATTGAGATTTTTGGAAGTTTATCTGCCAGCCTAACAGCATTAGTGTCTGGAGATGAGTTGTGGCCAGTGCCATGGAACGGGCCTTAACCAGTTGGTCGTCCAGGTATGGTATGACACTCACTCCCTGCAGTCGCAGGTCCTCTAGAGCCGCAGCCATGACCTTTGTGAAGAGCCTTTGCACGGAGGATAGTCTGAACGGGAGTGCCAGGGATTGCCAATGATCTCCTGCCACTGAAAAGTGAAGGAACCAGTGGTGGTTGGGATGTATGGGGACATGCAGGTATGCATCTTTGATGTTGATCACCACCCTGAAATCCTCTATGTCCAGGGACATTAGGACTGACTGGATGGATTCCATCTTGAAGTGGTGCTTCTTTACATGGTCGTTTAGTGCCTTTAGGTCTAGCACCAGGTGAAAAGATCCATCCTTTTTGGGTACTATAAACAGGTTTAAGTAGAAACCGAAGCCCCTTTTACCTTTGAGGGACCGCCATTACTACCGCGGAGGCAGTCAGGGCGTGTGGAACCCCTTGGCCCGCTGAGTGCCTGGGTTCTGTGGTAGGGAGCCTTGAGATGGAAAATCCCCTCGGAGGTAGCCGAGCAAATTCTATGAGATAGAAATGATCTGTAGGACCCAGGGGTCCAGTACTCTATGCTGTCACACCTCCTGAAAGTGACTTAAGCGTCCGCCAAAGGGTTTAGCTTTCAGGGGTGGGCACCTCCTCATGCGGAGGCTGTTTTGTCCTGTGCAGGCTTAGGTGCTGCTCTGCTTCCTGACCAAGAAGTGCTCTGCCTTAACTGGAATCTGGGGCGGGTCGGAGCTTGTTGCTTTTCATGTTGGGACCTCTGGCTCTGATTTTGGCGAAAGGGACGGAAAAAAATAAATAAATAAATAAATCGTTGCCTTTTGAAGGTAGGCCTCTTGGGTCTGTTTTGCAGAAGTAAAGTGCTCTTGCCTCCTGTAGCTTGAGAATTTACCTTCTCTGTTCAGCACCAAAAAGTTGTTTTCCGAGAATGGGAGACCAAGCAGAGACCACTTCAAGGTAAGATCTGTTGACCAGTTTTTTAGCCAAAGGAAACGTCTGGCTGCAATGGATTATGCCTAAGCCCTTGTGACGAGCTTAGCCGCGTCCAGGACTGCTACGCAAATTTATATATATTGTGTCTGCTATCGGAGCTAGAAAGAGGTCTGTGGAGGGGTCTTCTGAGCCATGAGTTGGGCCATCTGTTTCACCCAAACTTCCATTGACCTGGATACCCATGGGGTGGCAATAATAGGTAGGAGAGTTCCGCCTACTGCTGTAAAAATCGACTTGCAGAAACCCTCAAGACGTTTGTCGATAGGATCGTTAAAGGAAGCCGCATCGGCTACTGGAATGGGGGTGGTCTTTGACAATTTAGAGACCGGTGGGTCCACTGCTGGGGGTGAAGACCAAGGTCTGTAAAGTAAAAGGATAAGTTTGAGTAAAGCGATGGAAAATTGGACTCTATGGTCTGGCGTTTTCCATTGTGCTTTAACAATGTCACATAGCTTTTCATAGGCTGGAAAGACACAAGAAGACTTCTTTTGCCTCTTGAAAATGTTTTTGGTTCGCTCTGCTAAAGGTGGGGTGTGCCTGAATCAGGCTCTCGACCTCTCATTGTGATCTAGGGGGTATCCTGACCCTATTCATCTGCGGATAGGATCTGTCCCTCTTCCCAATGCCTCTTCCTGTTCATCAGGCAAAACAGGTGGGGAAAGGGGAGGTCGCTTTGTGGCCGACTGCTGAGTGACCGGTCTGTGAGGCTGTGTAGATAGGTGCTGTAGGACCTTATCTAGAGTCTCTGGAATTCTGGCTAGGTTTTGTAGACCCGCTAGAGATAGAGCGCACACCAATTCAGAATCCAAGCTCGTTTGATTAGCCGTAGCTGTCGCAGAGCTGGCTGGTAGGGCTGTGTGGGATTGTAATTGTGCAGTGACTGCTGCAGTCTTACAGGCTTCACATATTGGCTCAGCCAAAACGCTAGCACATTTAGGTCTGCAAGTTGTCATGCCAAACACTAAATTGCATTGGTGGTACATGCAGTTGCCTGCTTGGGAAGGGACTGGTCATCTGCCCTGCCCGTCATGGCTATACTATGTAGTGCCACCCAGTAAGTAAAGATATTGGGGAATATTAGGAGAGTCCAGAGGAGTGAACCAATTCTCCCTTAGAGTGCGATCTGTGAAGACAGAGGGAAGTAGTGAAAAACCCCACAGTAGGTCCCATAGAGAGAGGGAAGCGTTAATCCCCTAGAGAAAGAGTAAGGGAAGCATAACTACATATTCATCAAGGTAGGAAGGAATGGTGCCTTGTTCTTCTCTGTGAGAGACAGTGAGGCTGGAAACGCTCAGTACTGGAGAGAGATGCGGATCCAAAATGGCCGCCAGAAAGGTTTCCCGGGCTTTGGTATAGTACCTTAGTAAGATGGCGCCCGTGAGGCGCGTGTGCAGCGACTCGTGCACAATGAAATAGATGCAGCGCCAGATGGTGGCGCGAAAGGTCGCTGGGAATGGCACTGAGTTACCAATGCGGGGACTACTTTTAGTTCATTATGATCTACATCTATAAAAGCATTGTTAGCATTCTGTTCCATAGAAAATATTACTTAATATTGATTCATGAGAAAATGTATATTGTTATGTTTAGCATCCATTTTTTTTTTTTTTTTTTGTAACCTTAACATAAATATCTGATAAAAAGCATGAAACAGGAGGGTGATTTAGACAAACTGTGTGTTGACAGTGTCTTGAGATCTACTGATGACCAGCTAAAGGTTTACTGGTAGATCCCAATCTACCTTTTGGATATCCCTGGCCTAGGGAAATCTTTGTCAGAGAATAGCAGTGAAAGTGAAACTAAATGCCTAGGAAAATCTCTGTGAGAGAATAGCAGTGAAAGTGAAACTAAATGCCTTTCTGCAGAGCTGACAGGCAGCATGTAATGGGGGGAGGGAGGAGGGAATTGACTTACCTCCTTGTGCCAGCCAGGAATGCTCAATAAAAGACATACCCTCTGTTGTGGCTACTGGTGCAGCCTCCGGAGAGCGGGAACCAGTGCCCAGGGTAGTGTGGGGGGAGCTCCCCAGCCTGCAGCCTCCGTAGAGCGGGAAGGCTATAGAGCATCTTCAGATCAGAAGTCCTTGGCTGGAGGGGTTCTGGAAGAGAAACACTGACCCCTAGTAGTGGCATGATACTGAATAAATCTGTACCATTGCTCCCAGCCACGAAGTGTCCATCCTCCTTCTGAGGACACTAAAGAAAACTGAGGATTGAGGAGGTAGGCGGGGATGAAGCCCAGAGCAGGAGGAGGAGGAGCCACTTTAACCTTTTAGTGTCCTTTCTCCAAGCAACAGGATCTTCATCCCCATGGTGCCTGTGTCCCCCAATCTAGGCAAGAGAAAAGAGGGTAGATGCGTATAAACTGGGACAGGGGTAACAGGACAGAGATAAGCACACAGAGGGGGCATATCTGTACCTGCGTCCAACACCTTAATGATGGCTGTAGACTGAGCAATGTCCAGTTGCACCTCATTCAACCAGCTGTTCTCCATAAGGAACATGAAGGCATTGAGCCTGTTGTGCAGAGAAGCCCGAGACTCCTGTTTATGCTTTCCCACTTCATCTGGGTGATATTTGGACCGGAACCTTGGGATTGTGTGAAAAGTAAAGGTGCAGGTAGGGGAAAAAAATCAGGGGGCACAACGGGAGAAAAAAAGATTAGAATCTTGTATCTACATAGGACCAACATGATAAAGCAACAGAGCAGACTCCCACTGCCTGCCTTGCACCTCAGAATTCCCATTAGAAGAATATATCCTATCAATCCCTAACACTATTCCAATTAACTGCTGGATTGAACACGGAGGACTTGCCTAGCAATGCAGTTCTCTCGCTTATACAGAAAGTGTTCTTTGCACAATAAGCGATACCCAATTACTGTACGTTCTATCCCCTCTGCAGAACATCTTCTGTGAGCATTAATTTAAAAATCGGGCCTTGCAAAATAATCAGTCCAGTTACTGCTCGAGAGAGTGAATATACACCTGCATTCAACATGGGCTCAAACAGAACTATTCTATACAGTGAATAATGCTTAAGTCCATTTCCTTGGCTATCTGTAGCGTTTGCAGTAGAATTATTTAGCTAGACTTGCCCTGTCTGGACCTCAATTTACACCCAATAAATGGACTTTACCCTAAACCTGAAGTACAGCGAGCAGGAACAGCAGACCTCAGTTTCTCCTTAGTATTTCTCTCTCAATACAACATTAAACTTATTTTACTAATAAATCCATTTGATTGTCAGGTTCTCATCTACAGATTTGAACCCAGGCATAAAGGTGCAGATTAAGCCAGTAACAGGCTCTTGCACCCTTGAGGTTCTGTGTAACCATTTACAAACCAGAACTTGTCAATGCACCAGTCCCATGAGCCTCCCAGCCCCCCCCCCACACCCCCACAATATAAAAACAGACTTAACCACCGAATAATGTTACCTGATCCACACGGAGCAGGAGACTTGGAACAATAATTTTACATTTTCACCAATATCCACGGGGTTCTATTTTAGGTTTTGGGGGATGTTTATAAACCAGGGTGGTGTTCCCTGAGAACGTTCTGACTAGCTAGACCCTAGAACATTGGGAAGCTAATGAAAATAAAAAAGACCTGACTGACTCCGGAAAAAAAAAAAAAATCACGAACAGACTGGGAAAAAAAAAACAACGAAAAAAAATGTTGGCGGCAGGAGGAGCATTCCTTTAACTTGAGCGGCTTCAAAGAAGGAGAAAAGTGTGATTTTGGTTAAGTAGAAAGAAAACAAAAAGAAAATACAAATATATAAATATATGTACAGATTCATCTGACAAGGAGTAATGAAATATAAAGGATATCCAAACCACAATGTTACAAACTCCAGCCACTCCAGTCAGTAATAAAGGGATGCTGGAGGCTGTAGTTCAGCTAAAAGGCTTCAGCGTGGACATCATAGAGGGATAGATGAGGAAAGAAAAAAGGAAGAAGCTGGCAGGGAAGAGAGACCAATAGCTGCACCACGATGAGCCCAAGATTGCAAGCTTATGTGCCACAGGGCCAAGACAAAGAACTCCACAAGGGAAACGGCCAGCTTAGTGATTGAGCGATATAATTGCTACGAGGGGCTAGATTTAGTACTCCCTACAATTGTTATAGCCTTACTCTGCCCAATGAGCTCCATACTGGCTCTGTCTTATTCAGCCCACGGTATTCTAGACAATGACTTGCAGCAGAGCTTTCCCCAGCGTGTGCGGCTTAACCAATTATTGCATTCACATCAGATGCAGCAACAGATAATATGGACCTTATTAAGCTGTGCAAACTACTTGTGGCACGAGGTTTAATAAAATCAGTTTGGGGAAACTCTTATACAAGGCGGGGTACAATTACACAAGGGGGGGTACAATAGCAGTTTTACTGCTACATGTGTGGTGCGGTCACTGTAAATGATCATACTGTATTACAGGCTACCAGGACTGTATCCCTAACAAGGCTACAAATAGGCTTAGAGAAGAGCAAGAGTAAGAGTAATGCAAGAGGGAGGAGCCAGAGACAAGAGAAGCAGGAAAAGATTGAGAGGGGAATAAGGGTGCAGTACGTACCACTCCTCATCTTTGTGCGCGAGGAAGAATTCCTGCATCTGCTGCCGCCGGAAATCAATCTTGTAATCGTTGTATCTCTTTACTGCCTCCGTCTCATCCACCGAGTCTTCCAAGGAGAGCAAGAACTCTTTAAAGGTCTTCATGGTGGGTGCCGGGGTCCCTAGATCAACATCATGCAAGTTCCCGAGTCTGGCGAAGGAGAAGAGATCTGGTTAATAGAGTATCCGTGTTTATCTCCAGCACGACAAGCTGCCGGCATTCAACTGCCAACATGAGTCCTTAAAGGGGAACTAAAGAAGTAGGTAGAAATGTTGTACATGATGTTTTGTGCTTCTGTACCAGCCCAAGGAAACCACAGCCCTTTAGCAGTAAAAATCTGTGTCTCCAAAGATGCCCCAGTAGCTCCCCATCTTCTTTTCTGCTGATTCACATGCTCTGTGCTGCTGTCACTTACTGAGCTTAGGGAGCCACTCACAATATACAGTACACATAGAATAGAAATGTCACAATATAAGGCTGATTAGTAATTAATACACATAATTACTACATGGCAGCACAGAAACCAGTGCAATTAGCATCAGAATTGAATAATCAGCAAACCTGTAGCATCAGCTTATATTACAGCCAGGGAAGCTCATTTTCTGCTGGATAATTAGTGACGAGCCCTAAGCTTAGCTTCTCAACAGCCAATCAGAGCCCAGTGAGCATGTGAGTGTCACAGACACTTTCCAAGATGGTGACCCCCTGTGACAAGTTTGAAGTCCTGGATCATTGCTGCTATTGACAAGCTCAAACTTTAGCCTCGTGCAATAAGTTCACTATATCAAATAGGACATTTTTAGAGTTATTTTTAGGGTTTAGTTCTCCTTTAATATCAATAGCAAGACATGAGAAGGGATAAATAACCAGAATAACAGGAGCCAGAAGCTAAGGATAATCATTGTTCCAGACAGACTAAAGGTGGCCATACACGGATAGATCCGCTCGTTTGGCGATGTCGCCAAACGAGCGGATCTCCCTCCGATATGCCCACCTTGAGGTGGGCAATATCGGGCAGATCCGATCGTGGGCCCTAGGGCCCAACGATCGGATCCTACCATTCACAAACGGCCGGTCGGATCGCGGGACCGCATCAACGAACAGATGCGGCCGCGATCCGACGGGGTTTTTAAACCCATCCGATCGAGATCTGCCCGACTTTCGGCCAGATCTCGATCGGGGAAGCCCGTCGGGGGCCCCCATACACGGGCCAATAAGCTGCCGACACGGTCTGTCTGCAGCTTTTATCGGCCCGTGTATGGCCACCTTAAGTCTATCCATGGGTATTAGCAGAGCAGTGGAACACAATGTTTTTACACAACACAGGTTAAGTGTCCGTACAGGGGGTCTCTGCCTGTAGTGTAACATGAATGCATTACCTGGCCTGAATAGGAATGCCATGATGCTGCATGACATGCATTTCTGGATGTCCCCATGGCTGAGGAGGACCATACGCCGGGCCTGCTGAACTGGAGTACGGCATCTCATAGCCACTGTGGTACGGATCCGAGCCATGGTCGTCCCTGGAGAAGAAAGATTTGATCTTTTATTAACATTCACCATCACAATCTTACCAAGCACTGGGCTACAATACATGTTCACTAGTGACCAGGCTCACAGCTCCCATGTATAGAACCAAAACCAATCCTCCCGGACAGTTATCTGGTTGGGGCAGTAGAGGGGAACAGACTGTAAGCTCTTTATGAGAAAGGTTCTCTTATCCCAATTATCCTCAGTGCATATCATATTGAAGGCTACATTACAGAACTGTTATTGGATAATTAAGTCCCATTGTTCCTCGACACTCACCAGTCTCTTCTCATGCGTTTCTGGGGTGGGCTGATATCGTGCCTTTGGGGAGAAAACCTGTCTCTGCGGCTCCTGCTTTCATAGTCTCTGTACTCTCCACGGCTTCGCCTTTCTCTTCCACGATCCCATTCTCTAGAAGGACAGGGGGTAAAGGCATATTAGGGAGACTCTGATCAGGTCACACCTTGCACACAGAAGAGTCTGAAAACAAAGTCTAGAAACCCACGGCAACCAACAAGATGCTGTTATCAAACAGATGAGCCAAATGGACACTGCCTGCTGACTGGTTGCTATGGGTTACTAGTTCTGCCATTACTGTATGACTGCACCCCTGTGGGGACTATGAAAGTTGTGTTTTCCAAGCCATTCTTACCGGTCACTCCAATCATCTCTCCTCCTTTCCTCCCGTTCCCTGGATCGGTCATAGTCACTTCTCTCCCGCCTGAACTTGTCCCTCCTCCTGCGATCATGCTCGTCGTCACTGTCAGCCATTGGGTGGAGAATGCTGGGCTGAAACAGGCAAGATCTATTCGTTACACAGGGCTTTCCGTGCCCCCCCATTATTACCAAATCTATAAACTGGGTTTCCCAGGCCCCCTGCTCGGCCATTACACAGGGATTTGCAGGACCCTGCCCCACATTATCATCAACTCTATACACTGGGTTTCCCGGGCCCCTGCTCCCCCATTATAGGCCATTACACAGAGATTCTCAGGACCATGCCCCCCCTCCCCCCATTATCATCAACTCTATACACTGAGTTTCCCAGACCCCTGCTCCCCCATTATAGGCAAGTACATTATCAACTCTAAACACTGGGGTTCCCAGGCCCCTGCCCCCCATTATTATCACCTCTAAACACTGGGTTTCCCAGGCCCCCGCTCCCCCTTAAAGGACCCTATACACTTGCTGTCCTCGGCCCAGGTTCCCTCATTATTATCAACTCTATACACAAGGATTCCCAGGCCCCTGCTCCCCCAATATAGGCAACTACACAGGGATTCCCAGGAGCCTGCCCCCCATTATCATCAATTCTATACACTGGGTTTCCCAGGCACCAGCTCCCAAATTATTGTCTATTCTAGTCACAAGGAATCTCAGGCCACTGCTCCCCCATTAAAAGTCATTACACAGGGTTTCCCAGGCACCTGCTCCCCCTTATAAGAAATAACAGGGTTTTCCAGGCCCCTGCTCCCCATTATTATTATCATATATTCTAAACACTGGGTTTCCCAGGCCCCTGCTCCCCCATTATTGTCTATTCTAGTCACAAGGAATCCCAGGCCCCTGCTGCCCCATTAAAGGCAACTACATTATCCCCCATTATTATCAACTCTAAACACTGGGTTTCCCAGGCCCCCGCTCCCCCTTATAGGATCCTATACACTTGCTGTCCTCAGCCCAAGTTCCCTCATTATTATCAACTCTATACACAAGGATTCCGAGGCCCCTGCTCCCCCAATATAGGCAACTACACAGGGATTCCCAGGAGCCTGCCCCCCATTATCATCAATTCTATACACTGGGTTTCCCAGGCTGCTCCCAAATTATTGTCTATTCTAGTCACAAGGAATCCCAGGCCACTGCTCCCCCATTTAAAGTCATTACACAGGGTTTCCCAGGCCCCTGCTCCCCATTATCATCAATTCTAAACACTGGGTTTCCCAGGTCCCTGCTCCCTTATAAGAAATAACACAGGGTTTCCCAGGCCCCTGCTCCCCATTATTATTATTATCATCAATTCTAAACAGTGTTTCCCAGGCACCTGCTCCCCCATTATTGTTTATTCTAGTCACAAGGAATCCCAGGCCCCTGCTGCCCCATTAAAAGTCATTACACTGGGTTTCCCAGGCCCCTGCTCCCCATTATTATTATCATCAATTCTAAACACAGTGTTTCCCAGGCACCAGCTCCCCCATTATTGTTTATTCTAGTCACAAGGAATCCCAGGCCCCTGCTGCCCCATTATAATTACACAGGAATTCCAAGGCCCCTGTTTGAATCAATTCGAGTGCTCGGCCCAGGTTCCCCCATTATTATCTGTACATGGCACAGGGTTCCCTATGAGTCTTCTCCCTCGTTATCATCTATTTTATACACACGATTCTCTCGTTACAGTCTATTCATTACAAAGGGTTTCCAACACAATTAGACTTACCTTGATGCGCAGAAAGAACACGACACAAGCACAGCGACAACGAAAAGGAAAAAATCGCGAGGGAAAGACGTCACTTCCGCAATCGAACGGATATGCGCGCCCACAAGCGAAGAGAGGGAAAATATGCTCCGCCTTACGATCGACGCGCCCAGGAAGGTTATCGCGGCCATATTAGGTAAGGGCAAACATTGTATTTCAATGGCAAGCAGCTGTTGCAGAGCGAGGAAGAGTGTTCCCTGGGGTCGGGGTTGTTGACAGACACATAAGAAGTGGAGATATGTCACTGCACAATAATATAGCGGGAAAATAAAACATGGAACTGTTGTGGGCGTGGCACAGGAACTAGAGGAGGAGCCTTGGTATTGATTACCAGATGTGTGTGGAAAATCTCTTCTGCCCACAGTTTAATGGTCCAATGAGTTTGCTGTGTGGCCCAATAACCTCTCACTTCCCAACAGGCCTGGATTTGTGGAGAGGCCACATAGGGTTGCCCCTTTTCTGGAAAAAAATACCGGCCTTCTTATATATTTCAATTTTATACCCATATTAATAACATTGGGATCAACCATCATTTTTACCGGCAAGGCGGGTAAAATTCCGGCCAGGTAGCAACCCTACCCAGGACTAGGGCGGCATGCCGCCCAGCCGCTCTGTGGGGAGCCTGTGCTCCCCAGTGCTCCGGCGCTCACATGGTAGTGCGGGCGGGCACTAGAACCACGTGGAGCGCACGGCCTAGGGGCACCCGCCCAGCGAATCTGGCTCTGATTCCCAATAGAAACATGTGATTCTATAATAACCAGTCATTCCAGCACTTCGATCAGAAATTTGCTATAAAGCCTATTCCTATTCCATTCGCAGATGAATTAGAGCTCACTCTATTAAACTCACCAGACATCATGGGGCAAATTCACTAAGATGCGAAGTTGCGCCAGGCACAACTTCGCTGCACTTCACCAGGCGTATTTTCGCCAGCGCTCCGCAAATTCACTAAAATCTGCACTACAAATGCCTAGAAAACCTTCAAATCAGCAAATAAAAATGTTATTTTGCCCTACACATGTGCCCACTGTCTAGGTAAGTTGCCATGAGGAAATGTAGGGGGGAAGGAGGGGAGCCCCAAAAATATTTTCGATCTTTTTCAGCCTATCACCCATCATGTAGAAAACACGCCAGCGTTTTTTTGGGACTTAGAAAAAAATTTGACTTTTTTTGAAACAATCCCTATCTACTCTATTGCGCTTCGCCAGGTCTGAGGTGGCGAAGGAAGTCTAGCGTAAAAGGTAGCGTTCAGTACACTGCGCAAGTTAGTGAATTTGCGTAGTTACGTCGCTAGCGAAAATTCGCCTGGCGTAAGGGTGCGAAGTAACACTAGCGAATTTACGCCAGCGTTCGTTAGTGAATTTGCGCAATAACGAAAATGCCAAACGCTAGCGAATTAACGCTAGCGGTCGGCGCTTCAGCGCTTAGTGAATTTGCGCCCATGTCTCTCTACATGCAGGATTTGTGCAAAAGGCAGTTATTTAGTTTGATTTTGTTTGTACTGGAATCAGTTATATGAGTGAGCTTTAATACATCTACTAGGAAAGGAGCCCCCCTATAAGATATATTGGATCATTCATTATCCCAA
Organism: Xenopus petersii; assembly: GCA_038501925.1. NCBI lineage: Eukaryota > Metazoa > Chordata > Amphibia > Anura > Pipidae > Xenopus > Xenopus petersii. Next base: position 157,669,795 of record CM076676.1, on the reverse strand, counting down.
CTGCCGCATGAAGAGAGAATGAAGAGAAACAGATGCTGAGAGAGGAATAGTGAACATAAACTTGATTATTTCAGAAACAGTACAGAATATTTAATTGATTATACTTTTTATTGATAGCACTTCAGTATGAGGAAGCTTATATAAAATTTTCATTTTCGAGATAGTTTCACTTTAAATAAAATGCACACGTGTGTGTCTGTGCGTGTGTACATATGTACGTGTAGGTACATTTCTGTATGACAGAGGCAGTGTCCCTTTAACTGGAGCAGAGTCTCTGGAGTGTTAGCTCTCTCTGCCCACATCATGGTACTTACATTGTTGCACCCCATTGTACTGACACGTGGGATTATGTCACTGTCACACAAGGCTTCTCCTGTCTCCTATAACAATGCTGTACCAGTGCAGGCTGCGGCGTAGCCATCTCCAGCCCCCCATGAACAGAATGTGGGTTACATTGTATGTTACACTATCTTGTAATTCCCCACTGCTGCACAGATATACATCATTCCCATCAGTCCCTGCCCCAGTGAGCTTACAATCTAAGGTCCCTATCACATTCTCATCAGTCCCAGTGAGCTTACAATCTAAGGTCCCAATCACATTCCCATCAGCCCCTGCCCCAGTGAGTTTACAATCTAAGGTCCCTATCACATTCCCATCAGTCCCTGCCCCAGTGAGTTTACAATCTAAGGTCCCTATCACATTCCCATCAGTCTCTGCCCCTGTGAGTTTACAATCTAAGGTTCCTATCACATTCCCATCAGTCCCTGCCCCAGTGAGCTTACAATCTAAGGTCCCTATCACATTCCAATCAGTCCCTGCCCCAGTGAGTTTACAATCTAAGGTCCCTATCACATTCCCATCAATCCGTGCCCCAGTGAGTTTACAATCTAAGGTCCCTATCACATTCCCATCAGTCCCTGTCCCAGTGAGCTTACAATCTGATGTCTCTATCACATTCCCATCAGACCCCTGCCCCATTGAGCTTATAATCTAAAGTCCCTATCACATTCCCATCAGCCCCTAATGAGCTTACAAACTAAGGGCCCAATAACATATACACGCTAGATATTCCATTGTAACCCTTCCCCCTAGATTGTAAGCTTTGTGGTCAGGAGCCTCCTTCTTCCTGAGTCTGTTTAATGTGCCAATTTACTTGTTTTTGAACAATTTTCCCCCCAAAACAAGTGAAAAGAAATCTTAAGTCTTCATATCCCCCTTGATCGCTACCATATTTATCAAGAATCTTGAAATGGAAAAAAATATATAATTTGTGGAAAATAAACGTTTTTGCCGCAAAAATCACATTGTTCCGTTTATTTTTGAAAACCCGAGTGATTGGGTTCAATTTTTGTTTTGTTTTGCTGTAATAAGGAAAAAACAAATTGAACTTCCAGTGTTAATAAATATGTCCCTTTGTTGTTCATTGTATTTCTTTAGTGCCAGTGAGTAGCGCTGCGGGGTTCACTCCTGTGCTATGGGTTGTACATTGTACAACTGCCCCATTCATCTGCACTTGGGAGTTGAGCTGACAGTTTGGAGACGTATTCACATGAATAATTGCTGCAGAGGGATTACTAATCTTCCTGGGTGGGCCAGGCCAGGTATTAAGGGAGCAATAGGGTCATGGGGATGAGTGAAGATGGTTTCCTTGTAAGGACAAGGAAATCACTGGGGGGGGGCAATTTGTTACCCTCAACTGATTATAATTACTAACCTCAGACCCCCCCAGCACCAGATGCAAAATGCTCCAGCCTGGGGGCCAGTCCTGTGTGGGCACCCTGCGGAATGAGGGGAGGATTTTCAGGTGTGAGTCTCATCTAAATTTCTTATCTTATATAATATTGTTTATATTTTACTCCTCTAAGTTTTACAATACGCCGATTTTTGATGACATCACTTCCGGTTCACAGGGTCGTCACTTCCTGTTTGATGGTGGTCGGAGGGTTGCGGGTCGGGTTGCGGATAAGGCAGTTGCAGGTCCAGGTCGGGTAGCGGATCAAAGTGGGTAAATATGCAATTCGGGTTTCAGGCTGCGGGTTGTGGGGTCGGGTCCAGCTCTTAGAAATTGGTTCTGCGCAGGACTCATACCTCATACCTTCCAACTTTTTGGAAATAAAGAGGGACAAATGCCCATTATTTTGTGGCCACACCCCCTAATTACCATGTTCATTTTACAAATTATGAAAATTTGAACATATTTCTGTGTTTTTTTCCCCAGTTATTACAGTTTTGCTAATGAAGGTTAATTGGACTTTAAGCTGTGAGTCTAACTTCTCCCAAGGGACCTGTTATCTTATATTGTTACAATGACTTATTTGCTTATCTCCAAATTGTTACAAAAGTATCATATCTGCAGCTGCAATTAAGTTAGAAAGTTTGGTTCTCTATCTGGCTGTTCAGTGCAGATAAAAACTGGACTTTCCAGTACAAACGAGGGACTGTGGATTAAGCTGTCAAAAGACGGACTGTCCCTCTAAAAACTGGAAAGTTGGGAGGTATTTAGCCCGGGGTATTGAGCGCCATCTGGTGTTCATACGCAGTACACTTGCTCCAAACTTTAGGGGTCCCTGACAAATTGCACCCCCATTGATTGTAACTACAACCCCCAGTATACACAGTGCAAACATGTACAGATAGAAAAATATTTTATTTCTCAGTAGCGTTACATTTGCGACTTACGTTAATGTTGTATATTAAGCACATGGCGAGAAACACAAATACTTTCACAGCTCAATATTCCCTTATCTGGAAATCCATTGTACCATTATTATATATCCGTTATATTTATACATATAATAACGCTCTGTTCCCTTTTTCAGTAAAACTATATGGCAGCTCCCACCCCTATTATATACAGTACATAGAAGGAATGTTCTGGCCACACAATAATATTTCCACTATTAGGAGAAATTCTCTATACCCTGTTACACCAATATAAAGTTTCCAAATATCTTCTGTGGGTTCTCCCCACCTTTCCTATTAAACATTCTTATATTATGTTATAGAATGGTCAATTCTAAGCAACTTTTCAGTTGGTCTCATTTTTTTTATCGTTTTTTTTTTTTTTTTAAATGATTTGCCTTCTTCTGACTCTTTACAGCTTTCAAATGGAGGGTCACTGACCCCATTCATATTCCAGTCAAATCAATGCATGGTTGCTAGGGGGATTTGGACCCTAGCAACCAGACTGCTGAAATTGCAAACTGGAGAGTTGCTGATTAAAAAGCTAAGTAACTCAAAAAACACAAATAATACAAATAAAAACCAAATTGTCTCAGAAAATCCCTCTCTACATCATACTAAAAGTTAATTTAAAGGTGAACAGCCCCTTTAAGCCTTAAAGAGGAAGTAGCGCTATATTTCAAGACGTATATAGTGAGTTGTGCACATGTGCTTGCGTATAGCAGCAGTCACAGTTTAATGCATTTGTGCTTCTTAAAGTGTCATTGGTGCAATACGGGGGCAGTTACTTTCTCCTGGGATGGGGGAGGGGGGCGGTAATGCATTTAAATAAATACACCACTGTAAAACATTTATTTCTTTCTCCCATGATCCCTTAATGCTGATGGGTATTGGGGGTAGGGGATTTCCCAGAATCCCCTGTGGTTAGCATAGTGTTTATTATTATTTTTTCATTTCACCTTATTCATTAATTTAGACCAGGAGGCGTAACCAAGTCCTAGTTAGCCAATCAGGACAGGGGTTTATTATGTGTCTGGTTTTAATGAGGTCCATACATGTATCTGTACTGTTAGTTAGGGGCCCCTGATCTTACCAGGTAGAACAAGTATAACCCGGGAAGCTGAGCCAATCAAATGCCTCCTTTGATAAATACAAGCCTTGTTTGTTGTTTCTCTTCCCTTTGGCTTTTGTAATGAACCTTCCCACTGCGCAAACACTGCCCCGGGCACAATATCCTAGTAGTGTTCTGGCTCCACGTCGGGATTTAATTTAGTGTTTCCAGCAGGAACCGGGCTAAACCTGAAACCACTTTATTATATTCAACCAGCCCCCCCCCCCAATATCATTGAATGTAGCAAATGATTTGATGCCAGAGCAGGGTGGGGAATTCCTCCACCAAGGGTTAAGCATTTTGTCTACAGATGGGCCATGTCAGTAAGCAGTGCTCAGCAGTGAGTGTGGGGGAGGGGGGAGGTGTAGGGTATAAGGAGGTGATTGTGTTCAGACCCAACAGACCAGCCACTCAGGGGTAATTATACAAATACTAGGAAAGCTTCATGTAAAGTCACTTCTCAGCATTGGGATAAATGCGTCTCTCAGATTCAGCTTTTCATTCATGTCGGACATGCGGGCCCCCAAGCTGGGCCCCTGTAGTAGGGTTCAACCTTTAGAGCAGCGCTGGGTGCTATATATAATGGCAGGGGAGCAGATTAGGGGGCAGCTGAGAGTTTTGCCATTGGGCAATGCAAGAAATCTTGGTCCCTAAAGTCAACAATCCCACCCATGACCCTCAGGACGGGGGGGGGGATTTTAGATTTGCCTGTAGTCTACAAACCCATTTTATGGCAAATTTATGTTTGTAGCCAGATGAGCCAGTGATCTTCTGGTTCAGATGGGCTGATTGTGCCAAATGTACCCGAATGTTGATCTGATGCTCTCCATGAATATTATTTCTTACTGGACCTCTGCATGGTTGTCCACTCTCACACAGTTAGACTGACTATAAACATCTCCAGTCATGAAGGAATATTGACATCCATATTGATTTATGCCAAAGTTGGAATTTGGGATAAAAAATGTAAATAGCTGTACTAGTGATGGCACTTAGATTGCATGAATGTTGGCACATCCTGACCTCACACATACATACAATATATGAGCCACCATGAAATATTGGCATGTGCTCTCATTAATGATGCCCTCTGGACAGGTACAGTTCCACACAGTATTAATCCATTAATAAGCAGAATTAGATGTCAGGCAATGGAACAAAATATAATGGATTTAGCTGAAGAACTTGCATAGATACCATTCATGGTCAGTTGTAGACTCCATAGACTTCCCAACTATCTTCACAGATGGATTCTCCAAGTGTCCAGTTTTTATCTTCCACCATAGAGACCCCAAACATGTGGTCCCCAATTGTAGGATACTGAACTGTAAAATCCTGAACCACTGGGACTTCCAACATCTTCAGCCACATCATCTACAGTTTATAGAATCCTTAGCCATGATGTCCTCAACCTTCAGTCATGAACTTCTCTGCGTTCTACAATAATGGAACCCACTTAGCATCTTCCTCCACAGACTCTCAAGCTTTTGATCTTTTTGTTGCTATTGTGTGAGAAATGGGTCCTGAGATGTCCGTGAGTCTCCCCTTTTATCCACATTCAGTTCTGTGTGAAGCACCCGGCTCTCCTCCGTGCACCCACCTGAATGTTGTGACCCTCTCTCTAGCGTCAGGATGGATTGTTAGACATTCTCAAACCATTTATTTTTGATCAGCACCCTTTCTGGAGGTCTGAATGCGGGACTGCAACTCAGAGAGCTGCTGAGGAGTTGCAAGAGACCGCAAGAGACTGTTCTCATGCTCCAAGTGACTGTTCCTCTCCGTCAGATCTTTTATCTGTTCTCTAAGGATCTCAACCACTTCACGGACAGCAAATAGGAGGTGAGTCTTTACCAAGTCCTGGAGGGATGGAGAAGAGTATTAGTGGAGATAAAGAAGCTCAGCAGGGTATGTCTATAGCTTTACTCTAGTTATGAGCTAAGTTGGGTTACCCCTGGAACTATAGCAGGGTGACACCCCAATGTTTCTATATATCTGTAACCTTGTTATGAGCTAAGAGGGCCCAGTCTGAAGGTCAGTTAGGGGGAGATTTGGGGTGAGTGCTTATTTGTGCCCTGGGTACCCCTGGAACTATAGCAGGGTGACACCCCAATGTTTCTATATATCTGTAACCTTGTTATGAGCTAAGGGGGCCCAGTCTGAAGGTCAGTTAGGGGGAGATTTGGGGTGAGTGATTATTTGTACCCTGGGTACCCCTGGAACTATAGCAGGGTGACACCCCAATGTTTCTATATATCTGTAACCTTGTTATGAGCTAAGGGGGCCCAGTCTGAAGGCTAGTTAGGGGGAGATTTGGGGTGAGTGCTTATTTGAAGGGACACAGCTTAACAGTAAACAGAGGTTCATATGGGTATTACAGAGGTGCAGTAACAGTGCTTGGGTTTAGATGAGGTTGGTTGTGGGGCAGTTGGGGCAGTTACTTACCATGGCCTGCTCAATTTTGTTGTCAATTGCTACCAAACTATTGCTGGAAACTCTGAGAAAAGAGACAAAGGGAAGATTGTTATTGCAGAATTTGTGGGCTGTATTCCCCAATATAAATGTAATACACAATGTAGCCCCTAATATAATGTAATACACAATGTAGCCCCTAATATAATGTAATACACAATGTAGCCCCCGATATAAATTAAATACACAATGAAGCCCCTAATATAATGTAATACACAATGTAGCCCCTAATATAAATGTAATACACAATGTAGCCCCTAATATAATGTAATACACAATGTAGCCCCTAATATAATGTAATACACAATGTAGCCCCCGATATAAATTAAATACACAATGAAGCCCCTAATATAATGTAATACACAATGTAGCCCCTAATATAAATGTAATACACAATGTAGCCCCCAATATAAATGTAATACACAATGTAGCCCCTAATATAATGTAATACACAATGTAGCCCCTAATATAAATGTAATACACAATGTAGCCCCTAATATAATGTAATACACAATGTAGCCCCTAATATAATGTAATACACAATGTAGCCCCTAATATAAATGTAATACACAATGTAGCCCCTAATATAAATGTAATACACAATGTAGCCCCTAATATAATGTAATACACAATGTAGCCCCTAATATAAATGTAATACACAATGTAGCCCCTAATATAAATGTAATACACAATGTAGCCCCTAATATAAATGTAATACACAATGTAGCCCCTAATATAAATGTAATACACAATGTAGCCCCCAATATAAATGTAATACACAATGTAGCCCCTAATATAATGTAATACACAATGTAGCCCCTAATATAAATGTAATACACAATGTAGCCCCTAATATAATGTAATACACAATGTAGCCCCTAATATAATGTAATACACAATGTAGCCCCTAATATAAATGTAATACACAATGTAGCCCCTAATATAAATGTAATACACAATGTAGCCCCTAATATAATGTAATACACAATGTAGCCCCTAATATAAATGTAATACACAATGTAGCCCCTAATATAAATGTAATACACAATGTAGCCCCTAATATAATGTAATACACAATGTAGCCCCTAATATAAATGTAATACACAATGTAGCCCCTAATATAATGTAATACACAATGTAGCCCCTAATATAATGTAATACACAATGTAGCCCCTAATATAATGTAATACACAATGTAGCCCCTAATATAATGTAATACACAATGTAGCCCCTAATATAATGTAATACACAATGTAGCCCCCGATATAAATTAAATACACAATGAAGCCCCTAATATAATGTAATACACAATGTAGCCCCTAATATAAATGTAATACACAATGTAGCCCCTAATATAATGTAATACACAATGTAGCCCCTAATATAATGTAATACACAATGTAGCCCCCGATATAAATTAAATACACAATGAAGCCCCTAATATAATGTAATACACAATGTAGCCCCTAATATAAATGTAATACACAATGTAGCCCCCAATATAAATGTAATACACAATGTAGCCCCTAATATAATGTAATACACAATGTAGCCCCTAATATAAATGTAATACACAATGTAGCCCCTAATATAATGTAATACACAATGTAGCCCCTAATATAATGTAATACACAATGTAGCCCCTAATATAAATGTAATACACAATGTAGCCCCTAATATAAATGTAATACACAATGTAGCCCCTAATATAATGTAATACACAATGTAGCCCCTAATATAAATGTAATACACAATGTAGCCCCTAATATAAATGTAATACACAATGTAGCCCCTAATATAAATGTAATACACAATGTAGCCCCTAATATAAATGTAATACACAATGTAGCCCCCAATATAAATGTAATACACAATGTAGCCCCTAATATAATGTAATACACAATGTAGCCCCTAATATAAATGTAATACACAATGTAGCCCCTAATATAATGTAATACACAATGTAGCCCCTAATATAATGTAATACACAATGTAGCCCCTAATATAAATGTAATACACAATGTAGCCCCTAATATAAATGTAATACACAATGTAGCCCCTAATATAATGTAATACACAATGTAGCCCCTAATATAAATGTAATACACAATGTAGCCCCTAATATAAATGTAATACACAATGTAGCCCCTAATATAATGTAATACACAATGTAGCCCCTAATATAAATGTAATACACAATGTAGCCCCTAATATAATATAATACACAATGTAGCCCCCAATATAAATTAAATACACAATGAAGCCCCTAATATAATGTAATACACAATGTAGCCCCTAATATAAATGTAATACACAATGTAGCCCCTAATATAAATGTAATACACAATGTAGCCCCTAATATAATGTAATACACAATGTAGCCCCTAATATAAATGTAATACACAATGTAGCCCCTAATATAAATGTAATACACAATGTAGCCCCTAATATAATGTAATACACAATGTAGCCCCCAATATAAATTAAATACACAATGAAGCCCCTAATATAATGTAATACACAATGTAGCCCCTAATATAAATGTAATACACAATGTAGCCCCTAATATAAATGTAATACACAATGTAGCCCCTAATATAATGTAATACACAATGTAGCCCCCAATATAAATTAAATACACAATGAAGCCCCTAATATAATGTAATACACAATGTAGCCCCTAATATAAATGTAATACACAATGTAGCCCCTAATATAAATGTAATACACAATGTAGCCCCTAATATAATGTAATACACAATGTAGCCCCTAATATAATGTAATACACAATGTAGCCCCTAATATAAATGTAATACACAATGTAGCCCCTAATATAAATGTAATACACAATGTAGCCCCTAATATAATGTAATACACAATGTAGTCCCCAATATAAATGAAATACACAATGAATCCCTAATATAATGTAATACACAATGTAGCCCCTAATATAAATGTAATACACAATGTAGCCCCTAATATAATGTAATACACAATGTAGCCCCCAATATAAATGTAATACACAATGTAGCCCCTAATATAATGTAATACACAATGTAGCCCCCAATATAATGTAATGCACAATGTAGCCCCCAATATAAATGTAATACACAATGTAGCCCCTAATATAATGTAATACACAATGTAGCCCCTAATATAATGTAATACACAATGTAGCCCCTAATATAATGTAATACACAATGTAGCCCCCAATATAAATGTAATACACAATGTAGCCCCTAATATAATGTAATACACAATGTAGCCCCTAATATAATGTAATACACAATGTAGCCCCTAATATAATGTAATACACAATGTAGCCCCTAATATAATGTAATACACAATGTGGCCCCTAATATAATGTAATACACAATGTAGCCCCTAATATAATGTAATACACAATGTAGCCCCTAATATAATGTAATACACAATGTAGCCCCTAATATAATGTAATACACAATGTAGCCCCTAATATAATGTAATACACAATGTAGCCCCCAATATAAATTAAATACACAATGAAGCCCCTAATATAATGTAATACACAATGTAGCCCCTAATATAAATGTAATACACAATGTAGCCCCTAATATAAATGTAATACACAATGTAGCCCCTAATATAAATGTAATACACAATGTAGCCCCTAATATAAATGTAATACAAAATGTAGCCCCTAATATAAATGTAATACACAATGTAGCCCCTAATATAAATTAAATACACAATGAAGCCCCTAATATAATGTAATACACAATGTAGCCCCTAATATAAATGTAATACACAATGTAGCCCCTAATATAAATGTAATACACAATGTAGCCCCTAATATAAATGTAATACACAATGTAGCCCCCAATATAAATTAAATACACAATGAAGCCCCTAATATAATGTAATACACAATGTAGCCCCTAATATAAATGTAATACACAATGTAGCCCCTAATATAAATGTAATACACAATGTAGCCCCTAATATAAATGTAATACACAATGTGGCCCCTAATATAAATGTAATACACAATGTAGCCCCCAATATAATGTAATAGACAATGTAGCCCCCAATATAAATTAAATACACAATGAAGCCCCTAATATAATGTAATACACAATGTAGCCCCTAATATAAATGTAATACACAATGTAGCCCCTAATATAAATGTAATACACAATGTAGCCCCTAATATAAATGTAATACACAATGTAGCCCCTAATATAAATGTAATACACAATGTAGCCCCTAATATAATGTAATACATAATGTAGCCCCCAATATAAATTAAATACACAATGAAGCACCTAATATAATGTAATACACAATGTAGCCCCTAATATAAATGTAATACACAATGTAGCCCCTAATATAATGTAATACACAATGTAGCCCCTAATATAAATGTAATACACAATGTAGCCCCTAATATAATGTAATACACAATGTAGCCCCTAATATAAATGTAATACACAATGTAGCCCCTAATATAAATGTAATACACAATGTAGCCCCTAATATAAATGTAATACACAATGTAGCCCCTAATATAATGTAATACACAATGTAGTCCCCAATATAAATGAAATACACAATGAAGCCCCTAATATAATGTAATACACAATGTAGCCCCTAATATAAATGTAATACACAATGTAGCCCCTAATATAATGTAATACACAATGTAGCCCCCAATATAATGTAATACACAATGTAGCCCCTAATATAATGTAATACACAATGTAGCCCCTAATATAATGTAATACACAATGTAGCCCCTAATATAATGTAATACACAATGTAGCCCCTAATATAAATGTAATACACAATGTAGCCCCTAATATAAATGTAATACACAATGTAGCCCCTAATATAAATGTAATACACAATGTAGCCCCTAATATAAATGTAATACACAATGTAGCCCCTAATATAAATGTAATACACAATGTAGCCCCCAATATAATGTAATACACAATGTAGCCCCCAATATAAATGTAATACACAATGTAGCCCCTAATATAATGTAATACACAATGTAGCCCCTAATATAAATGTAATACACAATGTAGCCCCTAATATAATGTAATACACAATGTAGCCCCTAATATAAATGTAATACACAATGTAGCCCCTAATATAATGTAATACACAATGTAGCCCCTAATATAATGTAATACACAATGTAGCCCCTAATATAAATGTAATACACAATGTAGCCCCTAATATAATGTAATACACAATGTAGCCCCTAATATAAATGCAATACACAATGTAGCCCCTAATATAAATGCAATACACAATGTAGCCCCTAATATAAATGTAATACACAATGTAGCCCCTAATATAAATGCAATACACAATGTAGCCCCTAATATAAATGTAATACACAATGTAGCCCCTAGAGGCCCCACTGAGCAACATTGGGTCAGTGGAAGGCAACAAGGGGCTCTGCAGTTTTGTGGTGGGGGTGGAGGGCTAGTGGAATTGTGGGAATGGCAGAAGGACAGAGATATAATAAATCTCACAACTCTGTGTCTGGCCGTGAAATTCCTCCAGTTCATTCCTCACAGAGCCCAGAAGGCTGCAGGGAAATATCCAGCCCCCCCCATGCTTCATGCTATGAGCCTTGTCTGTAAAGGGCAAGTAAGAACTAGTGTAAATAATTACTAGGTGCTAAGGCCTGACCTTTCCTCTCTAATGAATCCCTCCCCACCGCATGCTGGACCCCCCCCCCCCTCACCATTACTTATAACTCTATTTACTACAGTACTTTATTCATCAATCACATTTATATGACCTCTCTCCAGACTGGTCCCTTATGTGAGGGTTTTGTGTTCAGCCCCTATATGAGGGTTTGGGGTGCAGCCCCTATATCAGGGGTTGGGTGTAGCCCCTATATGAGGGTTTATAAGACCCCTGGGCCAGGTCCCTATACAGGCTCATGGGTGACTGGGGCAGTTTGTGATGTGGGTGCCAGTAGTTGTGCCAGTGCCCGAGTCATGGGTGATACCAGTGTTACACAGACAGGGGAGTAGAACAATTGGGCTGTTAATGGACTTTACCCGTCATTGTCGTTGTCCCCTCCCACGCAGAACACGGATCTGGCCAATATCAGCCGCTCAGTGAAGTCGTCGGAGTCCCGTTGGGCTGGAGAAGTTTCAGGCTGAGAAGCAGCAACTGGGGCCTCCAATGGGCTTTGTGATTGGGCAGAAAGCTGTACGGGGAGAGAAAGGGGACATTTAGTGGGGAGCGGCCCCTCTCACTGAAGCCTGGTGGTGCTATTTATTATCATTACCATCATCCCCTCCCTGCCCCAGTGAGCTTACAATCTAAGGTCCCTATCACATTCCCATCAGTCCCTGCCCCAGTGAGCTTACAATCTAAGATCTTTATCACATTCCCATCAGTCTCTGCCCCAGTGAGCTTACAATCTAAGGTCCCTATCACATTCCCATCAGTCCCTGCCCCAGTGAGCTTACAATCTAAGGTCTTTATCACATTCCCATCAGTCTCTGCCCCAGTGAGCTTACAATCTAAGGTGCCTATCACATTCCCATCAGTCTCTGCCCCTGTGAGCTTACAATCTAAGGTCTTTATCACATTCCCATCAGTCTCTGCCCCTGTGAGCTTACAATCTAAGGTCTTTATCACATTCCCATCAGTCTCTGCCCCAGTGAGCTTACAATCTAAGGTGCCTATCACATTCCCATCAGTCTCTGCCCCTGTGAGCTTACAATCTAAGGTCTTTATCACATTCCCATCAGTCTCTGCCCCAGTGAGCTTACAATCTAAGGTCCTTATCACATTCCCATCAGTCCCTGCCCCAGTGATCTTACAATCTAAGGTCCCTATCACATTCCCATCAGTCCCTGCCCCAGTGAGCTTACTATCTAAGGTCTCTATCACATTCCCATCAGTCCCTGCCCCAGTGAGCTTACAATCTAAGGTCCCTATCACATTCCCATCAGTCCCTGTCCCAGTGAGCTTACAATCTAAGGTCCCTCACATTCCCAGTAGGGTGAAAGAGGCAGAAGAAGCAGCGAGTTTGCCCCTCCCTGTGTAGGGGGATATAGTGGTAGAAAATAAGAGTGGGGGAATTCACTGACTCTTTCTGCCCCTCCCTCACACTGACACTGGGACATTTCCAGCCCCCAGGTGAATACATGCAGGAGAACTGCAGGGAGTAGGAATGGGTCCAGGTGTAATGGCCAAAACTAACAGCAAAGGAATGAGAAGCAACAAACAGAGAGAGAAGAAAGAACAGAATGGAGAGAAGGGGAATATCCAAATAAATTTATTTGACCCACTTACCTCAATTCTTATATCTGAGCTTGTTCCTTCACCCAGCACTGGGGCCCCTTGTGATCTTGGTGCCTTCCCTCCAGCTCCTGGGGAGAGAAGTAATGGGGACCGGAGAGGAGAGGCATGTGGGAGCCCCGAATCCAGAGAGTGTCCTGCCCCAACCCTATTTGTAGAGCCCACCTCTGGGTGATTAAACTCCACACAGCTCCAGCGCCCTCTCTTGTACCGACGCCCTCCAGCTAAGGGAGCCTGGTCCAGTCGCACCACCCGAAAGCGAGAGGTGGGGGGTGAGCGGAGTCCATTTGTGGGTGTGGGAGAAAGGGAGCGCTCATCAGCTACTGGGGAGACTGGAGAGGTCGGCTGGTAGTCACTAGTCACACTGGTGATCTGGAAGCCACTTCGTTTCTTGCCGAGGCTCATTGCCGGAGATCCTGTAAAATAACAACCGAAAAATGTACCCCCTACTGTAAATGATAAGGATATAAGTAGTCACTGAGGGGTTGTTCTGTGACCATATAAAGACACAAGGCTGCAGGCTGAGTTATACAGGGAACTCTGAGTATCACTCATGTATTATAAGGGATAATGTACCCCCTACTGTAAATGATAAGGATATTAGAAGTCACTGAGGGGTTGTTCTGTGACCATATAAAGGCACAAGGCTGCAGGCTGAGTTATACAGGGAACTCTGAGTATCACTCGTGTATTATAAGGGATAATGTACCCCCTACTGTAAATGATAAGGATATGGTATATACACATTTCCTATAATGCTCACAAAGGCAGCAGTGATAGGCAGTAGCTGCTGGTTGTTTATGGGATATGCAGAGAAATCCCATGATGCACTGTAAGGCCTTGAGTGACAGAGCAGCCAGTACAGAGAAGTAAGTGTGAGTTTGTGTTATGGTATCACAAGAAAGACAACAAAAAGCTGAAAAACAAGTCAAGGCCAGGGAATGGGCACAGCCAATCAGTGTTATTTAGGTTTTGAGGCTAATTCTGACTAAATGGCATTTCATCTGTTAGATTCCCAAACTCACAGGTAACAACCAGCTCTCTCAAAGCTGCTACAAATTGTTCTGTGGATTCACCACGTTGGCAGAATTTATATCTTTCAGCCACCACATTTACTCTTGGCACAAAAAGTTCTTTATAACAGTAAGTGCAGTTTCTATAGTCTCCTCAGGTAATGGTAATGTATAGAATATACGCTGACCCTCTGCTCCCAGGTAGTGAATAAGTAAAGCTTTCTAGCAGCACAAATCTTGGTCAGCAGCAATAATGTAATTGTCAAACATACGGATCCAAGCAGTAAAAGGTACGGTAGTCTCACCAGGGTTTGAAAGAAAAGGTTCAGGCTGCTGCAGAGGTAGAAGAGACATACTTGTCGCCATTTGTTATGTTTTGGGTAGCCGAGGATGAGTAGAGTATAACAGTGCTTTATTAGCAGACTCATGCAGCCATTACACAACAGTAACTTGCACAAGTTATCAGGAAGTATGTACAGTATAAGTCTGGGCACGGTGACATCTACAGGCCATTTGTATAAACACCACAACGTGGGTCACGCTGAATCCTGTGTCATCAGTGAACTCTGTAAGTCTGACCTTTGACCTGACCTATAGGATGTCCATGGAAATCTCTAGTGACTCATAATATCCTTATATTTTACGTAGGGGGTACATTGTTCACTATATACTGATACAGGACAGCTATGAGACAGGTCACTGTGGCAGAGGGGGTGCCAAGAGGGGTGCAGGAGTGATTTGTGGGGGTCGGGGGAGGGGGAATGACATAATTGGGCATGACTAGGGGTCCTGGAGACCAGTGGGCTAATAATTGGGGCCAAGACCAAGAGAAACAATTGCTTCATAAAATAAAAACCGCTGTTTATTGAAACATTAAAAAACATATGGCTGCAGTGTAATGAACGTCTAATGAGTTTTGGTAATAATTAGGAACCCCTAGGGAGGGGCCCTGCTAACTTAACCCGATAATTACTAATGGCAGCCGTGGGGCAGGGATGGATAAACTGCCAAATCCCATATCATTCAGTACAGAGATGGCACAGAATATACACAGTGTATCCTGCAATGGTGCTGCCATACTGAATGTCCAGGGCTCACATTATATTCAGTAGAGACGTCTAAGGAGCCATTGAGCAGACAGGGGTCCATATAAATCCCTGGGAGGTATAATACAGGCCCCCAGTTGAACAACACAGTCCTATAATAAAGACATGGGGTGGAGTTGTCCCATATCCCTAACTACAGAGGCACATGTATAGGGAGAGATCTGGGGTATGTCTCTTATATCCCATTTCCACCAGTACATACACTATATATATATATATATATATATATATATATATATATATATATATATATATATATATAATATATCTCCCTCATTCTGCAGGAATATGTAAGGAATATTTCACATTCCGTTTATACATTTCACCTTTGTGATAATTCTTAGCTCTATGGGTTCAGCTCCACTCACCTCCGCTCAGCTCCACTCACCTCCACTCTGACTCACCTCCACTCCGACTCAGCTCCAGCTCTTACACTCACTTTCTTACTGACCCCACTTTCTCTCCTGTTGTACAGTTACCCCTGTCTCCCTCACTCCCTCTAACTCACACTCACTCCTTCTATTCGTCATCTCTACTCACTCCTTCACTCAATCTCAGGGACATTCAACTCTGTCTCAATTGTCTCCCCACTTACCTTCCCTCTGTGTGACTCCACCTGGCTCCCCCACTCACACTCAGGGATGCTCCATGTCTCACACGACTCCCAGAAACTCTCTCTCCCAAAGCTGTTGGTTTGTGAGTCTGTCACTTCTTGTTCTGTGGCCTGAAACAAGTCTGTCTCTCTCTCACCACTTCTGACTCTCTCCCTCCCTCCCCTCCTTACTCAGCCTGTTGACATCTCCTGTGTCAGGAAGTCCAACCTCTTGTATCTGTCTCTCCTCTGCCTCCTTCTGCCTCTCTGCCCTCCTCCTTCCCTCCCTCTAACGCTCCCATTCACTCTTCCTCAACTTCTCTCTGCCCTGTCTCTTATACTCCTTCCCTCCCTCTCCCATTCACTCTTCCCTCAGCACTTCAGCATCTCTGCCCCTCTCTCTTATATTCCTTTCTTCTCCCCAAACTTCTCTGCACCCCATACTCTATCCACTTCTCAGCCTACTGCACCCCCCTACTCTGTGTATCCCCTCCCCAGCCTCAATACACTTACCCTGCACCCCCTACTCTGTGTATCCCCTCCCCAGCTTCAATACACTTACCCTGCACCCCCTACTCTATGTATCCACTCCCCAGCTTCAATACACTTACCCTGCACCCCCTACTCTATGTATCCACTCCCCAGCTTCAATACACTTACCCTGCACCCCCTACTCTGTGTATCCCCTCCCCAGCTTCAATACACTTACCCTGCACCCCCTACTCTATGTATCCACTCCCCAGCTTCAATACACTTACCCTGCACCCCCTACTCTATGTATCCACTCCCCAGCTTCAATACACTTACCCTGCACCCCCTACTCTGTGTATCCCCTCCCCAGCCTCAAAACACTTACCCTGCACCCCCCAACTCTGTGTATGCCCTCCCCAGTCTCAATACACTTACCCTGCACCCCCCTACTCTGTGTATGCCCTCCCCAGCCTCAATACACTTACCCTGCACCCCCTACTCTATGTTTCCACTCCCCAGCTTCAATACACTTACCCTGCACCCCCTACTCTGTGTATCCCCTCCCCAGCCTCAATACACTTACCCTGCACCCCCTACTCTGTGTATCCCCTCCCCAGCCTCAAAACACTTACCCTGCACCCCCCAACTCTGTGTATCCCCTCCCCAGTCTCAATACACTTACCCTGCACCCCCCTACTCTGTGTATGCCCTCCCCAGCCTCAATACACTTACCCTGCACCCCCTACTCTATGTTTCCACTCCCCAGCTTCAATACACTTACCCTGCACCCCTTACTCTGTGTATCCCCTCCCCAGTCTCAATACACGTACCCTGCACCCGCTACTCTGTGTATCCCCTCCCCAGTCTCAATACACTTATCCTACACCCCCTACTCTATGTATCCACTTCCCAGTCTCAATACACTTACCCTGCACCCCCTACTCATTGTACCCACTCCCCAGCCTCAAGACACTTACCCTGCAACCCCCTACTCTGTGTATCCCCTCCCCAACCTCAATACACTTACCCTGCACCCCCTATTCATTGTATCCCCTCCCCAGCCTCAATACACTTGCCCTGCACCCCTACTCTGTGTATCCACTCCCCAGCTTCAATACACTTACCCTGCACCCTACTGTCCATCTTGCCATACTGTCTCCACCCTGTCCTACTGTATCCATCTTTTCCTACTGTCTCCATTGTGTCCTACTGCCTCCACCCTGTCCTACTGTCTCCATTGTGTCCTACTGTCTCCATCTTGTCCTACTGTCTCCATCTTGCCCTTTTGTCTCCATCTTGTCCTACTGTCTCCATCTTGTCCTACTGTCTCCAGCTTGTCCTACTGTCTCCAGCTTGTCCTACTGTCTCCATCTTGCCCTTTTGTCTCCATCTTGTCCTACTGTCTCCATCTTGTCCTACTGTCTCCATCTTGCCCTTTTGTCTCCATCTTGTCCTACTGTCTCCATCTGTCCCTACTGTCTCAATCTTGTCCTACTGTCTCCATCTTGTCCTACTGTCTCCATCTTGCCCTACTGTCTCCATTGTGTCCTACTGTCTCCACCCTGTCCTACTGTCTCCATCTTGTCCTACTGTCTCCATCTTGTCCTACTGTCTCCATCTTGTCCTACTGTCTCCATCTTGTCCTACTGTCTCCAGCTTGTCCTACTGTCTCCATCTTGCCCTTTTGTCTCCATCTTGTCCTACTGTCTCCATCTTGTCCTACTGTCTCCATCTTGCCCTTTTGTCTCCATCTTGTCCTACTGTCTCCATCTGTCCCTACTGTCTCAATCTTGTCCTACTGTCTCCATCTTGTCCTACTGTCTCCATCTTGTCCTACTGTCTCCATCTTGTCCTAATGACTCCATCTTGTCCTACTGTCTCCATCTTGCCCTACTGTCTCCATCTGTCCCTACTGTCTCAATCTTGTCCTACTGTCTCCATCTTGTCCTACTGTCTCCATCTTGTCCTACTGTCTCCATCTTGTCCTAATGTCTCCATCTTGTCCTACTGTCTCCATCTTGTCCTACTGTCTCCATCTGTCCCTACTGTCTCCATCTTGTCCTACTGTCTCCACCCTGCCCTATATACCCATACTATCGCTGCTATCCATTAAAGGGATTTTTCACCTTTGAGATAACGTTTAGTATGGTGTAGAGATTGATATTTTGAGAAAAATTGCAGTTGTTATTCATTTTTTATTATTTGTGTTTTTTGCATACATTGATTTGAATAAGAGACTGGACTATGAATAGGAGAGGCCTGAATAGAAAGATGAGGAATACAGATTAGCAATAACATACATGTGTAGCCTTACAGAGCATTTGTTTGTTTTTTAAGGGGTCAACGATGCCCATTCGAAAGCTGGAAAGAGTCAGAAGAAAAAGACAAATAACTATAAAACTATAAATAATGAAAACCAAATGAAAAGTTGTGTAGAACTGGCCATTCTATAACATACTAAAAGTTACTTTAAAGGTGAACCACCCCTTTAAGTCTCTCATCCTAAAAGAACTGACTTTGCAGGGCCCTGAAATATTCCTGTCCAAGGGCAAGCACCGCTATTTACACAAACCTAAAACCAGATTTGCCAGTTGTTACGGCTTCCATCCCTAGCAACTAAAGTAAAATGGATGTTGCAGGACAGAGAGAGTCACATAGGCAGTATATAGGAGTCCCTCCCTCTGCACCAGATTATTTGAGTTGGTGAGTCAATAGAAGCAAAGGCTGGGAAAGCCAAGTGTAGACCAGGTGATACCGGCAGCCCAAATACCACCAGGAAAGCCTTAGGTGTGCGTTCCGCCATTTTGTCTTGTCTAACCACTTCTGAGGCCTCAGGCACTGGAGTTTGTCCTCCCACATTCCTGGTGCTCATAGCGAATCTCAGCAGCAATTTGAGGAGGAATCCGACCCAAAGCATGAGATACACTGGCTCCCCTCTCCCCAGTAGCAACTGACAGATTTGGGGAGTGTGGGGGCCACCAGAGTCCTCTATACTGGAAGCCCAGCGCCCCCTTCACTGCAGGATTGGGTTTGGGTAAATTCTATGCTTTGTTCTTACAAAACTTACATTTCCTGAATAAGAACAAAAAAAAGAGCATTTTGTATCTTGTCAATGGGCCCCCAGCGAGTCCTTGTACTTCATGTCTCTGAAATCGGATAAAGGAGGCGAGTGTGTGACTCCCACCGACACAAACGGGATCAGAGGATTTGCCTTTTTTACTCTCGTTGCTTTGAAGCCAAGTGCTGGGCTCATGTCAATGAGATTCTTCATGTATCAGAATCATCAACATTCTTCTCTTTTTTACACTATTTATGATCATTAACAACAACCTCATTCCTTCTGAAGAAAAATATCTGTCCTCATATCATTATTTATATCACTAATATTGCAGAAATGTGTGACTGTGCCCCCGTGAAGCACCCTATAAAAGACCCCTGGCAGCAGACATACTGTAGAGGTGGTCCAAGGGGTCAAGAAGTATGAGGGCAAGACACCAGCACCCACCAAAGAGCCAACATTCAAGCTTTGACCAACACTGTGTCACTGCCTACATTCCCCAATGTGACAGCCCATGAGGTGCCCTAGTGAGGGAGACAACTGGCAGAAGCACCAGCACATTGAGGAACAGATGCCACACCCTGGATGGACTTAGATGCCCAACTACTGTGCCATTGGCATGTCCAGATACAGTGATAGAAATGCCCTCCTCAAAGTCATGTAAGTTCAGAACCCCGTGGCTCCCCATTTAGAACCCCCAGCCAGTTTCCATACTGATTCTTGAACACACTCACAATAATACAGAATCTAGAGATAATGCTCAAACTCTCAACTGGTTTCACCAATGGTGCTTGAGAAATGGTTCTTTAGATGTTACCGCAACAGGCAAAGGAGTAGTCACAGCTAGCAGCATCACCTGCTTAGGTGTGGCCTAGGGTGATACCCTACCCTGTTTGCTTGAGTCTTGACTCTGCTGGGTATCACCTAGGTTACTAACCCTTCTGCTCTTCTTGGTGGAGCATCTGACTCTACTAAGACTGGCTCTCATACACTTAGGGGTAAATTTATCAAAGAGTGAAGTTCCGCCACTAGAGTGAAATTCTGCAGCTCTCCATTCATTTCTATGGGATTTTGAATCAATGGGTGAAAGTGAAATTTCACCCTTTGATAAATACGCCTTTAAAAACCCCACAGAAATGAATGGTAAGTGGCGGAATTTCACTCTAGTGGCGGAACTTCACTATTAACTTCACTCTTTGATAAATATACCCCTATGCCCTTAAACTGGTGAGTAATCATCCACAGGGCCCTGTACCAGCCACCCATGCACACCAGTTATATGGAATCCAAATTGGTGACTGTGCTCCGCTAACTTTAATAACACATGGATCCTGCTTGACATCCCCAGACCAATAATTTCCCACCTCCCACAAGGGCAGCTCAACCCTCCCAGAGCACTCAGACACAGCACACAATTAGGCTTGGATCTCCCGAACATAGTAAGGGAAGGATTATGTTCCAACTCGCCTACATATGACTATTTATATAGAGCTAAAGGGCAAGGGCCACTTCCCAGGGAATATATTGGGTAACTCGCCTTCTCACTGTTCCCTGTAAGCTGGGGGATAAAGAGTGAGGAGCACTTGGCTAGGAATATATTGGGTAACTGGGGTTCTGCTGTTCCTTGGGAGCTGGAGTATAAATTGTGAGGAGCACTTGGCTGGGAATATATTGGGTAACTGGGGTTCTGTCTGTTCCTTGGGAGCTTGAGTATAAAGGGTGAGGTGCACTTGGCTAGGAATATATTGGGTAACTGGGGTTCTGCTGTTCCTTGGGAAGTGGAGGATAAAGGGTGAGGAGCACTTGGCTGGGAATATATTGGGTAACTGGGGTTCTGCTGTTCCTTGGGAGCTGGAGTATAAAGGGTGAGGAGCACTTGGCTGGGAATATATTGGGCAACTGGGGTTCTGCTGTTTCTTGGGAAGTGGAGGATAAAGGGTGAGGAGCACTTGGCTGGGAATATATTGGGTAACTGGGGTTCTGTCTGTTCCTTGGGAGCAGGAGGATAAAGGGTGAGGAGCACTTGGCTAGGAATATATTGGGTAACTGGGGTTCTGTCTGTTCCTTGGGAGCTTGAGTATAAAGGGTGAGGAGCACTTGGCTGGGAATATATTGGGTAACTGGGGTTCTGTCTGTTCCTTGGGAGCTGGAGTATAAAGGGTGAGGAGCACTTGGCTAGGAATATATTGGGTAACTGGGGTTCTGCTGTTCCTTGGGAGCTGGAGGATAAAGGGTGAGGAGCACTTGGCTGGGAATATATTGGGTAACTGGGGTTCTGCTGTTCCTTGGGAAGTGGAGGATAAAGGGTGAGGAGCACTTGGCTAGGAATATGTTGGGTAACTGGGGTTCTGCTGTTCCTTGGGAAGTGGAGGATAAAGGGTGAGGAGCACTTGGCTGGGAATATATTGGGTAACTGGGGTTCTGCTGTTCCTTGGGAAGTGGAGGATAAAGGGTGAGGAGCACTTGGCTGGGAATATATTCGGTAACTGGGGTTCTGCTGTTCCTTGGGAAGTGGAGGATAAAGGGTGAGGAGCACTTGGCTGGGAATATATTGGGTAACTGGGGTTCTGTCTGTTCCTTGGGAGCTGGAGGATAAAGGGTGAGGAGCACATGCTGAGTGCAAAGGACATTAAGCTGCAGACCTGCAGGTAGAAAGTCTGGTATCGGTTCTGGGTTTAGAATTAGCAGTGGTTGGCCACAGAGATTGTCAGGGGGTGCAGAAGAAGCAGTGGGTGGGCTGGGAATCCTTAGTTGGACATTGCAGGAATCTCCGTGGGAAAGGCTGAGGGCAGAGATTTAGTGTCTGACTGCTACATTTTGCTGGAAAGATACAAATTCCTGAGATATTCCGTGCAGAGAGGTGACAGCAGAGCATCGGCATGCCTTCAGATGGTGGAAAGCCAAGGGCAATGGACTGTTTCTATGGCAACAGAGAGTAGCTTTCGGCACTGACATGATACCAGTAAAATAGTGTTGGAGTGTGACATCAGGTGATGTCTCTCATAGAGCTGGGGGGAGGTATTTACCTTACAAGTTACAACCCCCATGAAAAGGGGAGGAGCCGTAGCTAGTTCTTCACTAGACATAGGACCACCCCAGCTTCCCATGGCACCCTAACTTTAATCAGGGGTTCACCATGTACAGAGCAATAGTCTCAGAGAATCACTTCTACACTGCTGCCTGGAGAGGCCTGACTCTGATCACTACATATAAGAAAGCTGTGCAGAGGCAGCGCCACTCAAACTCCAGGCACAAAACAACTCTGGATCATTCAGGCTTTAGGGATAAAATATCAATAAATGGTGCTAATCCATAGAATGAATTGTATTAAATCTCAGCAGAGAGAAGGGAAAGTGGAGACACATGTGACAGTCCTGGCAGGAACCCACGGCGCTGTTCTGGAAACTTCCAGGAACTCAAATTAGAAGGTTGAGCCTCGAGCTGTAATTTAATCCCAGTGAGTCTGGCCCTGACTCCACTCTCTCTTACTGGCCTCCCCCCATACAGGTCCAGTTAGTTTAATCCCAGTGAGTGTGGCTGGTCCTCACTCCACTCTCTTTCTCTTTATCACCCCCGTCCATGCAGGTCCGGTCTTTTCTTTGAAGTTTGTGTTTGGTATCTAGTTGCTAGAGTCAATGTTCCTAGCAACCAGGCAGTGAATGGCAGGGAGCAAGCTGACTAAAAGAGACAGACTGAATACAGTGGAACAAGGTGAGGAGAGAGCTAGAGGCAATGCTGAGACTACCCCAGGGTGAGCAGAGGGGTAAGTGCTGAGAGGTGGGGGAAGCAACGGGGTACATGTCATGTGAGCAGGGTTAAATGTACTGATGTTGATGGGCTCATATAACACCCATAGCAACCAATCAATAATAAGCTTTATTTCAACCAGCTGGTAGAACAATGAAAGCAAACATTGGATCCCATCAGGGGTTATTTTGAAGAGAACCAGTGGCGTGAGTGTGGGGCAGTTACTGGTGAGTGTGGTCTGGGTAGGAATATAGAGAAGTGGTAAATCTGATCATAGTGGAAATATCATTTGTTGGAGGGACATTTGGAGGAGGAGGAGGAGGAGAAAAGGCTGATGGCAACAAAAGTAGGAACGGTGGGAACAATAGCAGGTTATTTGCAGGGTTACAGGGTGAGTTTGTGGATGTTCCTGTTTTGAAAAGTCTCAATAAGGTTAAGGAAAGGGTTAATTATGGAGGGGGGTAATTTGTTAGATGCCCCCTGTGATTATAATTACTTACTTGAGATTCCTGGGTTTCTGCTCCTCTTCACTCGAAAAAAGTTCATGGTACCATTCCAGTGAGCACTGTGCCGCCATCTTCTTCCCCCCCTCTCGGAATCTGGGCTGAGCCCTGGGCTCTGGGCATGTGCAGTAGCCTCCGTTGATTAACATTATCCCTTTTCCCTTTACTGACTCTCCTGACCAGGCTGTATAATGACAAAGACCTTTGGACTGTGAGTTGAGAAACGTGCCCATGGGCACAGAAGGAATTAGATCAGAGAGGCTGGAAGGAGAAGGACATATTTCTACCTGAACTGATGGAGGTTACAGAGATCTCAGATGATCAAGATCAGGACCAATGAAAAAGATCAATACTCATGGCAAGGGAAGGAGGTAGATGGAACAGGAAAATGAACAATTAAAGAGAATTAGAATGTTTTTGACAGAGTGGACGTTTCAGAAGGAAAGAATGGGGGAAAGTTTGGGGAAAACAATGTTAAACAGATGGATGTGCAGGGAATTGAAAGATTGCCCTAATATGGAGGAAGAAATAAGCCATGAAATGGAATTTATTAAGGAAGGCGATCAAATATGAGGAATAGTGGAATCAGAGAGGGAGGTTGTGAAGTCTGAATCCAGTGCCTGGTGCAGTAACTTGGTGGGTTGGGCAGTGGAGAAGTTGCCCAAGAGGAAGAATGAGCAGAAAGTTAGTCAGCCTTGGGGAGAGAAGGAGTCAAAGTTGTGAGGGGAAACTACAAGGAAAGCAGAAAAAATGGTGGTAGAATCAAAGAAAGGGTTTGTTCCTCGAGAATGTAAGAACTGGGGAGGGGGAAAGCTGAGGAAGAAAAGAGAGAAGAGGAAAGAGAGAACCTTGGCAGAGAGAAAGAGGGAAAAGAGATTGGGGGAGAACTGATGAGTTAGAAGGGGGTGGAATGACAATCCCTAGAAGAAGTTGTCTCTGAGCTAAAGAGTGGGGCGAATACTGTACAATCTGAGGTGAAAAAGAGGGAGATAATAGGGGTGGTGGCAGGTAGTGTGATAACTCACCCTGGTGGTCTAGTGTGAGGAGGTCTGTAGGGACGCCTGTAGCCTCCTCGTGGGGGACGCCCGACGCCGACGCTTCTCTGGGCCGCAAAAGGGATAATAGTTAGGGCGCGCAAGGCGCCCCGCTTCCTGATTTGTTTGCGCATGCGCGCTGGCAAGTGACGTCAGCGGGCAGTGGCGCGAAATTTAAAAATATTTAAAGCCACAAAGCATTTCTACTCATTGCCCGTTATAGGATCTTGTTCCTGGTGCTTCTGTGCTTTAGAGCTTCTGATTATTTTGATTCCTGTTGTGACCCTTGCCTGGCTTTTGACTATTCTGACCTCTGGATCCTGACCTTTGCCTGAATTCCAACCACCTCTCCTGAACCCTCTGATTGATATCCTGGTTTGACCCTTGCCTGCCTGACTACGTTTATTCTCTGCCTGCCCTGACCCGACCTGATCTGACTACTCTATTGCCTAACGTCTTGTAACGTCTGCCCAAAGACTCTCACTAACAGTCGTGCCCTTCTGCCTATCCAGAACCTCTCGCCTTGCACCTCTCGTTTAAGTCCTGGTGGCATCCAAGTAGCCGAGGGCTCCTCCCGAGGCCAAAGGTGGTCACACTACTGGTGAAGCACGAGCCGAGACCAGGGGGCTTGCCATTTGTTCTGGTGTTGGGTGCCGACCGTGACAGGAGCAGAATAAGATCTAATGGTGGATTATCCATATCAGATTCCTCATTGCCGATGTCTGTAGCATCAAGAATGGGAAAATCAAATCTTTATTGTTTAAGAATTTTTAAAGAAAGAAAGAATGGGAAAATCAGGTTTTGGCTTCTGGTTACTTTAACAGAGCAGTGGCAAAATCATTTTTTACCTAAAACAAAGTTTTAACTGGCAGAAGTCAAGAGTAATTGGACTTGAGATAAAAAGAAGTCATAGAAATCCAGTTTAGTCTTTGCTTTATGTTGGACATTGTACTACATGGGAATCAGATCAGCTGATCATTGTGTATGGCCCCCCGGGGGTCCTCAGAGACAATGGAACTCTTACTAGAGGTCTAACAGTATTTTTATATCCCATGTCCAGTCATTTGTGTTGGGGTCTTTCAGCAGGTTCTGAGAGCAGAGGACCGGGAGGTTCTGTAATTATGGGGGTTGATTTATGAATCAGTTGGTTGAGCATGTGGGTTTAGTAGATGTGGCCACATGGGGGGGGGGTTGGGCAAGCAAGAAAGGTCAATCCTATGTGGAAGTTTGTGAGAAGAGCATTGAGTTTTCAGATCTTGCTTTCAAAGTGGAAGGACTGGAAGCATGTTGAGAACTGCGCGGTGGAAGCATCCAGTCCTTTTAATGAGAGGTCCTAGAGAGGTGCAAAGGCCACAAATGGGGAAAGTATCTCTTGACCTTGGACCAAGCAAAGTCTTTTAATCAAGGCCGGCATCAGAAATCACCACTTACAATTATTTACCCATTGGTCACTTGGGCTATGCTACAAAGGATGGGGTCCCATCAAAAAAAAGTCTCCTGTTCATAATTCTAAATCTTTGCCCATGTTTCGCCCAAACCCTGCCCACTCTTCTGCAATACCATGAAGCTCCTTCTGCTACTGCCCCCTGTACCCCCTTATGGTGACCCTGGTGAAAGTTAAAGGGCTTGATCCCCTTTAAACACTTTCATTCAGTTCAGTTGGTTTCAGATATTTTCCCAGAAATAAAGACTTTTTCCAGTTACTTTCCATTTTCTATTTGTGACGGTTTTTCTGATACAGGTATGGGTCTACCATAGACTTCATTTTATCCAAATAATGAAATTTTTTAAAAATGATTTTGTTCTTTATAATAATAAAACAGTAGCTTGTACTTGATCCAAACTAAGATATAATTAATATTTATTGGAAGCAACACCAGCCTGTCGGGGTTATTTACTGTTTACATGACTTTCTAGTAGACTTAAGGTATGAAGATCCAAACTATGGAAGGATCTGTTATCCAGAAAACCCCAGGTGATCCATGAGTTGATCCATGTATTTGTTACTGCTGAGCAGAATCCCTGAGTGTCATTAAAGGCAACTGTTAGAATTGATACAATAGTTAGATCCCCATAGATCCTACTGAGAAATGGACCAACGAATGGATTAGCCAATTGGAACCTGCCCCTGGATCACTGAGCTGCCCCACTCACACTCACACTCACCAACAACAATCAGAAAAAGAAAGTAATTGAAAAAAGTCTTTATTTCTGGGGAACTGTCTGAAACCAACTGAACTGAAAAAAAAAGTGTTTGGAATGAGAACAATTTGGTTCCTAATGAATATATATCTCAATATAAATATACAGAGAAGAAGCAGTAAATGGGATCTGGGCATTTTAGCAACTTTATTTATTCTCATGGTATTTGAGCTTTGCCCGGTGTAACATATCCCCCCCTGGTGAATAAACTGCCATGGTGCAATGGGTGCCCGGCCTGGCAGTTACCTACTGGTACCACAAGAGGGTGATACAAGAGTGGAAAATGAAGAATTGGGAAAGGCAGAGAAAAAGCCCAGGAAAAGATCCTGACTTCATCCACTTTGGCTTCATCGTCTCCTGCTACAAACAAGCTCTATCAGTAGCTAAACAACTTTATTTCTCTTCTTTAATCTCGTCTCTATCTTCTAAACCTTAATGACGTTTAACTTCCTACTTGTTGTGTTGTGCCCCCACCTCATCCTCCACCCATTACTGTAACTGCTTAAAACCTTGCTCATTTGACCTCATCGGACTGAGTGTACAATTAATGACAATCTCAGATGAACACATCTGCTACAATCACATCTACTTTACATTCTTTCACTCCAGCAATAATCGAGGAGTTAGCAAACTTCTGTTCCAAGCCCACAACCTACTCCCCTACAACAACATACCTGCTCACGTCCTTCAACCAATTTCTGATACACTCAGACCTTTCACTTTCTGATACTTTTCCATATTCATACAAACAAGCACTAATCAAGCCCATCTTCCAAACCCATTCGCCAGATCCCAGCTCTCAAAGTAACTATTGTCCAGTTTCCCTACTTCCATTTGTGTCCAAATTGTTGGAAAGGCCTGTTTACAACCACCTGTTCCAGAATCTCATTCACTGCTCCATTCTTCATCCCCTGCAATCTGGCTTCTGCCCAAAACACTCACCATCATCTCCTGGCAAAGTCTAACGGTTATTATTCTATACCCATCCTTTTAGTTAAAGAGAAAAGAGGAGAGCACTCAATAAGCATAAAACTGCTGTGGTAACTTGTTTAATGCCGACCACCAGTACACAACATGTTTTGGGCTTATGTGCCCTTTAATCATCGTCTTCCCCTATGCTTCAGGTTCCGCCAACCTCTTCATCTGTCCCTCAAGTTCCATCATCATCTTCCCCTGTACTCCAGATTTCACATAGTGTACAGTCAAAAACATAACCTTTCAATCAAACACACAGACACGCTTCCTAGGAATTATATTGGACTCCCATGTGTTTTTTACAAAACACATCTAAATACTTCAAATTCAAAAAAATTCTCTATATCCATGCTTTTTATCAAAAAAGTTTTATTATATCATATTAAAAATCACAAAAAAAACAGGCATAGGCAGAATTGCTAGGTAAGCATGAAATGTGTTAGGCTACATGTGGGGCTTTTTTGTGATTTTTAATATGATAAAATAAAACTTTTTTTTATAAGGCATGGGTACAGAGAAATTTTTTGAATTTGTAGTTTTACCTCTGTTTGGTCACTAGAGGTCTCTATCATGCTATAGCATTTACTATATAACTATTAAATTCTGTGTTGCAGCTTTTCTGTGGATTCTGATATGAGGAAAGGAGAGATAGATACTGTAACTAAAAGGAGGATGAGGCAGACATACACTATTATGTGAGACTATGAAGAAGAGAGCTACAGCAGGTGAGTGGAGAACAAGTGGGAGAAAGTGTAGGAAAGACGGTGATGATGTAGATGAGAGGGGTACAGGCAGACATACAGTAGGTAAGAGGAAGATGAGGAAGGGATGTAGGAGAGATACAATAGGTGAGAGGATGTTGTGGAACGGATGAAGGAGAGATACAGTAGGTGAAAGGAGGAGGAGGAAGGGATGAAGAAGAGATACAGTAGGTGAGAGGAGGATGAGGAAGGAATGAAGGAGAGAGATACAGTAGGTGAAAGGAGGATGAGGAAGGGATGAAGAAGAGATACAGTAGGTGAAAGGAGGAGGAGGAAGGAATGAAGGAGAGAGATACAGTAGGGGAGAGGAAGATGAGGAAGGGATGTAGGAGAGATACAATAGGTGAGAGGATGATGTGGAAGGGATGAAGGAGAGATACAGTAGGTGAGAGGAGGATGAGGAATGGCTGAAGGAGAAATACAGTAGGTGAGAGGAGAATGAGGAAGGGATGAAGGAGAGATACAGTAGGGAGGAGAATGAGGAAGGGATGAAGAAGAGATACAGTAGGTAAGAGGAAGATGAGGAAGGGATGAAGGAGAGATACAGTAGGTGAGAGGAGGATGAGGAAAGGATGAAGAAGAGATACAGTAGGTGAGAGGAGGAAGAGGAAGGGATGAAGGAGAGATACAGTAGGTGAGAGGAGGATGAGGAAAGGATGAAGAAGAGATACAGTAGGTGAGAGGAGGAAGAGGAAGGGATGAAGGAGAGAGGTACAATAGGTAAGAGGAAAATGAGGAAGGGATGTAGGAGAGATACAATAGTTGAGAGGATGATGTGGAAGGGATGAAGGAGAGATACAGTAGGTGAGAGGGATGAGGAATGGACGAAGGAGAGATACAGTAGGTGAGAGGAGGATGAGGAAGGGATGAAGGAGATATACAGTAGGTGAGAGGAGGATGTGGAAGGATGAAGGAGAAATACAGTA
Source organism: Xenopus petersii (assembly GCA_038501925.1). Taxonomy (NCBI): domain Eukaryota; kingdom Metazoa; phylum Chordata; class Amphibia; order Anura; family Pipidae; genus Xenopus; species Xenopus petersii. The sequence goes on along the minus strand of CM076676.1, from coordinate 157,639,825 downwards.
GGTGAGAGGAGGATGAGGAAGCGATGAAGGAGAGATGTAGAATAGGTAAGAGGAAGATGAGGAAGGGATGTAGGAATGATACAATAGTTGAGAGGATGATGTGGAAGGGATGAAGGAGAGATACAGTAGGTGAGAGGGATGAGGAATGGACGAAGGAGAGATACAGTAGGTGAGAGGAGGAGGAGGAAGGGATGAAGAAGCGATACAGTAGGTGAGAGGAGGATGAGGAAGGGATGAAGGAGATAGATACAGTAGGGGAGAGAAGGATGATGAAGGGATGAAGGACATAGATACAGTAGGGGAGAGAAGGATGATGAAGGGATGAAGGAGAGATACATTAGGTAAGAGGAAGGGATGTAGGAGAGATACAATAGGTGAGAGGATCATGTGGAAGGGATGAAGGAGAGATACAGTAGGTGAGAGGAGGATGAGGAAGGGCTGAAGGAGAAATACAGTAGGTGAGAGGAGGAGGAGGAAGGGATGAAGGAGAGATAAACAGTAGGTGAGAGGAGGATGAGGAAGGGATGAATGAGAGATACAGTAGGTGAGAGGAGGATGAGGAAGGGATGAAGGAGAGAGATACAGTAGGTGAGAGGAGGTTGAGGAAGGGATGAAGGAGAAATACAGTAGGTAAGAGGAAGATGAGGAAGGGATGTAGGAGAGATACAATAGCTGAGAGGATGATGAGGAAGGGGTGAAGGAGAAATACAGTAGGTGAGAGCAGGATGAGGAAGGGATGAAGGAGAGATACAGTAGGTGAGAGGAGGTTGAGTAAGGGATGAAGGAGAGATACAGTAGGTGAGAGGAGGATGAGGAAGGGATAAAGGAGAGATACAGTAGGTGAGAGGAGATTGAGGAAGGGATGAAGGGATGAAGGAGAGATATACAGTATGTGAGAGGAAGATAAGGAAGGGATGAAGGAGAGATACAGTAGGTAAGAGGAAGATGAGGAAGGGATGTAGGAGAGATACAATAGGTGAGAGGATAATGAGGAAAGGATGAAGGAGAGATACAGTAGGTGAGAGAAGGATGAGGAAGGGATGAAGGAGAGATACAGTAGGTGAGATGGATGAGGAATGGACGAAGTAGAGATACAGTAGGTGAGAGGAGGATGAGGAAGGGCTGAAGGAGAAATACAGTGGGTGAGAGGAGGATGAGGAAGGGATGAAGGAGAGATAAACAGTAGGTGAGAGGAAGATAAGGAAGGGATGTAGGAGAGATACAGTAGGTGATAGGAGGATGTGGAAGGGATGAAGGAGAGATACAATAGGCGAGAGGACGATGAGGAAAAGAGGAGTAAGTGATACAGTATGTGAGAGGAAGATAAGCAAGGGATGAAGGACAGATACAGTAGGTAAGAAGAAGATGAGGAAGGGATGAAGGAGAGATACAGTAGGTGAGAGGGATGAGGAATGGACGAAGAAGAGATACAGTAGGTGAGAGGAGGATGTGGAAGGATGAAGTGGAAATACAGTAGGTGAGAGGAGGATGAGGAAGGGATGAAGGAGTGATACAGTAGATGAGAGGAGGATGAAGAAGGGATGAAGAAGAGATACAGTAGGTGAGAGGAGGTTGAGGAAGGGATGAAGGAGAGATACAGTAGGTAAGAGGAAGATGAGGAAGGGATGTAGGAGAGATACAATAGGTGAGAGGATGATGAGGAAGGGGTGAAGGAGAAATACAGTAGGTGAGAGCAGGATGATGAAGGGATGAAGGAGAGATACAGTAGGTGAGAGGAGGTTGAGGAAGGGATGAAGGAGAGATACAGTAGGTGAGAGGAGGATGAGGAAGGGATGAAGGAGAGATACAGTAGGTGAGAGGAGAACGAGGAAGGGATGAAGGGATGAAGGAGAGATATACAGTATGTGAGCGGAAGATAAGGAAGGGATGAAGGAGAGATACAGTAGGTGAAAGGAGGAGGAGGAAGGGATGAAGAAGAGATACAGTAGGTGAGAGGATAATGAGGAAAGGATGAAGGAGAAATACAGTAGGTGAGAGAAGGATGAGGAAGGGATGAAGGAGAGATACAGTAGGTGAGAGGACGATGAGGAAGGGATGAAGGAGAAATACAGTAGGTGAGAGGACGATGAGGAAAAGACAAGTAAGTGATGCAGTAGGTGAGAGGAAGATAAGGAAGGGATGAAGGGGAGATACAGTAGGTGAGAGGAGTATGAGGAAGGGATGAAGGAGAGAGATACGATAGGTGAAAGAGAGATGAGGAAGGGATGAAGGAGAGAGATACAGTAGGTGAGAGGAGGATGAGGAAGGTATGAAGGAGAGATACAGTAGGTGAGAGGAGGATGAGGAAGGGATGAAGGGATGAAGGAGAGAGATACAGTATGTGAGAGGAAGATAAGGAAGGGATGAAGGAGAGATACAGTAGGTAAGAGGAAGATGAGGAAGGGATGAAGAAGAGATACAGTAGGTGAGAGGAGAATGAGGAAGGGATGAAGGGATGAAGGAGAGAGATACAGTAGGTGAGAGGAGTGAGAGGAGGATGAGGATGAGGCAGAGCCGCATTGAGCTCTCAGGACCAGCTCCCCCTCCCTCCACTCCCCTCCCCACCATCTCCTGCACCTCCCCCTCCCCTCCATCATTTCTCAGCCTGATCCTCAACACCGGGACCGGGGCCACCAAGACAACATCGGCCTGAGCCACGTTCTGCTGTGAGTATTACTGGGGCCAGGATCTCATATTCTCCTCATTCACCAGCTTAATGCTCCCCCCGTGCACAAACACACAATCACACACAATCACACACAATCACACACAATCACACACAATCACAGACAATCACACACACACGGTAACAAAGATGCCAATAAGCGGCTGAGCATAATAAACACAGACACTGATCTACACACAGTGACACACACACATGTATATACACATACACACACATATACACACACAAACACATATATACACAAAAACACAGATACATGTACACACATCCATACACACTGAGCAGAGATTTGCTATTATTTTTCTATCCACAGAAATAAGGTCAAGGCTAATTGCTAATTGGTTGCTTACTGTTTTGAGTTATTATATTGGCCCCTCTATCTCTTTCAGCACACACACATATTGTATATACACATATACACACATTATCACATGCAGCATCTGACACACACGGGTACTGGGCCCTGCTATTATTGATGTTCAATATCTCATTACTCAGTGGCTCTCCCTACTGACTCAATATCATCTTCTGTTGCACAAACACACACTCACTGTCACACTCACTGTCACACTCACTGTCACACTCACTGTCACACTCACTGTCACACTCACTGTCACACTCACTGTCACACACACACACACAGGTACACCCGGAAGCTGGAGGGGACTGGGTGCGGTTGGATGAAGGAATGTCATTTGGGCCATTCTCTTGATACAAACAGAATATGATGGCACGAGGAATGTGAGTGGCCCCTGGGATATGCTAATTCCTTGTCTTCTATTTGCCCCGTGTGTATATGTGTGTATATATGTGTGTGTATATATGTGTGTATATATGTGTGTATATATGTGTGTATGTGTGTTAGAATGGCTGTACTGCAGCATGTCCGTGCTGGGATTCAGCTGTCTCAGCTCTCTGCTACGGATAGGCCCCCTCATAATCCTATGGCTATACTCTATTTATACTGTGTATTCTCTCTATATACTGTGTACACTCTATATATACTGTGTATACTCTATATATACTGTGTGTACGCTATATATACTGTGTATACTCTATATATACTGTGTGTACTCTATATATACTGTGTATACTCTATATATACTGTGTATACTCTATATATACTGTGTGTACTCTATATATACTGTGTATACTCTATATATACTGTGTATACTCTATATATACTGTGTGTACTCTATATATACTGTGTATTCTCTCTATATATACTGTGTATACTCTATATATACTGTGTGTACTCTATATATACTGTGTGTACTCTATATATACTGTGTATACTCTATATATACTGTGTATACTCTATATATACTGTGTATACTCTATATATACTGTGTATACTCTATATATACTGTGTGTACTCTATATATACTGTGTATACTCTATATATACTGTGTATACTCTATATATACTGTGTGTACTCTATATATACTGTGTGTACTCTATATATACTGTGTATACTCTATATATACTGTGTATACTCTATATATACTGTGTGTACTCTATATATACTGTGTATTCTCTCTATATATACTGTGTATACTCTATATATACTGTGTGTACTCTATATATACTGTGTATACTCTATATATACTGTGTGTACTCTATATATACTGTGTATTCTCTCTATATATACTGTGTATACTCTATATATACTGTGTATACTCTATATATACTGTGTGTACTCTATATATACTGTGTATTCTCTCTATATATACTGTGTATACTCTATATATACTGTGTATTCTCTCTATATATACTGTTTATACTCTATATATACTGTGTATACTCTATATATACTGTGTGTACTCTATATATACTGTGTATACTCTATATATACTGTGTGTACTCTATATATACTGTGTATACTCTATATATACTGTGTGTACTCTATATATACTGTGTGTACTCTATATATACTGTGTATACTCTATATATACTGTGTATACTCTATATATACTGTGTGTACTCTATATATACTGTGTATACTCTATATATAATGTGTGTACTCTATATATACTGTGTGTACTCTATATATACTGTGTATACTCTATATATACTGTGTGTACTCTATATATACTGTGTATACTCTATATATACTGTGTGTACTCTATATATACTGTGTGTACTCTATATATACTGTGTATACTCTATATATACTGTGTGTACTCTATATATACTGTGTATACTCTATATATACTGTGTGTACTCTATATATACTGTGTATACTCTATATATACTGTGTGTACTCTATATATACTGTGTATACTCTATATATACTGTGTGTACTCTATATATACTGTGTATACTCTATATATACTGTGTGTACTCTATATATACTGTGTGTACTCTATATATACTGTGTATACTCTATATATACTGTGTATACTCTATATATACTGTGTGTACTCTATATATACTGTGTATACTCTATATATAATGTGTGTACTCTATATATACTGTGTGTACTCTATATATACTGTGTGTACTCTATATATACTGTGTATACTCTATATATAATGTGTGTACTCTATATATACTGTGTATACTCTATATATAATGTGTGTACTCTATATATACTGTGTGTACTCACACAACTGGCACTTGGGCAGGTAATGTCCCCAACATAATAGTCCAACTGAAACTCTAGATATATATAAATGTGATGCTGATTAGGCCAATCTGTGCTCATACAGGACTGTTATCCCTTATAATACAATACTCACAGCGACGTAACTAGAGGGGGGCGGGCCCTGGCGCAGGACGTGCAGCTGGGCCCCGCCCCCCCGTACGGCCAGAAACGGCCGCATTAGAACAGTGGCGCGAGCTGCCGAGGGGGCCCTGAGGGGGTGCGGGCCCTGGCCCTGGTAGTTACACCACTGAATGCTCAGAGTTCCCTGTATAACTCAGCCTGCAGCCTTGTGCCTTTATATGGTCACAGAACAACCCCTCAGTGACTTCTAATATCCTTATCATTTACAGTAGGGGGTACATTATCCCTTATAATACATGAGTGATACTCAGAGTTCCCTGTATAACTCATCCTGCAGCCTTGTGCCTTTATATGGTCACAGAACAACCCCTCAGTGACATCTAATATCCTTATCATTTACAGTAGGGGGTACATTATCCCTTATAATACATGAGTGATACTCAGAGTTCCCTGTATAACTCAGCCTGCAGCCTTGTGCCTTTATATGGTCACAGAACAACCCCTCAGTGACTTCTAATATCCTTATCATTTACAGTAGGGGGTACATTATCCCTTATAATACATGAGTGATACTCAGAGTTCCCTGTATAACTCAGCCTGCAGCCTTGTGCCTTTATATGGTCACAGAACAACCCCTCAGTGACTTCTAATATCCTTATCATTTACAGTAGGGGGTACATTATCCCTTATAATACATGAGTGATACTCAGAGTTCTCTGTATAACTCAGCCTGCAGCCTTGTGCCTTTATATGGTCACAGAACAACCCCTCAGTGACTTCTAATATCCTTATCATTTATAGTAGGGGGTACATTATCCCTTATAATACATGAGTGATACTCAGAGTTCCCTGTATAACTCAGCCTGCAGCCTTGTGCCTTTATATGGTCACAGAACAACCCCTCAGTGACTTCTAATATCCTTATCATTTACAGTAGGGGGTACATTATCCCTTATAATACATGAGTGATACTCAGAGTTCCCTGTATAACTCAGCCTGCAGCCTTGTGCCTTTATATGGTCACAGAACAACCCCTCAGTGACTTCTAATATCCTTATCATTTACAGTAGGGGGTACATTATCCTTTATAATACATGAGTGATACTCTGAGTTCCCTGTATAACTCAGCCTGCAGCCTTGTGCCTTTATATGGTCACAGAACAACCCCTCAGTGACTTCTAATATCCTTATCATTTACAGTAGGGGGTACATTATCCCTTATAATACATGAGTGATACTCAGAGTTCCCTGTATAACTCAGCCTGCAGCCTTGTGCCTTTATATGGTCACAGAACAACCCCTCAGTGACTTCTAATATCCTTATCATTTACAGTAGGGGGTACATTATCCCTTATAATACATGAGTGATACTCAGAGTTCCCTGTATAACTCAGCCTGCAGCCTTGTGCCTTTATATGGTCACAGAACAACCCCTCAGTGACTTCTAATATCCTTATCATTTACAGTAGGGGGTACATTATCCCTTATAACACATGAGTGATACTCAGAGTTCCCTGTATAACTCAGCCTGCAGCCTTGTGCCTTTATATGGTCACAGAACAACCCCTCAGTGACTTCTAATATCCTTATCATTTACAGTAGGGGGTACATTATCCCTTATAATACATGAGTGATACTCAGAGTTCCCTGTATAACTCAGCCTGCAGCCTTGTGCCTTTATATGGTCACAGAACAACCCCTCAGTGACTTCTAATATCCTTATCATTTACAGTAGGGGGTACATTATCCCTTATAATACATGAGTGATACTCTGAGTTCCCTGGCCTGCATTCCCTAACTGTGTATTCTTTATCTTTACATTTATTTCAGGAAACTCTCATTGAGATAAACAGAGGGATCTCCGCTAATATTTTGTGACAATTCTGGAAATTCCTGGGATTCAGATATGAATATTTTATTGTCATTATCATGTTCTCTCACTATCTTGTATATTGGCCAATATTCAGATGAGGACATTGGTACTCTTTGAAGATTTCATGATTGACGTGGCACAAGAAGTGGATAAAATGGCAAAACCTTTGGGGAGGGCACCCTCATTGGGGGGAAAGTGGTATGGTCCATGCTACTTTACAATGTAATTTCTAACAATAAAGTCACCACGAAAGGATTTGCTCACAATGGGACTGGCCCATGATAGAGACCCTCCATTCATAAGTTTCCAGTGCTGAGCAGGACCCTCAAGAAACACCCCATTGCCCCAAGTGAGACTCATTTTACTTCCATTTCGGGCTGAAAATTCTTCTAAATCATTTTGCTTGTTTGTGGGTGACATTTCCTAAGGCAAACATGTCAGAAATGAATCTCTATCTGTGGTTCTGGATCCAAAATCAGCTTGGACAAAGCTGCTACTAAGTACTTTGTATTAGCCCAGTAATAGCCCAGTAAAGGGGTGCAAAGGAGCAACATTTGCCAACTTTGCATCGACAATGGAAACCTTTAATCGGGATTTCTGCTCTTCCATTGAAACATTCCCACGCCAAGTGCCAAGATGCCCAGTGTAGGACTCCAGAAGGTCTCTTCTCAATGATGTGCGGATGAAAGGTTCCAACATCTACAGGAGTGGATTTATACAAAGCTGTGGGGTGCGGTGGGAATAAATTAGGAATAAAAGAACTTTGAAAGACTGATAATTCCATATGAAACTGATGCCGCACACAAAGGAAAAGTCTGGCGGAGAATCCACTCCAGCAAGTGCTGTAAAGGTGAGGTTTGGGGTGAGTGCTTATTTGTACCCTGGGTACCCCTGGAACTATAGCAGGGTGACACCCCAATGTTTCTATATATCTGTAACCTTGTTATGAGCTAAGGGGGCCCAGTCTGAAGGTCAGTTAGGGGGGGATTTGGGGTGAGTGCTTATTTGTACCTTGGGTACCCCTGGAACTATAGCAGGGTGACACCCCAATGTTTCTATATATCTGTAACCTTGTTATGAGCTAAGGGGGCCCAGTCTGAAGGCCAGTTAGGGGGAGATTTGGGGTGAGTGCTTATTTGTACCCTGGGTACCCCTGGAACTATAGCAGGGTGACACCCCAATGTTTCTATATATCTGTAACCTTGTTAAGAGCAAAGGGGGCCCAGCCTGAAGGCCAGTTAGGGGGAGATTTGGGGTGAGTGCTTATTTGTGCCCTGGGTACCCCTGGAACTATAGCAGGGTGACACCCCAATGTTTCTATATATCTGTAACCTTGTTATGAGCTAAGGGGGCCCAGTCTGAAGGCCAGTTAGGGGGAGATTTGGGGTGAGTGCTTATTTGTACCCTGGGTACCCCTGGAACTATAGCAGGGTGACACCCCAATGTTTCTATATATCTGTAACCTTGTTAAGAGCAAAGGGGGCCCAGCCTGAAGGCCAGTTAGGGGGAGATTTGGGGTGAGTGCTTATTTGTGCCCTGGGTACCCCTGGAACTATAGCAGGGTGACTGTTACCCCAATGTTTCTATATATCTGTAACCTTGTTAAGAGCAAAGGGGGCCCAGCCTGAAGGCCAGTTAGGGGGATATTTGGGGTGAGTGATTATTTGTACCCTGGGTACCCCTGGAACTATAGCAGGGTGACTGTTACCCCAATGTTTCTGTATATTGATAACTTTGTGAAGGGGGCTCAGTCTGAAGGTTAGTTTTAGAGCTGCTCTTGGTACCTCTGAAACTATAGCAGGGAGACTGTTATATATCAGTAAACTTGACCTTTACCAATTGGTAGGACGGGGAAGAATGAAGTTTAAACCTAAAAAGTCTAAATAAAGTTACAGTCATTATGTTTGAAGGAATGTTTCTTATTGTTATCGTTCTATTCACTATGCAGTTCCCATTTCAAAGGGGGTCTAGTGTTCAGACTCCAGAAGATGACCACTGGTTCCTCTGACCTGGTAACCATTCTTGGGGTTGATAAGAACGGAGCCATGAATCTCCTGTATAGAAAGAGTAGAGTGGAGTGGAGACAGAAAGACGAGGAGTCAAAAAAAAGGTGAGCGTGGTGATTTGGGCTACATCTGGGTTTATTAAAGGAGGATAATGGGATTGAAGGGTATGAAGGGGTGGGAAACAGAGGGAAATGCGACATTCAAGTTTGGTAAAGTATGAGATAGGAAATATAGAGAGAGATGAGTGATGAGGAGAAAATATGGTATGGGAGGAAGACTTTATTGAATGGGTGGGAGAGAGGAAAGAAGAAAAATGGGACATATAGGATGGAAGACATAGAGGTGGGAGAGACATTTTCTATTAGATACATAGTGGAGCTATTGCATGGAAAACTATAGAGAGAGAAACCAACATGTGGCCTGGAAATAACAGATTTTCTGTTGGGGCCTGTGTTTTGACCAGTGTTCTCCTTTGGTTCCATAGCAATACAGGGAAGGTCCGGGACATGGCCTCGTTCCGCCGCCACTTCAGAATGGGATTCATGACGATGCCGGCCTCGCAGGAACGAGATCCTCTCTCCAGTGGGAATGCCATGCCCCCCCGCTCCCTGTCCTGTCATTCTGTTGGCAGCGCACCAGAAGAGAGTAGGGGTGAAAGTGGACCCACAGGGAGGAGACCCCCAGCCAAACCTAAGAGGAATCCCAGCACCAAACTCAGCTTTGCCAGTGAGGGGAGAGTTCAGGATGAACGCAGGATCAGGAAGGAAGGAGGTGAGTTGGTTCCCCTGTACATTGTTTTTGCTAAGTCAACCTCCCCCAAGATGCCACTGATTAAACCTTATAGACTTTACATACTAGTGTTGCAACCCTTGAGGCAACTGCAGTCACATAGTATTTCCATAGACCGAACTTGCCCAAAACCTTTGGCACCCATCATGGCCAATTCAATATTAGGTCAGTTTTGTCTCTTATTACCTCTTTAGGATTCCATTTTACCAATTGGTACATCTGTACTGGGTTCATGTGTTCCCAATAGATTCCACAATTGTACTGAGAAGGAAGCAATGACGTACCCTAGTCTCTGTAAATCATCTTCTGCTATTTTTTTATTCCAGGGTCCCTAAAAAGTGCCTCTGAATCCCGTCGCATGCCCCCCCAAAAGCCACAGCGGAGCCCCCATACACACCTTTCAGCCTCCTTTGATGAGACCTACGCCAGACGACCAGCCTCCACCTCTGCAATTCTACCGTGCTCTTCCTCTCACTCCCCAGAAGAACCGGTCTACATTGAAATGGTGGGAAATGTTTCAAGAGGGCACCCTCCACCTTCGACCCCAGCTCCTCCAGATGAAGAGTCTGATGGAGAGGAAGAGGCCATTTACGAAGAAATGAAATATCCTGTCCATGAAGACCATCCATCTCATCTGCGACATCCTCATCGCCGTCACCCCCCACCACGCAGGACACCTGATGTGGACATCCCCCCTCCCTTCCCAAATTTACTGCAGCATCGTCCTCCACTACTGGGAGCCCCTTCAGGCAAGGGCAATAAAGTCACAAAACCTGGTCCACCAGTGTCATCCAAGCTGCCAGTTCCTCAAAAGGAGTTGCCACCCTCAGTTGCTTCCTCTTCCATTCATCTTCCTCCTTCTGGACGTGCTCGTAGCCATTCAACTCCATTGCCCCCACAGGGCTCAGTGCAGCATAGGCCAGAATCTGTAACCCCAATTTCTCGTGGTTCAGGCTGCACACAGGAGAAAGGGACATCAATGCTTCCCATTCCACATGGGCAATCCCGAGACAAGTCCCTCTCTTACACTATGGTCTACTCTTCCGTGAAGGTGACCCATTCCCTACTTCCAGCCTCACAGGTGGAAGAGAAAACAGAACGAGAGATCTCAGTGCTGGCCGGACTCATCTGTCCGGCATCCCGTGTGTCAGGAACACAGTTGCCCAGCCGCCCACCCTCAGCCCAGCTTCACCAGGGCCTAAGGGAACAGTCTTCCCCTGTTGTCTGGACATATCCTGCAGGCAGGAGGCCACCAGCATATGAAAACAGCATGAAGGGCTCCAGAGGAACACAGGCCACAGATACTCGAGGAGGGACAGTGGAGGAGGAAAGGGGCGGTACAGTTTGGGAATTACAGAGGAGGATGTCGTGTGGGCGAAGAAGCCAACTTGGTGAACGTAAGTAAATGCTGGTGTGGCTCATCTAAGTACCTCTGCAACGTGTTGGGGGACACGGTTAACCAATTTGGAAAGGTGGGTGCTGCTTCAGATGGTACAAAAAAAAAAGTACTTTCTCGCATCAGTTGTTACTCAAACAATCACAGTGATAGTATTTACAACACCCATAGGTAGTATTGACAGCATTGGTGAACAATTCCCAGGACTTGGAGCTTCTGCTGCTCTACTAACTACCCTGATCCTGTCTCTCACAGTGAACTGTTATAAATCTAACCTTGCACTTCTCCTACTGGAATCTTCCTCAGTTCCAGACCCTTTAGCTTACACACCCCTCCATCCAGCAAGTGGGAAGCTAAAATAGGTTGAGTACACGTGGGCTTCTTTTTTTGTAACCAGGGAAAGCTGACATCCCATGGTCACATACTGAACTGCCAAAGGATCCTGCTCCCCTTCCCAACTGTAATTTAGGACCAAATCTCGCTGGCCAAAACCCTGGGGACTAAAGGAATTAACAGTTGGCAAAGCCTTCACCCTCCTACATATAAATATATATATATTTATATGTAGGAGGGTGAAGGCAATATTTTGGAACGAGTAGTTGCGACTGTAATAATATTCCAATGTATTAGGAATGGTGGTATAAATGCATTTGTTTCTCCATAGCTATTGCAGATGGATCACGGGTTTGGAATGGGAATCCAGCAAGGCCAGAAAAGGGAAGTCAGAGCACTGGAGGTTCAGGAATTCCAGTCAGAACTCAGCAGAGCCTGGATGGTGCAAGTGGCCGTGGAGCAGGCAGAACAGGGCTCCCAGTTCCATGTCAAACCTTCCCATCTTGTCACCGGGCCACTGGTGAGTGCTTATTGTCCGTCTCTTAATAAACCCATGGTTTCCCAGTCTCCTTTTTCACAAACCCACTCCTATTATACTTCCCTTCTCTGCAGATCTCGGGGGAATTTACCGACTTGGTCGCTCTGCCTCAACCTCCGGGGTACGTCAAGCATCGACTCAGCGGCAGAGCCAGGTAGGTACATTCTATTTCTGAACGAGTAGATCAGTTCACTCTCACTTTGGCAATAATTGGAATCCAGGAAAGTTGTGGAGGGGGGGTTTGCGTTAGGAATAAGCCCTAGGGGTTTTCCGCCCTCCTTTCCTCTTGCCCATCTTTCTCGCTCTGATGGTTCCTTTTCCTCATAGACCTTGCTGCCGAGTACAACTCCGGTCCCTTCATCCAGCAAGGATAGAGATGGAAAGCTCCAGGAGGTCATTGAACGGAAGCGATTCCTGTGCCATGAGATTAAATCCCGGCAGCCAAGAGTGGAGAGGGGTTTGTGCAAGCAGGAGAGCCTGCCCATTCTGCCCAGCTGGCGTCGGGTCCCCGAGGGACAGAAAGGAGGCACCCCGCCGTGCCATCGGCAGCAAGCTGTGGTGTGGGACACTGCCATTTGAGTTTCTCTGCCTGACTTAAACCTGAGATCTCTCCCAGGGGCGCTGGCCGGAACCCTGAAGAGGGAGCCATGGGTGGAGACACAGTGTGGTCTCAAAATGTAGATGAGATTCTTAGTAGAGGATGAAACATGATCTGCATGTAATTAAGGTACTAGTAATATGCCATGGAAAAGGAATGTAAGAGGGAGGCTTGGAGTATTGTATTCATGAGTAGAGCCAAGATGTAATGATGTGGGGAGTGCTCTGCGTCTTCACTGGGCAGGGGAAAGGTGTCCCCACATGGAGAAGTATTATATGTACATACAGCTCACCATGAAAGAGAGAGAGATGTGACCAGGCACCCATTGTTTCTTGGGCTGGTTTCTTGAGTTGTGCCAAACAATTGTGTTCCCCATGGAAGAGGCTCGGCGCATTGGCAGGAGGTGGACTGTGAGCTTGTCATATGGTACATGGAGCTTAGAACCATGAAGGCAGTGAAGTCCCACCTTGGGGTGTTGCCTTGTAGAGTAGATCACATGCCAAGACCACAACACGAATGCGCCACAAAAGGTGCAACTCTGAGGCTTGCAGATATTTTCTTAAATGATGTTCAAGGCTGAAGCCTCCTGTGCTGTCCTACAAAACCCATCATCATCTTATGCAAACTGGTGCCTTCTAACGGCCACGGGACTTGGAGAGCTACAGCGAGTGGTCAGTCTGCTCAGTCTAAACTGGAGATAAGTGAAGTCACTCAAGGTTTAGTGGAGCTTTGAAGGTGGGATGCAGATCACAAGAGAAACATAAAGGGAGTGTGAGACCGAGATCTCAAGGGAAACATAAAGTGAGTGTGAGACACTGAGTGACACTCAGATCTCAAGGGAAACATAAAGTGAGTGTGAGACACTGAGTGACACCCAGATCTCAAGGGAAACATAAAGTGAGTGTGAGACACTGAGTGACACCCAGATCTCAAGGGAAACATAAAGTGAGTGTGAGACACTGAGTGACACCCAGATCTCAGGGGAAACATAAAGTGAGTGTGAGACACTGAGTGACACCCAGATCTCAAGGGAAACATAAAGTGAGTATGAGACACTGAGTGACACCCAGATCTCAAGGGAAACATAAAGTGAGTGTGAGACACTGAGTGACACCCAGATCTCAATAGAAACATAAAGTGAGTGTGAGACACTGAGTGACACTCAGAGATAGGTTTGAGCTTCTTTAGAGTTGGAGATTGGACCTAGGAACCAGAACAATTGGTTGTGGGGGGTTCTGAAAGTTATTGTATTTGAGCCAGACATGGAGGACCCCAGGCTGCTAATGCTCTGACCCCCTTCTGGAAGCTTTAGGCAACTGCCCTCTCAGAACGGACCATATTCTGCTCCAGCTTATGGGGAAAAAATCTTTTTTTTACTGGGACTTTTTTGAGTTACTAGAAAATTCCTACAAATACATAATCATCGTACATATCGCTTTTTAGTATCTTTTCTTCCTGAAACTGTAAAAAGATTTACAATATTTATCCATGTATATAAACGGTAAAAACAAAACACTTTTGTACAGAGGAGGAACCGAAGGGTTAAAAAGATTGTAACATCAATTCCGTTTGCCTCTTTAAATCCTACGTCTGCCATATTTGGTTGCTTATTGTCTCTCCGGCATTTCATTGGCCGCTTAATTCTCTGACGGTAACCTGAAGAAACATGTGACGGAATTGCCATTGTTTGAATGTATATTTTTTTTTATTTTATATTTTATTTATTTATTTTTACTTAACTTATTTCTAGAGTATAAATTGTGTTTCACAAACGAAATCGAAATGATTGATTCTTTTTATATTTGTGTTTGTTATTTCTAGAGAACAATTTTAGTAAACCTCGATTTTTGGAGTTTTCGACGCGATTCAAGCAAATCATGGTTAAAAAATGTTGTGAAATTGAATTACAAATTTTTCACTGAAAAAACTTCAGCAGCTGAAACCAATGGGAGGCAGAGATTCACCATTCAATCTGTTTTCTGTTTCAGTTCTTTAAGCATTGAAATCCCAATATTCCATTCATTTCTACAAACAATGGCGACTCAAATAAGGTCAAATTGTGGATTGTAGTTTGGTCGGACTTTTTTTTTTAAAATATATTGGAAAAATTTGTATTTTGATAAATAACTCCCGAAATATTTCTGCATTTGAAAGGCTCAATCATGTTCATTTGAGGGTGAAAAAAAAGAATCACTTTGAAAATCACAGTATTGTATTAATTTTTTTAAAATTCAGCTTTTACCATAAAAATCTAAAAACTGTAAATTAAATTGAATGTTGAAAGCAAATCCCAACTTTAGCTGCCAAGTTTCCAAACTTCCAAGATTTTGTTTTTTGAGTGATACAAAAGATTAATTTTAATCTATTCAAAATTCTGGATTCGGATGCATATTTCTAAAAAAAAATCGAGTTTTTTTTTTACAAAAAAAACCCAGAATTTTTAATGAAATTTTTAGGATAGAAAAAGTCTGGCATCTCAGGCCTGCCGAGGTTGTATATACTGTAAATCAAGGGGAGAGGTCCCTATCAATTTAAAAGTTTCTCTTGTCTGTTCTGGAATTAGCCCAAAAATCTGACTATTTCAGACAAAATTCCTGAACATTTTGGACGTTTTGAGGAAAAAGCCCAAAAATTTGTTGATTCGGGTTTTCGCTCAATTTTATTTTAAGTTTTTCCTCTATCCGATTCAATTGAGCTTTTTTTAATAATAAATAAGGTCAAATAGTGGATTGTGGTTTGGTCTGAATTTTTTAAAAAAAAAATATTTCTGAAAAAATTGCATTTGAAAGACTCAATCATGTTCATTTGAGGGGGGAAAAGGAATCACTCATCTAATGTATTCAAATTTGTGGATTCGGACACATTTTAAATAAAAAGTCATGGAAAAAAATTCTACCTCTCCATTGACTGGCGTTTTTTTGTGCCGAATACTTTAATTTCAATGTTTCATGGCTAAATCTCAAAAATAATTCAGAAAAACTGAAATTGGAAAATGTTCAAATTCACAATTTTTTTTCCCTGCGATTTTCTTGAATCTGGAAATACACTGGAATTAGAACGTTAACAAATGAGCAGTACTGCTATGGGATCTGTTATCCAGAAAGCTCCATACTTGACATTGATATTCTAAGGTGATTGGCAATTGGTCATTTTTTTTTTCGTTTTCCTAATTTAATGTTCAGTTTTTATTTATCTCCCCTATGAAACTCCTATTTGTTTCAACCACATGGTTGCTAGGGCAAGTGGTTCCGTAGCAACCGGATAGCAAAATAAAAGCCAGTTACCATTAGAGTGCCATGGTCTCGCTTTATGTTATTAACTCCCTCCAGTTGCCATGGATTCCGTGTCAGATAAGGAACGAATGTTTTATTGTGCTTCTCATGAATTATTTGTGGATATTTTTTTTAAAACAAATTTGGGGATTTTAATGAATGTATTTTCCTCTGGCACCTTGCTTCATCATGAATGTAACTTTCTTATAGTTTTCTAATCTTTCCTCCTATTTAAATGTTTTCTATGATTCTCTCTCGGCATAATGTTGTTGCATTGAACTGGCGGCTCACGACTCCCTGCATTAAGTATGTGCTCCTGTGTTGGTAGTGAAGATTCTGCCGGTAGTCAGAGCAGAACCGTTGCCTTTTGTGCACTTTATTTGACATTATCTTCAGGTATTTCCACATTTGCTTTCTGATGTTTCGATGGAAGGAAACAAAAATGTGCTGTTTGCGGCCAAAATGAATGAACCTATTTACAGAATATAGAATAAAGTAAAGTTATGAGACTGACTCCGCTTTTATTTCTAGTCCTTGTTTCACCATAATATTCCCCAGTTCTGTATAACTCAGTATAGAACTCTGAGTATCACTCATGTATTATAAGGGATAATGTACCCCCTACTGTAAATGATAAGGATATTAGAAGTCACTGAGGGGTTGTTCTGTGACCATATAAAGGCACAAGGCTGCAGGCTGAGTTATACAGGGAACTCTGAGTATCACTCATGTATTATAAGGGATAATGTATCCCCTACTGTAAATGATAAGGATATTAGATGTCACTGAGGGGTTGTTCTGTGACCATATAAAGGCACAAGGCTGCAGGCTGAGTTATACAGGGAACTCTGAGTATCACTCATGTATTATAAGGGATAATGTACCCCCTACTGTAAATGATAAGGATATAAGTAGTCACTGAGGGGTTGTTCTGTGACCATATAAAGACACAAGGCTGCAGGCTGAGTTATACAGGGAACTCTGAGTATCACTCATGTATTATAAGGGATAATGTACCCCCTACTGTAAATGATAAGGATATTAGAAGTCACTGAGGGGTTGTTCTGTGACCATATAAAGGCACAAGGCTGCAGGCTGAGTTATACAGGGAACTCTGAGTATCACTCATGTATTATAAGGGATAATGTACCCCCTACTGTAAATGATAAGGATATTAGAAGTCACTGAGGGGTTGTTCTGTGACTATATAAAGGCACAAGGCTGCAGGCTGAGTTATACAGGGAACTCTGAGTATCACTCATGTATTATAAGGGATAATGTACCCCCTACTGTAAATGATAAGGATATTAGAAGTCACTGAGGGGTTGTTCTGTGACCATATAAAGGCACAAGGCTGCAGGCTGAGTTATACAGGGAACTCTGAGTATCACTCATGTATTATAAGGGATAATATACCCCCTACTGTAAATGATAAGGATATTAGAAGTCACTGAGGGGTTGTTCTGTGACCATATAAAGGCACAAGGCTGCAGGCTGAGCCCATCTTGGGGGAAGAATAATTATTCCCGTGTGTTATTTGTGATACTAAATTTTACAAGTAAATGATCAAAATCCTGCAGTTTGGAGCATTTCTGACTATCCAATCACATGAGGTTGTTAGAGATGGTGCTTATTTTATTGCTGTTTATGGCTATAGTCACAGAAACTAGTAATTAATGTGATTGTTGCTTTTATAGTTAATTACTTGTTTCAAAATGATCTCTTAGTGCTTTAATAAATAGCAATTTGGAGAAGTCATGTCTGAGCCATTCTGCCCCCTGCTGGTTATTGGGGAAGTCTCTGTAGATCTCAGACATAAAGTCCTGTATAAATAAATAGGACTGGATGTGAGTCAGTTACTTGTTTAGCACAACATGCTGGGAATAGACATCACTAGTGCCATGTGTAGTCAGTACAGTGTATGTGACATATGCGTGTGACATGTATGTGATATATACACAGGGCTGTGTTTGTACAAAATACACTGACAGATACAAACTGATGTTTATACACAATAACTAATATGTACTTAACTCACACGGGAAACATCCTGGTATTAATCTGCTCTGATGGGTACCCCTGGAACTATAGCAGGGTGACACCCCAATGTTTCTATATATCTGTAACCTTGTTATGAGCTAAGGGGGTCCAGTCTGAAGGTCAGTTAGGGGGAGATTTGGGGTGAGTGTTTATTTGTACCCTGGGTACCCCTGGAACTATAGCAGGGTGACACCCCAATGTTTCTATATATCTGTAACCTTGTTATGAGCTAAGGGGGCCCAGTCTGAAGGTCAGTTAGGGGGAGATTTGGGGTGAGTGTTTATTTGTACCCTGGGTACCCCTGGAACTATAGCAGGGTGACACCCCAATGTTTCTATATATCTGTAACCTTGTTATGAGCTAAGGGGGCCCAGTCTGAAGGTCAGTTAGGGGGAGATTTGGGGTGAGTGTTTATTTGTACCCTGGGTACCCCTGGAACTATAGCAGGGTGACACCCCAATGTTTCTATATATCTGTAACCTTGTTATGAGCTAAGGGGGCCCAGTCTGAAGGTCAGTTAGGGGGAGATTTGGGGTGAGTGTTTATTTGTACCCTGGGTACCCCTGGAACTATAGCAGGGTGACACCCCAATGTTTCTATATATCTGTAACCTTGTTATGAGCTAAGGGGGCCCAGTCTGAAGGTCAGTTAGGGGGAGATTTGGGGTGAGTGTTTATTTGTACCCTGGGTACCCCTGGAACTATAGCAGGGTGACACCCCAATGTTTCTATATATCTGTAACCTTGTTATGAGCTAAGGGGCCCAGTCTAAAGTCCAGGTAGGGGCAATTTTTTGGTGAGTGCTTATTTGTAACAGGGGATTTGTCTTAGATGACCTATGCTTCATAAAGTCATGCTGATTCCTACCTATAATACTATTCTAAAGAACATTATCTTGAATGTAAACCCTTAACAAGCTTTCAAATGACTTGCCAACCACAGATGTCAGACTTACTGGACTTTAATTGCCAGGCTGAGATTGTAATCCCTTTTTGAATATTTGGAATGACATCAGCAATAACATTTACTCCAATCCAATAAATAGTGAGTGTATGGCATCTTACAGCCACCTTTCAGCCAATCAGAACTAGGCCTAGGACTCCCCATAAATCTATTTAAATCTTATAAATTGTGTTATCTTCAGAAATGATTTCTGTTTTTAGGCTAGGGCCACACTAGGCGATAGCGCCGCGATTTGACTCGCGGTGACTTTTCGCCGCGACTTTTAATCCGCGATCGCTGGGGAAACTTTTGCGCTGGCGTCTATGGGGAATCGCGAAAAATCGCCAGCGTAAAAACACATGCGGCGATCTTTTTTCTACTGTCGCTCGAAATTGCCTCGCTAGGCGATTTCGAGCGACAATAGAAAAAAGATCACCGCGTGTGTTTTTACGCCGCGATTCCCCATAGACGCCAGCGCAAAAGTTTCCCCAGCGATTGCGGATTAAAAGTCGCGGCGAAAAGTCGCCACGAGTCAAATCGCGGCGCTATCGCCTAGTGTGGCCTTAGCCTTAGGGTGAAGCCCATATGTATCCCTGGATAACCCACTGACTTGTGGGCTTGTGTCTGATACAAACAAAAAAAATGAACTTTACAAAAGCCTCAAGGTTACGGCGTGACCTCTGCACAAGTGGATGGCTCAGGGCGATCCTGTAATCCTAGTCCGTGTGTCGCACAGAAAACAAGAGAAATGATATTTACACAGCAGAATGGGGCAGATAAGATGGGTGTGGGGTGGGGGAGCTGTGCTTGGAGAAACACTCTTATCTGTTGCACAGAGACAGGAACAACAAGGGGCACCCATCAGCCGACAGTTCATTTGGGTGCACATGTGACTTGCACCGTTATGGGCTAAACAGAGTCACCGCTGGCTCGTAGCAAAGCCTTAGGGAATGCGAAACCCACATTGTTACTCTGCTGCCGTCACCTGATATTTATATATTTATTAACAAAGAATCATGGGGGAAGGATTTTCTTATGCACCTCTGCATGAGCCCACAGGTAAAAACATCTGCATGAGCCCACTGGTGTCTTTTTCACTGTATTCCACATATTGGGATATACAGATGTTGGAATCACAGCCAGTAGATTTAGGCAATGGCCACACCGGGCTTGTGGATAAATGGCAAACAGGCCGCAAATAAGCCCCTATGCTCCCCTCAACCCACACTTGTGACTGCACCCCAAGTCATTGCATTGGCTGAGACAAACGTCAGAAGGGGAGAGAAGAGGGAGGATGGGGGAGAGTAAGGCCAAACAGTTGGGGGAGAAAAGGAAAGAAGAGGGGATGAGAGACAGAAGGAGAGAAGGGAAAGGGGGTTAGGGAGTAGAGAGACAAATGGGGAGAGGAGAAATATAGAAGGGGAGAGAAGAGGGAGGATGGGGGAGAGTAAGGCCAAACAGTTGGGGGAGAAAAGGAAAGGAGAGGGGATGAGAGACAGAAGGAGAGAAGGGAAAGAGGGTTAGGGAGTAGAGAGACCAATGGGGGAGAGGAGAAATATAGAAGGGGAGAGAAGAGGGAGGATGGGGGAGAGTAAGGCCAAACAGTTGGGGGAGAAAAGGAAAGGAGAGGGGATGAGAGACAGAAGGAGAGAAGGGAAAGGGGGTTAGGGAGTAGAGAGACAAATGGGGGAGAGGAGAAATATAGAAGGGGAGAGAAGAGGGAGGATGGGGGAGAGTAAGGCCAAACAGTTGGGGGACAAAAGGAAAGGAGAGGGGATGAGAGACAGAAGGAGAGAGGAGAAGAGACAGGTCATTAAGGTTTAGCTGGGAGTTGCAGTTGAGCAACATGTGAAGGTTATCACTGGCGCCGCATAATCAGAATATTGATACCTTTTTGGATTACTTGGTGGATTTCAGTGGCCCCAAGGCAAAAAAGCCACTTCCAAGAATCTCAAGGCCAATTCTTGGAGCCCAGGGGAGAATCCTGGCATGAAAAGTGAAGCCAAATCTTCCTGGAAGGGCGTTGGAAGTGGAGAGGAACTGCCAAAACCCACAGGATTTTAGGGAGGGAGGAATCTTTGAGCCGGAGGCAGTGAATGTTTATCTGGGACATTTCATACCAACAGCTCATGAGCCTCGTTGTGCCCGGGACACATAGTCACAAGGTGGAACCCGCGGGGCCAGGAGCCTCTGCATTAGATGTGCTGTGGGCACCTTGTTGGCCATTAGACAAATATCATTGGCAGCAGCATTGTGGGGGTCATGTCACTCGTGTTGGGGGGAAGGTTCAGTGGTTAATGTAAAACACAGGATTTACCCTCCTACCAGGGGAGCAGCACCTACAGCGAGTGCCCAGTACCCCCAGATTTTAGGAAACACCTATTAGTTGCCCTACATATTCATGGTACTACTTGTATATCTGACACCCCGTTATTAGGCCCCATGTTACCCCAATACACTCAGTTAGACCTGGGAACCCTCTGTAGTATTGGGGGGACAGGCTAGGGAACCTGCCATGTATTTTAGGCACCTTCACATAGTGGGTCCAACACCTCAAGGAGACCCATTATATGGTTTCTCCAGTTTGGGCACCAAATCTAAGTTCTTCCAGTCTCCCCATTGGCTGCAGCCTGGCACCCAGCCAATCAGATGGCTCCCCAAGCACTGACACTTCCTGATGACATCATTGGTGGGCAGGAGTGCTGAGCGGGGGCTGGGCTACCTGGGGAGACTTCAACATTTCACCCGAAAGCTACAGCCCAAGTAAAAAATGATGTGTATTTCCCTGTCTCCCAGGCAAGAGTGGCCCCACATGGTACATCCTCATTGAGCTAATGGGCCCCTTTAACTGTTCAACTCAGTCATGTGACCAGTTTGGCTCTTCCTGGGCAGGGACACAGTGCTGTCATTCTCCAGGCAGCCAATCAGAAGCCAGCTTACCAGTAGGTGTCTCACACCTGATATAATAGTTAGAAGAGGTTTTGCCCACAACCCGTCCCATCCAGACCATCCCCAATTTGCCTAAACCACAGAGCAGGGGCAATAACCATTTCATAGGGGGCTATTATAGTGTGAGGCTCCACTGTTATTTATACCAACATTCTAATCATCTCCAGAACTGGCTGAGTTCCATCTTCCTATTGCTCAGGGGGGATTGTGGGAGTTGTAGTTCAGCCCATCAGTGGAATGTCCTTGTACATTGTGTTTGTGCCGTGGGAAAATGAGACCCAGAGGCCTGGGGGAACCTGTGAGCGTGGGACTGCTGATTCCTACATTCATATCTGAGCAACTAATCCAGTGTGAGGGGTGTGAGGAGGAGGAGGAAGGTACAGAGCCGCCTCATGTGCCTTTAAATGTGGTGCATCTGTACTGGGCCCCATTATTAGTATTAGCCCACAGCACAAGACATGGGGTACGTGGGAAATGCTGCACAGAGAGGGGGCACTTTATTCTCTCGGGGGGGGGATGGAATATGAGGTGCACTTCTGAAAATCCACCAGCAGGTGTTGCCCTTATCTATCATGGCCGACCTCTTCAATGCGTTGGTCAGTTCCCCATTATTATTATTATTATTATTATTATTATTATTAATAATGACAGGGATTACGCCCGTGACTCTGGCCCTAGTGTTTGGATTTATTTCTACATTTACATTATTCGTGTTTGTCACTTAATGTCTTTCCTGCTCCCAGAAGTGATATTTCTATTTCATCTGCAATTTGTACCTTCCATCCCATAATCCCCCGATAATCCCAAATCTATATCTTTATATCCCAAATCTATATATTATTTATTATATCCAGTACAGAGCGGTGAGAAGGTGTCAGTGGGTGATGTAGGGTGTCAGTGGGTGAGAGAGCGTCAGTGGTTGAGTCAGTGGGTGTCAGTGGGTGAGTCAGTGGGTGAGAGGGTGTCAGTGGGTGAGTCAGTTGGTGAGAGGGTGTCAGTGGGTGAGTCAGTGGGTGAGTGGGTGAGTCAGCGGGTGAGTAAGTGGGTGAGTCAGTGGGTGAGAGGGTGTCAGTGGGTGAGAGGGTGTCAGTGGGTGAGAGGGTGTCAGTGGGTGAGTCAGTTGGTGAGAGGGTGTCAGTGGGTGAGTCAGTGGGTGAGTGGGTGAGTCAGCGGGTGAGTAAGTGGGTGAGTCAGTGGGTGAGAGGGTGTCAGTGGGTGAGAGGGTGTCAGTGGGTGAGAGGGTGTCAGTGGGTGAGTCAGTTGGTGAGAGGGTGTCAGTGGGTGAGTCAGTGGGTGAGTAAGTGGGTGAGTCAGTGGGTGAGAGAGTGTCAGTGGGTGTGTCAGTGGGTGAGTCAGTGGGTGAGAGGGTGTCAGTGGGTGAGTCAGTGGGTGAGAGGGTGAGACAGTGGGTGAGTCAGTGGGTGAGAAGGTGAGACAGTGGGTGAGTCAGTGGGTGAGAGGGTGAGACAGTGGGTGAGTCAGTGGGTGAGAGGGTGTCAGTGGGTGAGTCAGTGGGTGAGAGGGTGTCCGTGGGTGAGTCAGTGGGTGTCAGTGGGTGAGTCAGTGGGTGAGAGGGTGTCAGTGGTTGAGTCAGTGGGTAAGTCAGTGGTTGAGTCAGTGGGTGAGTGGGTGAGTCAGTGAGTGATTCAATGGGTGAGAGGGTGAGTCAGTGGGTGAGACAGTGGGTGAGAGGGTGAGTCAGTGGGTGAGTGAGTAAGTGGGTGTCAGTGGGTGAGTCAGTGGGTGAGTCAGTGGGTAAGTCAGTGGGTGAGAGGGTGTCAGTGGGTGAGTGTGTGGGTGAGTCAGTGGGTGAGACAGTGGGTGAGTGGGAGACTCAGTGGGTGAATGAGTGGGTGAGTCAGTAGGTGAGTGGGTGAGACAGTGGGTGAGACAGTGGGTGAGTGAGTGGGTGAATGAGTGAGTGAGTGGGTGAGTCAGTGGGTGAGACAGAGACACTGGGTGAAACAGTGGGTGAGTCAGTGGGTGAGACAGTGGGTGAGTCAGTGGGTGAGTCAGTGTGTGAGTCAGTGGGTGTCAGTGGGTGAGTGAGTGTGTGGGTGAGACAGTGGGTGAGTGGGTGGGTGAGTCAGTGGGTGAGTGGGTGGGTGAGTCAGTGGGTGAGTGAGTGCTCAGGCAGCAGAGGGTGAGTCAGTGGGTGAGACAGTGGGTGAGTCAGTGGGTGAATCAGTGGGTGAATGAGTGAGTGGGTGAGTGGGTGAGAAAGTGGATGAGTCAGTGGGTGAGTCAGTGGGTGAGTGGGTGTCAGTGGGTGAGTCAGTGGGTGTCAGTGGGTGAGAGGGTGTCAGTGGGTGAGAGGGTGTCAGTGGTTGAGTCAGTGGTTGAGTCAGTGGGTGAGTGGGTGAGTCAGTGGGTGAGTCAATGGGTGAGAGGGTGAGTCAGTGGGTGAGTAAGTGGGTGTCAGTGGGTGAGTGAGTGGGTGGGTGAGACAGTGGGTGAGTCAGTGGGTAAGTCAGTGGGTGAGAGGGTGAGTCATTGGGTGAGACAGTGGGTGAGTGAGTGAGTCAGTGGGTGAGTAAGTGGGTGTCAGTGGGTGAGTGAGTGGGTGGGTGAGACAGTGGGTGAGTGGGTGGGTGAGACAGTGGGTGAGTGGGTTGGTGAGTCAGTGGGTGAGTGAGTGCTCAGGCAGCAGAGGGTGAGTCAGTGGGTGAGACAGTGGGTGAGTCAGTGGGTGAGTGAGTGAGTGAGTGGGTGAGTGGGAGCTCAGGCAGCAGAGGGTGAGTCAGTGGGTGAGACAGTGGGCGAGACTGTGGGTGAATCAGTGGGTGAATGAGTGAGTGGGTGAGAGAGTGGGTGAGAAAGTGGATGAGTCAGTGGGTGAGTCAGTGGGTGAGTGGGTGTCAGTGGGTGAGTCAGTGGGTGTCAGTGGGTGAGAGGGTGTCAGTGGGTGAGTCAGTGGGTGTCAGTGGGTGAGAGGGTGTCAGTGGTTGAGTCAGTGGGTGAGTGGGTGAGTCAGTGGGTGAGTCAATGGGTGAGAGGGTGAGTCAGTGGGTGAGTAAGTGGGTGTCAGTGGGTGAGTGAGTGGGTGGGTGAGACAGTGGGTGAGTCAGTGGGTAAGTCAGTGGGTGAGAGGGTGAGTCATTGGGTGAGACAGTGGGTGAGTGAGTGAGTCAGTGGGTGAGTAAGTGGGTGTCAGTGGGTGAGTGAGTGGGTGGGTGAGACAGTGGGTGAGTCAGTGGGTGAGTCAGTGGGTGAGAGGGTGTCAGTGGGTGAGTCAGTGGGTGTCAGTGGGTGAGAGGGTGTCAGTGGGTGAGTCAGTGGGTGTCAGTGGGTGAGAGGGTGTCAGTGGTTGAGTCAGTGGGTGAGTGGGTGAGTCAGTGGGTGAGTGAATGGGTGAGAGGGTTAGTCAGTGGGTGTCAGTGGGTGAGGCAGTGGGTGAGTGAGTGGGTGGGTGAGACAGTGGGTGAGTCAGTGGGTAAGTCAGTGGGTGAGAGGGTGAGTCATTGGGTGAGACAGTGGGTGAGTGAGTGGGTGTCAGTGGGTGAGTGAGTGGGTGGGCGAGACAGTGGGTGAGTCAGTGGGTAAGTCAGTGGGTGAGAGGGTGTCAGTGGGTGGGTGAGTGGGTGAGTCAGTGGGTGAGTGGGAGAGTCAGTGGGTGAATGAGTGGGTGAATGAGTGAGTGGGTGAGTCAGTGGGTGAGACAGTGGGTGAGACACTGAGTGAAACAGTGGGTGAGTCAGTGGGTGAGACAGTGGGTGAGTCAGTGTGTGAGACAGTGGGTGAGTCAGTGGGTGAGTCAGTGGGTGAGTGGGAGAGTCAGTGGATGAATGAGTGGGTGAATGAGTAAGTAGGTGAGTGGGTGAGTGAGTGGGTGAGTGAGTGGGTGAATGAGTGGGTGAGTAAGTAGGTGAGTGGGTGAGTCAGTGGGTGAGACAGTGGGTGAGTGAGTGGGACACTGGGTGAAACAGTGGGTGAGTCAGTGGGTGAGTTAGTGGGTGAGTCAGTGGGTGAGTCAGTGGGTGAGTGTGTGGGTGAGTGAATGAGTGGGTGAAACAGTGGGTGAGACAGTGGGTGAGTCAGTGGGTGAGTAAGTGGGTGTCAGTGGGTAAGTCAGTGGGTGAGAGGGTGTCAATGGGTGAGTGAGTGGGTGAGTCAGTGGGTGAGTGTGTGGGTGAGACAGTGGGTGAGTGAGTGGATGAGTGAATGGGTGAATGAGTGAGTGGGTGAGTCAGTGGTTGAGTCAGTGGGTGAGACAGTGGGTGAGTCAGTGGGTGAGTCAGTGGGTGAGACAGTGGGTGAGTCAGTGGGTGAGTCAGTGGGTGAGTGAGTGGGTGAGTGTGTGAGTGTTTGGATGAGTGAGACAGCGGGTGAGACAGTGGGTGAGTGAGTGGGTGAGTCAGTTGGTGAGTGAGTGAGTGCTCAGGCAGCAGAGGGTGTCAGTGGGTGAGTGAGTGGGTGAGTCAGGGGGTGAGTCAGTGGGTGAGTGAGTGGGAGTTCAGGCAGCAGAGGGTGAGTCAGTGGGTGAGACAGTGGGTGAGACTGTGGGTGAGTGAGTGGGTCAATGAGTGAGTGGGTGAGACAGTGGTGAGTCAGTGGGTGAGACAGTGGGTGATTCAGTGGGTGAGTCAGTGGGTGAAACAATGGGTAAGTCAGTAGGTGAGTCAGTGGGTGAGTCAGTGGGTGAGACAGTGGGTGAGTCAGTAGGTGAGAGGATGAGTCAGTGAGTGAGTGAGTGGGTGAATCAGTGGGTGTCAGTGGGTGAGACAGTGGGTGAGTGAGTGGGTGTCAGTGGGTGAGACAGTGGGTGAGTCAGTGGGTGAATGAGTGGGTGAGTCAGTAAGTGAGTGGGTGAGACAGTGGGTGAGTGTGTGAGACAGTGGGTGAGTGAGTGGGTGGGTGATTCAGTGGGTGAGTGAGTGGGTGTCAGTGGGTGAGTGAGTGAGTCAGTGGGTGAGTGAGTGAGTCAGTGGGTGGGTTGGTGGGTGAGTGAGTGGGTGAGTGAATGGGTGAGTGAGTGGGTGAGTGAATGGGTGAGTGAGTGGGTGTCAGTGGGTGAGTGAGTGGGTGTCAGTGGGTGGGTGGGTGAGTCAGTGGGTGGGTGAGTCAGTGGGTGGGTGAGTGAATGGGTGAGTGAGTTGGTGAGTGGTTGAGTGAGTGGGTGTCAGTGGGTGAGTGAGTGGGTGAGTTAGTGGGTGAGTGAGTGGGTGTCAGTGGGTGAGTGAGTGGGAGCTCAGGCAGCAGAGGAAGTGACAGAAGTACCAGGGGGAGAGAATGGTGAGTAATTCAGACTTGGGGAGAAGCAGAAGGGAAAGAATTAGTGGGGGGAGATGAGATTCTCATGAGTCTCGGGGGGGAGTGCGTGGGTTCAGCCAATGACAGAGGGGCAAGTCCCACAGACACTCATGTTTATTGGGCAACTCATTTCGATTCTCAGTCCAGACGCGGCCCCTGACTTTGTCCCAGATCTTGTCTCGTGCACTTCCCTCACAGGCCGCTGGGGGCGCGGAGAGGCGGCGGTAGGACCCGGCGGTGCGGGAAGTCTCCCCAGGGGAGGAGATCGAAGAAAACAAGTTTAGTTGGAGCCGCTGCCCATTGCGCCGGGCACTGCCCCCACCCCGGGACTCCGGCCCCGACCCACCGTGTGTACCGGCCGGGCCTGACTGCTCCGCTCTCCGTCTCACCGACACATGGACGCGCCTCCCCGCGAGCACGAGGTACTGCAGCCGCCGGCACTGGGGCCCAGGGGACACACGCGACTGTGATTAGCGGAGCGACTCGGGGCGACTCGGAGGGACTCGGAGCTGCTGGAAGAGACAGGGGTGCGATTAACTCAGAGGCTGAGCTGTTGGGGGCAAATAAATTGCCCAGGGGAGAGTTTAAAGGGGCAGTTACATGTGGGGGTGAAGGACAGAAACAGGGAGTGCAGGACAGAAACAAGGGGTGCAGGACAGGAACAAGGGGTGCAGGACAGGAACAGGGAGTGCAGGACAGGAACAAGGGGTGCAGGACAGGAACAGGGGGTGCAGGACAGAAACAGGGAGTGCAGGACAGAAACAAGGGGTGCAGGACAGGAACAAGGGGTGCAGGACAGGAACAGGGAGTGCAGGACAGGAACAAGGGGTGCAGGACAGGAACAGGGGGTGCAGGACAGAAACAGGGAGTGCAGGACAGAAACAAGGGGTGCAGGACAGAAACAAGGGGTGCAGGACAGGAACAGGGGGTGCAGGACAGAAACAGGGAGTGCAGGACAGAAACAAGGGGTGCAGGACAGAAACAAGGGGTGCAGGACAGGAACAGGGGGTGCAGGACAGAAACAGGGGGTGCAGGACAGGAACAAGGGGTGCAGGACAGGAACAAGGGGTGCAGGACAGGAACAGGGGGTGCAGGATAGAAACGGGGTGCAGAACACAAACAGGGGGTGCAGCAACAAACGGGGTGCAGGAAAAGTATTGTAATGAAAAAGTTGGGAGGCAGGATTTGGGGGGATCCAGGATTGGGGGGTGCACAGGCAAAAATGCATGTATGGAAATCCTGAATTTGGGGTGCACAGAGGCTATATAATACACATATATATAATACACACATCTATCATACACATCTATTATACACACACACATATATATATATGATACACATATATAATACACACATATATAATGCACATCTATAATACACATATATATAATACACACATCTATCATACACATATATAATACACACACACATATATATATGATACACATATATAATACACACATATATAATGCACATCTATAATACACATATATATAATACATACATCTATAATACACATCTATTATACACACACACATATATATATATATATGATACACATATATAATACATACAAATACAATACACACATATATATATATCTGTATATAAATAGACTGTCTCCCTATTATAGGGAAGGTTAAATTGAACCTAATGGGGGTCATGACACACTGTGCCCCCTAAACTCCTGCCCTCCCCCCAGTAATCATCAGTCTCCCCTTTTCTCACTCCCTTTCTGCTGAATCTTCACTTTTCCTGATCGTTGCCTTTTAACTTGCCAGAAATTCCCGGTATTTATTTGCCCCTGGGGCAGTTTGGCAGCGTTTCTGTTGCCGTCAGTATCAGGGAGAGAACTTTCCCTCTGTGCCGCGTGAGCTCTCAATCCCCCCACCCCCATACGTGCACGTTGTCAATTGACTCCAGTCCCTGGGGCGACGCTGTGGAACACGGATCCCTCAATCAGCGGCTGCTGCAACACCCATGGGTGCTAATGGGTCTCTTACATTTAGTCTTTTCTGCTGCCTCTTCCTTCACTGGAAATTTCAGCCTTGGATTTGCTGCAATTTCATTTTATTTGCTGTTTTTTCTTCTTTCCCCTAATTCTGTGCCTCCCCCGCACTGTCCCAAGATTCCCATTTTCCACTCAATTCCCAACTTATCCTGATCCCTGTGCCCCGAAATCTCTAAATTAAGAGCAACTATTCCAGTTTTGCTGAGTTCGAATTTCTGGCCTTTATTTTGTCCTCCCGTGAAAGTGCTTCTAATTTCTTTCATTTCTTCTCTGTTTCAGTTTTTAGTTTTGTTTTCATGGGCTTTTTTGTTGCTCAAATTACACAAATGAGCTCGATTTTATTTAATAATCAATCCAAACGTATCTCATAATTTAAACGGCACTTTAAAATCCCCTCTGTTCAACTCATTTGCATATTTTTGTAGGAAATGTTTTAACTAAGAACGTCCAACATCTGAAGTATTTATTTTGTGTACTTTTTTTTTGGTTGGAATTTGTTTGTTTTTTCCGGGTCAGTTGCTCACATTTAGAAGAGTAATGTTTAAAGGGTAAATATGCAATGAGTTGGTTATATCTAGTGGGAGGGGCTTATTGGAGGAGGGCATTTATTGCTGGGTGTTGATAGGCTGCTGAAGGACTAAGGCAACAAAGGCAAATAAATGCTGTGGATTTTGCAGAATATTCATATTTACCAAAAACTGACTTTTTGTACCAGGGATCCGTTGGAGAAGTTGCGTGACTGCACAATTACACGACATTTGAGGAAATTCTAAATTTGGAAAAACATCAAGGATTTTTTTTTTTTTATTTTGATTCCCAGGAAAAATCTGGGCTTGTGTTTTGTGTTGATGGCAAAGTCCCCAGTGAGCGACGCAAAGGGAAACCTCAGTTAGACACGACCAATCACAGGCCATGGAGGACATCAAGAAGTGCGGTTACCTGCGCAAGCAGAAATCCATGCGGAAAAGGTTCTTCGTCCTCCGCAGTCCTGGATCTCGAGGGCCGGGCCGCCTGGAATACTACGAGAATGAGAAGAAGTTCCGATTGGCGGAAGGTTCTGGCGGCCCGCGGGGTACGCTCAACCTAGAGGAGGCATTTAGCGTTAACAAGAGGTCGGACGCAAAGAGGAGGCACCTGCTGGTGATTTACACACGGGACGGGGGACTGGGAATGTCGGCCGATGGGGAGGAAGAGCAGGAGGAGTGGTACCAAGCCATCCTGGAGGTGCAGGCACAGGGTAACTATATATATATATAATCATGTGCATGGGGGGCTCGGGTTTTGGGATGGGTATTTGCAATTCCAGCCAAAGCCACTGGAACATTCCATCTCATCCACCACATGGGGAATCACAATGGCCAATGAACAATTAGTGCAAACGTTGCAGACCATAATAGTGAGTAAATTGCACAATTGCAGACAGTAATAGTTAATTGCACAACTGCAGACAGTGATAGAGAGTTAATTGCACAATTACAGACACTAAAAGTCAGTTAATTGCACAATTGCAGACAGTAATAGTGAGGTATTTGCACAATTGCAGACAGTAATAGTGAGTTCATTGCAGACCGTAATAGTTAATTAATTGCACAATTGCAGACAGTAATAGTGAGTTAATTGCACAATTGCAGACAGTAACAGTGAGCTCATTGCACAATTGCAGACAATAATAGTGAGTTAATTGCTCAATTACAGACCATAATAGTGAGTTAATTGCAGACAATACTAGTTAATTGCACAATTGCAGACAGTAATAGTGAGTTAATTGCTCAATTGCAGACACTAATAGTGAGTTAATTGCAGACAATACTAGTTAATTGCACAATTGCAGACAGTAATAGTGAGTTAAGGTGGCCATACACGGGCCGATAAAAGCTGCCGACAGACCGTGTCGGCAGCTTATTGGCCCGTGTATGGGGCCCCCCGACGGGCTTCACCGATCGAGATCTGGCCGAAAGTCGGCCAGATCTCGATCGGATGGGATAGAAAATCCCGTCGGATCGCGGCCGCATCTATTCGTTGATGCGGTCCCGCGATCCGACCGCCCGTTAAGGCCTCGTTAGGATCCGATCGTTGGGCCCTAGGGCCCAAGATCGGATCGGCCCGATATTGCCCACCTCAAGGTGGGCATATCGGAGGGAGATCCGCTCGTTTGGCGACATTGCCAAACGAGCGGATCTCTCAGTGTATGGCCACCTTTAATTGCACAATTCCAGACCGTAATAGTGAGTTCATTGCAAAATTGCAGACAATAATAGTGAGTTCATTGCACAATTACAGACAATAATAGTGAGCTCATTGCACAATTGCAGACAGTAGTGAGTTAATTGCACAATTTTATTTGTCCACCTGGTCTCCTGGGTTTCCTCCTCACTTGTCCTCTCTTCCCCCCACTGCCTGATTGTACCTCAAACCCCACTGATCCAGCCTTCCTAACCCCGGCCAGTGCTCACCCTACATAACATGCAGACGTTAAGGTTTTGTCAAGGGGCAGGATATTCTGTAGAACCAGAAAGATATTGCGGTTGGAGGCCAGATTATAGATAGAACCAGAAAGATAGTCTGGTTGGAAGCCAGATTATAGGTAGAACCAGAAAGATTGTCCTGTTGGAGGCCAGATCTATAGGTAGAACCAGAAATATAGTCTGGTTGGAGAACCAGAAAACTAGGTGGAACCAGAAAGATATTATGTTGGAGGCCAGATCTATAGGTGGAACCAGAAAGATATTATGTTGGAGGCCAGATCTATAGGTGGAACCAGAAAGATATTATGTTGGAGGCCAGATCTATAGGTAGAACCAGAAAGATAGTCCCAATGGAGGCCAGATTATAGGCATAACCAGATAGCTAGCCCTGTTGGAGGCCACATTATAGGTAGAAGCAACAAAGGTAATAGGTAGCACCTCCCATTGATAGAGAGATATATAACATAAAATGGTGTGCAGGGTCACATGATACATAGAGCAGGAATACAGGAGAAAAAAGTGTGTCCCATATCATTGCACCATCCCATTATTAAGTCTGAAATCCCAACCATATAGGTAAAACTTAACTTTTATTAAATCAACTAAATAAACACGAGAAAGAGAAAAAAGGAATTAAAAACAAGGTTGGGTAGGGTAGCTATATCGACACAAGGTCATTAGCTAATATGCGATACATAATGTCGGGAGTGTAGCGTGGGTTTATGCTACAATAGCAACTATTGCCCACCATCAGTCTCGACTGCTGTCATGCTGGCATACCTCTGTGCATATAAGGGATAAATGGCATTTGGAGTTAAATAAGCGGGGGTATTTGCACCTCGTCCCTTTTCTCACGGAAGGGATAGTAAAACTAAGGAGGCGGAAGCAACCTTCCGGTATCGAGAACCCTCGTATCCACCCACACCACCCTTCCTTTGTCATCAGTTCCCCAGTGTAGGACGCGAGTAGCCGATCGGCAGAATACCTTAAAAGTAAAAGCCGGCAATTTTACGGTGCCCTTCTCCAACCCTTCCTCCCTTCCACTGAGCCGCCCCAGCAATTGATCGTCCCTGCCTAACGGTTTTAAAATTAGATGCACCTCTAATTTTAAAACCGTTAGGCAGGGACGATTTTAAGGCATTCTGCCAATCGGCTACTCGCGTCCTACACTGGGGAACTGATCACAAAGGAAGGGTGGTGTGGGTGGATACGAGGGTTCTCGATACCGGAAGGTTGCTTCCGTCTCCTTAGTTTTACTATCCCTTCCGTGAGAAAAGGGACGAGGTGCAAATACCCCCGCCTATTTAACTCCAAATGCCATTTATCCCTTATATGCACAGAGGTATGCCAGCATGACAGCAGTCGAGACTGATGGTGGGCAATAGTTGCTATTGTAGCATAAACCCACGCTACACTCCCGACATTATGTATCGCATATTAGCTAATGACCTTGTGTCGATATAGCTACCCTACCCAACCTTGTTTTTAATTCCTTTTTTCTCTTTCTCGTGTTTATTTAGTTGATTTAATAAAAGTTAAGTTTTACCTATATGGTTGGGATTTCAGACTTAATAATGGGATGGTGCAATGATATGGGACACACTTTTTTCTCCTGTATTCCTGCTCATATTATAGGTAGAACCGGA
Source organism: Xenopus petersii (assembly GCA_038501925.1). Classification (NCBI taxonomy): domain Eukaryota; kingdom Metazoa; phylum Chordata; class Amphibia; order Anura; family Pipidae; genus Xenopus; species Xenopus petersii. Next base: position 157,606,301 of record CM076676.1, on the reverse strand, counting down.
AATATAGTCCTGTTGGAGGCCAGATTATAGGTTGAACCAGAAAGATAGTCCTGTTGGAGGCCAGGTTATAGGTCCTCTTGGAGGCAGTATTATAGGTAGAACCAGAAAGATAGTCCTGTTGGAGGCCATATTATAGGTAGAACCAGAAAGCTAGTAGTCCTCTTAGAGGCAGTATTATAGGTAGAACCAGAAAGTTAGTCCTGTTGGAGGCCAGATTATATGTAGAACCAGATAGATAGTCCTGTTGGAGGCCAGGTTATAGGTCCTCTTGGAGGCAGTATTATAGGTAGAACCAGAAAGCTAGTCCCATTGGAGGACAGATTATAGGTAGAACCAGAAAGCTAGTAGTCCTCTTAGAGGCAGTATTATAGGTAGAACCAGAAAGATGATTATAGGTAGAACCAGATAGCTAGTCCTCTTGGGGGCCAGAATATAGGTTGAACCAGAAAGCTAGTTGTCTTGGAGGCAGTATTATAGGTAGAACCAGAAAGCTAATCCTGTTGGGGGCCAGATTATAGATAGAACCAGAAATTGAGACCTCTTGGAGGCAGTGTTATCGGTAGAACCAGATAGCTAGTCCTGTTGGAGGACAGATTGTAGATGGGACCAGATAGCTAGTCCACTTGGAGGCAGTATTATAGGTGGAACCAGATAGCTAGTCCTGTTGGAGGCCAGATTATAGGTAGAACCAGATAGCTAGTCCTGTTGTAGCCCAGATTATCGGTAGAACCAGTAAAACCGATAGTATTATAGGTTGAACCGGAAAGCTAGTCCTGTTGGAGGCCAGATTATAGGTGGAACCAGAAAGCTAATCCTGTTGGGGCAGTATTATAGGTAGAACCAGAGAGCTTGTCTTCTTGGAGGCCAGATTATAGGATGAACCAGAGAGCTTGTCCAGTTTGGGGCTGGATATGAGGTAGAACAATGTAGACAGTTCTGTTTGGGGCAGGATATTGAGTAGAACCAGACAACTTGTTGTGTTAGGGCAGATATTGAAGTAGGTCCGGTGTTACAGGTCTGTAGCAGGACACTGGGATCATCAGAAACAAATTTTGAGAAACCTTGTTGGCCATTTGGGAATTACATGGAGGATATATTTGTGCGCGTAACTGCCTTTTTGGGACTTCCTGTCCTTGAGAGCTGACAGTCATTCTGTACGAAGCCCCAAAGCATGTCAGCCAGTTGCCGTGGTAACAGCCTCCACATGGTAATGGTGAGTTGCTATGGACATGCTGGCGTCATTAGCCTTGTGTTATTGCAGCATCCTCCCTTAACCCCTGCCAGAGCCCCACGCTACCTCCCTATCTTCTGCTTTGACTTGCCATGTCATCCCTTTAATTAGTGGCCCTTACAGGAATGCAGTGCGTAGGGCGGTGCTTGGTCCTTGGACTGGGAATTTTTATAAACGCCTGTAATTAAAGGGGAGAATTGGCTCCACTGCTTCTTTGTCTAACCCTCCCCTTTCCTACTGGAATCTTCTGAAACCAGAGTCATGTGACACATAATATTATTAACCCTCCCTGTCTTGACCCCTAATTTTCCAGTCCTGTGGTGTTTCTTAATATTAACCCCTTACCACAAGTTATGTGATTCATTTCTGTATTAACCCTTTGTCCACCCGTTTTATGTGATGAATCCCATTAAAATTCTCTTACACACAAATCCCCAAATTAACCCCTCATTTTCCAGAGCCACACCACTCCATCTTCACCTTCCATGTACTAACGCCATGGCTCTACTCTGTGGTGGGGGATGAAGTGGGGTAGAGTCATGTGGCTGTGGTTAGTATGAGATTGGAGTGGTTATATGTAGAGGCAGGAGGTTTTGGTTGGTATGAGATGAAGTGGTTCGGTGTAAAGTCAAGCGACTGAGGTTGTTGTGGCATGAAGTGGTTGGGTGTAGAGTCAAGTGACTGAGGTTGGTTTGGTATGAAGTGGTTGGGTGTAGAGTCAAGCGATTGAGGTTGGTTTTGTATGAAGTGGTTGGGTGTAGAGTCAAGCGACTGAGGTTGTTGTGGCATGAAGTGGTTGGGTGTAGAGTCAAGTGACTGAGGTTGTTGTGGTATCAAGTGGTTGGGTGTAGAGTCAAGTGACTGTGGTTGGTGTGACATGAAGTGGTTGGGTGTAGAGTCAAGTGACTGGTTGGTGTGGCACAAAGTGGTTGGATATAGAGTCAAGTTACTGAGGTTGGTGTGGCATGAAGTGGTTGGGCGTAGAGTCAAGTTACTGAGGTTGGTGTGGCATGAATTGGTTGGGTGTAGAATCAGCTTGCTAAGGTTGGTATGGCATGGACAATGTAGAGTCAAGTCACAGGTTGGTGTGGCATGAATTGGTTGGGTGTAGAGTCAGCTGGCTAAGGTTGGTGTGGCATGAATGATGTAGAGTCAAGTTGCTGTGGTTAGTGGGAGATTAGTGTGAGATTGAAGTGGTTTTATGTAGAGTCAGGAGGCTGTGTGGTATGTGATGCAGTGGTTGGGTATAGAGTCAAGTTACTGGGGTTGTTGTGGCATGTTGTTGGATGAAGGAAAAGGATGTTGGTGAACTGGAAAGGTTTCTTCATGACAAAGTCGTTCGTTGTAGAGTCAATTAACTGCGGTTGGTTTTAGAGTAATATGGCTGTAGTACGTGTAAGACAAACTGCTTTGATACAGGTGGATGTCTGTGATGCTGTGGTTGGGTGTAGAGTTAGGTGGCTGTGGTTGGTATAATACAGTAGAACCCCCATTTTAGATCTCCTGATTTTAAGTTTTCTCTCATTTTACATTGTTGTTTTGTGGTCCCACCTATATATTATGCACAACATTTTCCCTGATTTTACTTTTTCCTGGATTTTACACCATTTTTTTCTGGTCCTCTGAAAAAAAAAAAGTAAAATGGGGGTTCTGTGTAGTGTTTTTGGGTGTGGAGACACATGTTGGTTGGAATTGACTAAATTAGTGAGCTTTAGATCTGAGTGGTTGAGTCACTGGTATAGTTTTGTGTAGAGGGTGGGATATATTTTGGATGTGTCCAAGTGGTTGTATGTACCACATAATGTAAATGTATGGTCTTCTGTGTGTGGTTCCAGGGGCAGCATTGTGTAGTGTAGGGCTATTGGGTAGTATTGTGTGTAAATTTAAAGTGGTACAGTATAATGTTGTCCTCCTGTTATAATGTTGTCCTCCTCAGGTCTAGCCCTCTCCTCATCGCCAGAAGCAGCTGCCTGGCCCGGCCCAGCATTCAGAGAAGTCTGGCAAGTCAGTGTCCGTCCACGAGGCCTGGGCCAAACACGCAATCTCTCCGGCATCTACCGGCTCTGCCTTACCGAACGAACCTTGGGCCTCCTACGCTTACGTTCCGAAAATCCTTCTGTCACCCTACAGCTCATGAATGTTCGTCGCTGTGGTCATTCTGACAACTACTTCTTTGTGGAAGTAGGACGCTCCGCTGTCACAGGTCCAGGAGAACTCTGGATGCAGGTACCTAAATCCATATTTTATTCCTTTATACATATTTAGCATTCACATATTGGCTGGGGCCTGCTCTCGGGAGCTTTTTAGTGACGGGAGAGTTCCTTTAACCCCTCCGATGGGCTTCACAGGACATAGAGTTGGAATTTCAATGATGTCAGAGGGACTCCTCTTGTCCTAGACTAGGAAGTGCCACGTTGCAGAATGGGAGTAGATACAGGGAACAGCCCTCCAGCTGGGGCAGTGGGAAAAATACAGTGAAAAAAATTGCAGAAGGGGTTGAACATAATTACTTGCTTCTTTTCAGTAAGATTATATATATAATCGCTTTTCCAGTGGGTGCTGTAGAGAGTATTAAGGACAAAACCAAAATATCGACCAACAAAGAACTTTGGGATTTAGCTGTTTTGCATTGATGTAGTTCGTTCTTGGAGCTGTTGGATACGATACCTTTCTCCACTCATTAACTGCAGGCATCAATTAAATTTTAGGTTGAAGACTCGGTGGTCGCTCAGAACATGCATGAGACCATCCTTGAGGCGATGAAGTCTCTAAGTGAGGAATTTAGGCCTAGAACCAAAAGCCAGTCCCTTTCATCAACCCCCATTTCTGTCCCATCTCGACGTCACCACCCAAACCCTCCTCCTCCAAGCCAAGTGGGCTTTTGTCGTCGCTCAAGGACTGAGACACCCAATGAAAGTTCTCCAGTCCCAAAACCTCACTCTTTATCCAAAGATTATTCTACCCAATCAACTGAAGAGGAGGAAGAGGAGAAAGGTGCACAGCTGGAAACTAACGAGCCTTCAGCTGACTATGGCTCTGCTTCTTCTGATGAATATGGTTCTAGTCCAAGTGTTGTGGAACCTCAAGCATTCCCACCTCCATCTCCTGGGCCAAGAGAGACCAATTATATCTCTATGGCGCTGTATGGAAGAAGATCACAGGTGATGGATCCTATTTCTACAAATGCCAATGTTACAGAGGAGGAGGGTGGCAGAATATCTGTATTTCAGGAAGAAGATAATTATGCCATGATGGGGCGTCGTGAGCCGCACCAGGAGACTGGTTACATGCCCATGCTACCTGGCAGTAACAAGTCCCAAGATTACATGGCCATGACACCCACCAGCATCTCACCCCCCGCCCATGTGGAAATGGCTGGTTATGTTATGATGTCGCCCCTTGGCAGCTGTTCTCCTGAGACTGAGAGGTTGAGCTGGCCACCATCCCAGGAGGTATCTGCCGGCAGTTCTGATAGCCATGCTTCAGATTATATGAACATGTGGCCACTGAGCCGCTCAGCCTCAAGCACGCCACCTCCACAGGAGGCTTGTCTATTCTCACCTGGTGGGCCCTCTAGGGTGCCAGCTTCATACCGTTCTTTGCCTCGTTCATACAAGATGGAACCACTACCATCTGCCCGCACTTCTTGCTCCTCATCCTCTGACAGCTTGGAAGAGTTGAGTGCTGGGAGGAATCGAAGACCTCTCAGTATTTCTGTTGACACTTGGAGTACAGGAATCTTGTCTGGGAACTACCGTCGGCCCCCCAGTCCTGGAGAATATGTCAGCATCCATTTCAGGGCCCCTCAGAAGAAGACCTCAGGGAAGGAAGCTATTGATCCCCCAACAGAGTACATTTCCATGGAGGTGCAGCCCTCTGCGGTGCCGAACGGAGACTACACGGAAATGGATTTTGTGCATCACGGAACTTTACAGCCTCGTGTTAAAATGAATAACGGGGAAAATGCCTTTAAACCTTCTATGGAGAAATTACTGCCGGCCTTAGAGAAGACTCCCCCAGAGAAGGATTCCTGGACTGTAGATAAAGTATTGTGGCCAATGACTCCAAAAGAGACATCTCCAAATGGCAAACTGGCGGCAGGGCTCCTTATAGAAAGTGATGTAGGGCGCCCTGAAAAGGTTCTGGCACCAAAGCATTCGGCTGAAGATTCTGAACTGAAAAGCTTGGTGTGTGCGGTCACTGGCTGCAGCTTAAACATGGGGCAGGACCGTGCCAGTCTGATGCGGTTAGACGCTCCCGTCCGAAAAAGGCACTGCCCTGAAACCATCCGTCCTCCCGCCCCCTGCAACGGAACCCGGCCCATGGCACTGGAGCCAGGACTTAACTACATTGACTTGGATCTGTCAAAAGAAGCGGCAGGTGCAATTCCAGCACCAATGTTGGTTGGACCGGGTGCAGCACCACCACCAAAGACTGGATCTCTGGGCACTGCCCCCAACATTAACACCTATGCCAGCATTGACTTCCACATGTCTGGGGAGCTGCGCAGAGGCAGCAGGGATGGGACAGGTAAGGACCAGAGACCTACACATCATGTGCTTCCCCCAATGTTCTGCTCTCCTCTTGTGCTCCACATTCACATGTTACCATTATAATTCTGTCATCACTTTCACCCGTCTCACCCCCCCACTCCCTATATTTGCCCTGTCTCTTATTCTGTTCTTTCCTCCAACCACTGCCTCTACCATCTCCTGTTCTGCCTTTCACTTCATCTCCCTATAACGCTCTCTTTCTCTCCACTTTATTCTCTCTTCCTCTCCCCATGACACTCTCTTTCTCTCCCCTTTATTCTATATTCCTCTTTCCTTTATTCTCTCTTCCTCTCCCCATGACACTCTCTTCCTCTCCACTTTATTCTCTCTTCATCTCCCCGTAACGCTCTCTTCCTCTCCCCTTTATTCTCTTTTCCTCTCCCCATAATGCTTTTTTCCTCTCCACTTTATTCTCTCTTACTCTCCCCATGACACTCTCTTCCTCTCCCCTTTATTCTCTCTTCCTCTCCCTATAACGCTTTTTTCCTCTCCCCTTTATTCTCTATTCCTCTCCCCTTTATTCTCTCTTCATCTCCCCATAACCCTCTCTTTCTCTCCCCTTTATTCTCTCTTCCTCTCCCCATATCGCTTTTTTCCTCTCCCCTTTATTCTCTATTCCTCTCCACTTTATTCTCTCTTCATCTCCCCGTAACCCTCTCTTTCTCTCCCCTTTATTCTCTCTTCCTCTCCAGGGCCGGATTTACATAGTGGGCGCCCCTAGGCCTGCTGCCGTTCATCACCCCTGTCCTCTCGCCTTTATTTGTGCAAATGTTCATCATCTGGACCGGAGCAATGGGGATTTGCACACGGGAAATGTAAATATCTATAGTATCTCCAGCGCATCCCCAGTGTTTCTGAACCAATGGGGGTGTGGTTGGGCAACATGCCACCCTCTAAAATCCTACTGCCCTAGGCCCGGGCCTTGGTGGCCTTTCCACAAATCCGGCCTTGTTCCTCTCCCCATAACGCTCTATTCCTCTTCCCTTTATTCTCTCTTCCTCTCCCCATAACGCTTTTTTCCTCTCCACTTTATTCTCTCTTCCTCTCCCCAAAACGCTCTCTTCCTCTTCCTTTTATTCTCTCTTCGTCTCCCCATCACTCTCTTCAACAATTTCTCTTCTTGTTGCTCTGACTTCTCTCTTTGTTATAGACACTCTCCCCTTTTTTGTCTATTCCTCTCCCCATCACTCCTCTCTCTCTTTTTCTCCCCCATGAATTCTCTCTTCCTCTCCCCATCACTCTCTTCAACAATTTCTCTTCCTGTCGCTTTCACATCCCCATCAATTCCCCTCCATTCCCATTGTCTTCCTCCTGTTAACTCTCTCACTTTCTCTCCCCATCACTCTTGAGTTCTTTTCCCATCTCTCTTATCCTCTCCCCCCTCTCTTCTGCATTACTCTCTTCCTCTCCCCATCGCTCTGTCTCTTTCCATCTAACTGTCCCTTTCTCTTCTTTGTTGTCGTCTCTCTCTTGCTCCAGCAGTCTCCTCTGTCCCATTATGTCTCACCTCTGTTACTGCCATAACTCATTCTTGTCCCTAATTTTCTGAGTCTCCCTGTCACTTCTCTCACTTAACCCCTTCCTTTCTTATTTAGTTGATCAGGACCAAGTTTTGGTTTAAGCGGCTGCTATAAGTTCCACTTGTATCTGTTCTCGGTATATAATGGCACACGCATAGGCCTGAGTGCAGTACCAAACTCATACAGAGGTGCCAGGTGCTGTTCCCCAGAGCTTACAGTCTATACATTTTCACCCCTGTTCCCCTAGAATCTCTCTCAATGTTTCACTTTGTGCAACATAAAATGAGGGTTATTGGGGTCCCCTACAATTGTGGCCCTATCCCATTGGCCGCCTGGCAATTGAGTGTGAGTTTGGGGGGAAGGAATGTGTTGGTCACAGAACTATAGGCTTTGTCCCGGCCTCTCCTTATGGGGGAGAAATGAAAGAGGATCCCGGGGTATAAATAGAATATATAGATCCCCTGTAAGGCGGTGAGATTTGTGTGGTGCTGGGAGTTGGCCGAGGGCTGCAGGAATTCTGAGACAGTGGGAGACAAGGAAGGTTTCAGTTGCAGCTAATTATACCCTGCGCTCTCATTCTCTAGCCTTCGTCTCTTTGTTTTGGGAGACGTTATTTATTGGCACGAGGAGGGGGGGCACTACAAGGCTTGATGTGGACTCTGAACCCCCCAGACTCCTCTGTTAACTGTCCAGTTGCTGAGGATGCTGGGAATTGCAGTTCTGCAGCATTGGGAGTCATTTGCATCTCCAGCTCCATTGCCCTGGGGGCGCTGTTTCACGTATAGATGATTAAACTGACACTTATACACAGATAGTAACTGTCACTTTGTGTTTAAAGTTTACTTTCTCTCGGCTCATTGTGCCGTGTTGCACCCCTAATTATAGATAATTAATTCAGCCTATTAATGACAAGCACAAGCGTAATGTATGCGGGGAATGGAAGCCACTCCCACAATGTGGGCAACCAATAGAAACACACTTTACAGCGACACTGATATCAGAAACCTGTTTAAAGGGCAAGTAAATAAATCTGTGCCGGCCGTTCATTTGGTATTTGCCTCCTGAGCACCCAGACCCCTTGTGGTGCTCCCTCCCTGCCGAGTGCCCACTATCTGTCACTTATAATAATGAGTCAGTAACTCCCAGCCCCCTCCACTGGCCACAAAGCCACTTGGGCCCTTTTCATGTCTGGGATTATTTATGGCTGGAGCAGATGGGCAGAGAAGTACAGACAGCTGGCAGTTGCGGGACTTTCTACAGAACTCTCTCGGGGGGCAGCCAACTCCCCCCATAGGTCTCAGGCAAAGCAGCGGCACCTCCTCCCTGGGAAACATCTCCATTCCTGCCGCTCTCCTTCCCCCTGACAAAATAACCTTTCCTCTCATTCCTTATGTTTGCCCCCCCCCTCCCCACTGATAACATAGAAAGAGCTCTTTGTAACTGCAAATATCCCACTGCAATTGCCACATACTCACTCACATACTCACTATATATATTCCATATATTGATGTACTTCCCCTTACTCAGGAACCGCTACACGTATATCTCTTCCCATCAGATCGGGGGGGGGCGTAGCCCCTCACACTGCAGGACTTTTAGGCTGGAAAGGCTCTTTACATTTACTTCTTAAAGGGATGTCAAGTCAAGTGGATTTTATTGTTCAAGCAGCTTGTAGTAGAAATACTATGGAGAGATGGTGCCTATAGTAGTTTTGGGTAGTAGCAACAGCATGGAGATCTTGTGCCTACAGTAGCAGAGGGGTTGTAAGAATAATAGGGAGAGATGGGGCCTATAGTAGCATTGGTTAGTAGGAATAGTAGGGAGAGACAGTGTCTATAGTTGTATTGGGGAAATATGAATAGTAGGGAGAGATAGTGCCTATAGTAGCACTGGGAAAAAGGAATAGTAACTATATTAACAGTGGATAATAGTCTCTGGGAAGGGAGTGTGACTGTGGGATAGCAGGTATAGTAGGGAGAGATGTGTCTATAGTAACAGTGGATAATAGTCTCTGGGAAGGGAGTGTGACTGTGGGATAGCAGGTATAGTAGGGAGAGATGGTGTCTATAGTAACAGTGGATAATAGTCTCTGGGAAGGGAGTGTAACTGTGAGATAGCAGGTATAGTAGGGAGAGATGGTGCCTATAGTAACAGTGGATAATAGTCTCTGGGAAGGGAGTGTGACTGTGGGATAGCAGGTATAGTAGGGAGAGATGTTGTCTATAGTAACAGTGGGATAATAGTCTCTGGGAAGGGAGTGTGACTGTGGGATAGCAGGTATAGTAGGGAGAGATGGTGCCTATAGTAACAGAGGGGTAGTAGGAATAGTAGGGACAGACGGGCAATCTGTGTTTATAGTATGTTTGTATTTAGGAACTGTAATTTCTCCCATCTGCTCTATTGACCAATCCAGAAGGAGCTCAGTGCACTGCTGTGCAGGCTGCAGTACAGGGAGGGGAGGAGCCAATCACAGTCACTTTTGCTATTTTAATGCTTCTATTGAAGATTTAAAGGAACAGTCTCTTGTGCAGTTTGGGGTGAGTGGGGTATAATGTGACACTGCAGGAATCACGGAGCTGCGGCTGATGCTGATTTGGCAATATCTCCTTGAGTTCATCAAGGGCTGCTGGGAGTTGCAGTCCAGTTGCAGGGAATGGGTATTTATATAAATTTACCTTTAATGATGGGCTGAACCTTTTTATTTGCAGAATGTTGAGAAGCTGCAGCGACGTCCTCGTAGCCACAACCCCCTGTGACCCGGGAGACTCCACCATCCCTGGCGCCTGGAGAAACAGGAGAAATGTCGCAGGGGGCGGAGCCTGAGTGGACGGGATGCATTTTATTTTCTTTTTTTTTTTTTGCACTTCTGTATCTTCAAATTTGCAATTTGTCTGTGTTGTTGTTACGCAGTGCCTTGTGTTCCGCAGGAAATGCCATTTCCCCCCGAGCCTTACTGGAAGCACCATGGCAGCACCGCATGTACCCGCAGCTAAAGGGAATGGGGCCCCGGGGCCCCTGCAATGGGAATTCATGCAAAATCTCAGATCTTCTCTGATAGGCTGAAGTCTGATCCGAGGACTCTCATTAACTGGATCATAGGAACCTGGATAACCAGGGGGCGGTACTAGGGTTGCCACCGGGCCGCTATTTTATTGGTCTGGCCGGTAAAAATAACGGTCGATCCCAATGTTATTAATAGGGAAAAAGGATAAATATATAGGAAGGCCGGGATTTTTTTCCAGAAAAGGTGCAACCCTACAAACTACCCTAACTGCCACCCGGCTACTGATTGATAGCGATGGGGGTAACAATGGACTGCTGCCCATAGCAACAAGGTGCTCAGCTTTATTATTATTATTGGGGGGAGGGGTGCTTAAAGGTACGGTGACTTGTAGCACCTTAAGGAACTTTCTGGGTCCGGTGAAACCGACAGCCAATCAGAAAGTTTTTACTGACGTTCTGCCAATATAAAAAGGAAACTTGAATGTTGCGTTGGGGTCCGCTGTCCCCTGTTCTGATACCAAATAATAGTGAGATATAAAGTTCTGTTTATGGAAATGAGATCTAATATATGTTACGGATATTAAATAGCGATAGAGAGGGCGGAGTCACGGAGGAATGAGAGAGTTTTATGATGCCCCCCGCAGGGCAGGGAAATCTCTCTCACCCCCCCCCCACACCCGAGGCGCCTCCGCAAGCACAGGTACCGCTGCCGCCCGTAAAAGCCAAAAAAGCGACTGAAGACTTGAACCGTGAGATGGTGCTCTCCTCACCCCCCTGTGCTTGTGAATGAATGGAACATTCCAGTAGCGGATAAGGGGGTGGGACCGCAATCTGAGCCAATAAGGATGCTTCTATGAAATCAACCTCTGATAGGTCAATGGTACTTAGGCCCTTAAGGGACCCATTGCAATGGTACGAGCTGCCCCTCACTGAGGCCTGAAACTACGGCTGCTGCACATGATGTTGGGGGGCCCTCAATGAAAAGAGGTTTATTGTCCTGAATAAGCTACAACCCTAATAATAAAGCCTTTCAACCCACCCGTGCGCCCCGTTATTGTCTCAGGCTGCACACTCACAACCTGTGGGGAATCAGCAACTGAATTACAGGGGGACTGTTCCTGCTGAATTGTGCTTAGTACAGGGAATACCTATGTACCATAGTTTTATGGGATCTCTCTGTACAGACTATGAGCAAACTTAGGGACTGTTCCTGCTGAATTGTGCTTAGTACAGGGAATACCTATGTACCATAGTTTTATGGGATCTCTCTGTACAGACTATGAGCAAACTTAGGGGACTGTTCCTGCTGAATTGTGCTTAGTACAGGGAATACCTATGTACCATAGTTTTATGGGATCTCTCTGTACAGACTATGAGCAAACTTAGGGGACTGTTCCTGCTGAATTGTGCTTAGTACAGGGAATACCTATGTACCATAGTTTTATGGGATCTCTCTGTACAGACTATGAGCAAACTTAGGGACTGTTCCTGCTGAATTGTGCTTAGTACAGGGAATACCTATGCTGCCATAGTTTTATGGGATCTCTCTGTACAGACTATGAACAAACTTAGGGACTGTTCCTGCTGAATTGTGCTTAGTACAGGGAATACCTATGTACCATAGTTTTATGGGATCTCTCTGTACAGACTATGCGCAAACTTAGGGACTGTTCCTGCTGAATTGTGCTTAGTACAGGGAATACCTATGTACCATAGTTTTATGGGATCTCTCTGTACAGACTATGAGCAAACTTAGGGGCTGTTCCTGCTGAATTGTGCTTAGTACAGGGAATACCTATGTTGCCATAGTTTTATGGGATCTCTCTGTACAGACTATGAGCAAACTTAGGGGCTGTTCCTGCTGAAGTGGTTACAAGGTGTCTCAGTGAGTGAGAGATGTCAGGGAGAGAGAAGCCTATTATTAGGTGACAAAATACAAATATTTGTTGGTCCCCTGACACAGGCAGATGTGTATGACAGTAGTATGAAGTGATAGTAACACAGAGTATGACAGTAGTATGAAGTGATAGTAACAGTGTATGACAGTAGTATGAAGTGATAGTAACAGAGAGTATGACAGTAGTATGAAGTGATAGTAACAGAGAGTATGACAGTAGTATGAAGTGATAGTAACAGAGAGTATGACAGTAGTATGAAGTGATAGTAACAGTGTATGACAGTAGTATGACGTGATAGTAACAGAGAGTATGACAGTAGTATGAAGTGATAGTAACAGTGTATGACAGTAGTATGAAGTGATAGTAACAGTGTATGACAGTAGTATGAAGTGATAGTAACAGAGAGTATGACAGTAGTATGAAGTGATAGTAACAGTGTATGACAGTAGTATGAAGTGATAGTAACAGTGTATGACAGTAGTATGAAGTGATAGTAACAGAGAGTATGACAGTAGTATGAAGTGATAGTAACAGAGAGTATGACAGTAGTATGAAGTGATAGTAACAGAGAGTATGACAGTAGTATGAAGTGATAGTAACAGAGAGTATGACAGTAGTATGAAGTGATAGTAACAGTGTATGACAGTAGTATGAAGTGATAGTAACAGAGAGTATGACAGTAGTATGAAGTGATAGTAACAGTGTATGACAGTAGTATGAAGTGATAGTAACAGTGTATGACAGTAGTATGAAGTGATAGTAACAGAGAGTATGACAGTAGTATGAAGTGATAGTAACAGTGTATGACAGTAGTATGAAGTGATAGTAACAGTGTATGACAGTAGTATGAAGTGATAGTAACAGAGAGTATGACAGTAGTATGAAGTGATAGTAACAGAGAGTATGACAGTAGTATGAAGTGATAGTAACAGAGAGTATGACAGTAGTATGAAGTGATAGTAACAGTGTATGACAGTAGTATGACGTGATAGTAACAGAGAGTATGACAGTAGTATGAAGTGATAGTAACAGTGTATGACAGTAGTATGAAGTGATAGTAACAGTGTATGACAGTAGTATGAAGTGATAGTAACAGAGAGTATGACAGTAGTATGAAGTGATAGTAACAGTGTATGACAGTAGTATGAAGTGATAGTAACAGTGTATGACAGTAGTATGAAGTGATAGTAACAGAGAGTATGACAGTAGTATGAAGTGATAGTAACAGAGAGTATGACAGTAGTATGAAGTGATAGTAACAGAGAGTATGACAGTAGTATGAAGTGATAGTAACAGAGAGTATGACAGTAGTATGAAGTGATAGTAACAGTGTATGACAGTAGTATGAAGTGATAGTAACAGAGAGTATGACAGTAGTATGAAGTGATAGTAACAGTGTATGACAGTAGTATGAAGTGATAGTAACAGTGTATGACAGTAGTATGAAGTGATAGTAACAGAGAGTATGACAGTAGTATGAAGTGATAGTAACAGTGTATGACAGTAGTATGAAGTGATAGTAACAGAGAGTATGACAGTAGTATGAAGTGATAGTAACAGTGTATGACAGTAGTATGAAGTGATAGTAACAGAGAGTATGACAGTAGTATGAAGTGATAGTAACAGTGTATGACAGTAGTATGAAGTGATAGTAACAGAGAGTATGACAGTAGTATGAAGTGATAGTAACAGTGTATGACAGTAGTATGAAGTGATAGTAACAGTGTATGACAGTAGTATGAAGTGATAGTAACAGAGAGTATGACAGTAGTATGAAGTGATAGTAACAGTGTATGACAGTAGTATGAAGTGATAGTAACAGTGTATGACAGTAGTATGAAGTGATAGTAACAGTGTATGACAGTAGTATGAAGTGATAGTAACAGTGTATGACAGTAGTATGAAGTGATAGTAACAGTGTATGACAGTAGTATGAAGTGATAGTAACAGAGAGTATGACAGTAGTATGAAGTGATAGTAACAGTGTATGACAGTAGTATGAAGTGATAGTAACAGAGAGTATGACAGTAGTATGAAGTGATAGTAACAGTGTATGACAGTAGTATGAAGTGATAGTAACAGAGAGTATGACAGTAGCCTTATAGTAGGGAGGCTTTATATGAGAGCAGTCGGGTTGTTTGATCAGTAGAAAGTGATAATGAGTCGTTTATTTGCTTCCCCTGAGCTAACACTCTCTGCTGTGTAACCCGGCAACTCCCGGGGCCCCGATTCTGTCTCTTCTTATTGTGGCCTTTAATATCGGCCCCAGCACTAACCCCCCAGCTCATTGTGCATAAACTAATCCCACCCACTCCCTTTTGTCTGGGGGGCCCCTGTTTATAGAAGCCTACACATTGCTCTTCTGTACAGCACCCGTGGGTGGGCTTCCTTCTGCACCCTGACATCTCTCATATAAAGCAGGTGCTCCTGCCCACCCCATAGAGAATCATGGGACAGCGCCCCCCAGTGGCAGACACACATGGACAGGTTAAGCTAAAGGAGTATTTTTGCGCAGACCTGCAGAGGGGGCTGTTTCACTGTATGAGCAGCAGTGTGACCCCACGGGGCCCATTAGTACCAGCCTCACCCCCAGTACCCAGTCTTGCTCTTTGGGGGGCACCACTACCATCCAAATAATTCCCAGATAAATGACTGTGTGCCAGTTAAAGGGAAACTGAGCCCTTTTGTAACTGACCTTCATTTTATTCTCCTACAGTCACATGGGCAATGCGCGGGGCATCAATATTGAATGGTGGGTTCCTGATAAAAGAAGAAATTTACAGGTTTGATCCTACTTATCTGTCCAAACCCTGCCCAATACTCACGCCGGCTGCTAATTGGCTGCTGGGCATTGGCCCAAGAGCTGACACAGCAAGTCTAATGATCCAGTGCAGCTCCAGCTGGAGAACGTTCCCAGATTTCATTTCTAATTGGCACCCACACCCCCACCCTATAGCTCTTGGCTGCTTCTTGCACCCTACTGGCAGCCGGCAGGTATTTTCTCTGCTTGTGTTGTACCTCCATCGACTGCCAGCTCTTTAGGTTATTATATTGCCCAGCCCTCTGCATCCACATTAATATCCTTCCTATTCACATCCATTTCTGTCTGAGCTTTAATAATAGTAACACTGTGCAAAGCCCCTGCCATTGTAAGCAGCAGTCCTGTCCTGCTTTATGGCAGCTGAGATTCTAGCTATCTGTATAACAGAACATTCTGTCCCAGTGGCTGCACAGATCCTATCTGATCCCCATTGTAAGCAGCAGTCCTGCCCTGCTTTATGGCAGCTGAGATTCTAGCTATCTGTATAACAGAACATTCTGTCCCAGTGGCTGCACAGATCCTATCTGATCCCCATTGTAAGCAGCAGTCCTGTCCTGCTTTATGGCAGCTGAGATTCTAGCTATCTGTATAACATATATTTCTCCCCAGGTCTCCCCCATAAATCATCGAATACAGAGCATACCCCTAACTGTGAGGCACAGGGTGTGGGGTGATTGTATCCCAATGCTGCAGTACAACTCGTGGAATGAGCCAATACATTCATATTATATCACACAGTGGGGCTCATTTATGAACACTGGGCAAATGTGTCCATGGGCAGTTACCTATAGCAACCAATCAGTGATTGGCTTTTTCAAACCAGCTGCAAGTAGAACAATGGATACAGCAATTTGATTGGTTGCCATGGGTTACTGCCCATGGGCAAATTTGTCCCATGTTGATAAATGACCCCAGTGTGTATTAGTTCCACCTCCCCTGCTGGAAGACTGTTCCCTGTTTCTGTAAAGTATGTACATAGGAAGGATAGGCCACACCCACTTTTTTAGTCCATGCCCACTTTATGGCCACACCCTTCTAAAGGCGTGTCTTTAAATAATTGAAAGAAATGTGAAATCTCATGCCCATTATATGATCTAATGAGAGTGTTGAGTCCTCAATCCACAGTGTAATCAATTGAAAGCTGTTCATGGAGATACAAATTTGTCCTGACAATTCACACTTGAGCAGATTGATGCGACACTGGCCTTACACCTCCCTATTAGATTGTAAGCTCTATAGGGCAGGGGTTACTTCCTACTGTCTTTTACTTAATCTCTGTATATTGATTAGAAAACTAAGAACTAACATACCCAGCTCAGTGTCAGTCCTCTTGGAGCAGCCACATTCCAGGGGCCCCACTTACAAGTGGAAGGATAAAAGGCTCCGGGGCCACACTGCATTCTC
Source organism: Xenopus petersii (assembly GCA_038501925.1). NCBI lineage: Eukaryota > Metazoa > Chordata > Amphibia > Anura > Pipidae > Xenopus > Xenopus petersii. Next base: position 157,589,871 of record CM076676.1, on the reverse strand, counting down.
ATTACCTTTAATAGAAACATAAAGAACCAGTTCCAACGGACACAAAGGGAAACTTCAGACAATCAAATATAAAAATAAACTGTTACAGCCCCACGGAGGGGAATGTCCTCAGTGTCTGGGGCCCCGTTACTGGCCAGCAGGTGGGGGGCAGGAGCCCGAGAGGGATAATAAGGCACAGACGGCATCAGCCTCAGACGGGGAGCACTGGGGGAATGTGGAAATGTCGCCCCCTGGAGAGGGGGGTTCAAGAGCCTGGTTTTCCACCTCGCTCTCCTCGCACAATGGCGGCCACTGGCACTTTTCCAAGGGAGGAGTCTGGCCTCTTGTGTCTGTATAGGAGGAGCCAATCGGTGCAAGGGGAGCTGCAGGAGGACTCTTGTGTGAGGAGGCGGGAGCTGCAGGAGGACTCTTGTGTGAGGCGGGTGCTGCAGGAGGACTCTTGTGTGAGGAGGCGGGTGCTGCAGGAGGACTCTTGTGTGAGGAGGCGGGTGCTGCAGGAGGACTCTTGTGTGAGGAGGCGGGTGCTGCTGGGGACTCACAGGGAGCCATGATGGGAGGGGGGGTGTCCAGGGAGAAACAGCTGAAAATCTGAGGAAAAAGAAAGTGAAGATTGTATTTAGCCTTTAATAGAAAGCCCCACCCCCTGGAAGGTGTCACTCACTTTTTGGGTCCCAGGAGACAGGCAGTTGTAGGTGCGGTGCCCGGGGCTCATTAAGGGGTCGCTGTAGAAATAATCGGCACAGTTGAAAGTAAATCCTGCAGGGGCATAAGAAGGGGCATTAGTCAGGGCATTTGCCAGGGGCAAAGCTTTGGAGGTTACACCGGGAGGGGGGTAATGGGGGCAATTATGAGGAATGAGCGTGGGTACGACACCCCCCCATATTGACTGGGCACAGGCAGGGCACCCTCTCTGCTGCGGGCAGTGACCCCCGTGTGGGGGAGGTTTAATGGAGGAAAAGAACAGAAATAAAGCACAGATGGAACATGTCGTTTTGTTCCCTTACTGCCTCCTTCTGCCATTATTAGTATTAATATGTCTCCATAGCAACCAGGACGTCAGCCGAAGCACAGCCAGGTACATACAGCAGCCGAAAGTCACTGGCGGGCAAACACGAGTCAGCTGGAAGCCACGTGCACCCACCACCCGTGCACCCAAGGGCTCCTCCTCTAATCCTGCGCCTTTAAAGGGGAAATAACGCTGGGTTCACCATACATACAAGTGCTGCACACCTGAACTTAGTCCTGTCTTCCTATAGAGTATAGTATATAATTATATATATAGTAATATCAATATATGTGTGTGTATGTATATATCTATATGTATATATGTGTATGATGTACAATATCAATATATGTGTGAGATACAGATCATTATCCCAAGTTTGGGGGTGCAGGAGTATAGAGGGACAGTGGGGTTCCTGACTGATGTACAATATCAATATATGTGTGAGATACAGATCATTATCCCAAGGTTTGGGGGTGCAGGAGTATAGAGGGACAGTGGGGTTCCTGACTGATGTACAATATCAATACAGAGTGAATGTAACATAGAACAGGTTCAGTAACCCTATAGAGAAGCAGTGTCTGAACAGCTGGTTGCGACTTCACGTCAGTCCTTTCCCTCGGCTGAACTCAGGACTTTGGACTCCCCCCCCATTCCCAGCGCCACTGTGGTGTGATGTCTGGTTACAATCAGTCTCCAGTGCACAGAAGGGACATTGCTGGGAGTTGCCGCCCAACTCCCTGCGCAATACAATATTGGGCAACTCACCTAATTCCTTCCTTTTGTCCATGTCGGGGGTCGGCAGCCCCTGGTGTAGAGCGACGGCGGAGTAGTAGGCCTGAAAGGAGGGGTGGTGCAGGACCCGGGAGCTGTGGTTGGTGGGGCAGTTCCCTGGGGGTATAACATGGAGGGCAGTTAATTAAAGTGACATTAGGGGTAATAAGTAAGAGGGGGGGGGCAGGGCAATTCTCACCTGTGCCGTGGGGTATCTGTGCCAATGTTCTGGGATGCAGACCCTCATTCTCCCTCTTTCTCTCATCACCAGCCCTGCAAGAGTGGCTACAACTTAAAGGGGAAGTAATACTATGAAGACTAATTGCAATATGTGTTAAAATACTGTCATGTGATATACCATTATATGCAAGGGCCCTATTGGCTCTTCAGTCTCAAGTAGGGATGCACCGAATCCAGGATTCGGTTCGGGATTCGGCCAGGATTCGGCCTTTTTCAGCAGGATTCGGATTCGGCCGAATCCTTCTGCCCGGCCGAACCGAATCCGAATCCTAATTTGCATATGCAAATTAGGGGTGGGGAGGGCAATCACGTGACTTTTTGTCACAAAACAAGGAAGTAAAAAAAAATTTCCCCTTCCAACCCCTAATTTGCATATGCAAATTAGGATTCGGATTCGGTTCGGTATTCGGCCAAATCTTTCACGAAGGATTCGGGGGTTCGGCCGAATCCAAAATAGTGGATTCGGTGCATCCCTAGTCTCAAGGGGAGGAGCTTTAACATTAGTGAAGTAACAACAACATGGCACCTGAGAATAACCCAGCCTGGGGGCATTAGCAACTTTAACACACTCACCTGAAATCCTCCTGCCAACAGTCACAGCCTTCCTCCTCACAGCTCCAACCCTCCTCCTCCTCCATCCATGCGTCCTCACACTGTTCCTGCAACACATACACAATCCATTGCCCCTGCTGCCAGCTCCATACCCCTGCCATCAGGGGGCCCCACTTATACTGTATACCCCCCCTTAGGACTAGAGAAGTTTCATTTAAAGGAACAGAGTACGGGGTTCATCACAGTGAGGACAGTGAGGTTGGGGAATGCACCTCCAGTCAACTATAGTAAGGATACCAGATTCATTCAAAGTACATACTGGGACATATAGCCATTGTGGCAAGTTTCTCACAAGCAGCAGTATAAATGCAACTTCCTGCTCATTTCCCACAGATGGGCAGCAGTATAAACGCAACTTCCTCCTCATTTCCCACAGACGAGCAGCAGTATAAATGCAACTTCCTGTTTATTTCCCACAGACGAGCAGCAGTATAAATGCAACTTCCTGTCCATTTCCCACAGACGGGCAGCAGTATAAATGCAACTTCCTTCTCATTTCCCACAGACGAGCAGCAGTATAAATGCAACTTCCTGTCCATTTCCCACAAACGAGCAGCAGTATAAATGCAGCTTCCTGTTCATTTCCCACAGACGAGCAGCAGTATAAATGCAACTTCCTGTCCATTTTCCACAGACGAGCAGCAGTATAAATGCAACTTCCTGTCCATTTCCCACAGACGAGCAGCAGTATAAATGCAACTTCCTGTTCATTTCCCACAGACGAGCAGCAGTATAAATGCAACTTCCTGTCCATTTCCCACAGACGAGCAGCAGTATAAATGCAACTTCCTGTCCATTTCCCACAGACGGGCAGCAGTATAAATGCAACTTCCTGTTCATTTCCCACAGACGGGCAGCAGTATAAATGCAACTTCCTGTTTATTTCCCACAGACGAGCAGCAGTATAAATGCAACTTCCTGTTTATTTCCCACAGACGAGCAGCAGTATAAATGCAACTTCCTGTTCATTTCCCACAGACGAGCAGCAGTATAAATGCAACTTCCTGTTCATTTCCCACAGACGAGCAGCAGTATAAATGCAACTTCCTGTCCATTTCCCACAGACGAGCAGCAGTATAAATGCAACTTCCTGTCCATTTTCCACAGACGAGCAGCAGTATAAATGCAACTTCCTGTTCATTTCCCACAGACGGGCAGCAGTATAAATGCAACTTCCTGTTCATTTCCCACAGACGGGCAGCAGTATAAATGCAACTTCCTGTTTATTTCCCACAGACGGGCAGCAGTATAAATGCAACTTCCTGTTTATTTCCCACAGACGGGCAGCAGTATAAATGCAACTTCCTGTTCATTTCCCAGACGGGCAGCAGTATAAATGCAACTTCCTGTTCATTTCCCACAGACGAGCAGCAGTATAAATGCAACTTCCTGTTCATTTCCCACAGACGAGCAGCAGTATAAATGCAACTTCCTGTTCATTTCCCACAGACGGGCAGCAGTATAAATGCAACTTCCTGTTCATTTCCCACAGACGGGCAGCAGTATAAATGCAACTTCCTGTTTATTTCCCACAGACGGGCAGCAGTATAAATGCAACTTCCTGTTTATTTCCCACAGACGAGCAGCAGTATAAATGCAACTTCCTGTCCATTTCCCACAGACGGGCAGCAGTATAAATGCAACTTCCTTCTCATTTCCCACAGACGAGCAGCAGTATAAATGCAACTTCCTGTCCATTTCCCACAAACGAGCAGCAGTATAAATGCAGCTTCCTGTTCATTTCCCACAGACGAGCAGCAGTATAAATGCAACTTCCTGTCCATTTTCCACAGACGAGCAGCAGTATAAATGCAACTTCCTGTCCATTTCCCACAGACGAGCAGCAGTATAAATGCAACTTCCTGTTCATTTCCCACAGACGAGCAGCAGTATAAATGCAACTTCCTGTCCATTTCCCACAGACGAGCAGCAGTATAAATGCAACTTCCTGTCCATTTTCCACAGACGGGCAGCAGTATAAATGCAACTTCCTGTTCATTTCCCACAGACGGGCAGCAGTATAAATGCAACTTCCTGTTTATTTCCCACAGACGAGCAGCAGTATAAATGCAACTTCCTGTTTATTTCCCACAGACGAGCAGCAGTATAAATGCAACTTCCTGTTCATTTCCCACAGACGAGCAGCAGTATAAATGCAACTTCCTGTTCATTTCCCACAGACGAGCAGCAGTATAAATGCAACTTCCTGTCCATTTCCCACAGACGAGCAGCAGTATAAATGCAACTTCCTGTCCATTTTCCACAGACGAGCAGCAGTATAAATGCAACTTCCTGTTCATTTCCCACAGACGGGCAGCAGTATAAATGCAACTTCCTGTTCATTTCCCACAGACGGGCAGCAGTATAAATGCAACTTCCTGTTTATTTCCCACAGACGGGCAGCAGTATAAATGCAACTTCCTGTTTATTTCCCACAGACGGGCAGCAGTATAAATGCAACTTCCTGTTCATTTCCCAGACGGGCAGCAGTATAAATGCAACTTCCTGTTCATTTCCCACAGACGAGCAGCAGTATAAATGCAACTTCCTGTTCATTTCCCACAGACGAGCAGCAGTATAAATGCAACTTCCTGTTCATTTCCCACAGACGGGCAGCAGTATAAATGCAACTTCCTGTTCATTTCCCACAGACGGGCAGCAGTATAAATGCAACTTCCTGTTTATTTCCCACAGACGGGCAGCAGTATAAATGCAACTTCCTGTTTATTTCCCACAGACGGGCAGCAGTATAAATGCAACTTCCTGTTCATTTCCCAGACGGGCAGCAGTATAAATGCAACTTCCTGTTCATTTCCCACAGACGAGCAGCAGTATAAATGCAACTTCCTGTTCATTTCCCACAGACGAGCAGCAGTATAAATGCAACTTCCTGTTCATTTCCCACAGACGAGCAGCAGTATAAATGCAACTTCCTGTTCATTTCCCACAGACGAGCAGCAGTATAAATGCAACTTCCTGTTCATTTCCCACAGACGGGCAGCAGTATAAATGCAACTTCCTGTTTATTTCCCACAGACGGGCAGCAGTATAAATGCAACTTCCTGTTTATTTCCCACAGACGGGCAGCAGTATAAATGCAACTTCCTGTTCATTTCCCACAGACGAGCAGCAGTATAAATGCAACTTCCTGTTCATTTCCCACAGACGAGCAGCAGTATAAATGCAACTTCCTGTTCATTAATTCTTTCAGTTCCGCAGATGAAAATGTCGGACACAGTCAGAACTGAACTACAAGTCTCCACACAGTGAAATGAAGGAATATGTTGCTATTAATAGGAAAAGGCACATGAAAGTGACACATAAAAGAGCTTTCCTTTTCCTTTATTTCCTCATATCTCCATGTTTCCCTGTTGACAGTCTCTCCCTGCAGTGCTCTCTGCTTCTCTCTGTTTCCCTTTGTTTCTCTCAGCTTCTCTCTGCTGTCCTGCCTCGAGCTTCTCCTCCATAGTGTCACACACAGGCCACACACAGACACATTGGGGCAACAGAGGAGGGGTAACTTGTCCCTTTGGTTATTACACACATATAATAAGTAGAGGAGCAGGAGGGCGGGGCATATTAAGCGCACAGGTGGAGCAGGCCGGGGACATTCCAGGGGATAAAGAGGCTTAAATGGGCAGGTCCCCAGGAGACGGGGACAGGTGGAACCTCACACTATCAGGGCCGGATTTACATGGTGGGCGCCCCCAGGCCCACTGCTGTTCGTCGCCCCTGTCCCCTCCAGGGGGACAGGAGCAATGTGGATTGGCACACATGAAATGTAAAAAATTATTGCATCCCCAGTTATTTGAACCAATGTGGGTGTGGTTGGGCAGCATGCCGCCCCCCTAAAATCCTGCCGCCCTAGGCCCGGGCCTAGGTGGCCTTTCCACAAATCCGGGCCTGCACACTATGGGGGGGCGGCGTGTTCCTCTCCAGCTGTGGCTGAACCACGACTCCCAGAAGCCCCTGTGTGACTAAATGTAACCACAAGACAGGGGAGGTTCTTATATTGGGGGCGGGGTTAGACAGAGGGAACCAATGAGAAATCAGCTTTGTGTGGAGTCGGTAATTATGCCCCGCCCCAATACCCATCCCACGTGATTAGATACAGCCCATACAGGACACGCCCCCACTGAGTCCCCTCCCCCATTGCCAAACTCTCCTCCCCTCCAGCTCTGGACTCCTCCCATTATTTCAGTCTGTGCCTCCTGCTGCCCACAGCTGTCATGTCTCCATCTGTACCAGTAACAAGACTGGGGGCGGGGCCCTCGTACCTACAGAAAGCCAAGCGCAGCTCCGCCAGTCCCACTTCCGGCCGCTAGATGGCGCGCACTGATACTGATTGCGCAATAATAGTGCGCGTGTAATTCACCAATAAGTCGCCACCTGGCGTTGGGAGGCTGTTCAGCACCAGACGTTCCGTAGACCTTCGAGACGCGTTCGGCTGAAAGCTGATTGGCGCCACCTTGTGCCCGGGGAGAGGAAGTGCAAGTAGAACATGACAGTGTTTGTGAGGGGTGTGTGTGGCTCTCAGCCAATGAGCTGCTGGGAGAATTCTCTGTAGCCAATCATTAAAGGAAGGGGCGGCAACAGGGGGGGCATATGAGACCAGTGTTGTGCCCCAATCACTGAGACTTCCTGTCACTCTGCACCGCCCATACCCACCCTCCTCCTCAACTGCACGTGATCACTGACCCCTCCCCAATATCAGTGATACAGGGGCGAGTCAGATACAAATGCTGAATAACAGGGAATGCTGGGACTTGTAGTACAATGTCAGATTTAGGCCTCTACTTTGCACATCCCCCAAATATTGTGTCTGTGTGTCCCCCCACACCCCAAAAATATATACAGACAACTTTATTGACTCCTCATAGCTGTGACTAAGGACTGATGGGAATGTGATAGGAACCTTAGATTGTAAGCTCACTGGAACACAGACTGATGGGAATGTGATAGGAACCTTAGATTGTAAGCTCACTGGGACACAGACTGATGGGAATGTGATAGGGACCTTAGATTGTAAGCTCACTGGGACACAGACTGATGGGAATGTGGCTGGGGGGTCCCTCACCCCTCATGTCCCTCAGCCACAACCCCCTCTGGCCCCCCCCTGAGTGCACTTTATTGAATGTTGAAACATCGGGGGGGGGGGAGGTGAAGGTTGAGCCCAATGTAATGAGGTAACACTTACCTGTCCTGTGAGGAAACTCATGGAGAGCAGGAAGGGGGCGGAGCTGCCATCTGCAGGTGACATGTGGTACTGCATGCTGAATTCCTTCCAACCTGAATGCTGTGAGCAGATCACTGGAGTTTGGGGTGCAGTCAGGAGGGCTGGGGTTTGGGGGTGCAGTCAGGAGGGCTGGAGTTTGGGGTGCAGTCAGGAGGGCTGGAGTTTGGGGTGCAGGCAGGAGGGCTGGAGTTTGGGGTGCAGGCAGGAGGGCTGGAGTTTGGGGTGCAGTCAGGAGGGCTGGAGTTTGGGGTGCAGGCAGGAGGGCTGCAGTAGAACTCACCCTTGGATAACAATGTTCAGCAGTTAAAGGGCTGATGCCTCAGGAAGGAATTAGTTTCAGTAATTGGAGGTTATTGATCAGGTGATGGGAGTTATGAGACTTTTGCCCCTCTGCTCTCACCTTGTCCTGATTGGGCAGCACTGGATTGTGGGAATCAGTGGATTAACCATTTGATGCCAGAAGGGCAGCACGTTACCCAGGGATTGTTTATAAGTGTTTTTTCCTCTATGTGCCAATTAAATCAGAGAAACAAGGAATCCCCTTCCTGCAGCCTAATGATTTACCTGCAGACTGCACTTCTTTCTGCTCCACCATGCACTCGCCTATAATTAACTGTCACTTAACCTTCAACAATATGGATAACATTTTTCATGTTGGGGCGGATACATCGCAGGGATTGTTTATTCAGGAGGATTGGTGAATGAGTGTGAGGTTCTGCCCCCCTGTTACTGGATCCCCTCCCCCCACTATATTCTTGGCTCCACCTCCTCAGCCACACGGAATAGCTCAGTCCAGGCAAATTGTATGGCATCTCCCACTGTATGGATCACTGGCAAACGATTGTGGCCTATTGCAAATGATGGATAAAATAAATAAAACATTTTGCCTGTGGATTCTATACAAACGTCATTTTATAAAGGTTCTATGACCATATAAAGGCACAAGGCTGCAGGCTGAGTTATACAGGGAACTCTGAGTATCACTCATGTATTATAAGGGATAATGTACCCCCTACTGTAAATGATAAGGATATTAGAAGTCACTGAGGGGTTGTTCTGTGACCATATAAAGGCACAAGGCTGCAGGCTGAGTTATACAGGGAACTCTGAGTATCACTCATGTATAATAAGGGATAATGTACCCCCTACTGTAAATGATAAGGATATTAGAAGTCACTGAGGGGTTGTTCTGTGACCATATAAAGGCACAAGGCTGCAGGCTGAGTTATACAGGGAACTCTGAGTATCACTCGTGTATTATAAGGGATAATATACCCCCTACTGTAAATGATAAGGATAAGAGTATCACTCATGTATTATAAGGAATAATTTTGCACTTGGGCAGATAATGATTAAGCCTTTAACTGATTTCATGAATATTCTGCTCAGGGTAAAACACACAACGTTGGGGGTTTAGGTCACTGATTATTATTATTAATTTGTTCAAAAAACAGAAAAGAGGAAAAGGCATGAAAACAATGTGGAACAGATGATATATATCTACATTATTATGGAATGTACAAATATGTTGGATGGAGGAAGGAATTGTATGATACGAGCAGGTCCCTGAGAGCTGTGGCTTTGCCATTCTTGGGGTGTAGGCAGAGTGGTCACATTCTTGGGGTGCAGACAAGACTGGTCACATTCCGGGGGTCACAGACAGGACGGGTCATACTCTGGGGGGGGACGAGCAGAACTGGACGAGAGTCTGGACTGTTGCACACACCCGAACGAGCCCCTCACTTTCCAGAATATCGTGGGGTGAACAAACGTTTTCCTGGGGAAGGTGAGAAAGAATTGATGGGCAGGAGGGATGGGGAACATGCAGGAGGAACACACAGAAATCCAAACAGTGGGAGGGCAAGGAGACAATGGGCCTCATTCTCTGGGGACGAGGAGGAAATGGGGGGACACAGGAGCAGAGAGAGAAAAGACAATATAGTGGAACCCACAAATACACGGTTCCTACCCATAATCCCCAGTGGCTGTGATGCGGCTCATTCTCAGCACAGGGGAATCATGGAGTCAAGGCTGCCCCCCGCTGGGGCAATAGGGCAGAAGACCTTCTCTTGAGTAAAGATCCAATGTAAAGTGTACAATGGGACCCCCTTGTGTTTAGGGGGAGAAGTCTTTGGGTACAACAGTGATAAGATGGGGCAGATAGTCATAGTATGACCATGGAGGCAGCTTTGGGTAGTCACATTCATTGATGGGGGGTCATTCTCAGGCTGCTGCCCCAACTCTCCTTCTTACAATGTAATACAGAGGGTAAGAAGCCATTTCCCAGAATTCCTTCCTCAGGTATCAGGGGTATCACAGAGCTAAATAGTAAAACAACAGGGACATGTAGCCTCGTGTTTGGGCCTAGAAAGGTCCCACTTCCTTCATTCTTGTCAGCACCCACGGGTGCCCTTTTTATCCATATACATCCCCCCTCCATCACACAAAACCAACCACTAATGGATCTTCCAACATTCAGATAAAATGGACCCCTCCCAGTCCCACTGGTTGCTCTTTCCCTGCACCATGGTCATTCTTTGGAAGGAACCATGTTCAACCTGAAATGTTGGGATCAGAAATATGGGTCCAAGCAGGAAGACTATAGGCCCAGAACATTCTGACGGACTGAGAAGGGTTCAGACAACTCCCAAAGGTTCCTCATAGCACCCAAAGGAAGCTCAAATGTCCCTGTATTGTGGTTCTTAACTCGGTTATGGAAGCATCACTTTTAGGGGATAACCCAGTTTTCTTTAAATCTTCATAGCTAATGGTTTCTAAAAACAGATTGGGGGGGGGGGGATTGACCCACCACCACACCCTGTTGGGGTTACACCACCATTACACCCAGGATTCCTGCATTCATTGAGGCTACTTACCTACAGGAACCCAGAGGAACTTAGGGTTGCTCATAAACTGGGTCTTCTCCTCTGCACCACAAGGGTCCCACAGTGGACTTCCAAAGTGCTCCTCAAATCTCCTGCCCCTTATACACTATATGGCCCAAAGTACCCGGACACCTGCCTGTCACTCCTCATTTCCCAACCATTGGGAATGAAGTTAGTCCTACCTTTTGGTCCCTACTCTCCACCTAATATCTCAACAATGTTGCTGGCAGTTGCTTCCATTCAGCCATCAATGAGGTTGGCACTGATGTTGAGGATCAGGCTCACAGATTGGGTTCCAGTTCACCCCACAGGGGTTCAGTTGGGTTGAGGTCAGGTTCTTCCAACCTAAATACCTGGCTCTGTGCACAGGGGGATTAATGTTCTAAAAAAGGACAGGGCCTTAAAGAGGAGCTTTGCCTTTAATTTAACTTAGGATGTAGACATATGACCCCCATATGACAGTTTGAAAGAGGTAAAAGATTACAAATATTTCAAAAACGTTTTAAGTTACTTTAAAGGTGAACCCCCCTCTCCTGTTCCTGCAAAACCAGGAGTCCTTCACCCAAACCAGTGACAGTACTGCCCATTAATCATCCACCATTACCATTAGGAGCAGGTAGTGTTCTCCTGGTTTCCCCTCAGACTGGGAGGTGCAATTTATTACTCATGACAAGGTCTAGCAGTGCAGCCAAACTTGAAACTGGCAGTTGCAGAGTACAACTCCAAGGAGCCCTGCCTATACAGAACCTGGTCTTAGAAGGAGAGATATTGCCAACTTTTTGGAGGAGGGTTCTTGATGGCCACCCAATGAATTCCTAGAATTCCAATCAATCCATTAATAAGAAACATTTAATCATAAATAAAAGACTTGTGAAAGTAGAGCTACTCATCATCATTATACAGTGTGGCAAGTCTATCAGTGTGTGGATACTCAGCATCACTATGTATGTGCAGACATATTAGTGTTGGGTATATACAGTACAGATATATAAATAGTGTGCTCAGGGAGCACAAACCATCTCTAGGCACTAGCGGGTAGGTGGGCACTAGTTCTTATGGCATATATTAAAGGAAAACTCATATATTAAGGCAGATGTATATAAATACACAACTTCTATTATTGTACCAGTAATTGCAGCAAATGGGGGGGGACGGGAAACGGCCAGGGAACCCACAACAATTCGGGGCCCATGACAGTAAATGTATCCCCCTATGTTTAAGGCTCTGCTGCCGTTGCCTATGGGTAAATGAGGAGGACTGCCCCCAATTGGCATTACTGTCCAGCGTAGTATGGATGCTCCACCACCATTGTGTATGCAACTGTCATCTAATCTGACACTGCACATTCCAATATGGTCAGTGAGTCAATGTTAAAAGGCTTTGCCACTGGGTTGGTCCTTAATTACATGGGGCGGCCCGTTGAGCGCGTAAGGCTTGGAGACCAACACAAATGGCGTGGCCTAGTCAATGGATAAAGCTCCATAGAGGAAAAGGCACAGAATTAAGGCAGTAGTCCCCCCCCCCCCTGTAGGGGACCTATTGCTGCTCTTCCTTACACTGAGAGGACACTGTCAGTCAGCACTAATTCTACATTCCCAACAGCCAATCAGAAGCACAGGAAGGAGAATATGGAGCCAGTAGTCACCTCATAGTCATTACCGGACGGCTCAATTAATAGTGTCCTCAAAAGCAGCAAGCTTTCCCACCTGAGCTACTGGAACCAGGGGCCCCATACTACATATATTAACTACTATGCGACAGCAGGAGGCACAGCAAACGACTGGATAATCCGACTGGCACACGGGAGGCACTATGCAGAGAAGCAGCCAACGTGTAGCCCCAGAGGCAACTAGTGAGAACTAAACAAGTGGCTACATTGCAATGAGCTTGCTGTAGGCCGTGTATAGCGCCAGCATGAAGAGAGCGTAGAAGAGCAGGAAGCCGGTGTATGGAGTCAGGAGCGGAGTGGGGGGCGGACAGGACTCTGACGCCTCAGGATACAGCTCTGAGGTGGGGGGCAAGGAGGAGGCTTCTCCAGGGGGCAGCAGCAGGAGACAAGATACCGTCCTTTGTACGATGAGGGGGTGCTCTCCTCCCAGGATGTCAGTGGCCAAGCAAAGATCTCGCTGCACAAGACACAAAGGAGATACACAGACAGGAGCCAGAGAGAGAGGAGAGCACACAGTGTGTTAGACCAGGAGTACAGGGGTGTGAGGAGAGAAGAAGAGGAGGAGGGGTGTGAGTTGGAGTAGAGAGAGATGAGTAGGGAGTGTGTGTAGGAGACAATTGCACATGTAGACAGCCGGGTGTAGTGGGACAAGGAGTAGAAGGAATGTGTAGAAGGAAGATGAAGAAGAGAGAAGAATTAAGGAGGAGAAGAGAAATGAGAGTGAGTAGGAGGAATAAAGATACAGCAGAGGGAGAGAAGCAAGAGAAAAGAGATACACATTAATACACTGAAGCACAGACCAGAAGCAGCTCAATATCTCTCTATCCAGTAACAACCAGTAGAGCATGCGGGGGCAGAATCACATGGGAAACAGGACAGTCTTGGAGTGGCTACTGGAAATTTCCCTGGCACTAAGCACCCCCACCAGCGGCACATGCACCCACATACAGCCTGGCACTGGGGAGAGTCCAGACAGTCTACTAAGGAACTGGGGGAAGGAGAATTACTGGAAAGGAAGGATTAAAGCAATGAATGGGGTGAGACTGGGGAAGGATAGCGGATACCCCAATACCCCCAGATATAAGCACTGGATACAGTATCTGTATTGGGGGACAAGGAATAGAGTGTAGGGAAGAGGGGTTACTAATACAGAGATATGAGGAGGAGACAGAGGAAGGACAGTCAATACCCCACTTCCCTCTCATATAAATAATAAAATCAGTTGTGGGGCACAAGGAATACAGAGCAGGAGGGAGAGGGGGAGCAATTACCTCAGGGACCCCGATCCTACGACACGCATCCAGAAAACTATCCACATTCTTCCTGCACTTGATTGCGTTGAGTTTAGGCTGGGGAGGAAGAGAAGCAACATGAGTCCCCCCGCAAAGGCCAAGATGTATTGCTCATAGACAAGAGGTACCTTACCACTGCGGGGGAGGGTACGTGAATGGAGGGGATGGTGCGAGGCCGCAGGTGATTGAGCAGTTGGCAGAGCATCACTCCGTTGGCAAGAGATTCTCCAATGGGCTCCCTGAGTGTGACGGGTAAGCGAGACTCTATGTCCTGGGAAGAGACAGTTGGGAGGGAGAAGACAGTTAGGGATTGGGGAGACACAGATGAAGGAGGAATGGGGGGTCTGACAGACAAAGTTGAGCTGCAGAGTGGGGGTAGAAGTAATGCACCTTGCGGAGCTGCAACAGCAGAGCTTTCTCATCAAAGGGGGGCCGGGGGTTCCGTAACCTCACAGGACTGCACTGCTCCATGGGACTCACATCTGAGGGGCTGGAAGCTGAAAATATAAAGAAGTTAATGAAAGAGTGAGTGTGAGTGGGCACATGTGGCTGGGAATGGGGAACATTCTGTACAGCTATGGCTATAATGATATATATTGTGATTTATGTACAAGCCATGGGGCCACACCTGCAGCAAAGATGCACCTTGGGCACAGGATTATCAGGCTGCCACTATTATGGGAGATATTAAATCACTATTATGGGAGTTATGTCATCACTATTATGGGAGATATTATCTCGTCACTATTATGAAAGATATTGTCTAATCACTATTATGGGAGATATCTCGTTACTATTATGGGAGATCATCTAGTCACTATTATGGGAGATTATCTAATCATTATTATGGGAGATATTGTCTAATCACTATTATGGGAGATATCTCGTTACTATTATGGGAGATCATCTAGTCACTATTATGGGAGATTATCTAATCATTATTATGGGAGATATTGTCTAATCACTATTATGGGAGTTATCTTGTCGCTTTGGGAGGTATTATATAGTCATTATGGGAGATATCTTGTCACTATTATGGGAGATATTGTCTAATCACTATAATGGGAGATATTATCTAGTCACTATTACAGGAGATATTATCTAATCACTATTACGGGAGATATTATTTTGTCACTGTTATGTGAGATATTATCTAGTCGCTGATTGTACTGAAGGCAGTGCCACTTACCCGCAGTGCCACGTAGTCCCCCCCGTGAGTAGGATCTAAAGAGAAAGCTGCTGGGTTTCTGGGTGGCACTAACACATGAGTCTATGGGAAAGATACAGGGAGTTATAAGTACACAGCTCAGCCCACTATAAATTTCTCTCAGACCTCCAATGAAAACATTAGTCTGTACCTGAGGATAAGGAGGTAGGTGAGGTTGGGTTAGAGATACTCGACTGGGAGCCCTGCAATGAGATCAGAGAAAGTAACTGTATTGGATGTAAGAATTGCCTTTTGCTCGTCCTCCTAAAATCCCTTTCTATTTCTAATGCATCCAAACAGCTCCTCCTAGTGCCTAACTCCATCCTATCCACGGTACTATTCTTATATAAGCCTCTGTGTAGCCTCCACTTCCCAGTAACTCCTCCTACTGCGCCATATTTCCCTCTCTATAACTCCTCCTACTGCTCCATACACCCCTTCCTATATAACTCTCCTATTGCTCCATATACCCCTCCCTATAACTCCTCCTACTGCTCCATATTTCCCTCTCTATAACTCCTCCTACTGCTCCATACACCCCTCTCTATAACTCCTCCTACTGCTCCATACACCCCTCCCTATAACTCTCCTATTGCTCCATATACCCCTCCCTATAACTCCTCCTATTGCTCCGTATATCCCTCCCTATAACTCCTCCTACTGCTCCATACACCCCTCCCTATAACTCTCCTATTGCTCCATATACCCCTCCATTTAACTCCTTCCACTGTTCCATACAAAGCCCCATTAGAGATATAAAATGACAGACTATCCATTTGCTGTAGGAGACATGAGAATAAGTCATTATAAAAAAAGATGTTACAATTATACACTATGACCCTTTCCACTTGCAAACTCCTACCTGGCTCCGAAGTCGGCTGGGGGTATCGGCAGGGCCACTGTTTGGAGAGAAATGAAATTGTCAAAGTTACCCCTTAACACCAACGTTTCACTTGCTCATTAGTGCACAGCTAACAGCATGGCCCCGCCCATTCCCGCATCACAAATCCCAGACTTACTTCACATCGCTGGAAGGTGGAGTTGCAGGGAAAGTCGAATGGGAGGAGGACACTTTGTGTAAACTGAAACCAAAGAAACATAAAGCTAGAAACGTTCCCAATCCATCTCCAGCTGGCAAAGCCCACCCTCTCCCACAGGCACACCCACCTCTCCTTGCGATCGATTGACTGTCTGCGCAGCGCTTCTTGCTTTTGCTGCAACTGCTGCCTCTCCCTCTCGCGCCACAGCAGGAGGGTTTCTGGGCGTCGTCTCTCCTCTGCAGGGGGGTCTGGGCGGAGTCTCTCCTCTGCAGGAGGGTCCGATCGGCCAGTGGTGGGAGATACGGAGGAAGGTGCCCGCCTGCAGAACAGAAATACGATCATTCTTGGCAAAACCTCACTTTAGGATAAAGCCACATATTCAGGGACTCTTTGCCCAAGGGACTGGCCACAGCTGGAAGTTACATGGGGTAACAACCCCTATATTTAATTCCTTGGAGTTGGAACCTACCCAAAAACAAGGGGCTTCTCTTCTGTGCGGGGGGTGGAGTGATGATCCGGCTTGTGCTTTTCCTACAGAAAGAAAACAGAAGTCCGAGGGATTAATAACCGGGTGCCAATATAACATCTGTATGGAGCCACCAGCCGTCCAGTATAACTTGATCCTGTGAGCACCCGCAGCCACACATTGCTAAGCACTACTTTACTTTCCCTTTATTGTTCCTTATTCATAGAGGGCCACCATATGCCATGGGGCTGAACAACAGGGAGACAAACTACCAACCGCTGTATTGTCTGTTCAAAGATCCCACCTGACTGAATTGTACATGTACACATGCTAATAACTGCTAGTTCTTAGCACAAGCGGTGACATCACAACTGCCCATTCACCCCTAGTTTATTCTTGCAGAATTTACTTATGTCTGATACCCAGGCAATGGCAGAGAGAAACAGTTCTACATGACTTACCTGAGGGGTCACAGACATCTGGAGGCCACAGTCAGATTTCGTATCCTCCTCCTCATTTATACTCTCAACATCTGTGTGCTCAGTGTCTCCCTCTAGTGGAATAATAGTGACAATACAGTGAATGATAGTGCTGGGAGGCTTCACAATCATCTACAAAACAACATTCAGCAAATAAAGTAGCTAGAAATGCTGCACATTATGGTTTGTGGATCTGTACCAGCTAAAGGGGTGCAAGATTTTTTTCAGCAGGGCAGATCTGTGCCAGTGAAGAAACCCCAGTAGCTGCTGTCACTTCCCTGAGTCACACACACACACACACACACTATTACAGTCACAATACATGGCTGATTAGTCATTAACTCACATTACATGGGAGCTTAAAAAAACAGTGCAGTCTAGTTAATAATCAGCTTCTTTAATAGGTGTGACCTCACTTCCTGCTTGATGATTATACACGCCCCCTAAGCTTAGCTTTTCCCCAGAGCCCACTGAGCATGTGCAGTGCCACAGACACACAAACTATGCCTAACAAGATGCAAGAAGGTCTGGATCATTAATGTTATGGGGCTGTTGAACCTCTGGGCTGGTACAGAAGGTACAGACTATAAATTATAGTATTCTGCCCTGATTTTAAGGCTTAGTTTTCCTTTAACGGAGTTGTTTACCTGTCCCATTGTGTTTCTCCCTAAGCTGCTTGGAATCCCCAATGAATCCCGCAATCCTTAGTGAGAGATCTGTGAGCTCATCTGCCGACTAAGAGAGAGAGAGAGAATGAGTGAGAGTAAGTGAGAGTGAGAAAGAGTGAGTGAGAGTGAGCGAGAGAGAGTGAGACAAGCACTTGCTTATACAGTACAAGAGGTCACCACGAAGGGTGAGTGTGAGCATAAGAGAGTGTGCACTCACCTCATTGCCTGACCAGCGCTTGCTGCCACTATCTACACTGTTAAATCCAGAGTCCAGGGCTCCGTAGGGCCGGGAGGAATAGATCTCCTCAGTAAGGCTGCACAGAGGGAGGAGAGGGAGGTTGAGTATGTCTCACCTGTAACCCATTGTATTACCAACAACAAACTCCAGGCATGTTCCACATTTCCCCTTGTGATTAACCCCGGCTGTTATTCACTGTACAGTTAATTTAACAGGTCGGTAGAACCAACATGAGCCCAGAGAGAGAGCAAGAGACAAGACTACTGATATTTATCACTATTAGTGGCATAGCACCCACAGGCACCCATATTAGGCTCATATGGGTGCCTGTGGGTGCTATGCCCCCATATTAGGCTCACAAGAGCTGCAGGTTTACAGATCTAAATACTCACCAAGTAGTAAGACTTGTAGGTCGACTCAGCTTCACCCCCAGCTCTGACACCGGCTTGTTGCACGCTTCTATGTTCAGGTATTTAAAAATATGAACTTTACCCTTTAGGCAAATCTGCAGAATGAAAAAGCAGGGTGACCCTGTCATTGGGAGGGAGGCATTCCAGTGACACAGACAGAACGAGAGTCCCGCCCCCTGCAGGGTGATACAGTGACACAGACAGAAGGAGCTGAGTCCCTCCCCCTGCAGGGTGATACAGTGACACAGCCAGAAGGAGCCGAGTCCCTCCCCCTGCAGGGTGATACAGTGACACAGACAGAAGGAGAGTCCCTCCCCCTGCAGGGTGATACAGTGACACAGACAGAAGGAGCAGGGAGAGCAGATGACATGAGTCTCCTGCGTATGAATGAGAGTGGCACTTACCTGTGCAGGTGGGTACTGGAGGGGGTTATTATCCAGAATGATGGTCTGGAGGTGGCGTAGGTGTCGGTAACAGACAGGAATGTGGGTGATTCGGTTACAAGACAAATCGAGGCGTATGAGGGGCAGGTCAGACAGCTCTGGGGGGCACAATAGAGTCAAATGAAGAGGAGCAGTACAGTATATAGCAATACACTATATAACAATAGAGTATACAGCAGTAGAGTACACAGCAGTACAGTATATAGCAATAGAGTATATAGCAGTACAGTATATAGCAATACAGCCCATATAGAGGAAGAGAGTGCACTTACCATCGGGCAGCACAGACAGCTGGTTCCGGCGCAGGTTTAAATCCCGGAGACATTCCAGGGAGCCCATGTGGGGGGGCAGAGTCTGCAGATCATTACAGCTGACGTCCTGGGGTGACAAACATACAGTTACTAAAGTCCCTACACTCAGAGGGGGCACACGGGCATTGTTGGTACTTGTCACCATTAATAAATAAGCCCTCAGGTCAGACTCACCAGCTGGCGCAGACTAGTCATGGTGCCAATCTCGTCAGGCAGGGAGCCCAGCTTATTGTTACTGGCGATCAGGACTGTGAGTGGGAGGCGACAGATAGAGGGCGGCAGTGAGGGGAGCAGGTTGCGGCTGCAGAGATACAATAAATTAGCGGAAGCACTAGAGTATTACCCACAACCACCCACTCTCCCCGGGGCACTTACCTAATGTTCAGGTAGGTCAGAACCTGCAGGTTGGATATGGCAGGGGGCACCAAGCGCAGGCAGTTGTGATACAGGTTCAGCGACTCCAGTGATACCAACTGGCACATTTCTGACGGCATCTCCGAGAAGCGGTTTTTGGAAAGATCTGTGGGACCAATAAACTGCATTAAAGGAACAGGACTTGCTGAGTAATCAATGAAGATGTTTCACTACTCATCCGAGCAGCTTCTTCAGTTCAACTGACTGGTTACTCAGCAAGTCCTGTTGTTTTTACATTTACTTATACTACATACTATACCATGACCTGGTGAACATCTTCATAGATCTATGGGGAATATAAGTGCAACCATTGGATCAAGTCTAACAGCTGCCTGTAATGAAACTCAGGGATTCTGCTCAGCAGGGACAAACACAAGAAATGGATCAACTAAATGTATCAGTTTAGAACAGTTGAAGGGTCAGCGACCCGCCTCCCAGAGCTGCTTTAGAAGGTAAAAAATGACAGTTACACTTGACACAGAGAATAGAAAGTCATTGGAAAAAGTCTTTATTTCTAGTAAACTGTCAGATAGATATGCCACTTGCTCTAACAGCGTGGCTATGAGCCCCTCATACAGGTGCAAGTCCATGTGGCAGTGCCTGGCTACTGAAACACAAAAGTGGCACATCCATATGAGGGATATAGTTCCATGTAGCATCTCTACACTGGCATCAGCAGGGGCAATTGTGTGAATATTCTGTATAAGGCAGGAAAGCATGGGGGGTGCAGGTACTGGGACTGAGGCTGACAATCACTTCACATTAGCTGGTACTGCTCCATAAGTCCTGTGCTGACAGTTACACACAGGGGCACATTTAGGGTATGACAGTCAGTCCTGTACAATTACACAGAGGGGCACATTTAGGGTATGACAGTCAGTCCTGTACAGTTACACACAGGGGCACATTTAGGGTATGACAGTCAGTCCTGTACAGACAGTTACACACAGGGGCACATTTAGGGTATGACAGTCAGTCCTACACAGACAGTTACACAGAGGGGTAAATTTAGGGTATGACAGTCATTCCTGTACAGACAGTTACACAGAGGGGCACATTTAGGGTATGACAGTCAGTCCTGTACAGACAGTTACACAGAGGGGCACATTTAGGGTACAGCAGTTAGTACTATACATTTAGGGTACACAGCTTGGGGCAATTTTGGGGAGAAGACAGGACACCCCATGTGCTTATGTCACCAGAGAAAACACAGACAGAAAGAGAATTCTTGGAAAGATTCTAAAAGAAGCAGGAAAAGATTTGTGTATTTATGTATTTGTGTAACACTGGTGTATGACATGGAGCAGCCCAGGTTGTGCTCCACTGGGGGATCAGCCATTGTTATTGGCACTGGGCATATGGGGCAATGGTATAAATGTGTAGCACCCTAGTGAATGGCACCCTCAGCTGCTGCTCCTTAGTCCAGGGTGCTGCTAGAGGGAGCGGTGTGGCTGGGTGCCAGCGAGTGACTCTATTTCTGGGCCAATTCCCAGGGCCGGCTATAAAGGGGCTCATTCATTAGCCTGGCACAAGCCTGACCCTGGGACATGATGGATAACAAATATTTACACTGGTGCACGGGAGTTGCTGGGAGTGTTTCCCACACGCTGGGAGTTGGGGGAAGATAAATGCACCCGCTGCTCACGACTTCTAACAACGCAGGAAATGAATTAAAGGGAAAGTGTGGACAGGGAACACCAGGTTACAGTCATTAGCCATGTGCCCGTCACACACTGGGGGGCTCAATAGGCTACTGGCAAACTGCTTGTTGTTCCTGTTGCAGAAGCAGCTGACATGTATAAAAGCGTATCATGAAATCCAGTGGGGGGGGGGTGGAGCTGAGCAGGAAGTGTCTGGGCCCAGGATGTGGTCTGTGCGACTTCTGCAAAACTGATTTCTACAGCTGAGGGGGAGGGAGCCCCGGGCGTGTGTCTGCTGAACCCCACACTCACTTACTGTGCCTCAAATGCAGCAATGCCCCACATTCTACACCCCCACAATCCCTGGTACACCCCAGTGATATCAACCAAGGGCTAGAATAGAGAATCTGAGTATGGGGGTAAAACCCCACATAGGGCCCTGTACAGAACCCCCCACTGATGTCCTTCAGTATGGAGCCAAGTGTTCAGTGAGACACCCCAAATCCCTCCATGACACTGTGTGACACACAAACACACAACTAATATAGATCAATGGGCCATGGTGTAACTGAGCAGAGAGTCTCCCTCGTTCTGCACACGACATGCCACGTCTTGATCAGTGCCAACAGCCCCGGGCACAGCAACTATATTTGTACAACACAAGCCCTGTGTCATATAAACACAACCAGCACCAGCCCACACTAATCACACTAACACACTAACACACTAATCACACTAACACACTTGTGACGAGAGAAGAGTCTGGGCCTTGGCACGTACACCAACAACACTAGTAACCTGTCATTAACAAACTGCACAAAATACAACTCAGTATAAAACTAACATATGGCACCTCATGGGCAGGACGGTTATATCTCAGCTGCCATAAAGCACGGCAGGACTGTTGCTTAAGGTGGCCATACACGGGCAGATAAAGCTGCCGATATGGGTCGTTTGGACCGATTTGACAGCTTATCTGTCCATGTATGGGGGCTTCCGACGGGTCATCCCGATCTATATCTGGCCACGATATCGATCGGGAAGGTTGGATTTTTACCCGTCGGAGCCGCTTGGTGCATCGTTATTCGATCGTTAGGCCATACGCTCGAATTACCCCCGATATAGCCACGCAGTTTAGTGGCATATCGGGGAAAGATCCGCTCGTTTGGCGATGTCGCCAAACGAGCGGATCTTTAAGTCTATGGCCACCTTTACAATGGGGATCAAATAGAATCTGTGCAGCCACTGGGACAGAATGCTCTGTTATACAGATAGCTAGAATCTCAGCTGCCATAAAGCAGGACAGGACTGCTGCTTACAATGGGGATCAGATAGGATCTGTGCAGCCACTGGGACAGAATGTTCTGTTATACAGATAGCTAGAATCTCAGCTCCCATAAAGCAGGACAGGACTGCTGCTTACAATGGGGATCAGATAGGATCTGTGCAGCCACTGGGACAGAATGTTCTGTTATACAGATAGCTAGAATCTCAGCTGCCATAAAGCAGGACAGGACTGCTGCTTACAATGGGGATCAGATAGGATCTGTGCAGCCACTGGGACAGAATGTTCTGTTATACAGATAGCTAGAATCTCAGCTGCCATAAAGCAGGACAGGACTGCTGCTTACAATGGGGATCAGATAGGATCTGTGCAGCCACTGGGGCAGAATGTTCTGTTATACAGATAGCTAGAATCTCAGCTGCCATAAAGCAGGACAGGACTGCTGCTTACAATGGGGATCAGATAGGATCTGTGCAGCCACTGGGACAGAATGTTCTGTTATACAGATAGCTAGAATCTCAGCTGCCATAAAGCAGGACAGGACTGCTGCTTACAATGGGGATCAGATAGGATCTGTGCAGCCACTGGGACAGAATGCTCTGTTATACAGATAGCTAGAATCTCAGCTGCCATAAAGCAGGACAGGACTGCTGCTTACAATGGGGATCAGATAGGATCTGTGCAGCCACTGGGACAGAATGTTCTGTTATACAGATAGCTAGAATCTCAGCTGCCATAAAGCAGGACAGGACTGCTGCTTACAATGGGGATCAGATAGGATCTGTGCAGCCACTGGGACAGAATGTTCTGTTATACAGATAGCTAGAATCTCAGCTGCCATAAAGCAGGACAGGACTGCTGCTTACAATGGGGATCAGATAGGATCTGTGCAGCCACTGGGACAGAATGTTCTGTTATACAGATAGCTAGAATCTCAGCTGCCATAAAGCAGGACAGGACTGCTGCTTACAATGGGGATCAGATAGGATCTGTGCAGCCACTGGGACAGAATGTTCTGTTATACAGATAGCTAGAATCTCAGCTGCCATAAAGCAGGACAGGACTGCTGCTTACAATGGGGATCAGATAGGATCTGTGCAGCCACTGGGACAGAATGTTCTGTTATACAGATAGCTAGAATCTCAGCTGCCATAAAGCAGGACAGGACTGCTGCTTACAATGGGGATCAGATAGGATCTGTGCAGCCACTGGGACAGAATGTTCTGTTATACAGATAGCTAGAATCTCAGCTGCCATAAAGCAGGGCAGGACTGCGGTTACAATGGGGATCAGACAGGAGACATTGGGGTCACCGCCCCCCATATTGTGTCACACTTGGTATTTCCCAGACACCCCGAGCTTCTAGCCCCTCCCAATAATGAGCAGTTCCCCCGTCAGTCCCTCAGGCCCCGCTTCTCACCAGCCCGGGTGATGTCGGTCAGATCGTAGTTTCTGGCGCTGCGGGGAAATCCCTTCATTCTCCTCCCGGACAGACTGAGAACCCCGGTACTGACCGCCTCCTCCAGGGCCTTCTCTGCGCTCCTACGTGAGCCGCTGCCCTGACATGTTTCAGCTCTACTGAGCTCGGAGTCCCCATCCCCTCCACCGCCTTCCTCTTCATCGTTACCCGCCGCCATTTGCGAACGGAATAAAGTGGGTCAGGGCCGCTGCTAGGCGACAACCAATCGCACGTCGCCTTTCAGGTGAGTATCAGCGTTTATCCAATTAGCGTAAGAAGTAGGCCTGAATGACATGACTGAAAGAACCACTCAACGCGAGGAAAACCAACTCCCGCCCCTCTATAACGGAAAGCAATGAAGAGTTAGCGCGAATTAGCATTGGCTAACACAATACTATTGGCCAATAGGAGGTGAAATATATCTAATCACGCCTCTACTTCCTGCCTCCCCTAAAGCCCGCCTACATAAATCTGTCCTACGAATAAAATATGTACGACTGACTGACACATGAGTTGGCCAATTGGGGAGCGAGGCGACGCCCTCACACCTGTGGAAATGGAGGGAGAGTGTGAGGGAGCTGCAATGGTTCTCATTACCAGCGAGGCCTGAGAAATCCTCTTGGGAAGGAATGGGGGTTATGGCTGAAATGTGTGTGTTGGGGAGACATTGTGACTAAATAACAATTCCTGTTGAATTAAACTTTCCCCAGAGCTGACTGTCAAAGAGACAAGAGAATGGAGGTCCCTGTCCCACAGAGCTTACACTCTAAGTAGAATTAGAGGGACTGCTGACTTAACTGCCCTTATTTACAGAGGGAATTGATTGGGGGGACACACATTGGGGGGTTCAGATGTCTGAATGCCTCACAGGAACAGGAAGTTGCATCACCTTGAACCGTTAAACTGGCGCCTGAGCTGTAAGGAGACCGCAGAGTCTGGTTACTGGGCAATTCGAAACCCCGATATCCCAGCGTTGCACGAGGGAAGGGTCTGAGCGAGACGGCATGAGGCTGAGAATGAAGCGATTGTGTCAGGCGACTGGCAGCAGGAGGAGCGCCACCGAGCCATTAGCAATGGTATAACACAGATGTGCCCAATCCCTCAGCATATTAGTAAGGGCCTGTCTGAAAGCTCCTGGTTGGTGGAGAGCCCAGCCAATGATAATGCTGGATTACAGGTCTCATTTGGGCAGGGGCCAGGGGGCATTTACTGTGGGGCTCAGTTTGGACTGAGAATCAAAATTTCAAGTACATTTCAAGTACACAGAGGCCCCCAGCAGCCCAATACATAGTGCGTGTCTATGGCATTTTACAGCAGCCCCTCTGGCATTTGCCCAAACCCACAGATTGCCAGTCCAGGCCTGCACGGAGCCCTCCTCCCAGCTCTTCTGGGCAGGAGACAAGGCTGGTCCGACATTTGCCTCTACTAAAAGCAAAACCCAGAGCAGTTACTAATGTTGTTAAGGTTAAAGGGGAAGCTCACAGAGGAAATGATGAACAGTTCTCTCTCTTTTTGTCCCTCAGACAAGGAAGAGGAAACTTCAGAGGCAGCAAAGTAGAACTAAATGCCTGCGTCCCCTCACCTTCCTAGGTTTACCCCCGGAAATGGTGAGTAAAGGATAATTGTCTGTAGAGGGTTCACCCGGTGCATTCGTCCCAACAGCTTATACCTGAGGGCAGCTTACAATCTCCCCTCTAACACTCTGTAACAGTTTAACCACCACTTCTTCTTCTCAATAACCAGGGGCATAATTAGATGTTACTGGGCCCCACAGTAAATCTAATTTAGGTAAGTTGACCTTTTTTACCAAGATATATGGAAGCTGCTCATTATTTAGGGCCTTATTGGGTCCGCTACACCCCTGGGCCCCCCTGCAACTTGCAGGGTCAGCTTCATCCATAGTTACCCCCTGCTAATAACCCATGAACACTTTTTATCCCTTGCCACCAACTATGTATTCTTGAGTATTTCTTGCCGATCCCTTCACAGTCCCTCCACTGTAAAAAAAGTCCAAGCAAAGATATATGTATTCCCTGGGGAATATATATGGGGATCAGCGCCTGTGGCAACAGAAATTAGAAACAAAACATAGTGTAATACGTTCAAAAGGGAATGTCACCCTGTGCACTTGGAAAAAAAGGTGTACTCCCCTTTTCTTTGAGCCGCTGTTAATTAAAGAAAGAAAAAAGAAAACTGGATCCACGTGAATGTGAAAACGAAAAGGTGACCTTCCTTTAAAAGAAAGCAATTCAATAGTGGAGCGCCTCCATACTATGTGCAGAATGCCTACTTACAAACCACTATTGTGGCATCGTGCATATCAAGATAATTCCTTTTAGATTCCTCCTCCTGCTCTCCACTCCTATTTAGCACCGAATGGGAAATAGGAATCGAGGATAGTGTAATATCGCTTTTATTAAAACATAATTAAAAACAAATAAAAATGTGCACTCACATTTACCCTCCTTGGGTAATACGCATTTAGTCCCAACAAAAAGTTTGAGTTCGCTCCCTCAGGGCAGTTCTGCCAAATATTTTGTGCTCTCCTGTGGTGCCTCTCCTGGGTCCAATAGCGCTCCCCAAGCGTACCTGTACCTAACGCGTTTCGCTGTTACTGTAGTCAGCTTCCTCAGAGGTATATTACCCCCTGCTAATAACCCATGAACACTTTTTATCCCTTGCCACCAACTATGTATTCTTGAGGCTAATAGCCCCCTCTCTAACACTCTGTAGCATTACTTCTTGAGGCCAATGACTCCTTCAACATTCTCTAACTTTCACCCCCAACTTCCTCATCTTTATGAAACTAGTCACCCTCCTCTTTAAAACCCCAAAACTTTTGTCCCCCAAATTCTTCTACTCATGGCTAATAACCCCCAATGTTCTGTAACATTCACCGCCCCAACTTCTTCTTCTTCTATTTGAAGCTAGTAACCCTCCTCTCTAACACCCCAAAACATTGTCCACCAAATTCCTCTTCTTATGGCTAATAACCGCCAATGTTCTGTAACATTCACCACCCCCAACTTCCTCTTCTGTCCTCTGTCTTCCTCCAAACATTCAACCTGCTCAACCTCAAGCCTAATGATCCCCCCAACACTTGTTCCTTTGCCACTCAACTTCTACTTCTACAATGGGGGCTAATTACCACCTCTCTAACACTTTGTTACAACTTCTCCTAATGTTTTCTGCTCAAGGCTAATAACCCTGATTTGCTTCAATAATGTGTAATATCCCCAGTGATATAAAGCTGAACATTTTGTGATCCAATGGGGCTAAGTGGAGCAATGGTTTAGCAGTTCACCCAGGAAGAACAGGAGATAGGGGATAGGACTTGAGGCAGGGGCTTAACTATAGAGGAAGCAGACCCTGCGGTTGCAGGGGGGCCCAGGAGCCACTGACTTGAGGGGATGGAATGGAGGAAAGGAAGGGGGGTAATAGTACAAGTAAGAGTTGTTAACATTAACATGAAAAGTTTAACCAGAAGATAAGGTAATGCAGAATCACTATTCGCTTTGATCATAGTAAAGATCTAAATGGCTCAAAGTGGTATGGTCCAGACTGAGGTGGCCTCCTGTGCCCAAGTTCCACTTCTAAAATTTCTAACCTGGCGACATAAGCTAAAGCCACAGGGTAGGGTCTTATTTATCTCTTTATCTGTGTCACTGAATAAACTGTTGTGTCAACTCTTGAACCCAAAAATCTCTAGACCCCAGGGCAGCATCACCAGATTACTGTTGCTGTATTAAGGTCTTTCCCACATGCTTTGGGGTAAGGCCATAAAATGGGTAAATAAATTGAACTGGGGATAATTCCATTTTTTAAAGATGATATATTACTTGGGATATTGAATCCCCAATCATGGCTACATGATGTTTGGCATTTACAGTCAAATGGTTTTGCAGTAGGCTGAGGGTGAGAATATGTTAGTGTTTGGGATATGAAGTGGCTAATTGTTAACCCTGAGATCTAGAGGGTGAATTCGGTTAAACAGGGAATACAAGGGTTTGGTTATAAGCATATCATTTGTCAACTGTATTGCCATTAATACCATCAGTCGTGGTACATATAGACAGTGTTTATGTATTTGATCTGAGATGTTATCTTCCTGATGGATCAGATCAGCTAGGGGTTCAAATAGAAATGGGGGATAGGGGATAACCCTGCCTTGTGCCCATCTCAACTGAGACAGGGTTTTATAACCCTAATTTATGACATTCTTTTGTCTTCAAACGTCACCATACCCTTCTCACATCATTGTCCTTCTTCTGCCTGAATTCTCCATCTAGCTGGACCGTATTATTTCCTTTCTGCCTGTCCGGGATGTGGTGGCCCTTGGGGAGACATGCCGCTTTCTGAACAACATCTGCAACAGCCAACCCTCCTGGAAGAGAATCTGTCAGCGGATGAATCCCAGAGTGAAAACGGCCAACTGGAGGAAAGCAGCCATACTGAATTGTGAGAGAGGGCAAAGATGGGGTACAAGAATGAGAGACATGGGCACAAGCATGCTCTGCATGGCTACACGTGCATTAGACACTCACATATAATTTATTTTTACCAATTCTGCCACAGCATGAGACTCATTCAAAGAGCAGGAAGGCATAAACATGGGGTGCAGCTTGTTTTACATGGGGACAGAAAAAATAAACTATTGGGGGGCTCAAGCCTTGACATTAGATTATTTCCTTATACTTCTCCCCCACCCTTATAATTCATGATTCTTTCCTTATACTTCCTCCCATTGCCTTATACTTCCTAATTTTTTCCGTATACTTTTTCCTTATTCTTTCTGATTCTTTCCTTATAATTCACCCCCTCTCGTTCTCTACTTTATATATTTGCTATTGTAATGTCACATCCAATGATGTTTTTCCGCAGACACCAAGGCAATCTACTCGCAGCCTTTTAGAGGACAATGGCATGTGCTGACCTGTCCTGTTGGTCTGTCCGTGGCCAATGGATTCCAGCGCATCCTGCCCACTAGAGACCACATGTTTGTGCTGGACTATGATGGCACCCTCTTCCTTCTCCACATTGACATGGCATTTTATAATCACGGTGTTGTGCGGTGGAAAGCAGTCTCACACTACACAGTTCTGGCTCACAAAGTCAAGGATGTAAGGACTTCCCATTAATATCCTTGCTGCTCATGTGCCGTGTACCCCAGATTCCACACCCCCTCTCAACATGTATGTATAAATATTCTGACCAATATTCTGAGGTAATATCCTCACAATCCTCTTCTTTTTTTCTTGCAGTTTTGTGGTGACCCCAAAAGTGTCAGCGTCTCCTTCAAGTATTTGTATGTGTTGATGTCCCAAACAGAAGATGCACAGGAAGAACTCCTGGAGGGACAAGTGGCCCCAAGCCCAGCACCCTGTGACTGTGTGGAACTCTACCGGCAGTCTGATGGCCAGAGGGTCTTTAAGCTTCAGTTTCACCCTTCCATGGTATTTAAACAGATCGCCCTGCTCGGAGAGGAGACCCAAAGAATTTTACTTCTGCTAACAGGTACTTGATTGGGTTTGAGTACCCCATGAAGTCCATTTTGAATAAGGTGCTGTTAATGGAAGCGGCCATTCTACTAGATCTACTAGTGTCCATAGCAAGGCACTGGCAAAGTAGGAGGTTCCCTGCACTGCTGTTATGACTGACACAACTTTCCTCTTTCCTAGAAAAGGGCCAAGTTTACAGCCTGATGCTCAACGAGACTCAAGTGGGGCAGTCACAGTCCTACAATATCCAAATGGTGATGCGCAAGGTGTCCCAGTGCCTGACCAATCATGTCATCTCCTACCTGTGTGCCGGCCACAACACTGTCATGTACATCACAGGTATGTGCCCTTTTACATTCCAATAATTAGCTCTGGGGGTTCTGTCCCAGTTAGTGTCCCGGTAAGTGTAATAAAAACAAATTCCAAAATGGTGGTATTGTCCCGCAAGCTGATTCTCTCTGTCTTCTGTTTCATCCTCAGATCTGGGAACTCTCTATTATGAGATTCACTCTCATGGGGTTTATAGAAACTTATTTGGGACTCTTCAACCCTTTGGCTCCTTTGACACAGAGATGCCCATCGCCATTCCACTATCCAGCAAGGTGGGTATCAAGCAACATTACTGCCATGAACTGCCCCCTGGTGCCCTCAGGTATAAAGCGTTTGGGGCATTATAGAGATAAATCTGTTGTTTCACCATCACTTGTTCATTCAAACTGTTCTGACGTTGGTAACAATATAACTATATATAAAGAACAGCCAGGCATCTAAATGTGTTCATAGCCTGTACAGAGAGATCCCATAAAACTATGGCAGCATAGGTATTCCCTGTACTAAGCACAATTCAGCAGGAACAGCCCCTAAGTTTGCTCATAGTCTGTACAGAGAGATCCCATAAAACTATGGCAGCATAGGTATTCCCTGTACTAAGCACAATTCAGCAGGAACAGTCCCCTAAGTTTGCTCATAGTCTGTACAGAGAGATCCCATAAAACTATGGCAGCATAGGTATTCCCTGTACTAAGCACAATTCAGCAGGAACAGTCCCTAAGTTTGGCCATAGGCTGTCCAGAGAGATCCCAGAAAACGATGGTATTTCCCTGTACTAAGCACAATTCAGCAGGAACAGTGCCTATTTAATGTGTATGTATGTAAATTAGAAGTAGATAAAATACATAATTGGCCCCTATCAGGCAGGTGCTCAGTTATTGCACTCAGATGACATATAATTACAGTTCTGTGTTGTCTGGACAACCTGTATAAAGCTTTATTGTCTCACCTGTCTATAGGTAGTTCTGTGCTCCATATCAAAGAATCACTTGGCACTGGCTGATGAGCACGGGAGAATCTTTACTCAAGGAAACAACCGGTACGGACAGCTGGGCACTGGAGACAGAACGGACAGAGGGCAACCCAGCCAGGTACAGTCACTGTCCAGCCTCACACTGGCACAGGTACTCAATACTGATCTATATCCTGTATACACAGCACAGGTACTCACCACTAATCTATATCCTGTATACACAGCACAGGTACTCACTACTGATCTATATTCTGTATACACAGCACAGGTACTCACTACTGATCTATATCATGCATACACAGCACAGGTACTCACTACTGATCTATATCATGCATACACAGCACAGGTACTCATACTGATCTATATCCTGTATACACAGCACAGATACTCATTACTGATCTATATCCTGTATACACAGCACAGATACTCATT
Source organism: Xenopus petersii (assembly GCA_038501925.1). NCBI lineage: Eukaryota > Metazoa > Chordata > Amphibia > Anura > Pipidae > Xenopus > Xenopus petersii. The sequence continues at coordinate 157,558,867 of CM076676.1, read as the reverse complement.
ACTGATCTATATTCTGTATACACAGCACAGGTACTAACTACTGATCTATATTCTGTATACACAGCACAGGTACTTATATTGATCTATATCCTGTATACACAGCACAGGTACTTACTACTGATATATATCCTGTATACACAGCACAGGTACTTATATTGATCTATATCCTGTATACACAGCACAGATACTCAGTACTGATCTATATCCTGTATACACAGCACAGGTACTAACTACTGATCTATATTCTGTATACACAGCACAGGTACTTATATTGATCTATATCCTGTATACACAGCACAGATACTCAGTACTGATCTATATCCTGTATACACAGCACAGATAGTAACTACTGATCTATATCCTGTATACAAAGCACAGATACTCACCACTGATCTATATCCTGTATACACAGCAAAGGTACTCATTACTGATCTATATCCTGTATACACAAGTACAGCAGTTATTAATGTATGTTTTCCCCAGTAGGTGGCCCAGATGAAGTGGCCAGTGCAGATCTGGTGTGGGCTCAATCACACGCTGATACTGATCCAGGAGCGAGACATGAGGAAGGAAATTTTTGGCTGTGGATGTGGAGCTGGTGGGCGTCTCCCAGGGTGGGCTAGAGGAAGCCCAGTGTTTGTGAAGCTGCATGTGCAGGTGAATTGTTTGTTGAGGGTTATGGTCCCATGTGTGCAGCTCACAATTACATTTATTCCTCTCTCTACTCTGAGTGTAACTAATGCCCCGGCTAGTGTCTAGTGACCCCTAGTGGCCACCTACGGAGCAGCTCAGCCTCAGCGTGCTTGTCACTAGATAATGAACATTTCATTTGCCTGGGGTGCTGGGAGTTGTGTCTGACCAGCTCTGCGGCCTGGATTAGTGGAGAGGCCAGCAAGGATTTTAGGGGGAGAACTGAACAAGCACCTGGATAGGTGTCCCTGCAGGAGCCTCCACTGGTATCACATACCCTAATGTCTGCTTAGCCACACCCACAAACCAGCTTAGCTTGCCCACTACCTGTCCAAGCCCCACCCATTTTGCCGGATTTTGCTCCTGATAAATGACATTGACCTGTGCTGTCCTGCCCCTACATGGCTATTTACTGCCCTAGTGCCAGTATCTTCACTGGCACCTATTCCTGGTTGAAGCTAGGGTTGCCACCTTTTCCAGAAAAAAATATATATTTCCTATATATTTATCTTTATTCCCTATTAATAACATTGGGATCACTGACCTTCCTAATATTTATCTTTATTCCCTATTAATAACATTGGGATCATATCACTGACCTTCCTATATATTTATCTTTATTCCCTATTAATAACATTGGGATCACTGACCTTCCTATATATTTATCTTTATTCCCTATTAATAACATTGGGATCACTGACCTTCCTATATATTTATCTTTATTCCCTATTAATAACATTGGGATCACTGACCTTCCTATATATTTATCTTTATTCCCTATTAATAACATTGGGATCACTGACCTTCCTATATATTTATCTTTATTCCCTATTAATAACATTGGGATCACTGACCTTCCTATATATTTATCTTTATTCCCTATTAATAACATTGGGATCACTGACCTTCCTATATATTTATCTTTATTCCCTATTAATAACATTGGGATCACTGGCCTTCCTATATATTTATCTTTATTCCCTATTAATAACATTGGGATCACTGACCTTCCTATATATTTATCTTTATTCCCTATTAATAACATTGGGATCACTGACCTTCCTATATATTTATCTTTATTCCCTATTAATAACATTGGGATCACTGACCTTCCTATATATTTATCTTTATTCCCTATTAATAACATTGGGATCACTGACCTTCCTATATATTTATCTTTATTCCCTATTAATAACATTGGGATCATATCACTGACCTTCAAACAAACGGGAGCCCAGCCCAGCTACTGAGCATGAGCTAGTGGAACTATAGCAATATCCCAGCACACATCACTGTATGGCAACTGAGCCTAAAACTGTCCACTTACAACCTGAGCTGCTCATTTGGGGTGTCCCATAACAAGACAAACTTTACCCTGTTCTGGGCCCAATCAGGCTGATCCAATTTACTGGCCACCAGCCATCATGTTGGGCCCAGACTAGGGCTATGTGACAGAATAGGGACGGGCCTAGTTAGCCCACCACCATTGCACCTCAGGCACCTGACTACCCCTACACCAGTGGAGTGGAGATTTCACTGGGCCCCACAGCAAATGAATTTGCCTCCTGGGCCCCCCAGCAGCCGCAGGGTCTGCTTTCCTGCACCGACACCCCTGCCCTAGGCTTTTGGTTTGCTCCATGCACAGGCCAGTAAAGGAGAAGGGAAGGTTAAATCACTGGGGGTGGGGGTATCATGTAAGTGATTATTATCTCTGGGGGGGGGTGAGAATTCTCTGTATATGTAGAGGGAGTGTATAGGAGTGCTACTGACCCCTGTTGCCCCCGCAGGTTCCTCTCTGCACCCGCTACATCTGTTCCACTCGGGAATGTCTCTACATGGTGTGTGGCTACGACACAGAGGAAGGGACCTTATACCGGCATCTCCCTGATGGGCACGAGGGCCCCCCTGGCACCCACACAGGGGGCGAGGAGACTGGCAAAACCTACCAGAACTACATGAGCCAACTGCTGAAATGTTCCAGCCCCCGGGAGCATGTGGCAAAGGCCAAAGAGATTGTGGCTCAGATGCCCCTCCAGGGGCAACAGAAGGATTTCCTGTGGGAGGCTCTGAATGTTATCCTGCGGGCTAGTGACAGCTGAGAGACACTGGCCACCCATCATGCACCTTATAAAGAGCACAGAGCTGACAATCCAACCGCTACACAAAATAAATTCAGCAGAAACAAGTGACTTGTGGGGTCTCATTCTCTATGTGCCCAAATTGGTGGCCAGTCTCATGTTCTTTCCCACAATGCACCATCCGGCCCCAAGTCATTGGGCAGCGCCCGAGCCAATGGCAAGCAAGAGGGATCATGCAGCTGCAGTTACTTGCCATTCTGTGCCCCCATAAGGGAGAAGGGGAATTAGGGGCACAAGTGACCTGCAGGGGGGACTGAAAGAATAAAGAGGTGAGTGGGACGAGGGCAGTTGGAATTGGGGGGGACACAAAGCTTATGGGGGTTGGGGGAACAATGGCAGGAGGACAAGGAATAAATATGGGTGTGGGAGGAACAAGGGCAGAAAGATATGGGGGGGGCAGATAAGGGGGGACAATGGCAGGAGGACACAGAAATGGCAGTGACAGAACTAGAGGTTACTGGGCCCCACAACAAAATCATTTTATTGCCTCCCTCTCCCCCCACTCTGGGAATTAAGCCATTTACTTGCTTACAACTTATACTCTATAGTTACACCCCTCTTTCCTCTATAGTTACACCCCTCTTTCCTCTATAGTTACACCCCTCTTTTCTCTATAGTTACACCCCTCTTTCCTCTATAGTTACACCCCTCTTTCCTCTATAGTTACACCCCTCTTTCCTCTATAGTTACACCCCTCGTTTCTCTATAGTTACACCCCTCTTTCCTCTATAGTTACACCCCTCTTTTCTCTATAGTTACACCCCTCTTTCCTCTATAGTTACACCCCTCTTTCCTCTATAGTGACACCCCTCTTTTCTCTATAGTTACAGCCCTCTTTCCTCTATAGTTACACCCCTCTTTCCTCTATAGTGACACCCCTCTTTTCTCTATAGTTACAGCCCTCTTTCCTCTATAGTTACACCCCTCTTTCCTCTATAGTTACACCCCTCTTTCCTCTATAGTTACACCCCTCGTTTCTCTATAGTTACACCCCTCTTTCCTCTATAGTTACACCCCTCTTTTCTCTATAGTTACACCCTTCTTTCCTCTATAGTTACACCCCTCTTTCCTCTATAGTGACACCCCTCTTTTCTCTATAGTTACAGCCCTCTTTCCTCTATAGTTACACCCCTCTTTCCTCTATAGTGACACCCCTCTTTTCTCTATAGTTACAGCCCTCTTTCCTCTATAGTGACACCCCTCTTTCCTCTATAGTTACACCCCTCTTTCCTCTATAGTGACACCCCTCTTTTCTCTATAGTTACAGCCCTCTTTCCTCTATAGTTACACCCCTCTTTATAGTTACCAGTGCAAGAAGCACACATGAGATGCTGATCAGTAAATAAAGTCTCAGATATTGAGATGTACGACCCAGTGTGCTATAATGAGAATGGGAATCCAACGGGGGTACCAGTGGGGGAGCACTGAGTAGAACAGGGGGAGCACCTAGTGGCACAGGGGAACATTAAGTAAAATGTTCATGTTCTCCACAGGAGGCGCTAAAGGAACTGCTTTTCCACTGTGATATCCCCCACTAATGTCACCCTGCTATAGTTCCAGGGGTACCCAGGGCACAAATAAACACTCACCCCAAATCTCCCCCTAACTGACCTTCAGACTGGGCCCCCTTAGCTCATAACAAGGTTACAGATATATAGAAACATTGGGGTGTCACCCTGCTATAGTTCCAGGGGTACCCAGGGCACAAATAAACACTCACCCCAAATCTCCCCCTAACTGGCCTTCAGACTGGGCCCCCTTAGCTCATAACAAGGTTACAGATATATAGAAACATTGGGGTGTCACCCTGCTATAGTTCCAGGGGTACCCAGGGTACAAATAAACACTCACCCCAAATCTCCCCCTAACTGACCTTCAGACTGGGCCCCCTTAGCTCAAGGTTACAGTGACATAATGAGATATATAATTAGATATATATAGAGAGGGTGCCAGTAGAAGTGTCAGCTCTTCAGGTTTGTAGGCGTGTGATTGGGCAGGAGTATTCAGAGTCAGTAGGTAACACAAGAGTGACAGTTGTGGGCGCTGCTGTGGGACAGACACACATCTGGGTCCCATTAACCCCCTCCCCAAACCTCCCTGACACTTTGCAACCAAGTTGCTCAGACTCCCCCCTCTCCCCCGTTTCATTGTCTCTTACTGGAGCTGTCACGCTGCTCCCCTTCCAGTCACTCTCTCTCTCTCACTCACTCTCTCACTTACTCACTCTCTCACTCCGCTACTGTTCCACGCAGACATTCCCCGAGCAGCATGAGTCCGACTCTCCTCCTCTGTCTCTCACTTGTACTGGGACTGTGCCCAGCTCAGAACTCTGACACCAACAACTACACCAGGTAAGGGCACCCCATGTGTGTGTGTAATATATAGGCACAGCCCCCCATCTTTCCACTCTCACCCCCATATCATATATGCACATAATGTAAGTGTATAATATATAGGCACAGCCCCCCATCTTTCCTCTGTCACCCCCATATCATATATGCACATAATGTAAGTGTATAATATATAGGCACAGATATACCCCCATCTTTCATCTGTCACCCCCATATCATATATGTACATAATGTAAGTGTATAATATATAGGCACAGCCCCCCATCTTTCCTCTGTCACCCCCATATCATATATGTACATAATGTAAGTGTATAATATATAGGCACAGCCCCCCATCTTTCCTCTGTCACCCCCATATCATATATGTACATAATGTAAGTGTATAATATATAGGCACAGCCCCCCATCTTTCCTCTGTCACCCCCATATCATATATGCACATAATGTAAGTGTATAATATATAGGCACAAATATTTGGGAATACGATTAAGTCCTGGAACCAAGTGGGAACGACAGAAATAAAGAATTAATTCCCAAACTACCCTGCAATGTACCAATACACATCAGCTCAGTATTGTTTGTATAGATGTATATGTATATAGCTCACCAACTGCCATTGTTATACAGGGAGAGAGGCAGCCAACATGCTCTGTACAAACTATGAGCAAACTTAGGGGACTGTTCCTGCTGAATTGTGCTTAGTACAGGGGAATACCTATGCTGCCATAGTTTTATGGGATCTCTCTGTACAGACTATGAGCAAACTTAGGGACTGTTCCTGCTGAATTGTGCTTAGTACAGGGAATACCTATGCTGCCATAGTTTTATGGGATCTCTCTGTACAGACTATGAGCAAACTTAGGGACTGTTCCTGCTGAATTGTGCTTAGTACAGGGAATACCTATGCTGCCATAGTTTTATGGGATCTCTCTGTACAGACTATGATAAACTTAGGGGCTGTTCCTGCTGAATTGTGCTTAGTACAGGGAATACCTATGCTGCCATAGTTTTATGGGATCTCTCTGTACAGACTATGAGCAAACTTAGGGACTGTTCCTGCTGAATTGTGCTTAGTACAGGGAATACCTATGTACCATAGTTTTATGGGATCTCTCTGTACAGACTATGAGCAAACTTAGGGACTGTTCCTGCTGAATTGTGCTTAGTACAGGGAATACCTATGCTGCCATAGTTTTATGGGATCTCTCTGTACAGACTATGAGCAAACTTAGGGGACTGTTCCTGCTGAATTGTGCTTAGTACAGGGGAATACCTATGCTGCCATAGTTTTATGGGATCTCTCTGTACAGACTATGAGCAAACTTAGGGACTGTTCCTGCTGAATTGTGCTTAGTACAGGGAATACCTATGCTGCCATAGTTTTATGGGATCTCTCTGTACAGACTATGAGCAAACTTAGGGACTGTTCCTGCTGAATTGTGCTTAGTACAGGGAATACCTATGCTGCCATAGTTTTATGGGATCTCTCTGTACAGACTATGAGCAAACTTAGGGACTGTTCCTGCCGAATTGTGCTTAGTACAGGGAATACCTATGCTGCCATAGTTTTATGGGATCTCTCTGTACAGACTATGATAAACTTAGGGGCTGTTCCTGCTGAATTGTGCTTAGTACAGGGAATACCTATGCTGCCATAGTTTTATGGGATCTCTCTGTACAGACTATGAGCAAACTTAGGGGCTGTTCCTGCTGAATTGTGCTTAGTACAGGGAATACCTATGCTGCCATAGTTTTATGGGATCTCTCTGTACAGACTATGAGCAAACTTAGGGGACTGTTCCTGCTGAATTGTGCTTAGTACAGGGAATACCTATGCTGCCATAGTTTTATGGGATCTCTCTGTACAGACTATGATAAACTTAGGGGCTGTTCCTGCTGAATTGTGCTTAGTACAGGGAATACCTATGCTGCCATAGTTTTATGGGATCTCTCTGTACAGACTATGAGCAAACTTAGGGGACTGCTCCTGCTGAATTGTGCTTAGTACAGGGAATACCTATGTGTCATAGTTTTATGGGATCTCTCTGTACAGACTATGAGCAAACTTAGGGGACTGCTCCTGCTGAATTGTGCTTAGTACAGGGAATACCTATGTGCCATAGTTTTATGGGATCTCTCTGTACAGACTATGAGCAAACTTAGGGACTGTTCCTGCTGAATTGTGCTTAGTACAGAGGATTACCTATGCTGTCATAGTTGTATTGGATCTCTGTGTACAGACTATCCTCATTCTCTCTAACCTCTGGGGGAGAATCACAGGGGGAAACTTTCTCACTAACTACCCTGACATGTCCCCTGCCTGAAGGCTTGCGCTTTCCCAGGCCTAGTCTCTCATGTTTATCGGGGGTGCCAGAGTGCTCAGAGACCATCCTCGTGCCACAGGAATATCCACTTCACATGGGAAAGATGTCACATATCCATCATAAGATTCTTCATTCAATCCCCAATCACAGGAGTGGGAAGTATGACCGTACCAACCACAGGTGTAACACTTCACCTGACTACGTCTCTTCCGATATCTCTTTTGGGGTAACTTCTTCACATCACATCCAGATGAGGTCACTTCTGCAGCCGCAGCCTCTTCACGTTGTTATTGCAGTTTGTAGATATATGGCCCAACCGACCAGAAAGGAAACACTTGGGTGGTTCTCTGCCAGCACCACTTACTTTAGGAGATGGAGCCGGTCTAGACATAGTTGGCATCTCATCCCTTCCAGACACTCGAGCCTTGAGCTTTGCAATCTCTTTTTTCAATTCCGTAATCTCTTCCTCCTTTAGGGAATAACTGGAAGTCTTTTCAGAACTACGATCTCTCGGATTAACTTCTGATAAGTGGGTTCTTTCTTTCCTCTGTAGAAAGATCTCAACATCACGGCAGTGGGGTCCATAGACAAAGCCCCTCGGAATAACTGTTTCAGTCTCATGGAATCAACAGGATCAGTAGCAATGATGCCAGACTGAAACTTGTACAGCATCTCAAGTTCGTCTTCCACTGGTCCATAGGTATCTTCCAACAGTTCTATTAACTTCTCAGGACCATCTTGCAGGCACACCTCTCTGTGTAGCTTAATGAGATCCAGTGAAGACCCTCACAAACTCTCTTGGATCTTGCGACACAAAGCAGGTCCAGACCCAGGCCAGTCAGCAACAGCGGTCAAAGCAGAGTCTCTCCAGACCTCAAAGGTCTCTTCACCTGAGGGAGTGGGTTCCACACATGAAAATATCTTCAGTCTCTTATAATTCTCACTTGTGCCAATATTTCCACAAGCTGAGCTGCTTCAACAACATCACTTAGGGGTGGGTTCCTCCCGCAGAATTCAAACTCTCACACAATTCAGTGTATTTCAGCTTTGTCTCAGGCCTCACTTCAAACTGTCATTTAGTCACTGGCCTGTGACCAGCAGCAGGTAGTGGTGGCGCATCAGTGCAAAGGGGATTTGGTTCCTCCACATCAGCTCCAACTTCATCCTCACAATCACTGATTCCTTCTCCTCTGGAACAGACGGCAGGACAATTTGCCAGTAACAGTTCTCTTCTGCTTCAACACCAAGTACACAGGTCTCTCGGTTAATCTCACCAGGACTATCCATAAGCACATTTAACCACACACGTCTGGGTCTCGTCATGAACTTACCACTCTAGGTCACTAAATAGATCCATCAGCATCTAGGATCTTGTAAATAACTTCCTCCTTTGTTCTGGGTATGATTGGACCTACTACAGCAGTCTTTTTCGGGTTCAGGCCCAAACTCTTGCACCACTCCAGAACACTCTGGGGACTCTCAGCAGATGACGCCATCTTGTCTCACTTTCTCCATGACCAGGTCCCAGCCGTAACCTCAGCAGTACCTCCAAAATGTAACTCTTTTTACACCCCTTTGTCGGTTACACTTCACACGTGGCGCTTACCTGATGCATGGGACTAACCTGAGCCACTCCACAGTGGTATTGGGAGAGACTGGGTACCTGGTACTTACCAGCGCAGTGTCTCCACTTAGGGGACTGTTCCTGCTGAATTGTGCTTAGTACAGGGAATACCTATGCTGCCATAGTTTTATGGGATCTCTCTGTACAGACTATGAGCAAACTTAGGGGCTGTTCCTGCTGAATTGTGCTTAGTACAGGGAATACCTATGCTGCCATAGTTTTATGGGATCTCTCTGTACAGACTATGAGCAAACTTAGGGGACTGTTCCTGCTGAATTGTGCTTAGTACAGGGAATACCTATGCTGCCATAGTTTTATGGGATCTCTCTGTACAGACTATGAGCAAATGTATACACTCTATACCTCAAGCATTTAGGTGGGGAGTGGGGGGTTCCAGTAGGCTGCAGTCGTACCTCTATCTGCTCAGAGGGAGGGCAGCTTGGCCAGAGAGGGGGGAATGAGGGGAAAGATTTGTGAGTCGCTCCATGTTGCCCCCCCCCTTACTTCACTACTCTGGGCAAGTTCCATGTGCTACTGGTTCCTGGGGGGGGGGAGCTCCTCTCTGGAATTCCGTACATACTTTGGTTTTATCCTGACATCTAATTATAAGGATTTATATGGGGAAGCAGCAGGACGTGGGGAGAGGGGGTCACATGGAGTTACATATGTCAATGGAAGCAGCAGAGCTAACAATCTCTTGGGCAGTAGCTGCAGCCGCAGGGAGTGGGAATAACAGGGAATCCATGTGGCAAGTGGGTTATAAGGAATGTTCCCACATGTGTTGGGGCCGCAGCAAGTGCTTCTCACGGGGTTATTTATGGAGTCTTGGAACTGAATGTCACTGGCACTTAACTAGTTAATGCACGGAGCTGCTGTACTCGTTTCTTTAGAAAACATCAGTTATTGAGCTTTTGTAGATGTGGAGGGTCCCCAGTTCCCACTAGTGGTCCGTCTGGTCTAGTGCCAGCAGGAATGGCAGTGGATGTTGAGAGTTGTAGTTTCACATATGGAGCAGCTCTTGGATTGAGAGTGAAAGGCACCAAGTGTATGTTTAATATATGTAATCCGGCCAATTTCCCATCCTCTAGTTCCTGCTCTCACCCACACAAGGACCCCTTTAATGAGCAGAAGGGGGGAACAAGCAGGTAGTGAGAGTCAGCTCTTTGCTCACACTGAGCCCTTTATTCATCTGGGACACAGGTCACATTGACAGGCCGAGAGCTGAAATCTATTGACCCTCCCTCAGCGGAAATGTCACGTCTGGTCAGGGGGGTTTAGGGGCCACAGAGAAACCACATGAAGAAACTCCCTTGTGTGTCTGATAGTGGAGGAGAAGAACCCCCTGTTTCTCTGATTAAAGCTACAGTTTAACTGTGCACCTTCCCGAGGGGAGTCTACCTCACGCCTAAAGCTAAGTATGGAAGAAAATCACTCGGCCAAAGCCCCCCATGCTCATCTCGTTACCTTTTAGTTCTCATAATATTAGCAGTTTTACTCACATACAAGCACGTGCTGCATAGATAAACATGTGCCCTGAAACAAACCACGTATATGGGCCAAGAGTAGAACCTTACGGACCCTTATCCTCCAATAAATCCCCTTATAAATCCCCTTATCAACAACTACGTGTCCTACCTTGCACCACCCTCACCCCCTGACCACTAACAGCTCTTCATACTTTTCACAGACCGGTGTTTCTATGCGGCGGAGACTTCACGGGAGATTCAGGGTTCATTGCCAGCGAGGGATTTCCAAATAATTACCCCCCTAACAAGAAATGTCTGTGGAAAATCACGGTAAGTGGTGAGGGAAACAGATTTCTGAACTGAACTAGGGCAGGAGAGGAGATGATGGAGCTGAGGTCCCAGAAGAACAATAGAGTGAATCTAGAGAGAAACACAAAGGGAAAAACTGGAGGAGGAATTCTGGAGAGAACATGTAGATATAAAGGAGAGAAGCTGTATAGAAGGGCAATTCTGACCCATGGAAAAATGAGCGGAGGGATAGTAAAGATTAAGGTAGAAGAGAAATTCTAAGGAAGGAAGAGAAAGGTGTGTGGAGTAGAGGCGAAGGAGATAAAAGACAAATTTCTGGAGAGAGCATAGAAAGGTAAGTAGGATACTTCTAGAGAGAAAATGTTGGGTGAATGGAACAGATTGAAGAAAAAGTCTGTAGAGAGGAAAGATGGGTGAGAAAGACAAAGGGGGAGAATGTGGAAGAGGGATTCTAGAAAGAAGAATGTGAGAATTCTGGAGAGAATAGTCTTAGGTAAGTGGGAGAAAAGATGTAAAAACGTCTGGAGAGAAGAGAGATAGGTGAGCAAGACAGAGGGGGAGAATGTGGAAGAGGGATTCTAGAAAGAAGAATGTGAGAATTCTGGAGAGAATGGTGTTAGGTAAGTGGCGGAGAAGATGGAAAAAAGTCTGGAGAGAAGAGGGATATGGGAGCAAGACAGGGGGAGATTATGGAAGAGGGATTCTAGAAAGGGTAATATGAGAATTCTGGAGACAATAGTTTTAGGTTAGTGGGGGAGAAGATGGAGAGTCTGGAGAGAAGAGAGATGGGTGAGCGAGCAAGACAGAGGGGGGAAATGTGGAAAAGGGATTCTAGAAAGAATATGAGATTTCTGGAGAGAATGGTGTTAGGTAAGTTGGGAGAATATGGAAAAAAGTCTGGAGAGTACAAAGTGGTACTTGAGAAAGGATGAAAGAATAATTCTGCAGAGGATAGAGGTGAGGAAAAGTGGGAGATGATGGAAGAGGAAATCTAGAAGGAAGATGAGTGTGGGAGGAGGAAGAGACTGGTGTGTGACACAAAAGGGAAGAATATGGAAGAATTCTGCAGAGAAGAGTGGGTAATGGAGACAGAAAGGGGACAGGTGGGAGAGTAATTGTGGAGAGAAGAGAGATGAGTGTGTGGGATAAGATGGAGAAGAAAGGATTAAGAATCTCTAATGCACTGAGGTGTCTCTCCCATTTCTGCTGTAGGTGCCAGATGGGCATGTGGTGATGCTCATGTTCCGACTGTTGGACATGGAGGCAGATCCCAGTTGCCGATATGACTACCTAAACATTTACAATGGGCACAGTGAGAAAGGTCAGAGGTTGGCCCGTGTCTGTGGAACGTTTCGCCCAGGAGCTCTTCTCTCTACTGGCCCACAAATGATGTTGGAGATGGTCACAGATGAGGGGACGGGAGGGCGAGGATTTGTGGTTTGGTACACTGCTAGTTCCACCCAACCCACAGGTAGGGACCACCGCAAATATGATAGGCCGTCAGGGGGACAGACAGAAGAGGAGGAGCCTGGGATATTCAGTGTCACATTGTGGGTCACATTATGGTATTTTCTTCCTTTAGAGAGTCAGATCTGTGGGGGGAAGCTTGAGAAGCCACAGGGAAGTATAAACACACCCAACTGGCCGGAAAACAACTATCCAAGTGGGACCAGCTGCTCCTGGCATATTGTGGCCCCAAAGGAAAAGGTAAGAACGTTGGTGTCCCATCAGAGGGAGGGGTCAGGACCCTTAAATTTATTGTGACCCCGTGTTTAATTCAAAGAATCTCATCAGTTTCTCAATTTAAGTGTTTGCCCCCAACTCTTCTTTATGCCTTCAGGTGGTAGAATTATCATTCGGGAAGTTTGATGTTGAAGGGGACAGTTATTGCCGTTATGACTACCTGGCCGTGTTTAACGGTGGACAAAGCGACAACACCCGGCTAATCGGCAAATTCTGTGGCGATTCTCCTCCGAAGTGAGTCCAACAAAGCAGAACTATGTTCCATGGGATCGGAGAAATGTTGGGTTGCAACAGGCTGTTTTCAGTATAACATGGAAAGATCCAGATGTTTGCCCCATTTACAGACCAGTTGGGAGAGGAGCACCTCTGAGCACCCAAACTGGCTATCCAAAGCTGCCTAATAGATTCCTGGCTCAGTATACTGTGTATAGTTCAACACTTTCAGTCTCGCCCCATATGTTTGTCCCAGTGAACTTACTACACACCAGGGAAAGTGAGATACGGGCAATGTGTTCCAAAGAGCTAACTTTCTGATTTCTGTTTTTAAGAACTATTTACTCTGATAGCAATGAAATGCTGGTCCAGTTTGTGTCGGATCTCAGCGTGACGGCTGATGGATTTGCAGCAAACTACAGGACGAGGGACGCCTCAGACGTGCCAAAGACAAAGCCAACTTCCAAACCTACATCCACTGGTGCTACAGACAAAAAGGCACCTCTGGATACCAAGCTCAGTAAAAAACCCACAGCCAAGCCCATCCTCAAGACCACTGCCAAGCCCATCCTCAAGACCACTGCCAAGCCCATCCTCAAGAACACAGTCAAGCCCACCATGAAAGCAAAGCCCACTAAAGCTGAGAAACTTGCAACCACTCCAAAGCCCAAAACCAAGCCAACCAAACTGCCCAAGAGCCCAGGTACTTGTGGGAAATAGTCCGGCTGTCACTTCATTAGGTGACTCTAGTCAGTGTAACCTTAGGAAATACTAACCCAACAGGAAAACCATCCAAGGTCAGAGGCTTTCAGCCACTTTAAAAATATTTCAGCATCATTAAATGTCATCATAGCTCCCAGTTGTTTTGCAAATTGGTGGGGCGTACGATGGGGTAGGACTTAAGGGGGGGGTGTTGCCTACATATTTCCAGTGTGACAATTTGGTTGCATAAATAAAAACATGGACATCATATTATTAGATAATTGTTGGGTGATTGAAGTGGTGGGGTGAAGAAGAATCAAGCGCTCCAGAATGTTAGGCTTGATATCCATGCAAGGGTTCATGGTGCCATTGTTCTGTTTTATTCTCACTCTATGAATCAACTGAATTTTTACAGGTTCTTCATCGGCTGTTAAGTGCCCTCTAAAGTGCAGGAAATCTGGATCCCTTGGAAGTCACTACTGCGCCAATCAGTTTGGTAAGAAATTATGTTATTATGGGCTGGGCTTGTTCAGTTTCCGTATAAAATTGAGTATTCAGGATAAACTTTGGTCGGAAAGCCTCATCGTTCCCACAAGATCCCATTATGCACCCTAAGGGTCTTCTTCATGAATGGTCACCCATATACTCTTTATTACTGCCCATATCTTGTTCCTGTAGTGGTGACAGGGACCGTGAACGCTCTGACGCAGGGAGATTCGGAGAAGTCGCTCCTGGCAACAGTCACCATCATCAAAACCTACAAGGTTGAAGGTCTGAGCATCCAAGGATCGGGAAAGACCATGAGCATCAAGGTTATCAATGAGTGTCCCAAGTGTCCAATCCTGAAGAAAGGTAACGTATAACAGAGTAGCTACACACTGGTAGTGAACTTCCTGCTCTGTATAGCAGTGCTGAGTATCTGTACACCAATTGCAATCCTGTCCTCTCTGTGTCGCCAGGTTCCAGTTACCTGTTCATGGGAGAGGTCAATGCTGAGGGACAGGGCAGGATCGTTCCGGAGAGTTTTGTCATTGGCTACAAAGTTGCTCAACATCAGTTCCTTACGGCCATTTCCAAGAAACCCTGCTAAGGACCTCACATCGGGTCAAGATAGTCCTGTCTGGGTTCCTTATAACCAACAACATTGTGGTGCTGGACTTACATAGCCTCCCTGGCAATAAGCTGCTCTTCAGGAACCTAGGTTGTCCAACATTATTCTCTTGCATATTGCTCATTGTCATATTATGTTCTACAACCCCCCACCCCAAACATCGTCTCCCACACTGTCCCCCTTTCTGTGCCCTTCTTCTCTCCTCTCTGCCCCATGTCTTTGTTTCTTCCTTTGCTGCCTCTGTTCCTACTGTTGCTCTGCTTCTTCTTTCCGTCAAAAGTCTTTTATTCTCTCCTTCCTGCCCCAGTTCTCTTCTTACTTTAATCCCTCTGTCCTCTGTCTCCCATGGATAAGAACAATAAAAAGCTTAGACTGGTGCTGTTGTGTCGCCATTTTTTATTTATCCCAGCTCAGTGCATGATGGGAGACTGGGTGCAGTGGGGCCCCTTGTGATACCACAGATGAGACCAATGCATAATTACTTCCTACCCCGAACTTGAGATGTTCCACAAGATGGTTGGATCGTAGCCATTCCAATGCTTGAATGGCACAGCCGGTAGCCAGTCACATCCATTTGGGTATCGGTCAAGTTGTAGCAAAGGAATGGGTCATTTGATAGGGCTCACTACTCAATATTTGGGAATATGTCCGACCAAAAAGGAACAGGCGCCACAAAAATTCAGAAGCCCCAGGCCAAGAGGCAACCAAGGTTGTTGGGCTCGTGTGAAGGTCAGTGAGACACAATCTGCACCATATGGGGCACAGGAATTCACACTCTCTTTTGTCTCACAGTTGGGGAGATTCCCTTTATCTCTGGTTCTGCTGAAGTTTCCCCCAAGGATACAGAGCCCAAAAGCACTTGCTGCACCCCAAGTTTCCAGTGAGCAGAGATAACTTTATAGTCTCAGACACCCACTGACAGATAAAACATATATAAGTGCTAAAGGCAAGTGCTCATATTCTATGGACCTGACCTGTTTGAGTGTGAGTTCAGGGAGTGTGAGTTCAGGGAGTGTGAGTTCAGGGAGTGTGAGTTCAGGGAGTGCGAGGCCAGGGAGTGCGAGGCCAGGGAGTTTGGTGAGTGTGAGGACAGTGAGTGCAAGTTAAGGGAGTGTGAGTTCAGTGAGTGAGAGGCCAGTGAGTGAGAGGCCAGTGAGTGTGAGGCCAGTGAGTGTGAGTTCAGGGAGTGAGAGGCCAGTGAGTGAGGCCAGTGAGTGCGAGTTAGGTGAGTGTGAGGCCAGTGAGTGTGAGTTCAGTGAGTGTGAGTTCAGTGAGTGAGAGGCCAATGAGTGAGAGGCCAGTGAGTGAGAGGCCAGTGAGTGAGAGGCCAGTGAGTGTGAGTTCAGTGAGTGCAAGGCCAGTGAGTGAGAGACCAATGAGTGTGTGAGTTCAGTGAGTGAGAGGCCAATGAGTGAGAGGCCAGTGAGTGAGAGGCCAGTGAGTGTGAGGCCAGTGAGTGTGAGTTCAGTGAGTGTGAGTTCAGTGAGTGAGAGGCCAATGAGTGAGAGGCCAGTGAGTGAGAGGCCAGTGAGTGTGAGTTCAGTGAGTGCAAGGCCAGTGAGTGAGAGACCAATGACTGTGTGAGTTCAGTGAGTGAGAGGCCAATGAGTGAGAGGCCAGTGAGTGTGAGTTCAGTGAGTGCAAGGCCAGTGAGTGAGAGACCAATGACTGTGTGAGTTCAGTGAGTGAGAGGCCAATGAGTGAGAGGCCAGTGAGTGTGAGTTCAGTGAGTGCAAGGCCAGTGAGTGAGAGACCAATGAGTGTGTGAGTTCAGTGAGTGAGAGGCCAGTGAGTGAGAGACCAATGAGTGTGTGAGTTCAGTGAGTGAGAGGCCAGTGAGTGAGAGACCAATGAGTGTGTGAGTTCAGTGAGTGCGAGGCCACTGGTTGGAGTGTGAGTTCAGGCTGGACTGACAATCTGTGGGTTGTGACAAATGCCAGAGGGGCTGCTATAAGATCCCATAGAAAGTCACTATTTAATGGGCTGGTGGGGGCTGATTGGGCCTCCATGTACCTGAAATGCCAGGGCCTATTTTAATTCTCAGTCCAGACCTGAGTGTCAGCTCTATGTCTCTGCTCATGTGGAACAAGTTAGTGATGTGGCAGAGGGAATTGGGCGATACCAAGTGATGTGGCAGAGGGAATTGGGCGATACCAAAGCCACAGCCAGAACTTGTGTATATACCACGCCCACACACACCTCCGCCACGCCCACACACGCTTGTACACGCCCACTCCATGGATTGACTTGGAATAACTATACAATTCTTTATATATTGAGCCAACACGTGACGTCCAACGCAGAGGAAACCGCTCGGCGCTAAGTCTCGTCGGTGCCTAAAGATTCTCAACTGGGGACAGTGAATGTGACTCGAGGATGGAACCAGGGGGCCCGGGCAGCCCTTGTGACTGGAGTCTCCAGCAATTCCCCGCCCTCATTGGCCTCAACAATCAATAGGCCCCGCCCCCAACGGCTCTCATTGGCCTCTATACTGAGCGTTACTGGCGGGTCTGTTTGTCTCTACACTGGGGGATCCCGTAGTTGCCAAACACATTACTTCCCCACACAACTAAACCCGGACACAAAGAAACCCCCAAATCAGCCGCTCGCGACTCCTCACACCGCACAAAAATCAGTCGTTGCCACAGACAGACCAGCACAGCGTATCCGCCACTCTAGGCCGTGCCCACCATAAGCAACCAATCCGGGAGTCGCTAGTTCCAGCGCTACCCAATCCAAATACAAGGAAGAGCAGTTGCCGAGCGACGGAAGTGGCGTGGTGGGTAATAGGACATCGTTTAGCCAATGAGCTACAAAAACAGCGCTGCTGTGAGACCAATCCGAGCGGGACCCGGAGTGACGTCACGGAAGCAGGCCCTGCTAATGGCGGAAGCTGCAGGTAAAGAGCCCCGGTGACATTCCGTTATATTATTGAGCTGGTAAGAGAGAAAGGCGCTCTCTCCCGGTGACGCTGACTGTGCGGTCCTTTAGCGCTGGCTTGTGGTTTCCTGCTGGGGGGGTGCGTGATGACGTGGAAGGAGTGACGTCATGGGGCGCTGCTGGTTTAGTGGCGTCAGCACAGAGGCCTCTGATCCCATCCACGTTTTGTAGTTTAGTTCAATTAGTCGAGAATCCCTAGAACAACCAGGGCTCCCCTCCCCGACCCCTGGGCCCCAACAGCCTCAGATACTGACACAGACTTCTGGGAAATGGAGGCCACTGATTGCTCAATGTTCCCTCACCTCTCCCTCTACAAACTGACCAATTGCACAGAAGCATCACATGATCAGGGGACAGACATTCCTGTAATTACTCATTGTCCCTAATTCTCAGGCCCAGACTTTCTGTTTGTACAAAGTGACCAATTGCACAGACGCATCACATGATCTCAGTGTGTAGTTAGTAGCAAAGTGTGGGTTACACGGGCTCTAGTGGAAATGTACAGCCATGATTATTATTACACAGGCGCATGTGATAAATGGGGATAATTCTCAGCCAGGTCTCTATCCTCTGATGATCTGATTGGCTGGAGGATCTAGTGATGCCCCCCTGCTGTTTATATTCCACAACTAACTGATCTCTCCCGTCCCAGGGCCCTTCCAGCTGTTGCCTGATAATGGAGTTCAGAGTCATCGTGTACTTGTGCCCCTAATGCCCGTGCCCTCTCAGCACCATGCAGCGGGGGTCCCTGGCTAGGGGCGAAGATGAAGACCGACGGGGAAGCGCCGTGCCTTATTCTCACCCCGATCAACCCTCCTCCACCCCCATTTTTATCTTTCCCCCAAAACTGGACTTTTATGCTGATGACCAAGGGAGCCACAAGCAGGTGCTCACCCTGTACAACCCCTTCTCCCACGTGCTCCGATTCAAAGGTGAGACCTGCACCCACAGGCAACATACACCCCATCTTTCAGCACCACCATAAAGTATGAGTGGGAGATACCACAGAGTCCTAGTGTATGTGATACCGAGCATTCCCTTCAGCATCAGCACCCACTGTGTATTTGTATGAAACCTGCACTTAAATTGCACCAGAATTGCAGAAACATTGGGGTAACAGTCACCCTGCTATAGTTCCAGGGGTACCCAGGGCACAAATAAACACTCACCCCAAATCTCCCCCTAACTGACCTTCAGACTGGGCCCCTTAGCTCATAACAAGGTTACAGATATATAGAAACATTGGGGTAACAGTCACCCTGCTATAGTTCCAGGGGTACCCAGGGTACAAATAAGCACTCACCCCAAATCTCCCCTTAACTGACCTTCAGACTGGGGACCCCTTAGCTCATAACAAGGTTACAGATATATAGAAACATTGGGGTGTCACCCTGCTATAGTTCCAGGGGTACCCAGGGCACAAATAAACACTCACCCCAAATCTCCCCCTAACTGACCTTCAGACTGGGCCCCCTTAGCTCATAACAAGGTTACAGATATATAGAAACATTGGGGTAACAGTCACCCTGCTATAGTTCCAGGGGTACCCAGGGTACAAATAAGCACTCACCCCAAATCTCCCCTTAACTGACCTTCAGACTGGGGACCCCTTAGCTCATAACAAGGTTACAGATATATAGAAACATTGGGGTGTCACCCTGCTATAGTTCCAGGGGTACCCAGGGCACAAATAATCACTCACCCCAAATCTCCCCCTAACTGACCTTCAGACTGGGCCCCCTTAGCTCATAACAAGGTTACAGATATATAGAAACATTGGGGTGTCACCCTGCTATAGTTCCAGGGGTACCCAGGGTACAAATAAGCACTCACCCCAAATCTCCCCCTAACTGACCTTCAGACTGGGCCCCCTTAGCTCATAACAAGGTTACAGATATAGTGAAACATTGGGGTACACTGTACTATTGTGTATCTGATATGTGGATTGTGTGTCCCAGTTCTCTGTACAGCTCCGTTACGGTACACGGTGGTTGAAGCTGAAGGTCTGGTGAAGCCAAATTCCTGCATTGACATGTAAGAGCCCCCCACATTGCCCCCCATCCGTGGCACAGAATGGAACCTCCCCGTCTCACCTCTTTCCTCCCGTCTGTTACAGAGTGACGCGGCACAGAGATATCCGGGCGAGGAATTACGGTACTACAGATAAATTCCGCATTGAAGTTTGGGAGGAAGGAGCAAGTAGGGGCAGGGGGGGCAGAAAAGACGTGCCAGCCACATTACATGGCACCAAACCACAGGCAGCAGAGCGGCTCCCCCAGGTTTCCCTGCCGTGGCACCCCCCCTCACACATGTATTCCCTGAGACATGGTAAGAGACCCCCCTGCATCACTATTTATACGGGCCACGCGGGTCTCAAGTGACTTTCAGTTGCTTCTTGTCGCACAACAGGGGGACGTTATTTTTTTGTTGCACAAGAGTCACATGACTTCACTATGCACCAATCACAAAGATACATATATACTTTTTCTTGTTTTGATTCATATATACTCATGCTTCTTTTTATACATATACAGTCATAGGAAAAAGTTTGGGAACGCCTCTTAATTCACTAGGGTTTTGTTTATCATTGGCTGAGCTCTCAAAGTAGCAACTTCCTTTTAATATATAACTTGCCTTATGGAAACAGTAATATTTCAGCAGTGACATCAAGTTTATTGGATTAACAGAAAATGTACAATATGCATCATAACTAAATTGACAGGTGCATAAATTTGGGCACCCAACAGAGATATTCCATCAATACTTAGTTACAAATGTAACAGCCTCTAGACGCCTCCTATAGCCTTTGATGAGTGTCTGGATTGTGGATGTGGCTATTTGTGACCATTGGTCCAACAAAATCTCTCCAGTTCAGTTAAATGTGATGGCTGCCGAGCATGGACAGTCTGCTTCAATCATCCCATAGATTTTCCATCATATTCAAGTCGGGGGACTCCAGAATATTGTACTTGTCCCTCTGCATAAATGTCTTTGTAGATTTCCAAGTGAGTTTAGGCTCATTGTCTTGTTGGAATATCCGACCCCTGCAGCAGAACTTCAACTTTGTGACTGATGCTTGAACATTATCCTGAAGAATTTGTTGATATTGGGTTGAATTCATCCGACCCTCGACTTTAACAAGAGCCCCAGGAGTCCCTGAACTAGCCACACAGCCCCTGAACTAGCCCCGCAGCCCCTGAACTAGCCACACAGCCCCTGAACTAGCCACACAGCCCCTGAACTAGCCCCGCAGCCCCTGAACTAGCCACACAGCCCCTGAACTAGCCACACAGCCCCTGAACTAGCCCCGCAGCCCTTGAACTAGCCACACAGCCCCTGAACTAGCCACACAGCCCCTGAACTAGCCACACAGCCCCTGAACTAGCCACACAGCCCCTGAGCTAGTCACACAGCCCCTGAACTAGCCTCGCAGCCCCACAGCATGATGGGACCTCCACCAAATGTGACAGTCGGTAGCAGGTGTTTTTCTTGGAATGTCGTGTTCTTCTTCCGCCATGTAAAGAGCTTTTTGTTATGAGCAAATAACTACATTTTTGTCTCATCAGTCCAAAGCTCTTTGTTCCTAAATGGCTGTGTCTTGTCTAAATGAGCTTTTCCATACAACAAGCGACTGTGTTTGTGTGAGTGCAGAAAGGGCTTCTCATGCCCCTGCCATACACATGTTCTTTGTGCAAATTGTGCTGAATTGTAGAACGATGTACAGATACACCTGCATCTGCAGCAAGATGTTCTTGCAGGTCTTTGGAGATGATCTTTGGCTTGTCTGTAACATTCTCACAATCCTCCGCATATGTCCCCCCTGTATTTTTCTTGGCCTGTCAGACCTGGGTTTTACAGCAACTGTGCCTGTGGCCTTCCATTTCCTCATTCCATTCCTTACAGTTGGAACTGACAGTTTAATAAACCTCTGAGATGCTTTTTGTAGCCTTCCCCTAAACCCTCATACTGAACAATCTTTGTTTTCAGATCTTTTGAGAGTTGCTTTGAGGATCCCATGCTGTCACTCTTCAGAGGAGAGTCAAACACAAGCACAACTTGCAATTGGTCACCTTAAATACCTTTTCTCATGATTGGACTCACCTGCCTATGGAGTTCAAGGCTTAACGAGCTAATCCAACCATTTTGGTGTTGCCAGTAATTAGTACTGAGCAGTTACATTCATTCAAATTAGTAAAATTACAAGGGTACCCACATTTTTGCACAGCCAGTTTTCACACTTGATTTAATCCCATACAACTGAATACTGCTTCACTAAAACTCTTTGTTCAGAAAACAGCCCAGTACTCAGATGTTCCTGGGGAATGAAAGACATATCACTGTTATCTTTTTTTGTTGAAAGTGGAGTAAATTATTATTCAGGCTGAGAGGGGTTCCCAAACTTTTTCATATGACTGTATATATAATACTATATAGAGATACTGATACTGGGCTGTGTCTCACACAGGATTCCCTCGCACTCCCTCTCCGTGGTTATTTGGGCTGTACATGTTGGCCGGGCTGGTTTCCATGGTGATCCTGATCTTGCCTTTGCACGGAGACTCCAGAAGCCTCATCCATGAGAACCTGCAGGTGTCGGTGGTGCAGAAACTAGTGGCTGCGTATGTGCTAGGTACCCTCAGCCTTACCCCTCACCCCTGACCCTCACCCCCCATTCCTCATCCTCATGCCTCAACCCTCATCCTCATCCTCACCCCTTAATCCTCACCTTCACCCCTTATCCCTCAAAATCACCCCTCATCCCTAATCCCTCACCCCTCATCCCTCACACTCACCCCATCCCTCATCCTCACCTTCTCCTCATGCTGCTGCCCATCCTTATGGTATGTAGGGGGTTATAACGGGGGCACATGGTATTTAGTGCATGGGCAGTTTCATGCAGAAAAGCTGCACCAGAGAGTCGGGGGTGGCTGTGTGCAGAGAGTATAAGTTGTACTACTCCTGTGACGCTGACGCTTCTTTCTCTCTCTAGGCCTCCTGACTATGGTTTTCCTGCAAGGGTGACTGAGCCCATGGCCTGCACTCCAATCCCAGGATATGAACCCCCCAGGTCTCAGCTCTGTGTATGAGTATACAGCAAGAGGATCTACTATCTGGAAACCCAGAATATGTCATTACCTATTGTGTCCCATATTTGGCTGCTTTGCTTTTCCCCGGTATAATGAGTCCGTATTCTCTCAGCTGCAACTCTCCCTGCTAAACGCACGGTGTTCCACATTATAGAGGGATCCACATTATAGAGGGATCCACATTATAGAGGGATCCACATTACAGAGGGGTTACGCGCATTTCAGATAATAGATCCAAGTCTTGTACCTACAGCCTAAGGGATAAGTGTATAAAATCAAGTGAAATGATACAAATTCCTGTATTGTGTACATTGCCTAGATCTCCTGCAACTGATACATCATCTGTCCTGAAATCATTTTTACTAAATAAATTCTGTGATCAGCTGATGTTTTGTCTTTGTTTGGGCCCATTGCACCCAATCTGTATCTCCTACTGCATTACTGTATAATCACAACTCCCTGCAGGGGGAGGGACTCTCCTTCTGTCTGTGTCACTGTATCACCCTGCAGGGGGCGGGACTCTCCTTCTGTCTGTGTCACTGTATCACCCTGCAGGGGGAGGGACTCTCCTTCTGTCTGTGTCACTGTATCACCCTGCAGGGGGAGGGACTCTCCTTCTGTCTGTGTCACTGTATCACCCTGCAGGGGGAGGGACTCTCCTTCTGTCTGTGTCACTGTATCACCCTGCAGGGGGAGGGACTCTCCTTCTGTCTGTCTCACTGTATCACCCTGCAGGGGGAGGGACTCTCCTTCTGTCTGTGTCACTGTATCACCCTGCAGGGGGAGGGACTCTCCTTCTGTCTGTGTCACTGTATCACCCTGCAGGGGGAGGGACTCTCCTTCTGTCTGTGTCACTGTATCACCCTGCAGGGGGAGGGACTCTCCTTCTGTCTGTGTCACTGTATCACCCTGCAGGGGGCGGGATTCTCCTTCTGTCTGTGTCACTGTATCACCCTGCAGGGATGGGGAAGTCCGATCGTACGTTGATTCTTACAATCGGATCTTTGCGTCTGTGGCCAGCTTTAAACTCAAGTGTCATCTGGAACAGTGAAGCAGTCGGCCATATTTCCAGCCAGTGCAGGGGGGCGGGGATATGGGGAGGTAGATAAGCCAACCAGAGAGCATCCTGGGATAAAACCTAATAATAGAGAATGTGTCGGGGCTGATCAACCTTCCTCCCTTCTACCCCATTCTACAAACAGATTGTTTCTTTTTCAGTGTCAGACAATATTGTGCAAAAATATTAGTGTAAAACAGGACAAGCATTAGGGTTCCACAGTGTTCTTGGCTGTATATACACAGACATTTATACATACAAATATACTATATATATATATATATATATATATATATATATATATATATATATATATATATATATATAAAATTAATGTGTGTCTATAGCAATATAAGTCATGTCATTGTGTGTATACACATCAGCGCTATATATATATCATGCTGGGTAAAAAAAAAAGTACAGAGAAACATTACCAGTGATGTTGCCCAGAGCAACCAATCAGATCTTTGCTTTTGTTTTCTAACTGTTGAAATCTAAGTGCTGATTGGTTGCTCTGGGCAACATCACCGGTAATGCTTCACTCCACTTTTTACACAGCATAATTTAGGTTATGTGACTTTACATTAACAACTGCAGGGGTAACATTCTGCCCAACCCAATCTCATAAAACCTCAACAACTATTTACTAGGGATGCACCAAATCCACTATTTGGGATTTGGCCGAATCCCTGAAATCCTTTGTGAAAAATTCGGACAAATACCAAACCAGATCCTAATTAGCATATGCAAATTAGGGTTAGGAAGGGAAAAAATGTGGGACATTTTTTTTTTACTTCCTTGTTTTGTGACAAAGTCACTTGATTTCTCTTCCTGCCCCCAATTTGCATATGCAAATTAGGATTCGGTTCTGGCACACACCAGGATTCCACCGAATCCAAATCCTGGTCGAATTCCGAATTGAATCCTGGATTCGGTGCATCCCTACTACTGAATACCTAACTGAATCTAAACCCTAATTTGCATATGCAAATTAGAGGCAGGAAGGAGAAAATTAGGGGTGGGAAGGGGAAAACATTTTTTACTTCCTTGTTTTGAGACATAAAATCACGCAATTTCCTTCTCCGCTCCTAATTTGCATATGAAAATTAGGATTCGGATTTGGTCAGGCAGAGAGATTCAGCGGCATCTGAATCCTGCTGAAAAAGGCCGAATCCGACCGAATCCTGAAACAAATCCTGGATTGGGTGAATCCCTACTAATTTGCATATGCAAACTTTGGCTTGGCCACACACAAGGATTCTGCTGAATCCTGGTTGAATCCCCGAACCGAATCCAGGATTGGGTGCATCCCTACTATTTACAGCTTGTGATGAAGCCACTTGCCCATAATTCTGTGATCATGAAGATGAACCCCGGGAGTAGAAGATCCGTTGCTTTCACATCCATATAACGATTCTGCACAATGGACTCCAGAAACTCAAGTGTAGGGAATGATTTAGTCCCGCTGCTCAAGGTCTTTATTTGTGAGAGCATAAGCAGCACAAAGATGGAGCTCATGATCCCTCCTTGTACTGGAAGGCATAGTTGTTGTGTGATGGAGTGAATGGAGCTTGTGTAGAGGTAGTACCAGTAGTAGCTCTTCTCCTGCTCTCCCAGTCCATTACCTTCAAATGCCGGCTTCCAACTTCCGGTTTTATAGTCTTGCGTCTGCTCGCCCTGCCCCTTTTGTGACATCATCAGTGGGGCGGGTCTGTAAAAGGACCCCGGAAACGCAGGTGCGGGCGGGGTTGGAAAAGCCTGACCCGCACATCACTACTGCGTATTTACGTAAAGTGTGGTTTCAAACGTACAGAGTCTATTGATTTGGTGGTTTCTTGACGTATTGACATTTCTGCTAAAAAACACCAATACTGGCGTCCCGTGGCAGATTTCGGCTTGCAAGCGCCCTGTGAGAATTGTCATAGTGCGTTTTCCATTCGCTTCAGTGGAAGTGCAGTTTCTGTGTATTTACGTAAATTTACGTATTGCCGCCCGATGGAGCTTTTTTAAAAACACAACATAAAAAAAACACGTCTGGCCTCGCCCTAAGTCTCAGCAGCTCACACTCCCTCTCACAAACGTGTAACAGTTTCTCTCCAGGACCTGATGCTGCTCGAGTTCCTCAGCGCAGGAAGCAGTGGCAGATTGACAGCAGACTCAGCCAATAGGAGTTCAGTACAATGTGTGATGTCATATAAGGAAGTCAACGCTGAAGTGTTTTTGGGGTCAGTGACCCCCTCCCAGCAGAGGGTCTGGAACTGAAGGATTAGTACAGGGAAACTTCTGAGGTGAATATCTCTTCAACTGTACTTTTTCTGTTAACTATTTCAGCTACAAGAACCTCCTGGCGTCCATTCTTTAATATTTTATTGCACAGTAGCCTGTGGTAGTTATAGTTACACTACACCACCCCTTGAATCCTCCACTTAGTGTAGGCCCTAGCCTGAAGTGTTAGAGTCACATGTAACCCATGCTCTAAGCACTAGCAAGTTAGCGTTACATATGTTATTAGTAGGGTTGCCACCGGGCCGGTAATTTAACGGCCTAGCCGGTAAAACACCTGCCAAGGCCGGGGCCGGTATTACAAATTTACCGGCAATGTAGCTGCCGGTAAATTTGTAATGCCCTTAAAAAGACCCCGGCCGGCCCCCAATCCCCTGTAAACTTACCTTGTCCTCCGGTTCTTGTCCTGGCCGCACTGTGGCCCCGCCCCTTTGACATCAGCCACGCCCCCTTTGTGTACCCGCCCCCACCAGCCGGAATTTTTTTTCGGCAAAAGGTGGCAAACCTAGTTATTAGGGGTATCTGTGACACTCACATGCTCGGTGGGGCCTGGGCAGTTATTGAGAAGCTAAGCTTAGGGGTCGGCACAAATCTTCCAACAGAAAACAATGAGGTTCTGATGTCAGAAGCTGATGCTACAGGGCTGATGAATACATTAGTGATGCGAGTCCCACTGGTTTCTGAGCTGCCATGTAATGTGAATGTGAATGAAGCTCTAATCAGCCTTGTACCAGGGCCAGAACTCCAAAACATGAGCTCACCTTGAGTGCAAATATGATTCACATCACCCATCATATCACTGGTTGGGTGCAGAAATGTCAAAATGATCTTTGTGTGTGTTTTATTTTTAAACCCACAAATACTGCCATTCAGCTTGGGATCCCTTTGTTTCTCCTTCATACCACTGGCACAGGGCTGCCCCTTTCATACTCAGTCTGGGTATATGCCAGCACCTTCTGATCTTATGGTGTCAGTGTCGGACTGGGCCGGCGGAATACAGGGAAAATACCCGGTTGGCCCCTAGCCCTCGCAGGCCCACTGGCCCAGACCTGGTTCTTGGCAGAAGCCAGAAGTGGCTTCCATCTTCCCTCCCTGCCCCTCAGCGCGGCTATACAAAAAAGAAGGTAGGTGCGGGGGCCCAGGGGGCAGGTTGCGGCTTAGAGAGGGGGGCCAGATGGCGCTTTACCCCCAGTCCGACGCTGTATGGTGTATTCCAGTCAGTGGCGTAACTAGATATTACTGGGCCCCACAGCAAATTATTTTTCAGGCCCCCAAAATGTTTAGAGGTTGACTTGTTTCTCCAATATTTATTGAAATTGTATATGAATTAGGGCCTCATGGGGCCCCTATACCTTCTGGGCCCCCCTGCAGCCGCAGGGTCTGCTTCCTCTATAGTTACGCCCCTGATTCCAGTAAACAAGATGCAACACTGCTTTACCAGCACAATGAATGTCAGTGTCATTGATTCTACATTTGCTGGCACCTTCATTTTTGTTTTTTAATCCCAATAAAGTGTGTGCCTGATAGCCTAACACGTATCATCATTTTTCCTCTTACCTGGTTAAAGGGCATGTAAAGGCAAAAAAATAAAATCCCATTTTTACTTTCTTTAATGAAAAAGAAACCTATCTCCCATATACTTTAATTAAAAAATGTGTACCGTTTTAATAAGAAACCTGACTGTATGCAGTCAAATTCCCTATTCATTTACTGCTGTGGATAGGAATTGTCAGACGGTCCCTAACTGCTCTGCAGGGAAACAATCATACTTATGAACAGCAGGGGGAGCCCCCGCCTTACTTCCCAGCCATGCAGAACTCAAGCAGCTTTGTTTGTTTCCCTGTAGAGCAGTCGGCGACTGTGTAGAGATTTGTATTGGATTTTATTTTTGCCTTTACATCCCCTTTACTGTTTCCAACTCCAGCTGCAGGGACAAAGATCATGGAGCCAGATTTAAACAGATAAACTGGGATTCTATTTGGAGGATTATTTTGCTGCAGCCACTGGTTCTGCAGAGTTGGAGAAAGTTTGTTTTAAACAATACAAAAACTATAAAATCCACATTAGATTACATGACAACACAGGACCCAGTACAGTCTGTATATTCTGATTATTAATCAGTCTTGTTGTATCGGCTTCTGGCAGATATTATTTGACTTGTGCTGTTTTGATAATTTATGATGATCCCTAAGCAGCCCAGATCACACTGAGCATGTGCACAGTCTTGGTCTTGCAAAGATGTATAACAAAGTTACAAGATGGTGACCCCCTGTGGCCAACTTTGAAAGCATAAATCATTTTTTTGATTAGGCTTGTTGTACAGTAACAATATACAAAATACAGCATTTCTAGCCTTATTCTATTTTACACTTTACTTCCCCTCTAATGTTATAAACCATACTATAATATACCATAAGTATATTGGCAGCTTTCTTTTTCTCTTCATTCTGCTCCATGTTTGCCACGTGTCTTATTTGCTCCTCGGCTGTTTTGCTGATCACTATCTGAAAATGGTAGTCATATACTGTATCTAGTGTGCCTTTATTGCCAGGGAGTCATATTTAGTCATATACAGATCTCCTAATACACAATACATGACAACATGATATTTTTATTGAAAAAAAAAAGGCTTTTTCGCTGAACTAGGGCTATGTTCAAAAAATAGTGTTTCAAGGAGAACAAACCCCTAAAAATGAATGTGGCTAAAAATGGCAAATTTTATATAGTGAACTTATTGCACGAGGCTAAAGTTTCAGCTTGTCAATAGCAGCAATGATCCAGGACTTCAAACTTGTCACAGGGGGTCAGAGCTGGATTAAGACCAGATGGGGCCCTAGGCAAGGTAATGTTTTGGGGGTCCCCCACCTTTACAAGTGTTGCGCAGCATGGGAGACAGCAATCACCTCCTGTTCCTGTCAGATAAAGGCTTCCAGATTTTGAGAGTAAAAGCTGGGGCTAGGGGCAAAAGGCTGTGCGCTGCTGCAAATTCTTTGACCACGCCCACTTTTGGAGATACATCTTGATAAACCACTCCCCACTGAATATATAGATAGCTAAGCATCTGTTTCAGCTTTTCCTAAAACACAAATCACATCATTCTCAGGCAAAGTGACTGATGCATGCAGGGTTATTTTATTTTGTATACCCCTAAAATATTTAGCAGAATGAATGCAGTGGCAATTCCATGTATAAATACCCCAGAACTCATAGCAGGATGGCACAGTGGCAATTCCATGTATAAATACCATCAGAACTCATAGCAGGATGGCACAGTGGCAATTCCATGTATAAATACCCCAGAACTCATAGCAGGATGGCACAGTGGCAATTCCATGTATAAATACCCCAGAACTCATAGCAGGATGGCACAGTGGCAATTCCATGTATAAATACCCCAGAACGCATAGCAGGATGGCACAGTGGCAATTCCATGTATAAATACCCCAGAACTCATAGCAGGATGGCGGGCACAGTACCAGATTTGCAAATGATACCCACGTTATTTTTTATGTAAAACAGCCTCAGCACATTTATAAAAATAAACAAATGTCACATTGTCAGAGATAATGACAGATGACAAGGAAAAAGTTATGGCTGGAGTTCTTACCAGTATTCTTCTTGGGGCTCTAGGGGGGTTTGGGGGGGGGGGGAATCTGGAAAGTAGCCAGCCACCAACTTGCCTTCAGCCAAGATCTGCAGAACCCAACATGAAAATTCTTTTCCCACAGCTCAGGAGTCAGAAGCCGATGTGTAGTCGGGAAATTCAAATGAGCAAATCGGTAATATAACCTGCAGTTGTTTAGCTGTTCTTTCTGCTGCCTATTTGCTTGCCTGGCGACGAGGAGGATTCAATCGCAGGCACCGGAGGTGGGCCTCAGATATAAGTGATGCGATCGAATCACAGATGCACTATTTTTAAACTTTAATGATTACAGGGGTGCCGGGGCCCCTAAGCAGGTGCCTAGGTCGCCTAGCGGGTAATCCAGAACTTTCCATCTTGGAAAGTGTCTGTGACTTGCACATGCTCTCTGAGCAGCTGTTGAGAAGCTAAGCTTAGGGGTCGTCACTAATTATCCGGCAGAAAATGAGGTTGCCCTGTATTATAAGCTGATGCTACAGGTTTGCTGAATATTAAATTCTAATGCTAATTGCACTGGTTTCTGTGCTGCCATGTAGTAATTATGTGTATTAATTACTAATCAGCCTTATATTGTGACATTTCTATTCTATGTGTACTGTATATTGTGAGTGGCTCCCTAAGCTCAGTAAGTGACAGCAGCACAGAGCACGTGAATCAGTGAATCAGCAGAAAAGAAGATGGGGAGCTACTGGGGCATCTTTGGAGCCATAGATCTTTACTGCTAAAGGGCTGTGTTTGCCTTGGGCTGGTACAGAAGCACAAAACATCATTAGGCTTTAGTTCTCCTTTAATGAACAGTTAATGTAGTGTGGGTAGTGCCACGTAGAGTTGATTGTCAGCCTGCATATAAATAAACACAGATAGAGAGAATCAGCTGACCCACGTGTCTCTGCTTGTTAGTGTGTCTATCTGGGTGCAGACGCACAGCAGATACACATGAGCATGCATTTTAGCATTTTAGAACCAATTTCCACACTGTGTTTGAACACAGATAGATCCAGTACCAGTAAGTGCAAGCCAAGAAGTGGAGGCTGAGGAATGGTTAGGTCTCGGTTTCCTTTTATACACAGACAGTGTAGCATTACCCTTAAAGGGGAATTATTGCAAAATTTATAAGGTTCATCATACTGAAACAAAGAGAAAAAAAAATCAATTAAAAATTTTGTATAATTTCTGAAATAATAAAGATACTCTTTACTATCCCCTTCCCAGCATCTGTGTCTACATATCTTTATCATGCAGGAGTCTGATTTCAACTGAACAGTTCGGTCCAATACAGCATTTGAGTGCAGAGTGCTCCTTTATTACCAGAAATACTGTCTCTCTACCTGCAGGAGTTGTGCCAAAATCTGTTGTTGTGTTAAGAGTTTGTTTGTGTGCTGGAATCGATTATTATAGTGAACTCTAATTATTCTGCCTTAAAAGGGAGCCCCCAGCAAAGTTTCTGTCAAAATAGTACCTCACCTCTGAGGGGGGACCCTAATATCTCCCTCACTGTGACACTGACTCCTCAGTACCTTACCTCTGAGGGGGAGGGGACCCTAATATCTCCCTCACTGTGAAACTAACTCCTCACTGAGGAGTCAGTGTCACAGTGAGTGAGGGAGATATTAGGGTCCCCGCAGAGGTGATGTACTGAGGAGTCAGTGTAACAGTGAGGGAGATATTAGGGTTCCCCTCCCCCTCAGATGTGAGGTACTGAGGAGTCAGTGTCACAGTGAGGGAGATATTAGGGTCCCCTCCCCCTCAGAGGTGAGGTACTGAGGAGTCAGTGTCACAGTGAGCGAGATATTAGGGTCCCCTCCCCCTCATAGGTGAGGTACTGATGAGTCAGTGTCACAGTGAGGGAGATATTAAGGTCCCCTCCCCCTCATAGGTGAGGTACTGAGGAGTCAGTGTCACAGTGAGCGAGATATTAGGGTCCCCTCAGAGGTGAGGTACTGAGGAGTCAGTGTCACAGTGAGGGAGATATTAGGGTCCCCTCCCCCTTAATAGGTGAGGTACTGAGGAGTCAGTGTCACGGTGAGGGAGATATTAGGGTCCCCTCAGATGTGAGGTACTGAGGAGTCAGTGTCACAGTGAGGGAGATATTAGGGTCCCCTCCCCCTTATAGGTGAGGTACTGAGGAGTCAGTGTCACAGTGAGGGAGATATTAGGGTCCCCTCAGAGGTGAGGTACTGAGGAGTCAGTGTCACAGTGAGGGAGATATTAGGGTCCCCCCTCAGAGGTGAGGTACTGAGGAGTCAGTGTCACAGTGAGGGAGATATTAGGGTCCCCCTCAGAGGTGAGGTACTGAGGAGTCAGTGTCACAGTGAGCGAGATATTAGGGTCCCCC
This sequence comes from Xenopus petersii, assembly GCA_038501925.1. Taxonomy (NCBI): domain Eukaryota; kingdom Metazoa; phylum Chordata; class Amphibia; order Anura; family Pipidae; genus Xenopus; species Xenopus petersii. Next base: position 157,526,854 of record CM076676.1, on the reverse strand, counting down.
TCATAGGTGAGGTACTGAGGAGTCAGTGTCACAGTGAGGGAGATATTAGGGTCCCCCTCAGAGGTGAGGTACTGAGGAGTCAGAGTCACAGTGAGGAAGATATTAGGGTCCCCTCAGAGGTGAGGTGCTGAGGAGTCAGTGTCACAGTGAGGGAGATATTAGGGTCCCCTCCCCCTTATAGGTGAGGTACTGAGGAGTCAGTGTCACAGTGAGGGAGATATTAGAGTCCCCCCTCAGAGGTGAGGTACTGAGGAGTCAGTGTCACAGTGAAGGAGATATTAGGGTCCCCTCAGATGTGAGGTACTGAGGAGTCAGTGTCACAGTGAGGGAGATATTAGGGTCCCCTCCCCCTTATAGGTGAGGTACTGAGGAGTCAGTGTCACAGTGAGGGAGATATTAGGGTCCCCTCAGATGTGAGGTACTGATGAGTCAGTGTCACAGTGAGGGAGATATTAGGGTCCCCTTCCCCTCATAGGTGAGGTACTGAGGAGTCAGTGTCACAGTGAGGGAGATATTAGGGTCCCCTCAGAGGTGAGGTACTGAGGAGTCAGTGTCACAGTGAGGGAGATATTAGGGTCCCCTCCCCCTCATAGGTGAGGTACTGAGGAGTCAGTGTCACAGTGAGGGAGATATTAGGGTCCCCTCATAGGTGAGGTACTGAGGAGTCAGTGTCACAGTGAGGGAGATATTAGGGTCCCCTCATAGGTGAGGTACTGAGGAGTCAGTGTCACAGTGAGGGAGATATTAGGGTCCCCTCATAGGTGAGGTACTGAGGAGTCAGTGTCACAGTGAGGGAGATATTAGGGTCCCCTCATAGGTGAGGTACTGAGGAGTCAGTGTCACAGTGAGGGAGATATTAGGGTCCCTCCTCAGAGGTGAGGTACTGAGGAGTCAGTGTCACAGTGAGGGAGATATTTGAGGGGACACTGCTTGTATAGTGGATGGGGATAGAGTTGTTATTTTGTACTTTGTTTATTGCTATTAGCAACAGACATTACAGGGCTCGGGTTTCATGTTCAGTATGACTTCCTGGTCTGGACTGAGGCCCTGACTTTTAGTCATTTACAGGAAGTGCTCACTTGTACATCAGCCGATGGGCCACAGAGCTTATAATATTCTCCCCAGAACAAGGTTAAGACAAGGCCTTTATAGCTTTCCTGCAGGTTTGGATTTCGGTGTTCCACATAGGAAATCCTTATTAACTTCTTCCTTATGAAGGGAATCTATTGAGCATAAATCCACCATCTTTCCCCCCCCCGATTCTCACCAGCTTTGCCCCAGGCCGTAGATCTCTATAGGACAGCGGAGATATAATGGATGCAGGTGGCACATCAGGGGCCCCATGGAGGGTGTGGGTGGTGCAGCAGGGGCCCATGAGGGGTATGGGGGCCCCTGGTCTATACTTTTTATGTACAGTGTGGGACTGAGGTGTATCAGGCCCTCCAAGCCTACCATATCAGGGGCCCCAGTCGTAAGCTTCTCCAGGCATGATACCTAAGGCCCAATACATATCTTTTATTTCTCATTGCAATCAGTATACGGTCCGGGGAGAGTGCCAGCAGTCTGTGGCAGGGGGCGGGGCCAATTGGGTTTTTACGTGGTGTCTCGCCGGTCCCGTCTGAAACTGTTTGGCGAATATTTATCACGCAGTGGCGGAACTAACGGGGGAGCAGTGGGTGCGAGCGGGCCAGGGCCCGCACGCCCTCAGGACCCCCCTGACCGCATATTCCCGGCCAGTTCCGGGTGTACGGAGGGGGGCGGGGGGCCCGGCTGCGCGTTATCACGGGTCCAATTTCGAATTTGAAAAACTTCGAAATTCAAATTCAAAAAGACCAACCGAAATTAAGTCAAAGGTTTTTTTTTTTTTTTGCCTGAATAGGTCCCCATATTCACCTCGACCTTTGATAAATCTGCCCCTTCATGTATGGCAATTTTCTCTAGCTTTACAGATTTTGTTTTTGACTATTAAACCCTTCTCCTAATCTAATGTGTTTGAAGTTACAGAGATAGGAATGTTTGTTATATGCACCACTCTATTGTCTATTTCATTCTTTATCCATGAGTGTGCATCACATTTTTTTACATAAAGGGCATATTTATCAAAGGGTGAAAACAGATTTCTATACAGTTTGCCAGAGGGAATTCAAATTTTCCAGCTCTATATTGATTTGAATAGGATTTAAGAGAATGTTTATCAAATAACAATAGTAGAGAAATGTTCCCGACTTAGTAAGTATTTTCTTAAAAATTCTGTGCAAGTGAATAGAGAGCTTGGGAGTTCCACTGAAGGGAGCTCTATATTCACCCTAAATCTATTTGTTATATCTGATTTTTTTTCTCTTTTTACCTGCTCCAGGCAAAGATCATGCAACAGTTCCCATTTCATTTCAAGGAGGTAATGTAAACAAATAAATTTTTTGGTGCATTACTATTTATTTGTACCATAAAGGAACAGTTCAGTATAAATATAAAAACTGGGTAAATAGACAGACTGTGCAAAATAAAAAACGATTTTTAAAAAACTAAAATCGTCAGTTAGCCAAAAATGTAATGTATAAAGGCTGGAGTGACTGGATGTGTAACATAATAGCCAGAACACTACTTCCTGCTTTGCAGCTCTCTTGGTTTCCACTGATTGGTTACCAGGCAGTAGCCAATCAGAGACTTGAGGGGGAGGGGTCACATGGGACATAAATGTTGCGTTTGAATGCTGAGGATCAATTACAAACTCACTGAACAGTTATGTCCCATGTGGCCCCCCTTATAGTCACTGACTAACTCAGAGTTATAGAGCTGAAAAGCAGGAAGTAGTGTTCTGGCTATTATGTTACACATCCACTCACTCCAGCCTTTATACATTACATATTTGCCTAACTAACTATATTAGAAACATTTCTTATTTTGCACAGCCTATCTATTTACCCAGTTTTTATTTTTATACTGAACTTTTCCTTTAAGCCAATGTCAGCGTTTCACCTTGCCTAGGGGAAGAAAAAATAATTTTTAGCTAGTTATGTGTATGGCTTTATATGATATTTAAAGGGGTTGTTCACCTTTGAGTTAACGTTTAATACTTAGTGATACAGGTATAGGATCCATTATCCGGAAACCCATTATCCAGAAAACTCTGAATTACAGAAAGGTAATTTTATCCAAATAATCCAAAGTTTGAAAAATGATTTCCCTTTTCTGTGCAATAATAAAACAGACGCTTGTACATGATCCCAACTAAGATATAATTAATCCTTATTGGAAGCAAAATCAGCCTAATGGGTTTATTTCATGTTTATATGATATTCTAGTAGACTTAAAGGGATGGTTCACCTTTAAGGTAACTTTTAATATGTTATAGAATGGCCAATTCTAAGCACCTTTTCAATTGGTCTTCATTATTTATTTTTTTTAATTATTTTCCTTTTTCTTCTGACTCAGACAGCTTTCAAATGGGCATCGCTGACCCCTTCTAAAAACCAAATGCTCTGTAAGGCTACAAATGTTTTGTTATTGCTAATGTTTATTATTCATCTTTGTAATCTGGCCTCTCCTATTCATATTCCTGACTCTTTTTGATTTTTTGTTTATTTTGTGCCCCTGAGGAAGACCCTTAAGGTCGAAACGCGTTGGGCTCACCTTTTTATTTTCAATTATTTTTTGTATATTATTTTTGCTTATTTTTTTCTTCTTTTTGCAATAAATGTATTTGCTTTTCAAATCGGGTGTGCTATCCATTACTTTTAATGTTCTTATTCAAATCAATGCATGGTTGTTAGGGGAATTTGGACCCTAGCTACTAGATTGCTTGAAATGCAAATTGAAGAGCTGCTGAATAAAAAGCTAAATAACTCAAAAACCTTAAAGGAATAGTTCAGTGTGAAAATAAAAACTGGGTAAATAGATAGGCTGTGCAAAATAAAAAATGTTTCTAATATAGTTAGTTAGCCAAAAATGTAGTATATAAAGGCTGGAGTGAACAGATGTCTAATAAAACAGCCAGAATCCAACTTCCTGCTTTTCAGCTCTATAACTCTGAGTTAGTCAGCGACTTGAAGGGGGGCCACATGGTACATTTCTGTTCAGTGAGTTTGTAATTGACCCTCAGCATTCAGCTCAGATTCAAACGCAACAGTTATGACCCAAGTGGCCCCCCCTCAAGTCTCTGATTGGTTACTGCCTGGTAGCCAGGGCAACCAGTCAGTGTAAACCAAGAGAGCTGAAAAGCAGGAAGTAGTGTTTTGACTGACATGTTATACATAAAATCACTCCAGACTTTATACATTACATTTTTGGCTAACTAACTATATCAGAAACATTTTTTATTTTGCACAGTCTATTTATTTACCCAGTTTTTATTTTTACACTGAACAATTCCTTTAAATAATAAAAAATGAAAACCAATAGCAAATTGTCTCAGAAAATCACTCTCTATATCATTCTAAGTTATCTTCTTAAAGGTGAACAACCCATTTAAGGTATGAAGATCCAAATTATGGAAAGATCCAGAAAACGCTGGGCCCCAAGCATTCTTGATAATGGGTCCCATACCTGTATTACGAGAAAATTTGGTTTTCATTTTTGATTATTTGTGAAGTTTGAGTGTCTTAGCATTTCATTAGGATCCAAATTCCCCTAGCAACCATGCATTGATTTGAATAAGAGACTGGAATATGAATAGGAGAGGCCTGAATAGAAAGATGAGGAATAGAAAAGTAGCAACAACAATACATTTGTACTTATAGATGGGGTCAGTGACCCCAATTTGAAAGTGGGAAAGAGTCATATGTAGAGATATATATTTTTTATTTTCTAGGAGACCTTTACATTGACATTAAAAATGAGAGAAGAGGACAAGAGTGTAAATCACACATTATTTTCTCTGTAAGTATTTAGATAAGTGATACTTTCACTTGTTTTAAATATTATATACAATATGGGGGATATTTCTCAACAATCAAAAAATTTAAGGTTTTTTACTACTGAATCCAAATTTTTAGTGGAAAAAAAACTAGAATTTTTCGTGATTTATTAAATCCCGAGGCTGCAAAAAGTCCAAATCTCAGACCTGACAAGGTTCTATATAAGTCAAAGAGAGAGGTCCCTGTCCTATTTTGACGTTTCTGTGGTCTGTGATGGAATTAGCCCTGGAAATCTGATTATTTCTGACTTTTCGGCTAAAAATCACACAATTCGGGAAAAATCATGAAAAAATCATACAATATGATTTTTTGGGGTTTTCTTTCACAAACCAATTAATTTGTTCTTTTTTAAAATAAACAAGGTAAAATCATGGATTCTAGTTTGGTCGGACTTTTTAATTTAAAAACTCAGACTTTGATAAATAACCCCTTATATATTTTATTTTTACATTTTCTATCTGCCTGCTCCTGCATCTTGTGCTTGACCTTTACTCTTGGATAACGCTATAGGAGCTTGCATTGGTACTGGCTGTGCCAGGATCACTAGGTTGGGCAATACATCATCAATGGAAAGGGACTGTTTGCCAATTTTGATAATAGAAACTATTCATTATACAGAAGGGGAAAGATTTCATATTCCAATAGTTTACTGTAACAGTCATCATTTTGGGCCATTAGATGGTGCTGTCACTTTATACTGTCACTGCTTTTGGCAAGGCAAGTAATATTATGGTTTTCATGATACACTGCAGTATTAATATTGCCTGACCAACAAAGGTGTTATTATATGGGGCTTTATCATATCATGTCATATATGATTACAACAGTGAGGCCCTCATATGTACACAAGCTTTACATTTCATTTTGCAAACCAGATTTATGAACAGAAGATTTTGAGAACTTTTGTGTCAGTAGTAAAATATAAAATACATTTAGGATATAAATACAAGGATAAAAAACAACGGTGCTTAATCAATAGGGGAATATGCTGTGCAACGTTTGATAGCACAAGCCCTACTAACAATTAGAAGGAAGCCTTGGCCTCCAGATAACAGGGTGTAATGTAGGTAAATATGCTTTAGAGCAGTAACCTATAGCAACCAATCAGCAATCACTTCACTGCAGAGAATGATTACAACAAATATTTACTTGGTTGCTATGGGTTACTTCCTAGGCACAAACTGAAAGTGCTATTTTAAAGGAGCAGTATACCCCATGTTCAACATGAAAAATAGGGCTTGGTCTGAACATTCTTTTGCCTGTTATTTTTATCATGAAAATCCATTGTTTTAGGTAATCAAGGCAAACAGGGTAATTAGTCCATGTTTGGTCCTTGTGTGGGGATTTTGGGCTCACCTTTTCTCATAAGCCTGAACTGTCAGTGCAGACATAAGGGCTGGGGTTGTCTTTATTCACCACTGGAAAAAGGATAGAAAATACTGATGACTCCTAGTCTTCATTACTGTATAAATCAGATGGCTCCACCTAACACCCACCATTTGTCTGTAAAGCTCAGATGGTAAGAAGGTAGAAAGAAGACTCTGAGACATAAGGCAGAGAAGAAAGCGGTAAAAGATCCCTATCTCATACTTAATCAGTCTGGTTGTGACTTTCTCCAGATGGGTGGGTATAACCCAAGTTTGTGAAACACATTGTGAGCAATCACTGTGCTACAGCAGTCTTTCACATGCTCTGCCCCACGTGTATGTTTTTAGGTAGCCAAGGACCAAAAGTCTTAGATGTGACTCAACCCTTTATGAAATCCACCCCAGTAGATATACTGCAGGTCACACTAGGCTAGGAAGGTTCTTCACATTCTATGGCAGTGATCCCCAACCAGTAGCTTGTGAGTAACATGTGGCTCTCCAACCCCTAGAATGTTGCTCCCAGTGGCCTCAAACCAGGGGCTTATTTTTAAGATCCAGGCTTGGAGGCAAGTTTTGGTTGCATAAAACCAGGTGTACTGCCATACAGAGTCTCCTGTAGGCTGCCAGTCCACATAGGGGCTAACAAATTGCCAATCACAGCCCTTATTTGGTACTTGTTTCACACTTGTGTTGCTCCCCAACTCTTTTTACATCTGAATGTTGCTCACGGGTGAAAAATGTTGGGGACCCCTGTTCTATGGTATACTCTTGTTGTGGACTGTTTGCATGCCTGGATTTGGCCCACAGGACTAGATCTGTGAACCAAACTGTGAATCTTGGCTAGCGTTAGTCATTTCGCCCTTTAGTAAATCTGCCCCATTGACTCCACTATTTTTTTTAACATGGTTTGGCAATGTCAAAAAAAAAGTTTTGTGAATGGGTTATCAGGCCAAAGAATGCATTCTTTCATTATTGAACTCACCTCTTTCTGATTCTGAACCAGATGGATGACCTAGAATGGACATTAGTTATTTGCCTGGCTATCTATGCCAAAAAAACATTACTCTAAAATGAAAAACTGAGAATGGAAAAATATAATTAGCAGAAATATCCATTATATCAAATTCATATATTAACCTCCCCACAACTCCAATAAATATTCAACAGATTATTTGGATTCGCACTGTATACTAATTTCATCAATGCTCTATAGTCTATATTATACTATACAGTAGTGGGGATGGAAATTCTAATTACTCTGGAGGGGGGGGTTTAAGTCCCTTTTAAGGATCAAGAGTTGTATTTTGGGTGCAATAGCTTCACAATTAAGACTTACCCAGCAGTTTTAAAAATGCTGATATAGTAAATGTATTATGAGAAGAAAAGATATTACACATTGTAAGGCTACACATGTTTATTCATGTTCCTTATTTATATACACATAATGCAAAATGTGAATCCTTAATGCAGACCTCCATGCACTAATTGTACCCATTGCTCTATTTCTCTACAGAGATCCCTGTATAAAAGAAACGTATCTGAATGACTCGGCTTTCACTTGCCCAGAGCCACATTACAGGCCAACATTCTTGGACCAACCAAGCGAGATCCCCAGGTAAAAAAGGCCATTAAACATGTTTTGTTTGTAAGGACGACTTTACTCTTCTATTCATATCCATTTTCTGTACATCTTCAATATGTGAAGTGTATATTGCTTACTAACCCAGAGCCACTCATTGTGGGACTACACATGTATCCTTGTATATCCATGTTCCTTATTTATACACAATACAAAATATGTTAGAAGAAATATTAATTAAAACATTTACAGCATACTTAAGGAATCTTTAATGCAGACTTCCATTCTCTAATTGTACTCCATTGCCATGTTTCCCTACAGACAGCCTTGTATAAAAGAAACCTATCTATATGATTCAACTGTCATTCGCCCACAACCACATTACAGGCCAATACTGTTGGACCAACCTAGCGAGAACCCGAGGTAAAGAAGGTTATTTTACCCTTTTTTATAGCAAGGGAAAATGGGGAGGGTGGAAATTTTGTTGGGGCGATTGATATTAGCAAGGAACACACATTGTATTTACACAAGTCACAAGCTGGTAGCAGTATTGATGCAAGAACCTAACTGGTAAAATGGGAGAGCTGGAGGCATTCCCAAAACATGGCAGAATGAGTCAAATGGCTGGGCAGTAAATATAGGAGACTATATACTTTTATTTCAGCGGGACAGGGAAATAGAAAAGCAAGATGGTTATGTCTGTTAGTAAAGCAGAATTTAAAAGGCAATATAAAGAAAGAAGCAAAGGTGAAAAATGGTGGAAAATGAGGGCACTGAAACCTTATGAGTTGAATTTTTGTACAGAGTGTAAAAAAGTCCAGCAAAGTCATTGCAGGGCTAAAGACTCCCGTAGGTTAGGGAAGAGTGGCCAGATGGAAGACACCTTTGCATACTTATGTTCTGGAGAATGGCATTATGAGCAGTAGTCAGCATGATAGGCCCAGTCAGACAAATGTGATTGCTTTTAAAGGGGAAGGAAACCTAGTCGGCACAAACCCCCCCTCCCGTTTGTCTTCCACTGTATAGAGCACTTGTAAGACCCATCTAGAATATGCCGTACAGTTTTGGTCTCCAGTCATTGGGATATTAATGAATTAGATAGAGAGTCCTAAGAGGGACAATTAGGGGTATGGAAAATCATAGATATGATGAAAGACTGGCCTAATTGGGGTCGTTTATGCTGAAGAAGAGGCCCTTTTAGGGGGGGTAAGATAATGATGTATAAATATATAAGGCAACAATACAATAAACTGAAGCTTTTTTTACCACTAGGTATTTCCAGCAGACACGAGGGAGGAGCCACTATAATATTCTTATATTCTTTTAAGGGTATTTTACAGTGAGACCTGGGAAGTGGTGGAAATTTCTCCCCTAATCAGCTGTACTGGCAGATACATTAGATTAGTATTAGTATTAGATTAGTACAAGAATGGGTTTGCCCCTTTAGCAAGTGATGAAATAAGGGCCTACTGAAAATAGCTTTTAATACAAAGTTGTTCAACTGGTCCCATTTCATCTTGGAATCAGGAAGGATTTTTTTCCCCATCTGAGGCAAATTTTAGAGGCTTCAGATGTTTTTTTTTTTTGTTGCTTTCCTTTGGATCAACTAGCAGTTGGGGGCAGGGGGACATTTTATCAAAATCTGTGATCAAGAAACAAAAAAACTTTTTTAAATAAAAAAAAATACAAATTTGTGGTTATGTTTTTTTATTTGATTTTTTTTTCCTGAATTGACCTTAGGCATAAATGGTTTAATCTGATGGACAAGTGGCTTTTTTCAACCTATATCACTCTTTTGTCTGTCTATCTTTTCTATGGATTCGGATATGGGGTATAATTTGTTTTTATTAACTCAAAGGCACTAATCATTAATTATTAGCATTAACTAGCAGTCTAGTGCAGTAAGGATAATAAGACCACATCTAGGGGCACATTTACTAAGGGTCGAAGTGAATTCGAAGTGAATATTCAAATTCAAAAACTTATTAAAGTAATTTTTGGGTACTTCGACCATCGAATAGTCCAATTTCGACTTCAACTTCGTTTCAAAGTGAAAATGCTTCGACTATTCGACCATTCGATAATCGAAGTACTGTCTCTTTAAAAAACTTCGACTTCGACACTTCGCCACCTTAAACCTGCCGAATTGCTATGTTAGCCTTTGGGGACCTCCTTGAAGTTTTGAGAAGTCAAAGGATTTTTTTTTACAATTAAATCGCTCGATTCGACGTACGATTATAGTACGTTCGTAGTACGATCTTAAAAATCCTTTGACTTCAAATGTTGGACTATCCTATTCGATGGTCAATTTTTTTTTTTTTCACTTCGAAATTCGACCCTTGATAAATCTGCCCCGTACTGTTAGTGAATAATGGGCTTGCACAAGATCGATTAAGAACCTTGTTCTTGTTTGTGCTCACACGGGGTGGATTTTGGAGGAAAAATGCATACTTTTGTGTAGCACCAAAATGTACCCCATATGTGCAAAAAATTAGGGGGGGATTTATATCCCCTTTAAGGAGCAAGAATTGTATTTGGGCACACTAGGTTTTCTAGGTACTTTAAAGGAATTCTGCCATGATTTTTATGGTGTAGTTTTTATTCCTAAATGACACTGCAAATAATTCATGCTGCCATATAAAATTTCATTGCTACCCTAACAAGTGTATTTTTTAGTTGTAATATTGGTATGTAGTTGCATCTCAGCTCATTTTGCCTGGTCATGTGCTTTCAGAAAGAGCCAGCACTTTAGGATGGAACTGCTTTCTGGCAGGCTCTTGTTTCTCCTACTCAATGTAACTGAATGTGTCTCAATGAGACTTGGATTTTACTATTGAGTGCTGTTCTTAGATCTACCAGGCAGCTGTTATCTTGTGTTAGGGAGCTGCTATCTGGTTACCTTCCCATTGTTCTGTTGTTTGGCTGCTGGGGGGGGGGAAAGGGAGGGGGTGATATCACTCCAACTTGCAGTACAGCAGTAAAGAGTGACTGAAGTTTATCAGAGCACAAGTCACATGACTGGGAAACTAAGCAGCACTATTAACTGAGGCATGTTTTCCCATGACAGTATCCCTTTAACAAATATAACAGGCCTAGCAAAAAAAATTCCAATATTGAAAATGTATTGTGAGACTGCTAAGAATATGAGATATCACACATTGTAAGATACATGTGTATCATAGCGTGTCCATGTTCCTCAATACAAAATATATTAGAATAAATATACTTTACAACATGCTCTAATTGTACCGTGTTGCCTTGATTCCCTACAGACACCCCTGTGAATCATATTTCCAGTCACCTCTTCTGTATGACTCGACTTTCAGTCCCCCAGAAGCACATTACAAGCCAACATTGTGGGGCCAAACTACTGAGAACCCAAGGTAAGCAAGGCCATGTCACCCTGTTCTTTAGAAGGACTTTACTATCCTGTTACTTCTTGTCTCTGTGTGTCTTTACTATGACTGTGTGTATGTGTGATATACGTTGTTTTCTAACCCAAAGCCACAAATCATGAATATGTTTGATCAGTCTAGTGCAGCAAGGATAATAAGCATAATAATAACAATGAAGGTCATGCACAGTCATTTAAGAACCATTCATCAGTGCACACATGAAGTGGAGGGAAAAAATCATACTTTTGTGTTTTAGCACCAATATATGCAAATGTTTGTGGGTGATTTATGTCCCTTTTAAGATTTTTATTTGGGGTACATTAAGTATCTTCAGAATATCTAGAAAATGTATTCTGATGCTACATATACATCACACATTGTAAGATGTATCATAGCATATTCATGTTCCTTATTTATACACAATACAAAATATTAAATATTTAAATAAATGAAAATGTTTACTTAAAGGAAACCTTCACCCCCCCCCCCAGTGTATATCATATTAAGTGGCCTTTTAAAGAATCTTACCAAACTGGAATATCTATATATTAATAAATACTGCTCTTTTACATCTCTTACTGTGAGCCATAATTTTGTGATGGTCTGTGTGACTCAGAAATACTGCAGCTCTAACTGTAACAGGAAGAGATCACCTGACCAGAAATACTGCAGCTCTAACTGTAACAGGAAGAGATCACCTGACCAGAAATACTGCAGCTCTAACTGTAACAGGAAGAGATCACCTGACCAGAAATACTGCAGCTCTAACTGTAACAGGAAGAGATCACCTGACCAGAAATACTGCAGCTCTAACTGTAACAGGAAGAGATCACCTGACCAGAAATACTGCAGCTCTAACTGTAACAGGAAGAGATCACCTGACCAGAAATACTGCAGCTCTCAGTGTAACAGGAAGAGATCACCTGACCAGAAATACTGCCGCTCTAACTGTAACAGGAAGAGATCACCTGACCAGAAATACTGCAGCTCTAACTGTAACAGGAACAGATCCCCTGACCAGAAATACTGCAGCTCTAACTGTAACAGGAAGAGATCACCTGACCAGAAATACTGCAGTTCTAACTGTAACAGGAAGAGATCACCTGACCAGAAATACTGCAGCTCTAACTGTAACAGGAAGAGATCACCTGACCAGAAATACTGCAGCTCTAACTGTAATAGGAAGAGATCACCTGACCGATACTACAGCTCTAACTGTAACAGGAAGAGATCACCTGACCAGAAATACTGCAGCTCTAACTGTAACAGGAAGAGATCACCTGACCAGAAATACTGCAGCTCTAACTGTAACAGGAAGAGATCACCTGACCAGAAATTAGGGTTGCCACCTTTACTGAAAAAAATAACCGGCCGCTGGGGGCGGGTACAAAAAGGAGGCGGTCCATTATGCAAAAAGGGGTGGAGCTACACAGTGTGACTCAAATGGGGCGGAGCAACATCGTGGCGATGTCAAGGACACTGCAAAAAAAGTAAGTTCTGTGCGAATTGGGGACAGGCCGAGGGCTTTTTTTAAAGGGTATTACAAATTACCAGCAACTGCATTGCCGGTAAATTTGTAATACTGGCCCCAGCCTTGGCAGGTGTTTTACCAGCTAGGCCGGTAAAATACCGGCCGGGTGGCAACCCTACCAGAAATACTGCAGCTATAACTGTAACAGGAAGAAGTGTGGGAGCAAAAGAGAGAACTTTGCCCAGTAATTGGCTCATTTGACCTAACATGTATGAGTGCCTTTGGCTTGTTTGCGTGCACTGTGAATCATATGATCCCAGAGAGTGGCCCTCAAAACTCAAAGGAAAACTAAACCCCCCAATAATAAAAGCCCCTACATACTACCCCTCTCCCTGCTTCCCCCCTGCATAGTTGATTACCCCTGAAAGTGCCCCTGCCACAGTACTCACATATCAGTGCAGAGTAACTCAGTGGAGCTCTCTTCTGGCTCTTTGGTATTCTTTGGGTCCTCTCCCTTCACCAATTTCCGGCACTTTTGGTGCATGCCCATGAGCTCCACTGCTCTTACTCTGCACTGATTCATAAGTACAGGTATGGGATCTGTTATCCAGAAAACGTTATCCAGAAAGCTCTGAATTACCGAAAGGCTATCTCGCAAAGACTCCATTATAATAAAATAATCCAGATTTTTTTTCTGTGTAATAATAAAAGAGTAACTTGTACTTGATCCCAACTAAGATATAATGAATCCTTATTGGAGGCAAAACCAGCGTATTGGCTTTATTTAATGTTTATATGATTTTCTAGTAGACTTAAGGTATGAAGATCCAAATTACAGAAAGATCCCTTATCTGGACAACCTCAGGTCCTGACCATCTGAATAACAGGTCCCATACCTGTACTGTGTTAGGGGCACTTTCAGGGGTAATCAACTATGCGAGGGGGGAAAGCAAGGTCGGAGATTATCTAGAGTAGTAGGTAGGGACTTTTCTTATTGGGGGTTTAGTTCTCCTTTAAAATGGCAATTTTGTATTTAGGGTTACCCAGTGACACTGCTAGAAAAGTATATATTTATAAAAATGGCTTATATACATAAAGCAAGATTTTACATAAGGGCTGTTATATTTTTATAGAGACCTACATTGTTTGGAGGTATAGTTTTCCTTTAATGAATCCTTAATGCAAGACAGCACCCCATTGGCATGTTTATTTACAGACAGCCCTTTATAAGAGAAACGTATCTGCATGACTCAGGTCTCGGTTGCCCACAGCCACGTTACAGGCCAACACTGTGGGACCAACCTAACAAGAACCCAAGGTAAAGAAGCCAATGTCACTTTTATGTTCCATTAGTACAACTTTGTTATTTGTGCAGCTCTCAGCAATAAACACATTTGTAAAGCAGCATTATAAGACTGTATTAAAGAAGAAGGAAAGCTACCGAAGCAATTTATTGCCAATAGATTAACCACAATAGTGCCAGCTATAACACTATATTTATTCTGCAGAATGCTTTACTATACCTGAGTAAACAGTTCCAGAAGCTCTCTCTGTTTGTTTAGGATAGCAGCTGCCATATTAGCTTGGTGTGACATCACTTCCTGCCTGAGTCTCACCCTGTCTCACTCATAGCTCTGGGCTCAGGTTACAGCAGGGAGGGGAGGAGGGAGGGGGGAAAGGGAGAGAGGAACAAACTGAGCATGCTCAAGCCCTAGCTCTGGAGGTTTAAAATGAAAACAGGAAGTCTGATACAGAAGCCCATGAGTACACAATAGAAGGAAAGAAATGTGATGTTTCTTTTGACAGAGGACTCAGAGCAGCATTACTTTGAGGGGTTACTGGTGTATTTATATAGACCTTTCTGATAAAGCTTACTTACTATTAGCCTTTCCTTCTCCTTTAAATCTTTCTTTTGAATTGTTGTCACTGCCCTCTTACAGTCGGCTGCCCACCTTTCTTCTATATTTGTCAATGCTTCAACTCTCTCATTTCCCTGCAATGATAACTGCCATTCTCTGTTTTAGTAGTCTTTTCATGAAACCACAACTGGACATCTCAGGCATGGTATGTTTAAAGGAAAACAAACAAACATCATTAGAGATTGGAATACAGGGATATGGGAGATAGCTCATAGTACAAGTTGATCCAGGGACTGGTCCCATTCCCATTTTGAAGTCAGGCAGAAATATTTCCCCCTCTGAGGCAAATTGGAGAGGCTTCTGATGGGTTTTTAGCCTTCAATTTTTTTATAGATTTTAAATTGGAGACATTATCGTAGGTCCTACTACAGAGTGTGAGAAATGGAGAGAGAGAGAGTACTTGTATAGAAATGATATAGTTCTAGAGAATGCAATTTAGCAGAGAGAAGTCAGAGATACTGTATCAGTCAGATAAAGAAAAGCAAAATGTAAATAGAGAAGTAGATGATTGTATTTTTTTGGAAATATTGTCCCTTTGATACTGTTTTTTCATTCCTTATCCTGTAGAAATGTAGTGACACTGTGTACAGAACAAGCCCTGTTTGGGCTGATCCATCATCCACAGGGCTACACAACTTGCCTGTCCTCAGTGAGGGGTTTGGAACAAAGAAGAAGAAGAAAACCAAACATAACAATAAAAGAGCGGATGCTGTTACTCGCCATATAGAGGATATTAAAAGGAGGCAGAACAAGATAGACAAGTCAGTTAAACCTTTCTTCTCTCTCTATATATATATATTCTGCTCTTTACTGAATACACAGAAAATATACAGGTATGGGACCTGTTATCCAGAATGCTTGGGAACTGAGGTTTTCTGGATAAGGGAATGAGTAAACTTTCTCTTTCACCCTTTGATAAATACCCCTTTAAAAACCCCATAAAATGGAAAGAGGGCCATTTCCCACTAGCAGACTGTGGTTGTCTCTAAGTACTCTCTTTGATAAATATACCCCCATGTCCCTACTCTGGGCAGTAGTACACTGAGGATTCTGATCCTTACTCAGTCTCTTTGTGGAGCTCAGGCTGCTTAGCTAACTAGTACTTCTCCTATCTATCACACCTAGGGGCACATTTACTTGTGTGCAGATTTTCTCTTTGAAAGTCGTCGCTATACTTAGTGCAACTACGTCAGACATTATACAAATACATGAATTCATAAAAATGCACAATTACATCTCGGCAAGAGAACATTGGCGTACATTCGTCAGCAATGATTCATTGGCACGAAGATTTTCTCTCCGTTACTTTCTTCCTAGCAAAACTTTGCTGACTTATAAAGGTTTACATCAATTTCAATTCAATGGGTATATAAAGGACATATATATGTATTAGTGATGCTGGTGAAATTGCTGGAAGTGGCCACTTCTTATTAAAAATGTCGAAGGAAACAAAGTAAAGACAGAATTCCTGTAATGTCCGAGGCCTATGTAATGTCATGAGTTTCAAATGTTAAGGGTCAGGGCACACAGGCAGATTCGGGGAGATTTGACGCCCGGCGACAAATCTCCTCTTCTTCGGGGCGACTAATCTTCCCGAACTGCCTCCCACCGGCTAGAATCGCCGGCGGGATGGCACTCGGATTGCTTCGTTTTTCTGGGCGACCAATCTCCCCGAATCTGCCTGTGTGCGCTGACCCTAAATGTTGTAAATAAGATATTTTTTTAACAGTTGCAAACATAATTCCACTTTAAGTATGAAAAACCGCCAGCGCTTTGATTTTTGCTTATGGCTTTTTTTTGCAATACAGGATATGATGTCATAATAATGTTGAGGATGTAGCTTCATTGTATTAATTTGCCAGTCAGAACCTGGCAAAATAGATTTCAGTAAAAATTTTCACACTTTGATAAACTAGCGGATTTACGATCATTTTTCTGAGCGAAAATTTGCCTGGCGATATGTTGCGAAAGTCGACCAGCGACAAGGTAATTTCGCTAGCGAAGTGTGTTGGTCGTCTTTTAGTAAATAGGTAATGTCATTGCAAATTGTCATTTTAGCAAGAATTCTTCATAAAAACACAATCTGCTCTTTAGTAAATGTGCCCCCTAGTGAAATCTATATTCTAACACTTAGGGGGTTATTTATCAAAGTCTGAATTTATCTCAATATTTTCTGCTACAAACTCCGATCAAATCAGCTGGGGTTTTTTTGCGCTTATTTATTATTAAATTTTCCAGAAAATTTGCTTTGCGGTGAAAAAAAATAAATCACAATTTTTACGGATTTTTCATCCAATTTTCATGATTTTTTTAAATTTTTCCCCCGAAAACTTCTGTGTATTGCACGAAACCCAGCGCACATCAAAAAATCATTGGGACTTCTCCCATTGACTGATTGCATTTGGAGTTTAGTAAATAACCCCCTTACTATTTAACCTAGGTTCCAATCTAGGTGGAAAATTCTCAGAAAGTTCCTGAACTGCCAGGGCCTTACTTCAACCGAGGAAGGAGAAACTACTTCCCAGTATGCTTAGGACCCCTTTAGCTGTCTAGACTTTAGACTAGGACCCATTTAGCTGGCCAAAAGATAGGGAACTGTCTAACTAAAGGGCAACTATTTAAAAAGAGAGATGGCAATTGGTGTATGGATGGTGAGAAAAGACAGTGGGGGTCATTTATTAACAATTGGTAAATTTAACTGTTGGCAGCAACCCATGGCAACCAATGAAAATGTTGCATTCATTGTTCTACCTGCAGGTGGCTGAAAAACAACAGCCAATCACTGATTTATTGCTATGGGTTACTGCCCTTGTGCAAAATTGCCCAGTGTTGATACATGAGCCCCAGTGAGGAGCAGAGGAGGAGAGAATTTATATGATTGTATGTTTTCCAGGACGACTCAAGTCTGTAAGTCTAGCAGGAGAACATTACTTTTTCTGACCATCTCCTGCAGCAAAACGGTATGCACATATAATACAAAAAAGCCATAAATTATATCCTTATAAACGGTGATTAGTGATGTCATCAGTTATAAACGGTGAGCAGTGATGTCATTTTTGTCACATGACTCATGAAAACTTATGTATTATAATAAATAAAGTACCTCTTGTTGTAAAATATGAGGATATTAGAAGTTCCTTGACCTGTATAAAAGCATGGTCATGGAACTCCTTGGTGACTTATAATATCCTTATATTTTACAATAGGGGGTACTTTATTCACTATATACACAGTAGATTAATAAAACTTGACTCCGGCTAATATATTTTATAGCACAGTGGACTTCACTGTAAAACCAAAATGCAAAGTAGAGTGCAAATGCTTCTTCAGCAGTGCCAGTAAATAATATATATAACTATACCATGGCCTGACCAGAGCTGCAGAGGTTGATAGTGAAGAATTTGTTCAGCTATCAATAACAGATATTTATAAAATATGTTTATAAGAATATCCTAAATATTGCTGACACTGCCCTCTTACAATTGGCTGCCCACATTTCTTCTTCGGTATCTGATATTTTGTTCCTGTGTTTTCTGCAAAATGACCGAATCCTGTTTGGAATTATTATTTTAGGTAATGTGGTAACTGCTATTCTTTTTATTTTAGTGTTGATTTCTTGAAGAACCAGTTGGACATTCCAGGCATGGTATGTTGAATATAAACAGACAGGCAGCATTAGGAATTCGCTAATAAGGAATAAGGGTATAATAGATCATAGGACTCATTTACTTAAAGGAGAAGAAAAGGCTAAAACTAAGTAAGCTTTATCAAAAAGGTCTATATAAATACACCAGTAACCCCTCAAAGCTGCTCTGAGTCCTCTGACAAAAGAAACAGCACATTTCTTTCCTTGTATTGTGTACTCATGGGCTTCTGTATCAGACTTCCTGTTTTCAGCTTAAACCTCCAGGGCTAGGGCTTGAGCATGCTCAGTTTGCTCCTCTCGCCCCCTCCCTCTTCTTCCTCCCCTCCCTGCTGTAATCTGAGCCCAGAGCTATGAGTGAGCAAAGAGAGACTCAGGCAGGAAGTGATGTCACACCAAGCCAACATGGCAGCTGCTATCCTAAACAAACAGAGAGCTTCTAGAGCTGGTAACTTAGACATGGTAAAGCTATTGCGGCTAATCTTTTGGCAATAAACTGCCTGTAGCTTTCCTTCTCTTTTAAGTAGATGCAACGTGCAGCTTGTGCTTTTACCTGCAGTGACTTGTGTTCATTTTCATTAAAGATACTTGCATCCAAATGTGCTCTTTACACTAACTTATAGTTACTTGCCACTCAGTCCCCCTGCCTTTGTTCCAAATAGGGCGCTGCTGCTGCGTCATTTGATGCAGGACCCTTAGATTTGCCTGTGTTGGCAAATCAGATGCAATTGTGGTAGATGCAGCGCAGTTACGCCAAGCTAATTGCCATGTTGTACCTGCAATGTCTCTAGAAATCTGGGGGAAAGTGTTGCATTGTGGGAAAAACACATGATAATTGCACTAGAGATTGCACATTTACTCTATGGTAAGTGAATGCTAAAGGTAAGTAAATGAGCCCCCTTGTATTCCAATAATAGAAATTCCTCTGTCATCTGACATAATAAAGAGCAATAACCAGTACCCACCTCTATGGCATTTAGTCCCCTTTGTGTGATGCACTCTAGGAGTGGAGGGCTGCTATTATGTTAGTGTGGGAGGGATAACTGGAGTAGCTCCATCAGGTGGAGCTGGAACAGTGGCTGGGGATCTCAGCCTAAAGGCTAATTAAACTGACATTTTGGGAGAATTCATATTGCTGCCATATATACTGTACTCCTCAATACCTAGCCTGACAGTCAGTAAGGGAGATAGATGTCCCAACAGTTAAATGATATTCTAGATATACTTGTAATTATGACTGAAAGACCATTACAACACATGTGTTTGTTGCAATGTTATTACCTAAGGGGGTCCTGGACCAAATGCTGGACCTCAAATGTGGACTTCAACCCAGAAAGTACAATTCCTACCCTTGTTCGGGGCAGTACTTGTACTTTCTGGGTTGAAGTCCACATTTGAGGTTCAACATTTGGTCCATGACCCCCTTAGGTAATAACATTGCAAGTTTGCAACAAACACATGTGTTGTAATAACCGTTCAGTCATAATTACAAGTATATCTAGAATATCTCTTGGTTCTCCCTCATGGTTGAAGGAGGGTCTGCGTTCAGAACATTCGGTAGGAGCAGGGCTAGAAGATAGTATAGAGCAGAGAAGATTTCATTGGCAGTTTCATCTTGGAAGGCTGTTGTTTAATGGTATGGCATATTGAGAATACTGAAATCTAGGGATGCCCCGAACCCTCCAGTCCAGTATTTAAAGTCAACTTAACGGATTTGGGTGAATACCAAAACGAATCCTTGAAGCCGTGGAAATAGCCAACATGCACACTTCACATGTTGCAGATTTATATAGAGTTCAGATTTGGATTCGGCCAAATGCAAATCCTGCTTAAAAAGGAACGAATTTGGCCAAATGCAAATCCTGCTTTAAAAGGCTCCGAATCTGCCAACTTGCAGACCAAATCTGGGTTTTGGTGCATCCCTACTGAATTTATTGTGGCACCTGCCTGTATCTGTTCTTCTTCAAAAATGGTAAGAAATAGAAGAGGAGCAGGTACTCAGAAATGACTGTTTGGCAGTGTAAATAATACCAGTCAGATAAAGAAATTGAAATTAATGGAGAAGCAGAATAGATTTCATATTGTCCCATTAATGACGCTCTTTGTTTCTTATCCACCAGATATCTAGTAAAACTGTATACAGAACACCTCCTGTTTGGGCTGCCCCATCTTCTACAGGTCTAGGGCCAACTCCTGATGAGCCTTTTGGAGAGAATAAAGGAAGGAAGAAATACTGTGATTTTAAAAGAGTGAATCCTGTATTTCATCATCTAGATGAGCAGAAAAGGAATCAGAGCAAGTTAGACAAGTCAGTTAGGTTTTATGTTTCACCCATAGTCTTTCTCTCTACTATAGCATCTATACTGTATATGATAAATGCTCTTATTGAACATGTCATAGGTTGTATATTTCATTACTATACCACTTGAGATGAGAGTGTTGCAGTACAATCCCCAGGGACATCCCCGAGTGGGTAATATTTTTTTTATTTATTTTTTTATTTAAAGAATTTTATTTTCCGTAAAACTTGAACAAGCATAGTATTAGCACACGTATGAGCATGTGAGTTATAAAACTGTTGACATTATCACAGAGAGTGGGTAATATTTTAATGAAATGCAAATTGATAGTTCCTTTTTATTGTCTTTCTGTGCATTGCTCAGAAAAATAGTGAACACTGCTGCGAGGCTCATACACCTCAGCAACCGCTCCTCCTCTGCCTCGCCATTCTGTCAATCCCTGCACTGGCTTCCGTTACCTTTCAGAATCAAATTCAAATTAATGACCCTGACATTCAAAGCACTTCATAACTCTGCCCCACCCTACATCTCTGAACTCATCTCTATATACTCACCCACTCGCTTACTACGCTCCTCTACTGACCTGCTCCTCAACCCTTCTCTCATTACCTCCTCACATGCTCGCATTCAAGACTTTGCAAGGGCTGCACCCCTCCTCTGGAACTCTCTCCCACGTCTGTCCGACTTTCTCCCAACCTTTCTGCTTTCAAGAAATCTCTTAAAACGCACTTCTTTCGAGAAGCCTCCCCTCACTCTGTTTAACTACCAAACACAACACCACATACAGTACCACATTTCTCACCCACTTAATTCGATCTTGCCCACACCTTGTGTATTACTCCCTTCCCTTTAGAGTGTAAGCGCTTTTGCATAGGGCCTTCCTCACCTTTTGTAGCAGTATTGATTGTCATGTATGTAACTCCATATGTTCCATGTATAGAATTCATGTGATTAAGTTGTATAATCACATTTACGTTACAGTGCTACGCAATATGTTGGCGCTTTATAAATACATGTTACTAATAATAATTGCTCATCCCAAGAGGGTTGATAAAGAAAGTAGGGATGCACCGAATCCAGGATTCGGTTCGGGATTCGACCTTTTTCAGCAGGATTCGGCCGAATCCTTCTGCCCAGCCGAACCGAATCCTAATTTGCATATGCAAATTAGGGGCGGGAGGGAAAACGAGCGACTTTTTGTCAGAAAACAAGGAAGTAAAAAATGTTTTCCCCTTCCCACCCCTAATTAACATATGCAAATTAGGGTTCAGATTCGGTTCAGTATTCGGCCGAATCTTTCATGAAGGATTCCGGGGTTCGGCCGAATCCAAAATAGTGGATTCGGTGCATCCCTAAAAGAAAGGCACATTATAGGCACAGAACAGGGGATATAGTTCTACTATAGGGGTGCCAAGGGTAAAAAAAACTTTTTCCTTTAACCATTTTAGTGCCAGCAGAATTTTGCATTTCATTTGCACTCTTTTTTAGAATCTTTTGTGTTCACTCACTTTAGGGGAATTTCTGGGGGCAGGAAATTTTAGTTTACCTAGGAAAACTATACATTGTTTTTATTCAGTAGAACCTTAGATTTCACGTATTAAAAAAGTTTTAGAGCTCTAAATAACAGGGGGGAAAAACTTTTGTGATGTATGAATTGATACCAAAAAAAACCCCCTTTTTATTTTATTCACGAAAATCCAACTGATTTGGAAAGTCTCATGCCTCTCAAAAATGTCTTTAACAGTAAGTTTACTCCACAACCATATGTTTTTGAAAAGTGCTCATTCAGCAGAATCTAAAATGGTCAAATATGTCTTTCTACTCCTAATAACCAAATGTCAATGTTTTTGTGAACTTAGTTTTTATATAAATTTATGAAAGTTCTTAAACATCACCTCAAACCTTTCAATTTGCAACTTGGTATCTCCCACCAATCATTAGATACCAAGAAAAAAAACAAGCTAATTATGAATGCCAGGGTTCCATCCTTGATGCCCGTTGTACATACAATCACCAAACCATTTGTGGCATATAGAGACCCCAGTATGAAATGAGTGAGTGCAAATTGTCATGGAGTTCACTTCAGCTACTGAAAAATCAACACATTTACTGCATTTTATAAATGCCAGGGTATATGGAAGAGTTCTGTGCCCAATATGCATGGATTTATGTGACGTGCAGAGGCATCCGAATGAGAATACGCATGTGAATTTTCATGGCTCACACAATGGCTGCTGCAAAATAATCATCCTGTATGTATATTATGCACCATAATAATACAGTGACTCTAAAAAACTATTTATTTTCAGAAAGTACACATTCTATCAAATCCAAAATGGTTAAATAAGCCTTTTTAGTGCAAACTATTAAATGTCAAATCTATGCTAAAAGTAGTGGTTTTTATAAAAATGTCTGAAAATCATCTCAAAGCCTACCTTTTACTCCATTATATGCCCCAAATTTTGTAATGTACCAACTTAAAACATCCTAAATACGATCTCCATGAGTCTACTGAAAAATGTGATGCCCAATAAGCATTAATTTACCCTCTGCAAAGGGAATGTAAATAGCAGTTCCTGTAAAGACCAAGTAGCTGTTGTCATCCTATTGGCCTTACTCCTTATGGCCTTAGTCCTATTGGTCTTACTCCTATTGGCCTTGGTCCTATTGGTCTTACTCCTATTGGCCTTACTCCTATTGGCCTTACTCCTATTGGCCTTGGTTCTATTGGCCTTAGTCCTATTGGCCTTGGTCCTATTGGCCTTACTCCTATTGGTCTTACTCCTATTGGCCTTACTCCTATTGGCCTTACTCCTATTGGCCTTGGTCCTATTGGCCTTAGTCCTATTGGTCTTAGTCCTATTGATCTTACTTCTATTAGCCTTGGTCCTATTGGCCTTACTCCTATTGGCCTTAGTCTTATTGGTCTTAGTCCTATTGATCTTACTCCTATTGGCCTTAGTCCTTTTGGCTTAAGTAAACAGCAACGCCATGTCCCAGAAACATTATTCTTTAGATGGAGTGAGTATGATGATGATCCTGTGATCTAGAAGCCATAAAGGCAAAACATACATCAGTTCTGCAGTGTTTTGGGAGAAACTAAATAAAACAAGTATTAATAAATCTTATTACAGCATATTAAAGTCACCCAGCCAGAGGTAGATGGCAAACTTTGCTACCCTATGGGTGGAGTAGGGGGCCACAAGTGCTAAGGGACCCACCCACCATAACAGAAATGGGCAGCTACAAAAAAAAGCTGCAAGGGGCACCTCCCATCCCCAGAAGGTTGTCAGTGAGGCTAACAACCCCACCACCTCTGTGCATATGCACTGACTGAAGAGGCAGAACACTGATAAGGGGGATTTCTATGCATGCTAAGGATCAATTGTAAACTCACTGAACAGTTATGTCCCATGTGGCCCCCCTTATAGTCACTGACTAACTCAGAGTTAGAGAGCTGAAAAGCAGGAAGTAGTGTTCTGTTCTGTTACACATCCACTCACTCCAGTCTTTATACATTACTTTTTTTATTTTGCACAGTCTATCTATTTACCCACTTTTTATTTT
Organism: Xenopus petersii; assembly: GCA_038501925.1. Lineage (NCBI taxonomy): Eukaryota > Metazoa > Chordata > Amphibia > Anura > Pipidae > Xenopus > Xenopus petersii. Next base: position 157,502,700 of record CM076676.1, on the reverse strand, counting down.
TACACTGAACTGTTCCTTTAAAGTGATTCTGTCATGATTTCATGATGTAATTTTTATTTCTAAATGACACTGTTTACACTGCAAATAATTCACTGTACAATATAAAATGTCATTCCTGAAGCAGCAAGTGTATTTAGTTGTAATATTGGTGTGTAGGTGCATCTCAGCTCATTTTGCCTGGTCATGTGATTTCAGAAAGAGCCAGCAGTTTAGGATGGAACTGCTTTCTGGCAGCCTGTTGTTTCTCCTACTCAATGTAACTGAATGTGTCTCAGTGGGACCTGGATTTTACTATTGAGTGCTGTTCTTAGATCTACCAGGCAGCTGTTATCCGTGTTAGGGAGCTGCTATCTGGTTACCTTCCCATTGTTCTGTTGTTAGGCTGCTGAGGGGAAGGGAGGGGGTGATATCACTCCAACTTGCAGTACAGCAGTAAAGAGTGACTGAAGTTTATCAGAGCACAAGTCACATGACTGGGGCAGCTGGGAAACTGACAATATGTCAGATTTCAAAATTAAATATAAAACAATCAGTTTGCTCTTCTGAGAAACAGATTTCAGTGCAGAATTCTGCGGGAGCAGCACTATTAACTGATGTGTTTTGAAAAAAAAAAAAACATTTTCTCCCATGACAGCATCCCTTTAAGATGTACCCCACCGTCTTTCAAGGTTCAGATCTTTGTACTGTTCACCCTTTTGTAAAGGCAGTGGTCCCCCTGTCCAGCCACAAATGATTTCTTCAGTAATTGTTACCCTGGACCTACACATAGAAATGCCCATAAGACCAACCAGTTTTATCTTAGTGATTTGTTTATTCTGTTTCCCCTCTCTAAATTCAGTTTGTCTTCTATAACTTGTCATATTCCTTTTCCACTAAATAGATGTATAGGAGCACAGCTTGTGTCCTGCAACGATGGTGCTGTAAGAAATGGGTTTGATTGTTCTCCTCCAGTCAGGAGGTATTTGCACTGTTGGAGAATAGGATTAATGGGATTCAATTTCTATATGTTTCTATATCTGCAGAAATCGGTGCATAAAATGAACCCCAACCCTGCCAATTCTTCATGATTTCTTCCCAAATCTCTCTCTCCTGTCAGTGCTATTTTACCGCAGTTACCTGGACTACAATCCAATCTCACTTTTGTGCAGGATGAAGAAAGTTACCTGGGGTGATGACGGCACATCTAGTAAGTCCAGCATGAAAGTGCCTACTGATACCTACAGTTATCAACCAGAGGACTTTCCATTCCTCCCAAAGAGAGAAGATCCAGATTTCTCTTCCTTCGGCAGCTCAGCGCTAATCACTCACGTTGAGGTAACAATGATGAAATCTTTATGTTTCTGTTGGGGGGTTCATAGTGATTGCTTTCATTTAAAGGAGAAGGAAAGGCTGTATTTACTTGAGGGTGACAAAAGTTAGGCACCCCCAAGTGATTGTATTTACTTACCTCAACCTCGGGCCGGTGCTCCTATCAGCAGAAAACTGCGCCGATTTGAGGATTCTTTCAGCAGCACCTCGGAGCGATCGTCTTCCTGTTTCTTCTTTCTTTGCGTTGGTGCACACGTCAGTAGCAAGAAAAAGCTGAACTTTAAAGAAGAAGTCAGTATTTCGTTCTACTGTACATGCGTCTGCCCCGGGAAATTTGAAGATGGAAGCCGATCATTCCTTGGTGCTCGCTGAAAGAATCCCCAGACCGGCGAAGTTTTCTGCCGATAGGAGCATCGACCTGAGGTTACACCCTCAAGTAAATACAGCCTTTCCTTCTCCTTTAATAATGAAACCATCAGGAAAATATTTATATTAGTTAATTTTAAGATACACCAACGTTTCTGACCAGGTCTTTGATGAAATATGTATGTATGTAGCTAAAGTAGAAAACTTTTAAAAAATTATTAAAACTATTTTGACAGATTAAGTGTATGGACCATGACACACATACAGTCCCGGCCTATTAGATACTAGGCTCCTCGCTGGCTGCATGCGGGTGCTATGCTCATCTTTAGGGGCTGTGATTGGCCTGTATGGTTATAAAGAGTCATTAAGGAGGTGCCTTCATTATTACAATATGGACTGATGGGATAATAATAAAAAGGCAGCAAATAATAAGACATGTATCCCTAGCACCACTGACAATAGAATACTTAATGCAAGGCTACGCTACAGTAGAGTCCCCTGCGTGTAGATGTTCTGGGTGCAGGTATAGACGCGGGTCGGCGTTTCTGTGGGTCAGGCCCGGGTCTTCTCAATAGTGATTTTTACTCCTTTTTTCTGATCAAGCCTACTTCCAATGATGTCACTTCCGGTTTACAATGACAGCACTTCCTGTTTTAATTGAACCTAATTGCTTGAGTCCCTACACTGGCAGGTAACAGCACAGAGTACTAACCCTTACTAGCCTTCTAGTTGGAGCCACTGGCTGCTCTACTAACTACCTTGATCCTGCCTCTCCCTCCTAGAGTGAACTACAACAAATGTTTCCTGGCACATCCCAGGCCCTGCAGCACACTACCATCTCCATCAAGTGGGGCCGCCTCTTCTTCAGGGCGACAATCTCCCCGAATTGCCTTCCCATCGGCTATAATGATTTTTCCTTATAGCCGGCGGGAAGGTAGGGGAAGGTTCGGGGAGATTGCCGCCCTGAAGAAGAGGCGCGCGGGGAGACTAATCTCCCTAAATCTGCCCGTGTGTCCTTACCCTAAATCATGACCAACTCATAGGTGGCCAAACCCTCCCAGAGTACTACATGAAATAGAAAAAAGCCTTTAACCCCCTCCCTCCCACACACAGATAAGAGACAGATGAAGTGCATCAACCGTGCAGGTGTTTTCTTCAAAATAGGTCAACTTTTCATTTTCATGCAGCAAAAAACAAATGAAAGTCTCTTCATACCAGGCCAAAATAGAGCAAACACATTCAACACAAATAGCAATGCCACTTGCACACACAATACAGTAGCTTGTACCCTGCACCCCCATGTCTGCAATGTGCTTACTACAGGATTACACCTCTTTTATTTACAGCTGAGGCTGCGGAGCCCAAACTACTTAATGAGGCACTCGTTTTACTAACCTCTGGGCTGCCCCATAGAGCATGCTGGGAGGTATATCATCCTTCCATGACTTTCCAGAAGCCATGCCACATAGTATAATCTCTCTCTCTCTCTCTATATATATAAGTAGGTGTATGGGAAATGCACAGGGCAGGTGTGTTAAAAACTGTAGCACCACATTCTATATTAGAAGGGATCAATGTTGGTCTAATTCTGTTGTTAAAAAATGGCCTTAGAACAGTGATCTTTCAACAGTGGCTCACTCAGACTTGTCTCTAATATTCCATTCTGTCAGATTAGTGCAGTGCTGTCCAGTCCCGAGGGTCTAATTTGTGTGGCCCCTGCATTAGCCTGACTGACTGCTGAGACTGCTTACCTTGTGTATGCTTTATATAGTATCCCTACTGGCCCCTGCACTCTTTATAGGTTGTCCTATGCCCTGTCCTGCTCTGTCTGGGCTACCACCATTAATCTGGATATGGTCTTAAAAGTACATTGTTCTATTGTTACATAGTTAATGGTTAAATTGGGTTGAAAAAAGACAAAGTCCATCAAGTTCAACCCCTCCAACCTGTGGAGGGGTTGTGTTTCTCAGGTATATATATATATATATATATATATATATATATATATATATGTATGTGGGTGTGTGGGTGTAGGCATGTTGCATCATGTTAAAATTGCTTTTATCCCATGTAGGATTCATTCCTAGGGCACAGCCCAGCAGAAGAGCTTCCTTGCACTTATGTAGAGCAGAAGATGATGTGGTCCTGGCCCTATGTAGCTGAGGAATAGTTACCCTTTATCCTCTGGCTGTTAATGACAGTACAACATACTGCACTCCCTCTTATCATACACTGACATTGTTTATGTTCAACATTTTATTACTATAACATTATACGAGTTAAGAAGGTGACTTTGTTCTCTGCTATATATGATGTTGGACGTTATATTATGATTAAAAGGGCTTCTTCGCCCTTCCAACATTTTTTTTCAGTTCAGTTGGTTTCAGACAGTTCCTCAGACTTTTCCCATCACTTTTTCTAGTTGTGATCATTTTTCTAATATTGAAGTTTAAAGGAGAAGAAAAGACTGAGTTTATTTTGGGGTGCCAAAGGTTAGGCACCCCAAGTGATTATATTTACTTACCTGAAACAGTGCTCCTAGCGATTGGATTCCTTCTTCTTCTTTCTTCCCGCGAGTGCACATGTGCAGTAGAGCGAAAAGCCAAATATTAACGAAGAAGTTGCTATTTCATTCTACTGCCATTGCGTCTGCCCCGGGAAATTTGAAGAAATTTGTGGTGCCCACGGGAAGAACCCCAGGACTGGTGCAGTTTTCTGCTGATAGGAGCACCGGCCCAGGGTTTCAGGTAAGTAAATATAATCACTTGGGAATGCCTAACTTTGGTCACCCCCAAGTAAACTCAGCTTTTCCTTCTCCTTTAGGGGTATATTTATCAAAGAGTGAAGTTAGAGATCACCACAGTCCACTAGAGTGAAATTTCGCCACTCTCCATTCATTTCTATTGGATTTTTAAAAGAGCATTTATCAATGGGTGAAAGTAAAAGTTCTCCCTTTGATAAATACGTCTTTAAAAATCCCATAGAAATGATTGGAGAGTGGCGGAATTTCACTCTAGTGGACTGTGGTGATCTCTAAATTCACTCTTTGATAAATATACCCCTAAAAGTTATATTTTTCCACTTCGTATGTGTTTGTGAAGCAGCTCTGGGAGCAGGGTCAGTGACCCTGTAACTAAATTGATCCATTTCTTGTGTTTGTCCCTGCTGAGCAGAATCCCTGAGTTTCAGTAAAGGCAGCTGTTAGACTTGATACAATAGTTAAATCCCCATAGATCCTACTGAGAAATGTAACCACTAATGGATCAGCCAATTGGAAGCTGCCCCTGGATCACTGAGCTGCCCCACTCACACTCACACTCACCAACAACGGTCAGAAAAGGAAAATCATTGGAAAAAGTCTTTATTTCTGGGGAAGTGTCTGAAACCAACTGAAGTGAATCAAGCGTTGGAAGGGGAAAAAGCCTTTTAAAGGCAAAGGAAATATTTGCTTTACATAAGAAGTCAGTGTAGGCATGAATGTTTCCATAGTAAATGTTAATAAAGTATTACCTCCAGCAGGGAAGGTCGCTTTATACACTGGATTGTTTGGCAGAAGTGATTGTCATGGAGTATAGTCATGTTCTATATGTTTGTAGCACAATGATTTAATTTGACTGCTGCAATGTGTATTTCTATACTGACTTGATCAGACCACTACTTTCATTGCTTTATCAGTCACTTCTATACAGACAGGCAACATATTGCACCGCAGATTAGTAGGAGAGAGCATTTTCCATTAAAACGGACATTATTTTGTGAATATTTGCTCAGACCAACTCCATCTGTCTGTGTGCTCTCTCTTTTCCCTTTCATTCAGCCTTGGGCACTGTTGTCTGGAAACGTCTCTATTTAATGGGCTGTGCAGGAGATTCAATTAAAAAAAAAAATAAAAATGTTCTATTTACTCGCGTGTCTCTTCTTGTTTGGGGGAGGGCTAAGCTGGAACAACTACTGGACCAATTAAAAAGAAAAAAGAAGTAAGGAACAGAGGGCTAGTCAATATAGACATTTCATGCTTGCATTCCATTCTTTACAAAAGAACAATGACATTTACATTTTCTTATGTATTCTTTAAGGGAAATAGTTCAGTAATAGGCAGAAAGTGCAGTTGCTTTAGACTTGCCTCTAATAGATACTGTATATCATTCATAGACATAACAATGGTTAGTTTCATTTAGGGGGATCTGGGGCTTATGGTGGGATAATGGTACTTATTGGGAGGCCTGAGTTATAACAGGGAGGGAGGATTGCATGGTATAATTCTCATCTCTATGTAGATATATATATATATATATATAGCCTCATACATCCCTATTATTTATACATTTATGTATAAATAATAGGGATGTATGTGGCTATATATATATATATATATATATATATATATATATATATATATATATATATATATATATATATATATATATCAACATAGAGATGAGAATTATACCATGCAATCCTCCCTCCCCCAACTACTTACATGCTCTTCCATAAATCAGTCGTTATCTCTCCCACACACTGTCCTTCACTCCCACAGCCATTCAGCTTCATCAGCTCATCACCATCAAGTCGCACCACCCACCCTGTTTGTGTTATATGCACAGGGACTCTATTATTATATATAGTGTGAGTGTGTTATATGCACAGGGACCCTATTATTATATATAGTGGGAGTGTGTTATATGTGCAGGGACCCTATTATTATATATAGTGTGTGTGTTATATGCGCAGGGACCCTATTATTATATATAGTGTGTGTGTGTTATATGCACAGGGAGCCTATTATTATATATAGTGTGTGTGTGTTATATGCACAGGGACCCTATTATTATATATAGTGTGTGTGTTATATGCACAGGGACCCTATTATTATATATAGTGTGTGTGTGTGTTATATGCACAGGGACCCTATTATTATATATAGTGTGTGTGTGTTATATGCACAGTGACCCTTTTATTATATATAGTGTGTGTGTTATATGCATAGGGACCCTATTATTATATATAGTGTGTGTGTGTTATATGCACAGTGACCCTTTTATTATATATAGTGTGTGTGTGTGTGTTATATGCACAGTGACCATATTATTATATATAATGTGAGTGTGTTATATGCACAGGGACCCTACTATTATATATAGTGTGTGTGTGTGTTATATGCACAGTGACCATATTATTATATATAATGTGAGTGTGTTATATGCACAGGGACCCTATTATTATATATAGTGTGTGTGTGTTATATGCACAGGGACCCTATTATTATATATAGTGTGTGTGTGTGTTATATGCACAGGGGCCCTAATATATATATATATATATATATATATATATATATATATATATATATATATATATATATATATATATATATATATAGTGTGTGTGTGTGTGTGTGTGTTATATGCACAGGGAGCCTATTATTATATATAATGTGAGTGTTATATGCACAGGGAGCCTATTATTATTATATATAGTGTGTGTGTTATATGCACAGGGAGCCTATTATTATTATATATAGTGTGTGTGTTATATGCACAGGGAGCCTATTATTATATAGTGAAACGCTCTGTTCAGTCACACAGTCGGGATTTTATATTGTATTGGGGAGGTGTGGAGGGAAAGAGGTAACATATAAAATGTACCAGTGGAAATATCTTTACTACCCAAATACAAGGTGCAAAGTCAGCAACATTGTGGCTGTTCCATATTTCTGATGGGGGGCATGGGCGGGGGATTTTCCAGAATAAAGTTGATATATTATATATATATATATATATATATATATATATATATATATATATATATATATATGAGAGTGCAATAGAGTTACAGCTACTTGTATCAGTGTGTCCTTTACACAGAGCAATGCAGGGCTAACCTTGTTCTCTGGGAAACCACATTGTCCTGGGACTGGCTCAGAATCTGCACCCCCAGCAATTCAGTTAATGGACTATTCTCAGTTCTTATTTTGAAATCCCTATTTGTGCATCTCTCTCTCTGCACAACTGAATCCCAACCTCCCAAGGTCTGTCAATCAGCTGCCTATTGCCCAATGAGTTCAGGAGTCACAAGCAGCAGTGCAGAGAATGCTGGGAGTTTCACTAGAGACACCAGTCAGTATTGTGCGGCTGTATCACTTGTCTGTTGTCAGATACAGACACTGCCCCTTTACTGCATCTCTGGTAACTAATAATCACCCCTGGGAAGCTCATTAGAAATCTGCTGATCAATTAGTGTCTGACAGTCGCGCAGGGGCTCATGGGAGAAGCCAGTGGAGCAGGAAGGACTGATCTATTGTATTATATAAATGGGGGAGTCTATTATTATATATGAGGGAGATTATGTATTATATATATATATATAATATGTGGCGGAGGGGGGAGTGAATGAGTTAAAATCGGTTCTTCTGTACAGTGAGAGGAATAACAGACAGTTGTACATAACAATAGGGAGAAGTGACAGTATATACTCCCCCCCATCCCACAGAATTGAGTAGAAATGGAACATTCCGCCCGTATAACAGGGATCAGTCACTATCAGTGGATGTAATTCAGTGATTTAGGGGGAGTCTGTAGTAACAACAAGTGGCTACTCTGTGTCACTCGCCTCTCTGCTCCCACCGCTCTGTGCTTCGCTTCCCTAAACAACACCGAGCCGCTCCTCACTAACAGTCACTTCCGGGTAGCGCAGCTGTCAACTCGTTCTCCCAGCAGCCCTTGCGCGCACTTCCTGTTCCGCCTCCGCCTCAGCACCGCCCCTCCTCACAGTCAGTCCAGCGTCGGCTTCAGAATCTGGTGACTCCTCAATGGTCTCTTCCATAAACCTACAAGAGGTATCATTATTTGTCAGTCCCTGTCTCTGTCTTCTTCCGCCCTCTCATGTCTTCTCTTGTTCTCTCCCGCCATCTTCCCTTCCTGTCAGCAGATCCCAACCTGCTCCTCTGCCCACTGCTTCCCTCACAGCTCCATTCCTCCTCCTCCTCCTCATAACTGGGAGCAAAACACAACACTGCCGACATGTCTATGGGCCAAAGAGCCATTGTGTGAGGGGAAAGTCATATAGTCAGCTCATATACATCCCCAGTACAGCAACTCTAGGACTATTGCTTTGATTTCTCTTTCTGCACATGACAGGGAGGTGCCATAGTGATTGCATTATTGTTGTTGGCTGTGGGTATATGACACAAAGGATACAATGAGGATACAATGCAGATACAATGATAGAATGAGGATACAATGCGGATACAGTGATAGAATGAGGAAAGAATGAGGATACAATGCGGATACAATCATAGAATAAGGATACAATGATAGAATGAGGATACAATGCGGATACAATGATAGAATGAGGATACAATGCGGATAGAATGAGGAAACAATGCAGATACAATGATAGAATGAGGATACAGTGATAGAATGAGGATACAATGCAGATACAATGAGGATACAATGCGGATAAAGTGATAGAATGAGGATACAATGCAGATACAATGAGGATACAATGCGGATAAAGTGATAGAATGAGGATAAAATGCGGATACAATGATAAAATGAGGATAGAATGCGGATACAATGAGGATACAATGATAGAATGAGGATAAAATGAGGATAGAATGAGGATAGAAGGGCACACTCTCTGGTACCTGGGTTACTTACTGTTACAAGTTTCTCCTCTTACCTGTCACATGATCTGAGGTTGGACAGGAGTCTGTGTGTCTGTGAGTAGATCGTATGCCAGTGACACTGATCCTCCCATTGTGTTACTCAGGGCTAAAGTGCAGGCTTGGGTTACACTCCCAGCTGGGGGATCAGGACACCGTTACAATTCACTGACATGGCAGCTCCCATTCTCTCAGCACTTTATTGCAATTCTACTCCCCCTGCTCTGTGGATTTATCATCATTGAGGTCACTGTAGGTTTTATTTTGGGGGGGGGGGGTTAATCTGGTTTCAGGTCAGCCTATCAGAACCTGGTGAGAGAGTGTGGGGCAGGGGTCACTTTATGTTTATATCCAGCATTCACTGAGTCTGGGAACCCCTGTATGTTTGCCGTTGGGGGGGGGGGGGCATCTATAAGGCAGTAACCCATAGTAACCAATAAGTTATTAGCTGTTTTCAAAACAGCTTCAGGAATAACACTGAAAGGCAACATTTGATTGGTTCCCATGGATACATATACTCATGCTTGTTGTGATACATATACTGTATACTCATGTTTGTTTTGATACATATATACTCATGCTCGGTTTGATACATACTCATGCTTGTTTTGATATATATACTCCCTTGCTTGTTTTGATACATATATACTCATGCTTGTTCTGATACATATATACTCTTGCTTGTTTTGATACATATATACTCATGCTTGTTTTGATACATATATACTCTTGCTTGTTTTGATACATATATACTCTTGCTTGTTTTGATACATATATACTCTTGCTTCTCTTGATACATATATACTCTTGCTTCTCTTGATACATATATACTCATGCTTGTTTTGATACATATATACTCTTGCTTGTTTTGATACATATATACTCATGCTTCTCTTGATACATATATACTCATGCTTGTTTTGATACATATATACTCATGCTCGTTTTGATACATATATACTCATGCTCGTTTTGATACATATATACTCTTGCTTGTTTTGATACATATATACTCTTGCTTCTCTTGATACATATATACTCTTGCTTGTTTTGATACATATATACTCTTGCTTCTCTTGATACATATATACTCTTGCTTCTCTTGATACATATATACTCTTGCTTCTCTTGATACATATATACTCATGCTTCTCTTTATACATATATACTCATGCTTCTCTTGATACATATATACTCATGCTTGTTTTGATACATATATACTCTTGCTTGTTTTGATACATATATACTCATGCTTCTCTTAATACCTATATACTCATGCTTGTTTTGATACATATATACTCATGCTCGTTTTGATACATATATACTCATGCTCGTTTTGATACATATATACTCTTGCTTGTTTTGATACATATATACTCTTGCTTCTCTTGATACATATATACTCTTGCTTGTTTTGATACATATATACTCTTGCTTCTCTTGATACATATATACTCTTGCTTCTCTTGATACATATATACTCATGCTTCTCTTGATACATATATACTCATGCTTGTTTTGATACATATATACTCATGCTCGTTTTGATACAGATATACTCATGCTCGTTTTGATACATATATACTCTTGCTTGTTTTGATACATATATACTCTTGCTTCTCTTGATACATATATACTCATGCTTCTCCTGATACATATATACTCATGCTTGTTTTGATACATATATACTCATGCTCGTTTTGATACATATATACTCATGCTCGTTTTGATACATATATACTCATGCTTCTCTTGATACATATATACTCATGCTCGTTTTGATACATATATACTCTTGCTTGTTTTGATACATATATACTCTTGCTTGTTTTGATACATATATACTCTTGCTTCTCTTGATACATATATACTCTTGCTTCTCTTGATACATATATACTCTTGCTTCTCTTGATACATATATACTCATGCTTCTCTTGATACATATATACTCATGCTTGTTTTGATACATATATACTCATGCTCGTTTTGATACATATATACTCATGCACACAGCCCCTGAACTAGCCCCACAGCCCCTGAACTAGCCACACAGCCCCTGAACTAGCCCCACAGCCCCTGAACTAGCCACACAGCCCCTGAACTAGCCACACAGCCCCTGAACTAGCCCCACAGCCCCTGAACTAGTCACACAGCCCCTGAACTAGTCACACAGCCCCTGAACTAGTCACACAGCCCCTGAACTAGCCACACAGCCCCTGAACTAGCCCCACAGTCCCTGAACTAGCCACACAGCCCCACAGCATGATGGGACCTCCACCAAATGTGACAGTCGGTAGCAGGTGTTTTTCTTGGAATGTCGTGTTCTTCTTCCGCCATGTAAAGCGCTTTTTGTTATGAGCAAATAACTACATTTGTGTCTCCTCAGTCCAAAGCTCTTTGTTCCAAAATGCCTGTGTCTTGTCTAAATGAGCTTTTCCATAGAACAAGCGAGTGTGTTTGTGTGAGTGCAGAAAGGGCTTCTCATGCCCCTGCCATACACATGTTCTTTGTGCAAATTGTGCTGAATTGTAGAACGATGTACAGATACACCTGCATCTGCAGCAACATGTTCTTGCAGGTCTTTGGAGATGATCTTTGGCTTGTCTGTAACATTCTCACAATCCTCCGCATATGTCCCCCCTGTATTTTTCTTGGCCTGTCAGACCTGGGTTTTACAGCAACTGTGCCTGTGGCCTTCCATTTCCTCATTCCATTCCTTACAGTTGGAACTGACAGTTTAATAAACCTCTGAGATGCTTTTTGTAGCCTTCCCCTAAACCCTCATACTGAACAATCTTTGTTTTCAGATCTTTTGAGAGTTGCTTTGAGGATCCCATGCTGTCACTCTTCAGAGGAGAGTCAAACACAAGCACAACTTGCAATTGGTCACCTTAAATACCTTTTCTCATGATTGGACACACCTGCCTATGGAGTTCAAGGCTTAACGAGCTAATCCAACCAATTTGGTGTTGCCAGTAATTAGTACTGAGCAGTTACATAGATACAAATTTACAAAATTACAAGGGTACCCACATTTATGCACAGCCAGATTTAATGTCATACAACTGAATACTGCTTCACTGTTTTTTGTTGAAAGTGGAGTCAATTATTATGCAGGCTGAGAGGGGTTCCCAAACTTTTTCATATGACTGTATACTCGTGCTTTCTTTGCTACATATGTACTCAAGCTCATGTGCTATACTGTTCATGACGCAGAAGTGTTTCTTTACTGTCCTGCCCATAGGACATGATATAAGTGTGGCCGTATCAGTACATTAATGTGCTTTATCTCTTGCTCTCTCCCTGGCACCTCTGGGAATGCCCCTCATGTTTGGCCAACGTGTTCATCAGAGGGCAGCGATTGTGGGAGCCGTGACACTGCTTCTCCTGACTCCGACATGTCCAGACATTTACAATGAATAGCAAGGAGTGCGCTGAGGTCTCAGGTGAGAGGGGTCTGGCTCCGTAATAACTCTTCACTATCTTATGCTTTCTATAGACTTACAGAATAAAACTCCCAAAAGCTTACGCTCAAAATTGTACATGACAAATTATAGTAAAGGGGTGGTTCATCCTTTAGTTAACTTTTAGAATGTTCTAGAATATCCCATACATAGCAAAATTGCAATTGGTCTTCATTATTTATATTTTTCGCCTCTTTCTAGCTTTCAAACGGGGGAAGGTTACCGACCCCGTCTAAAAACAAATGCTTCATAGAGCTTCAAATGTATTCTTATTGCTACTTTGTATTCCTCATCTTTCTATTCAGGCCTCTCCTATTCATATTCCAGTCTCTTATTCAAATCCGTGCATGGTTACTAGGGGAATTTGGACCCTAGCAACCAGATGGATGAAATTGCAAACTGGAGAGCTGCTGTATAAAAAGCTAAATAACCCAAAAACCACAAATAATAAAAAAATAATAACCAATTGCAAATTGTCTCAGATTATCCCTCTCTACATCATACTAACAGCGTGGATACCCATTACTCCCTGTGTGTTAATAGTTCTTCATATGTGTGACAGTGATGATCACTAACCCTGGCACCCAAAAACAAAATTACTTTTATTGTGAAGCTGCACAGCCTCTACCATTTGCCTTCTGTTTTGTTTTTCACTCGCTTTTTGCTTGTTAATGGGATACTGTCTGGGAAAACATGTTTTTTTCAAAACACATGAGTTAATAGTGCTGCTCCAGCAGAATTCTTCACTGAAATCCATTTTTTTTTTTTTTATATTTAATTTTGAAATCTGACATATTGTCAGTTCCCCAGCTGCCCCAGTCGTGTGACTTGTGCTTGCAGTACAGCAGTAAAGAGTGACTGATGTTTATCAGAGCACAAGTCACATGACTGGGGGCAGTTGGGAAACTGACAATATGTCTAGCCTCATGTCATATTTCAAAATTGAATATAAAAAAAATCTGTTTGCTCTTTTGAGAAATGGATTTCAGTGCAGAATTCTGCTGGAGCAGCTCTATTAACTGATGTGTTTTGAGAATTTTTTGCTATGACAGTATCCCTTTAAGCTGATTAACCCATAAACCAGATAAACCAGGCTTTAAAGGGGTTGTTCACCTTGTGTTCAGGAATAAAGACTTTTTTCAATTACTTTCCATTTTTAATTTTTTACTGTTTTTACAAAAAGTTTAAAGTTTAAGGGGCACATTTACTATTGGTCGAATATCGAGGGTTAATTAACCCTTAATATTCTACCGTCAAAGTAAAATCCACATTTACCGCAAAAAAATCGTAGGAAAAATCGATCGATCGAAGGAAAAATTGTTCGATGGATCGAAGGAAAAATAGTTCGGGCGATCGAAGGAAAAATCGTTCGATCGATCGAAGGAAAAATCGTTCGATCGATCGAAGGAAAAATCGTTCGATCGATCGCAGGAAAAATCGTTCGATCGATCGCAGGAAAAATCGTTCGATCGATCGCAGGAAAAATCGTTCGATCGATCGAAGGAAAAATCGTTCGATTGATCGAAGGAAAAATCGATCGATCGAAGGATTTTCCTTTGATTAAAAAAAGCTAGGAAAGCCTATGAGGACCTTCCCCATTGGCTAACATTGGTGCTCGGTGGTAGGTTTTAGGTGGCCGAAGTTTTTTTAAAGAGACAGTACTTCAACTATCGAATGGTCGAACGATTTTTAGTTTGAATCGTTCAATCCAAAGTCAAAGGTCTAAGTAGCCAAAAAAATACTTCGAAATTCAAAGTATTTTTTATTCTAATCCTTCACTCGAGCTTAGTAAATGTGTCCCTAAGTCTCAGTGTTTCTGTCTGGCAGCTCAGTAATTGTTTAAACTGTTAGAATTTTGCAACATTTAGTCGATACGTTTCTCAGCATCATCTCTGGAATATCAGTAGGTATTGTATCAATTCTAACAGATGCCTGTAATGAAACTCAGGGATTCAAGATAAGACATGTATCAACTAATGAATATGTTTAGAACAATTTAGAGAGTCGGCGACCCCCCTCCTCCCACAGCAGCTTTAGAAAGGTGAAAGATTTGACTTACGCTTCATTATTAGAAAAACAGTCACACATAGGAAATAGTGATTGGCAAAAGTCTTTATTTCTGGTGAACTGACTGACATCAACTGAACTGGAAAAAGTGTTGGAAGGGGAACAAGCCCTTTAAGCTGCAGAGAAAAAAACCCCATAGATTGTTAATAGATGACACATAAAATGAAGAGCAACTGCAAATGGTTATAGTTTGTTAGTGGGGATACAGCGGTTAGGGGAGAGGCTGTGGGTTATGTGTTAGTAAAGTCAGGCAGCCGCTGTACCATTGCTCATATAAGCCTAGAGGCAAATATACAGATTATATCATATATATTATAGACAGTCATGTGACACACACAGGCCATTGCTGCTGTCTCTCAGTCCCTGGGAACCCTGAGGCTTTGGGCCCAGGAGACAACACCAGTAACAGATGCAACTGCTTCTCCAGCCGCTGGAGCCCCCATTCTACTTCCTCCCATTGTCTTCAACTGAACCTACTGACCCACCTCTCATTCTCTGTCTGTGTAGAGAACAGCCACCATATCAAAGTCTTTCTGCCCAAGAAACTCCTCGAGTGTCTGCCCAAGTGCACTCTCCTGCCCAAAGAGAGACTGCGCTGGAACACCAATGAGGTGAGCTCTACCCACTACTGTGTCCTCTGCTCTCTCTGCTCTTCTGCTCTTCTCTCTCTCTCCCCCTCTCCTCTTTCTCTCTCTCTCTCTCTCTCTCTCTCTCTCTCTCTCTACATGCTCTTCTGCTCTCTCTCTCTCTCTCTCTCTCTATGCATGCTCTTATGCTTTCTCTCTCTCTGTATGCATGCTTTTATGCTCTTTCTCTCTATGCATGCTTTTATGCTCTCTCTCTCTCTATGTATGCTCTTCTGTTCTCTCTCTCTATGCATGCTCTTCTGCTCTCTCTCTATGTATGTATGTATGCTCTTATACTCTCTCTATGCATGCTCTTCTGCTGTCTCTCTCTATGTATGCTCTTATGCTCTCTCTCTGTGTATGCTCTTATGCTCTCTCTCTGTGTATGCTCTTATGCTCTCTCTCTGTGTATGCTCTTATGATCCCTCTCTATGTATGTATGCTCTTCTGTGCTCTCTCTCGCTCTATGTATGCTCTTATGCTCTCTCTATTCATGCTCTTCTGCTCTCTCCATCTCTCTCTCTCTCTCTCTCTCTCTCTCTCTCTCTCTCAAATCAAATCAAATGAGCTTTATTGGCAGGACCAAATACATATTAAGCATTGCCAAAGCAGGTAGAGGGGTGAAATGGGTGGGGTTAGGGGGGGCAGTTTATGGGAATAGGGGAAAGTGGGGTCTCTCTCAGTCTATGACAGTCTCTTACATATTGTGCAGCTATTGTTACTGTCCGTGCCTCTTCTCCCAGTAGGAAGTGGAGTTTCCTCTCTTCTTTTATGGATGTGAAGTCTGGGATGTGACTGGAAAATCTCTGGAAGTGGGTGTCCCTCAGTGCTGAGTATTTGGGGCACTGTAGCAAGAAGTGGGCCTCATCCTCCATGGCCTCCTGGTCACATCGCTGGCACAGTCTGTTCTCTCTGGGTCTGTAGGTCTGTCTGTGCCGTCCTTGTTCTATCTCCAAGTTGTGGGCACTCAGTCTGTACATACTCAGGATCTGTCTGTCTTTGGGGTTCTGTAGCCTTTCCAGATATGGGGCCAGTCTGTACTCTCTCCCCAGTGATTGGTAGATAGAAAGTTTCTGGGAATTTGATATTTCGTTCCTCCAGTCACAGACGTATTGCTCTTTGACTTTGTTTATTTTTTGTGTTATTTGGCCTTTTGTCAGTTGGTGGGAGTCTTGGGTGGGCAGGGTGCTGATGAGTTGTTTCAGGGCGCATGGTTTGCCCTGGGTCTGGTTGTTTAGCCAGGCTTTATGGTGGTAGGTCATGGGGCTGCTGTTCTGTAGATGTGCCCAGTATGAGAGCGCCCTCTTCTTTATGGCAAACATTAGGGGAAATCTGCCCAGCTCAGCCCGACAGGCAGAGTTTGAGGTGCTCCTGTGGACCTGGAGAAGGTGCTTACAGAATTCCAGTGTCTCTCTCTCTCTCTCTCTCTCTCTCTCTCTCTCTACATGCTCTTCTGCTCTCTCTCTCTCTCTCTCTCTCTCTCTCTCTCTTTCTATGCATGCTCTTATGCTTTCTCTCTCTCTGTATGCATGCTTTTATGCTCTTTCTCTCTATGCATGCTCAAATGCGCTCTCTCTCTCTCTCTCTATGTATGCTCTTATGCTTTCTCTCTCTCTCTCTCTCTCTCTGTATGCATGCTTTTATGCTCTTTCTCTCTATGCATGCTCAAATGCTCTCTCTCTCTCTATGTATGCTCTTCTGTTCTCTCTCTCTCTATGCATGCTCTTCTGCTCTCTCTCTATGTATGTATGTATGCTCTTATACTCTCTCTATGCATGCTCTTCTGCTGTCTCTCTCTGTGTATGCTCTTATGATCCCTCTCTATGTATGTATGCTCTTCTGTGCTCTCTCTCTCCCTCTGTGTATGCTCTTATGATCCCTCTCTATGTATGCTCTTCTGTGGTTTCTCTCTCGCTCTATGTATGCTCTTATGCTCTCTCTATGCATGCTCTTCTGCTTTCTCTCTCTCTATGTATGTATGCTCTCTCTATTCATGCTCTTCTGCTCTCTCCCCCTCTCTCTCTCTCTCTCTCTCTCTCTCTCTCTCTCTCTCGTAAATCAAATCAAATGAGCTTTATTGGCAGGACCAAATACATATTAAGCATTGCCAAAGCAGGTAGAGGGGTGAAATGGGTGGGGTTAGGGGGGGTAGTTTATGGGAATAGGGGAAAGTGGGGTCTCTCTCAGTCTATGACAGTCTCTTACATATTGTGCAGCTATTGTTACTGTCAGTGTCTCTTCTCCCAGTAGGAAGTGGAGTTTCCTCTCTTCTTTTATGGATGTGAAGTCTGGGATGTGACGGGAGAATATCTGGAAGTGGGTGTCCCTCAGTGCTGAGTATTTGGGGCACTGTAGCAAGAAGTGGCCTCATCCTCCATGGCCTCCTGGTCACATCGCTGGCACAGTCTGTTCTCTCTGGGTCTGTAGGTCTGTCTGTGCCGTCCTTGTTCTATCTCCAAGTTGTGGCCACTCAGTCTGTACATACTCAGGATCTGTCTGTCTTTGGGGTTCTGTAGCCTTTCCAGATATGGGGCCAGTCTGTACTCTCTCCCCAGTGATTGGTAGATAGAAAGTTTCTGGGAATTTGATATTTCCTTCCTCCAGTCACAGACGTATTGCTCTTTGACTTTGTTTATTTTTTGTGTTATTTGGCCTTTTGTCAGTTGGTGGGAGTCTTGGGTGGGCAGGGTGCTGATGAGTTGTTTCAGGGTGCATGGTTTGCCCTGGGTCTGGTTGTTCAGCCAGGCTTTATGGTGGTAGGTCATGGGGCTGCTGTTCTGTAGATGTGCCCAGTATGAGAGCGCCCTCTTCTGTATGGCAAACATTAGGGGAAATCTGCCCAGCTCAGCCCGACAGGCAGAGTTTGAGGTGCTCCTGTGGACCTGGAGAAGGGGCTTACAGAATTCCAGGTGGAATATTTCTGTTGGGCTAGAATCCTATTTGAATTGGTCTGGGTAAGTGACAGGACCCCAAACTTTGCTTCCATAGAGGAGGATTGGAGCGATGACACTGTGGAAGATTCTAAGCCAGACTCTCACTGGTGGTTTAAGGTGGTACAGGGGTCTTCTGATCGCATAGAAGGTCCTGCAAGCCTTGTCTTTTAGGGCAACTATTGCTGGTTTAAAGCTTCCTGATTGGCTGATTTCTAGGCCAAGGTAGGTATAGCTGTCAGTGCCATTCAGTGGGCAGTTGTTTAGTGTGAAGGAGGGATTTTTGTGTTGTTTATTCTTCTTTTGGAAAACCATGACCTTCGTTTTGTTTGGGTTAATGGGCAATGCCCATGTTGTGCTGTACTTCTCCAGTACTGCCAGGCTTGCAGGCCACTCTCTGTTGGTGAGAGGAGAAGGAGATGATCAGCATACAGCAGAACTTCACCTCTCTGTCATGTCATTTCAATCCTGGTGCTGAGGAGGAATCTAATGCTGCTGCCAGTTCATTGATGTAGATGTTAAATAGAGTTGGACTCTGTCAGCCCTGTCTGACTCCACGGTCTTGTCGGAACCACTCGCTTCTCTTCCCATTAATCTTCACGCTGCATTGGTTCTCAGTATATGGCATGAACCCTGCTTGGCTCTGGCTGAGGACATGGTGCTGGGTTAGGAATGGGAGGATTGGCCTATTTAGGATACTGTTGAACAGTTTGCCCATTGTGCTGCCCACACAGATCCCTCTGTAATTGGCTGGGTCATACCGGTCCCCACTTTTGTAGATGGGGGTTATGAGGCCCTGGTTCCATATCTGAGGGAAGTGGCCAACACTAAGGACAAGGTTAAAGAGTTTTGTTATTGCAGCATGTGTTTCCGGGGGGCTGTATTTAATCATTTCAGGCAGGATTCCATCTGTACCGGCAGCTTTTTTACATTGTAGGTCTTTTATTTTCTCTGCTAATTCTTGGGGTGTTACTGTTGTGTCTAGAGGGGTTTGGAAATCCTTTATTTTTGCTTCCAGAAGATGAAGCTTTGTCTTTATCTGCTTTTGTTCCAGGGTTTGCTCAACTGGGGGAATTTCTTTGTACAGATCTTTGAAATCATTTAGCCAGATGTTGCCATTTTGTATATGGAGGGAATTATTATTGGGTAGGTTCGCCATGTTTTTCCAGATATCCCAGAATGAGTTTTTTGCAGGGCATCCTCCAATTGTTGGAGATTGTTTGAGATGTGATTTTGCTTTTTCTTTCTAAGGATCTGTTTGTATTGGTATTGTATGTTGTAATGGGCCTTCAGCTCTGGTTGTCTGGGTCTCTATGTTTTTGGTTAGAGGTTTTCCTTAGGCAGTTCCTTATTGCCTTGCACTCTCTGTCAGACCATTTATTGGGGTTTTTATTGGCTTGTTTCTTGCAGCTGTTCCTTCTAAGCTGAGAGAGTTCCGCTACGAAGTGTAGTATTTTGTTGAGCTCCTTTGCTGCTTTGTTCACCCCTTGTGGTTTGTTTTGGAAGCTTTCAAGCAGTTGTTTGACATCAGATCTTTTGGTGACCTCCCTGTACTTCATGGCAGAGTGTTGGGTCCATTTAAAGGGAGAGGGAAGGTTGTAGAGGCTGTACTGGTGGGGTTGTGCAGGTGTTTTTTTTGCTAGATTTAATATATAGAAGTATTTGATTATGGTCTGACAGGTGGGTTTCTGGAGTCACAGTGAAGGCACTAATGTTTGCAGGGTCCATATCTGTAATAGCATAGTCCACCACACTGCTACCTATATGGGAGTTTAGTGTATATTGCCCTAGTGAGTCTCCTTTGGTGCGGCCATTAAGAATAGAAAGTCCAAGGCTTCTGCACAGGTTTAACAGTTTTCTCCCCATTTTGTTTACTGTGCTGTCATAACTGTTTCTTTGGGTCGGTACTGATTCCTGGCAGCATTGTGCAGAACTCAGTATGTAAGTATTCCCCTCAGGAGTCAGGTAGTCTTTCTCTATGCCTGTTCTGAGGTCTCCATATATGATCACTCGGCCCAGGGACTGGAAGTGTGAGACCTCCCTTTCTGGGATCACATAACTATCTGGGCTGAAATACGGGGACTCCGGTGGGGGGATGTATGCTGCACATAGGTATATGTCTGTCTGAGAGGTTAATAATGTGCTGCTTATTTTTATCCAGACTCCTCTCTTTATTGCTCTAATATGTTCTTGCAGCTCCTCCTTGTACCAGACTAATACCCCTCCTGAACAGCGGCCCTGTTTGGTGCTTTTATTCTTCTGGGCAGGAACCAAAAACTCCCTGTAGCCAATGGGTACCAAGCATTCATCCTCTGCCCGTGCCCATGTTTCCAGGAGGATCTGTATATCAATGCCATACAGTCTCTGTTTAAAGTCTGGATCATTTACTTTTGATCCAAAGGTTGAAGCATTCAGACCCTGGATGTTCCAGCTATTAATTATGTGAATTCATTATATATCCATGTATACCTTGTAATGAGTTCAATTTCATGCGTCAAATCCGATTCTAACTGGTTATTGCTGTAGGTTTGTTATTTTAAACTTTAATCACATAAGTTTGTTGCATAATGTGCTGAGGAGGTGTCTTATCTCCTCCATGTTGCTAACATGAGGGATCCTCTGTGTCCAGTTTTGGGGAGGTGGTTTTCTATACTCATGCCATCTCTGTGATCCCCCTTTTGGATAGGTACTGTTTCTGTTTTCTCTCTCTCTCTCTCTCTCTCTCTCTCTCTCTCTCTCTCTCTCTCTGTGTATGCTCTTCTTCTCTCTCTCTCTGTATGCTCTCTCTCTCTCTCTATGTATGTATGCTCTTCTTCTCTCTCTCTCTCTGTGTATGCTCTTCTTCTCTCTCTCTCTGTATGCTCTCTCTCTCTCTCTCTCTATGTATGTATGCTCTTCTTCTCTCTCTCTCTCTCTCTGTGTATGCTCTTCTTCTCTCTCTCTCTGTATGCTCTCTCTCTCTCTCTATGTATGTATGCTCTTCTTCTCTCTCTCTCTCTCTCTCTCTCTGTGTATGCTCTTCTTCTCTCTCTCTCTGTATGCTCTCTCTCTCTCTCTATGTATGTATGCTCTTCTTCTCTCTCTCTCTCTCTCTCTGTATGCTCTTATGCTCTCTATACATGCTCTTCTGTATCTATCTCTGTTGTGTAGGAAATCGCATCGTATCTCATCACATTTGAGAGACATGAGGAGTGGTTGTCCAGTGCCCCTAAGACAAGGTAAGTCAGCTTCCCAGTTTTAGGCCAGTGTGTATGTTACATGCTGCAGTGTCCCCTGTCCCCCAGTTACACACAAACAAACACGTTATGTGGCTTTGTGCTGAGTACTGGGGAACCTATTTGCACCCTAGAATTGTGGAACGGCTGAGGCTGATTGTGCTGAACACAGGGTACCCTAACTGGATGACTGTTACATGTGGATAATGCACCTGTTTCTTAGGCCAGTGTGTAATTGTGCAATAACCTGTATCAGCCAATCAGCTTGTGTGTTCTTTGTTCTGTACATAGGCCCAATAGAATTATAGACTTGGGGAAGGGCTGGGACAGTTGTGCTGAGCACTAGGCACCCCATTTGCACAACAGAATTTGGAGCAGATGGGGGCTTACAAGTGAATAATGTGCCTGTTTCTTGCACCAGACCTCAGAATGGCTCCATCATCCTCTATAATCGTAAGAAGGTGAAATATCGCAAGGATGGATATTGCTGGAAAAAGAGGAAGGATGGGAAAACAACACGAGAAGATCACATGAAACTGAAAGTGCAAGGAATGGAGGTGAGCTTACTAACAACACTGAATGGGTTAGAAAGTCACGTCATTTCCCTTCCCACCCCTAATTTACAAATATAAATTAGGAGTCCGATTAGGTTCGGCAAGGCACAAGGATTCGGCCGAATCCTGCTGAAAAAGGCAGAATCCTGAACTGAATCCTAGATTCGGTGTATCCCTAGTTTTGCAACAGTTGTTAAGAAGAAGCAAGAGTGGGCTCATCTGTACTGGATCCTCTCCACCACATGGTGGAGCTTATGCAGATCAGCAACAGAATGCAAGCTGAATGCTCCACCCACACTATACTGTTACATACATATTAACATCAGTGCATGTAGACCGTGGCATTGTAGGGTCAGGGGGAGGATTTCAATGGTGCATGCATACAGACAGTCGGCCATATTGATTACTTCAAGCAGGGACAGTGTTACAGACCACTTACTCTAACAAGTGGATGGATGTTGGGGAGGCACTTAGTGATAAGGTTCAGCTCCTCATAATAAATAAACCAGGTTGAAAAGGCACTTCTTGTCCTTTAAATATGATATATGTGTTAATTATTTTTAATTGTAAAATGCCAGTATGTAGCAATATCCAGTGAGGCTGTCCCTTTGCACACTAGTGTGATGTACATGACTGATACTTGGCCCAGCCCATTACAGAGAATAGTTGGCAGTTGCACGCTGGTAACATTCATCATCTGTTTCTCTCTGCAGTGTTTATACGGATGTTACGTTCACTCTTCTATAGTCCCAACATTTCACCGCCGTTGCTACTGGCTTTTGCAGGTAAGTGCACATTAGCTCTGGTAAGACCAACTCCTAGTGGAGCCACATGGGTCCCTGATGGGCATTCTATATCATCTCAGGACAGTGATGGACATTCTATATCAGCTCAGGACAGTGATGGACATTCTATATCAGCTCAGGACAGTGATGGACATTCTATATCAGCTCAGGACAGTGATGGACATTCTATATCATCTCAGGACAGTGATGGACATTCTATATCAGCTCAGGACAGTGATGGACGTTCTATATCAGGTCAGGACAGTGATGGACATTCTATATCAGCTCAGGACAGTGATGGACGTTCTATATCAGCTCAGGACAGTGATGGGCATTCTATATCAGCTCAGGACAGTGATGGGCATTCTATATCAGCTCAGGACAGTGATGGACATTCTATATCAGCTCAGGACAGTGATGGACATTCTATATCAGCTCAGGACAGTGATGGACGTTCTATATCAGGTCAGGACAGTGATGGACATTCTATATCAGCTCAGGACAGTGATGGACATTCTATATCAGCTCAGGACAGTGATGGACGTTCTCTATCAGGTCAGGACAGTGATGGGCATTCTATATCAGGTCAGGACAGTGATGGACGTTCTATATCAGCTCAGGACAGTGACGGGAATTCTATATCAGCTCAGGACAGTGATGGACGTTCTATATCAGCTCAGGACAGTGATGGACATTCTATATCATCTCAGGACAGTGATGGACGTTCTATATCAGCTCAGGACAGTGATGGACGTTCTATATCAGCTCAGGACAGTGATGGACATTCTATATCAGCTCAGGACAGTGATGGACATTCTATATCAGCTCAGGACAGTGATGGACGTTCTATATCAGCTCAGGACAGTGATGGACATTCTATATCAGGTCAGGACAGTGATGGACATTCTATATCAGCTCGGGACAGTGATGGACGTTCTATATCAGCTCGGGACAGTGATGGACGCCTCATGCCACCTCATGCCGTACTATGAATGTGCAGACGGGTGTTTATGAATAAAAGAATACACTGTACCACATTGGGACTGCTTTCTGCATGGAAGTGTTTAACAACTTTTCAGACACGCTTAAAGGAAAACTATACCCCCAAAATGAATACTTAAGCAACAGATTTATATCATATTAAGTGACATATTAAAGAATCTTACCAAACTGGTATTTATACTTAAGTAAATATTGTCCTATTGTCCTTTTACATCTCTTGCCTTGAACCACCATTTTGTGATGGTCTCTGTGCTGCCTCAGAGATCACCTGACCAGAAATACTGCAACTCTAACTGTAGCAGTAATTCTAATTGGCTCATGTGACCTAACAAGTATGGTTTGTTTGGCATGTTTGTGTGCACAGTGAATCGTATGATCTCAGGGGGCGGCCCTTATTTTTTAAAATGGCAATTTTCTATTTTTGATTACCCAATGGCACATACTACTAGAAAAGTATATTATTATGAAAATGGTTTATTTACATGAAGCAGGCTTTTACATATGAGCTTTTTCATGCAATATCTTTTTATAAAGACCTATATTGTTTGGGGTAAAGTTTCCTTTAAAGTCTTCGAAGTGCACCGCTTTAATACCATTTTTTACATTAACTCAGAGGATAAGTGGATCCCTTTAATTTAGTTGGGGCTGCATCAATGTGACTATCTACACTAAGCGTGGAGTTCACCTATTTTGTACCAACTTTTCAGACTGTTCTGGAGTAGTGAAATATTGGCAGTTTTGAGGTGTGAGAGAGGTCAATGTCTGTGTTAGGGGGGACCAGTCATGGGCTATAACTCTTTTTTCTCTTTTAGAATCCAGACATAGTTCTGGTTCATTACCTGAATGTTCCAGCCATTGAGGATTGTGGGAAGATTTGTGGCCCTATACTTTGTGCCACCAATAGTGATCGTAAGGAGTGGATGAAATGGAGCAAAGAGGAGCTGATTAGTCAACTTAAGCCTATGTGTAAGTCATAAACCAAACATGATTTTGTTTTATAGATCATACAGAACCATTGCTATCTGGGCTATCAGGTGAAGTGTAGAGCGGGCCAGTCTGATTGGGGGGGTGTTCTCCCACGCCAGTCCTATTGAGGCCATAAATGTGTCCATTCTACATGTTTCATAACAGTATAGTCCCATTTACTTGCTAAGGCATGTGCTACAGCTGCCCAGCCTATGCCCAGGTCTCTGCACTTGTACAAACAGCACAAACTCTGATCCTTTTAGGCTTGGGGTCACTTCCATGTCTGTTTCCTTAATATCTCTCAACTAGGGAAGGGAGCGAGTAGAAATTAATTGGAGGGAAGAGGATATTGTAATGGGAAGGGGAACATATAAAGCTGTGAAAAAGAAGGAAATGTGATGGGTAGAGAAAGAGAGATTGGAATGGGACTGGAAAGATGAGGAAACATATTGTAGTTTTGGGGTTTTAATAAAAAGAATTGTGGTTTGAGACCGAGAAGAGGGGAGGGAATGAGTAAGTGAAGAGGAAACAGGGATGGGATGATGAGAGATTAGCAACCCAGGGACAGGTATGTGAAAGGAGATTAGCCAAGGGACAGGTGAGTGAAGGTTAGAGGAGCCGAGGGACAGGTGAGTGAAGGGAGAGGAGCCGAGGGACAGGTATGTGAAAGGAGATTAGCCAAGGGACAGGTGAGTGAAGGGAGAGGAGCCGAGGGACAGGTGAGTGAAGGGAGAGGAGCCGAGGGACAGGTGAATGAAGGGAGAGCAGCAGAGGGACAGGTGAGTGAAGGGAGAGGAGCCGAGGGACAGGTGAGTGAAGGGAGAGCAGCAGAGGGACAGGTGAATGAAGGGAGAGAAGCTGAGGGACAGGTGAGTGAAGGGAGAGGAGCCGAGGGACAGGTGAATGAAGGGAGAGGAGCCGAGGGACAGGTGAGTGAAGGGAGAGCAGCAGAGGGACAGGTGAATGAAGGGAGAGAAGCTGAGGGACAGGTGAGTGAAGGGAGAGGATCCAAGGGACAGGTGAGTGAAGGGAGAGGAGCCGAGGGACAGGTGAATGAAGGGAGAGGAGCCGAGGGACAGGTGAGTGAAGGGAGAGCAGCAGAGGGACAGGTGAGTGAAGGGAGAGGATCCGAGGGACAGGTGAGTGAAGGGAGAGCAGCAGAGGGACAGGTGAGTGAAGGGAGAGGAGCCGAGGGACAGGTGAGTGAAGGGAGAGAAGCTGAGGGACAGGTCAATGAAGGGAGAGGAGCCGAGGGACAGGTGAGTGAAGGGAGAGGAGCCGAGGGACAGGTGAGTGAAGGGAGAGGAGCCAAGGGACAGGTGAGTGAAGGGAGAGCAGCCGAGGGACAGGTGAGTGAAGGGAGAGGATCCAAGGGACAGGTGAGTGAAGGGAGAGCAGCAGAGGGACAGGTGAGTGAAGGGAGAGGAGCCGAGGGACAGGTGAGTGAAGGGAGAGGAGCTGAGGGACAGGTGAGTGAAGGGAGAGGAGCTGAGGGACAGGTGAGTGAAGGGAGAGGAGCTGAGGGACAGGTGAGTGAAGGGAGAGGAGCCGAGGGACAGGTGAGTGAAGGGAGAGGAGCCGAGGGACAGGTGAGTGAAGGGAGAGGATCCAAGGGACAGGTGAGTGAAGGGAGAGGAGCCGAGGGACAGGTGAGTGAAGTAGAATGAAATGAGATGAAGGCAGGAGGAGTAAGTGACTGATAAATAACTGTGGATGCTTTTGCTTTTTGTTTCAGTTCACGGCATTAAATGGTCCTGCAGTAATGGGAATGGAACAAGCGAGTTCTCTATAGAACAACTGGTCCAACAGATCCTGGACACCCACCAGGCCAAACCCCCTCCTCGTACCCACACCTGTATGTGCAGCACCAGCCTGGGTCAGTACCAAATAATCCATGATTCCCTGGTTCAGTACCAAATAATCCATTATTCCCTGGGTCAGTACCAAATAATCCATGATTCCCGGGGTCAGTACCAAATAATCCATTATTCCTTGGGTCAGTACCAAAGAATCCATGATTCCCTGTGTCAGTACCAAATAATCCATGATTCCCTGGGTCAGTACCAAATAATCCATGATTCCCTGGGTCAGTACCAAATAATCCGTGATTCCCTGGGTCAGTACCAAATAATCCGTGATTCCCGGGGTCAGTACCAAATAATCCATGATTCCCGGGGTCAATACCAAATAATCCATGATTCCTGGGGTCAGTACCAAATAATCCGTGATTCCCGGGGTCAGTACCAAATAATCCATGATTCCCGGGGTCAATACCAAATAATCCATGATTCCCTGGGTCAGTACCAAATAATCCATGATTCCTGGGGTCAGTACCAAATAATCCATGATTCCTGGGGTCAGTACCAAATAATCCATGATTCCCTGGTTCAGTACCAAATAATCCATGATTCCCTGGGTCAGTACCAAATAATCCATTATTCCCTGGGTCAGTACCAAATAATCCATGATTCCCTGGGTCAGTACCAAATAATCCATTATTCCCTGGGTCAGTACCAAATAATCCATGATTCCCGGGGTCAGTACCAAATAATCCATTATTCCTTGGGTCAGTACCAAAGAATCCATGATTCCCTGTGTCAGTACCAAATAATCCATGATTCCCTGGGTCAGTACCAAATAATCCATGATTCCCTGGGTCAGTACCAAATAATCCGTGATTCCCTGGGTCAGTACCAAATAATCAGTGATTCCCTGGGTCAGTACCAAATAATCCGTGATTCCCGGGGTCAGTACCAAATAATCCATGATTCCTGGGGTCAATACCAAATAATCCATGATTCCTGGGGTCAGTACCAAATAATCCGTGATTCCCGGGGTCAGTACCAAATAATCCATGATTCCCTGGGTCAGTACCAAATAATCCATGATTCCTGGGGTCAGTACCAAATAATCCATGATTCCCTGGTTCAGTACCAAATAATCCATGATTCCCTGGGTCAGTACCAAATAATCCATGATTCCCTGGGTCAGTACCAAATAATCCATGATTCCCTGGGTCAGTACCAAATAATCCATGATTCCCTGGGTCAGTACCAAATAATCCGTGATTCCCGGGGTCAGTACCAAATAATCCATGATTCCCGGGGTCAATACCAAATAATCCATGATTCCTGGGGTCAATACCAAATAATCCATGATTCCCTGGGTCAGTACCAAATAATCCATGATTCCCGGGGTCAGTACCAAATAATCCATGATTCCCGGGGTCAGTACCAAATAATCCATGATTCCCGGGGTCAATACCAAATAATCCATGATTCCCTGGGTCAGTACCAAATAATCCATGATTCCTGGGGTCAGTACCAAATAATCCATGATTCCTGGGGTCAGTACCAAATAATCCATGATTCCTGGGGTCAGTACCAAATAATCCATGATTCCTGGGGTCAGTACCAAATAATCCATGATTCCTGGGGTCAGTACCAAATAATCCATGATTCCCTGGGTCAGTACCAAATAATCCATGATTCCTGGGGTCAGTACCAAATAATCCATGATTCCTGGGGTCAGTACCAAATAATCCATGATTCCTGGGGTCAGTACCAAATAATCCATGATTCCTGGGGTCAGTACCAAATAATCCATGATTCCTGGGGTCAGTACCAAATAATCCATGATTCCCTGGGTCAGTACCAAATCACTTGGTAAATCACACTTTGTTCCTCTTTGTGTCAGAACCATTTTTTTTAACTGGTGACAACGACACACTCTCCACTTATTGTGTATTGTCTCTGGGCATCTTTCGTGTAGGGCAGAATATATTTCTCATTGATTTTCCCTTCATTTGTCCCTTTGCTCATCCCCCATAGGGTCAACAGGAGGGGTTCCTCACAAATGTACCAGTACAAAACACCGCATTATTTCCCCAAAGGTGGAGCCAAGGATGTGCCCATTGCCCGCTCTCACTGAGGTTCAGAATATTTCCTCCTCTGCTGAGCCAGACCAGGGTAAGGAAAGGAGAGTCACACCAAAGGGTTGTAGGACCCCTTCAGGCAGTGACCCAAGCTCCTCCCATTCCTACGCTGAACTGCCAGATAGCACACAGGCCTCCCCGCCTCTGACCCTCAGCAATGGATTCTATACAGACCAGGAACTAACTGGTGTCACCATTACAGCTGCACCTGGGGTGCCTGGCATTAGCGCAGTGTTAGTGATGACGGGGATACCGGAAAAGCCACTGGCATTAACACCCAGTCAGCAACTTGTACCATCGGGAAACCAGTCTAATTCTGCACCAGTTAGTGTGTCCCTGATACCTTCTCCTGTTGAGGGCCTCCTGCTGTCTTCTTCTCAGAGTCTGGAGGTAGCAATGGAGGCTGCTCCAGGGAGCACTAGTGGTCCAGTCACATTTGATCCTGACTCCTTCCTCAACAGTCCCAGAGAAGGGCAGACCTATGGCGGGGCATCAGGGACAGCAGAGTTTAAGACTGAAAGCTCAGAAGGAGGAGAAGCAGAAAGAGAAGCCCAAGAGGAAGGTTGCATGGAGTCAGTGGAGCAGAAATCATTGGTTAAAGAGGAGAAGCCAAACATGCAGAAGGAGGTGCTAGTGGTAGAAGATCATAGGGAAGAGGAGGAGAGCAGCGGTTTGGAGGTGGAGATGGACACCAGGGAGGAACAGGATGAGTCCAGACAGGAGGAGGTTGCAGAAGCACCTGGTGATGGTCAGGAGGAGGACAAGCCAGAAGGAACCCATATGAGGGACCTTTACTCCATCATCCACAATGACCTGAGCTCATCTTCTGGGGCCTCCAGTGACCACATGGAATTGTCTGCAGAAAACTTCAACATCTCTTTCGACAGCCAATTCCCCGACCTCATCTCTGACCTGATGACTGAGGAGGCTCCTCCAGGAGACTATGAACATTATGGAGCACCCCAGGCACAATCTTCTCCGGCTCAAGCCCAGTATGTACAGCAGCAGGTCCAGCCAATTGCAGCTAGTGCTTCAGTGGTGGGGACAGTCTTCTCTGATGGGAGAGAGGAGACTCCAAGCCTTGTTGGGATCACAGACTTCTCTCCAGAATGGTCCTACCCCGAGGTGAGGCTTTTTGCTTAAAGGCATACTATCATGGGAAAACATGTTGGTTTTTTTTTTTCAAAACACATCAGTTAATAGGGCTGCTCCATCAGAATTGAAATCCACTTCTCAAAAGAGCAAACAGATTTTTTTAGATTTAATTTTGAAATGTGACATGGGGCTAGACATATTGTCAGTTTCCCAGCTGCCCCAAGTCATGTGACTTGTGCTCTGATGAACTTCGGTTAGAGTGATATCACCCCACCCCCTCCCCAGCAGCCTAACAACAGAACAATGGTCAGGTAACCAGATAGCAGCTCCCTAACACATGATAAAAGCTCAACACAATTTCCGCTTGCACTTTCCGGCCCTCCTTCGTTGATCCTGCTAGGTGCCCAGTCCTTGGGGGATACGGAGATCCCCACAAATCGGTATTTGACAAATTGGAGAGTACTGGCACTCAATAGCAATTGCAAAGGGGTTACCCCCTACGTGTTTATTCAGTCAAACAAATGCACAAAGTTTCGGGGGCTTGCCCCTTCGTCAGGTGATACAATACAATTACGTAACATCCCTTAAATACCCTTAGGCCCCTCCCACCAAGGTGAGTACAAAAATACTTAAAATTCAAGTCCATTATAGAAAGTCCATATGCAGGTTAAAGTGGAGTTCCAATCATGTGCAATTATAACTCGATCCATCTGTAACAAAATTAAAAGATACAGACATTCTAGAGGAACATTTATTGTAATATTCTTTCCCTATTTTAAAAGAGAAACAATTACCTTTCCCTTTGAAGTTATTCAGGTATAATTCTTATCAGTAGATTATCTGAAAAGTAGGCTTCCACACCTGTAATTCTTTGCAATTGCTATTGAGTGCCAGGACTCTCCACTTTGTCAACATAACAGCTACCTGGTAGATCTAAGAACAGCACTCAATAGTAAAATCCAGGTCCCACTGAGACACTTTCAGTTACATTGAGTAGGAGAAACAACAGCTTGTCAGAAAGCATTTCCATCCTAAAGTGCTGGCTCTTTCTGAAATCACATGACCAGATGAGCTGAGATGCACCTACACACCAATATTACAACTAAATACACTTGCTGCTTCAGGAATGACATTTTATATTGT
The DNA here is from genome assembly GCA_038501925.1 of Xenopus petersii. Classification (NCBI taxonomy): domain Eukaryota; kingdom Metazoa; phylum Chordata; class Amphibia; order Anura; family Pipidae; genus Xenopus; species Xenopus petersii. The sequence continues at coordinate 157,471,582 of CM076676.1, read as the reverse complement.
ACAGTGAATTATTTGCAGTGTAAACTGGCTCTACCTAATCTTCTCCCTCTCTTCTCTCTTTATTAGGGGGGTGTTAAGATCCTGATTACAGGTCCCTGGGTAGAAAATACAGACTCTTATTCCTGTGTATTTGATCAGCTGACTGTGCCGGCCTCGCTCATCCAATCAGGAGTCCTACGCTGTTATTGCCCAGGTAAGTGTGTGACTGTATAGTGATATGAAGTGTTATAGGAAGGAATGGGCTATTATGTATGGCATTCCTGGGCACAATGGGGCACTAACCCATGGTAGCCAATCAGATGTTTCCTTTCATTGTTCTATTTTGCCGCTGTCTAACAAAAGCCACTTGCTGATTTGTTGTTATCGGTTACTGCCCAGTGCTGGGGAATGAGTGTTTCCCATCTTCCACACCCATTACCATTACGGAAGAGTGCAGCATGTGTAAGTGTGTGTGTGTGTGTGAATATCACAACAGTTGTTGATATGTGTGAGTTTGCACTTACAGCACATGAGGCCGGCCTGGTCACACTGCAGGTCATACATCAGCAGCAAGTTATCTCTCACTCTGTCGTCTTTGAGTATCGTGCCCGAAACTTCCTCACCCTGCCCAGCACCCAGTTGGACTGGCTCTCACTCGATGGTAAGGCCCCTTCCTACCTGCTGGGGGCATGCATATTCAAACTTAGGGGCTGTTCCTGCTGAATTGTGCTTAGTACAGGGAATACCTATGCTGCCATAGTTTTATGGGATCTCTCTGTACAGACTATGAGCAAACTTACATATATCTGTAACCTTGTTATGAGCTAAGGGAACCCAGTCTGAAGGTCGGTTAGGGGGGATTTGGGGTGAGTGATTATTTGTACCCTGGGTACCCCTGGAACTATAGCAGGGTGACACCCCAATGTTTTTATATATCTGTAACCTTGTTATGAGCTAAGGGGGCCCAGTCTGAAGGCCAGTTAGGGGGATATTTGGGGTGAGTGATTATTTGTGCCCTGGGTACCCCTGGAACTATAACAGGGTGACACCCCAATTTTTCTATATCTCTGCAACCTTGTTATGAGCTAAGGGGGCCCAGTCTGAAGGTCAGTTAGGGGGTGTGTGTGGGGGGGAGAGAGAGAGCAATGTTGAGATGGAATGATTATGGGGTGGGGAGCTGGTTTTGGTATAAGGGGTGTAGGGGAGCAGTCAGTGGGTTGGTACAGTAGCTGGTCAGTCAGTGGGAATGTTTGAGGGTTCAGCAGTACAGGAGAGAGTAACAATGTGTAGGACAATTATGACATATAATTAGAGAGGAAGATGAGGGTAGAAGTGTATATAGTATAGTATATAGAGTAAGTGCATTGATACATGAGAGTGAGATGGAGGAGATTAATATCACTGTCTCTCCTTCTGTCCCTTTGTGTTTTCTGGTCTCTGGTATCCAACCATTTCTCTCCGTCTTACCCCTCTGTTACTTCACTCTCTGTTACTTCATTTGTGTCTCCATTATTTCTCTTCCTTGTCTGCCTCTTTGCTCTTCTCCTTTTTACCCTCCATATTTGATTTCATTGCATTATTGTCTGATCTTCTGCTCTCTCTTACTTTCCTATTGCCTCTTCCATCCCTCTCACTCTTCTGCCTCCTTATCTGTCTCATTTGCCCCTCTCACCCCTGTTTGTCTCTACATTGTGCCCGTGTCTCTTGCAGACAGTCAGTTTAGGATGTCTATCCTGGAGAGGCTGGAACAGATGGAGAGGAGAATGGCCAATATGAGCTCTGGACAAGCCCAGCAGACTTCTGGCTCTCGGAGAGGAGAGAGCACACAGGTCAGTGGTGTTGGTTAGTGGGGGCACGTATAATTTTCATGGTGCCATGTTCCTGGGGGCAACACAGTCCTTGTTCTGTCCAGCCTCTCTGTGTGTGAGGTACAGCCCCACTATTTGGGCTACATTCATTGGCTTGTGTAGAAATATCATGTTGCTCATAGGGATTAAATAGACATAGGTATTTGCCCCTGGGGGAGGAGTGTGAGCCACACACATTTCTTTTTTTCAGATGTCAAGTGCTGATTCCTTTGAAGCTCGATTGGTGGCAGTGTGTGAGAAAATGATGTCACAGAGCTGCTGGGTGACATCAGACCTTCTAATGCATGAGATGAGTTTCCGAGGCATGACTCTGCTCCACCTCGCAGCTGCTCAGGGATATGCCCAGCTGATACACACCCTGATACAGTGGCGGTGAGTGCGGGTATCTGCTTCACTGCTGCTTAGCCTGAGAGTGGGGCAACAGGCAGTCGGGGGGTAAATAGGGTGCAGAGGACAATGACATCAGGAACGGAGGGGACTGCTTGTTTCAAGAAGAGTTTTGTCACCTTATTTATTGCCTGCTGCTTGTTTTTCCCATTCTCCTGCAGGAACCTCCATTCCCAAAGTCTCCCAGTGGAATTAGAGGTTGACCCTCTGAATGTGGATCACTTCTCCTGTACCCCTCTGGTAAGACTACCTACTCCCCCTGCTTCTCCACTCGCACACTCTTCCCTGTTCTCTAATTCTCCTCCCCTCTCTATTTTGCTGCACTCTCCATTCCTCCCTCTCCCCTCTGGGCTGCATTCTCCTTTCCTTCTTCTCCCCTCTAGACTGCACTCTCCATTCCTCCTTCTCCCCTCTAGACTGCACTCTCCTTTCCTTCTTCTGCCCTCTAGACTGCACTCTCCATTCCTCCTTCTCCCCTCTAGACTGCACTCTCCATTCCTCCTTCTCCCCTCTAGACTGCACTCTCCATTCCTCCTTCTCCCCTCTAGACTGCACTCTCCATTCCTCCTTCTCCCCTCTAGACTGCACTCTCCATTCCTCCTTCTCCCCTCTAGACTGCACTCTCCATTCCTCCTTCTGCCCTCTAGACTGCACTCTCCATTCCTCCTTCTGCCCTCTAGACTGCACTCTCCATTCCTCCTTCTCCCCTCTAGACTGCACTCTCCATTCCTCCTTCTCCCCTCTAGACTGCACTCTCCATTCCTCCTTCTCCCCTCTAGACTGCACTCTCCATTCCTCCTTCTCCCCTCTACACTGCACACTCCATTCCTCCTTCTCCCCTCTAGACTGCACTCTCCATTCCTCCTTCTCCCCTCTAGACTGCACTCTCCATTCCTCCTTCTCCCCTCTAGACTGCACTCTCCATTCCTCCTTCTGCCTTCTAGACTGCACTCTCCATTCCTCCTTCTCCCCTCTAGACTGCACTCTCCATTCCTCCTTCTCCCCTCTAGACTGCACTCTCCATTCCTCCTTCTCCCCTCTAGACTGCACTCTCCATTCCTCCTTCTCCCCTCTAGACTGCACTCTCCATTCCTCCTTCTGCCCTCTAGACTGCACTCTCCATTCCTCCTTCTCCCCTCTAGACTGCACTCTCCATTCCTCCTTCTCCCCTCTAGACTGCACTCTCCATTCCTCCTTCTGCCCTCTAGACTGCACTCTCCATTCCTCCTTCTCCCCTCTAGACTGCACTCTCCATTCCTCCTTCTCCCCTCTAGACTGCACTCTCCATTCCTCCTTCTCCCCTCTAGACTGCACTCTCCATTCCTCCTTCTCCCCTCTAGACTGCACTCTCCATTCCTCCTTCTCCCCTCTGGACTGCACTCTCCATTCCTCCTTCTCCCCTCTAGACTGCACTCTCCATTCCTCCTTCTCCCCTCTAGACTGCACTCTCCATTCCTCCTTCTCCCCTCTAGACTGCACTCTCCATTCCTCCTTCTGCCTTCTAGACTGCACTCTCCATTCCTCCTTCTGCCCTCTAGACTGCACTCTCCATTCCTCCTTCTGCCCTCTAGACTGCACTCTCCATTCCTCCTTCTCCCCTCTAGACTGCACTCTCCATTCCTCCTTCTCCCCTCTAGACTGCACTCTCCATTCCTCCTTCTCCCCTCTAGACTGCACTCTCCATTCCTCCTTCTCCCCTCTAGACTGCACTCTCCATTCCTCCTTCTCCCCTCTAGACTGCACTCTCCATTCCTCCTTCTCCCCTCTAGACTGCACTCTCCATTCCTCCTTCTCCCCTCTAGACTGCACTCTCCATTCCTCCTTCTCCCCTCTAGACTGCACTCTCCATTCCTCCTTCTCCCCTCTAGACTGCACTCTCCATTCCTCCTTCTGCCCTCTAGACTGCACTCTCCATTCCTCCTTCTCCCCTCTAGACTGCACTGTCCATTCCTCCTTCTCCCCTCTGGACTGCACTCTCAATTCCTCCTTCTCCCCTCTGGACTACATTCTCATTTACAACTATTTACCGCCTCTTGGAAATCTGTGGCCAGTATATTATTCTATTTTACCCCGTCTCACTTCTCACACTTACTTTGACAGATGTGGGCTTGTGCTCTGGGTCACACTGAAGCTGCCAGTCTCTTGTTCCGCTGGGACTGTCGGGCTCTCTCCATCCCAGACTCCTTGGGTCGCTTTCCATTGGGTGTTGCCCGATACAGAGGCCATACCAAGCTGGCTGCCACCCTGGAGGAGATGCAGAGAATGGAGCCTTTCCACAGTAACTACACGAGGCTACAGGGTAGCAGCTGGCACCAACTGACAGGCAGCCAGGAGTTCAGTATGGGACTGTCACCCCTCTCTACTGATACAGGTACTGGCACTGCCCACAGCATGGCACACTTACACACAGCATGGCACACTTACACTTACACACAGCATGGCACACTTACACTTACACACAGCATGGCACACTTACACACAGCATGGCACACTTACACTTACACACAGCATGGCACACTTACACTTACACACAGCATGGCACACTTACACACAGCATGGCACACTTACACTTACACACAGCATGGCACACTCACACACAGCTCTTTGTCTATTCCTCTGCCTGTGACACACAATAGGACATATCAATCTGTCTGTCCCCTGCAGCATGACACAGACAAACTCCTGTAATAAGTTGCTATAACAACTGCAGGAGGGGAAGGACCAATAATAACATGTTCCCTCCTCCCTCAGGGCTCAGCAGTCTCTCATCTCCATCACAAGTGTCAGACGGCTCCGTGTCTGTAACCTCTGCCTATTCCAGTAGTTCTGCTCTGCAAGACTCTCCTGACTGCAGCCCAGAGAGTAGCCAGGACACCCCTGCGGAGACTTCCCCAAGCTCCCGAACTCTCACCTCCTCCTGGGACCCTGAAGATGCAGGAGGGACCGCTTTGTACCTGGACTTCCCCAGGGTGGGCGATAACTATGAGGAGCCACATGATCTCTTGGGATACACCGAGGATACTGAGAACCAGGGTTACCTGCAGGTGCTTAACTCTACTCCCAAATAATTGCAGCATGGGTTCTTGGTTTTGGAATTTTCAGCTGTCTCGTTGCTAATGCTGTTGACCCTAGCAACCAGGCACTAGGTTTTTTAAGGTGATTTTGGGGTGAGTGCTTATTTGTAACCTGGGTACCCCTGGAACTATAGCAGGATGACTGTTACCCCAATGTTTCTATATATCTGTAACCTTGTTATGAGCTAAGGGGGCCCAGTCTGAAGGTCAGTTAGGGGGATATTTGGGGTGAGTGTTTATTTATACCCTGGTTACCCCTGGAACTATAGATGGGTGACACCCCAATGTTTCTAAATATCTGTAACTAAGGTAAGGGGGTAAGTGAATGATTGGGTGCAGTTCTGAAGCTTCGATGTGTTGAGATGAAGTAAAATAAATATTACATGTATTCTACTGACACTGTCCCTGGCACATTACAGGTGGACATGGTGACTCTGGCAGAGCAGATTATTGAGGCCACACCAGATCGGATAAAACAGGAGGACTTCACTGCGTCGGACTCTGCTCCCCTAAAGGAAAGGTCTGGTAACCTGAGTAAGACTATGACTTGGCTCGCCAGTTACCTGGAGACTGCAGATCAGATGCCCGGCCTGCCTCCACATGGGTTAGTGTTTGTGAATAGGCTCTGCTTACAGTGTGACTAATTGTGTGTGTGAATGGTGTATTAGTGTGTGTGTTGCTTGTGAGTGAATTCACACTCTTCTGTTCTCAGGGAGGGGATGAGAGCGGCACGTGCCCTGGCTCGATTTGCCCAGATGAGTCCGAGAGAGGAGGGATCGAGTCGTTTGTCTGCCAGTGAGATGTACAGTCAGTGGAGTAAGAGGGGCAACAGGCGCTGCTCTGAAGCTTTAAGGGTTAAAATATCAAGGTGAGTAATATTCACTGCTGTACAACAATTCTGTACAATGATGTTCCCAGGGAAGAGACATCCAGCAGGTGTGGAGATACTTTAGGTGCAGCAGTTGCAGAAGTATCCAAAAAAGAGGTGTGAGTGCCCAGCTGGCAGTTGTAAAAAGGCTGACACATAGGCAGGTGCCCATCATATTTCAAAGACTGGCAGCTTGGAATGAGTAACCAGGAGCCACTCACAGAGAAGATTAGCTGCACTTCACATAAACAGTGCTACGCAATATGTACAGTGCTACGCAATATGTTGGCGCTATACAAATACAAATACATGTTAATAATAATAATAATAATAATAATAACCCAACTATTATTTTAGCCCCCTCCTTGCACTGCTCACAGAGGAGAGCACCACCCAACAGTTACTTATTCCCCTTTTTTAAAGGGAAAGTGATTTCTCTTAAAGGGGATAGATGACAGTGAGGTGGGGTACGCTTTGCTCTCCACCCCATTCTGCTAAGTGTAGTGTTTGTAGTGCTCACCAGTCAATATGGAAATGTATATGTTCCTTTATTGCGTTTGTCTTTAAATAGAAATCCCTTTTTCTCAGGTCTGAAGCTCCCCTGTCCCCCTCTTCTCCATCCCCCTTGGGAGAGATTCCATTTGAGAGGTTTGATCCCCCGGGTGCCGCTCGCTGGTCAGAGTTTCTCGGTGCCTCAAGCAGCGGCAGAATGGAGAGTGAATTTGCTCTTCTCACCCTGTCGGACCACGAGCAGCGAGAGTTATATGAGGCGGCCCGAGTCATTCAGACGGCGTTTCGTAAGTACAAGGTAAGTGTTGGCATGTTCCCAGGTACAAGCTAAGGGTTGCATCCTTATAGTGACCCCAAATGGTGGCTTATGATACAGCTGGAGGGTTGCATCCTTATAGTGACCCCAAATTGTGGCTTATGATACAGCTGGAGGGTTGCATCCTTATAGTGACCCCAAATTGTGGCTTATGATATAGCTGGAGGGTTGCATCCTTATAGTGACCCCAAATTGTGGCTTATGATACAGCTGGAGGGTTGCATCCTTATAGTGACCCCAAATTGTGGCTTATGATATAGCTGGAGGGTTGCATCCTTATAGTGACCCCAAATTGTGGCTTGTGATACAGCTGGAGGGTTGTGCCCTTATAGTGACCCCAAATTGTGGCTTATGATACAGCTGGAGGGTTGTGCCCTTATAGTTACCCCAAATTGTGGCTTATGATACAGCTGGAGGGTTGTGCCCTTATAGTGACCCCAAATTGTGGCTTATGATACAGCTGGAGGGTTGTGCCCTTATAGTGACCCCAAATTGTGGCTTCTGATACAGCTGGAGGGTAGTGCCCTTATAGTGACCCCAAATTGTGGCTTGTGATACAGCTGGAGGGTTGTGCCCTTATAGTGACCCCAAATTGTGGCTTATGATACAGCTGGAGGGTTGTGCCCTTATAGTGACCCCAAATTGTGGCTTCTGATACAGCTGGAGGGTTGTGCCCTTATAGTGACCCCAAATTGTGCCACTGCTGATACTCTAATCTTGTGCTCCACAGGGCCGGCGCTTAAAAGAACAGCAGGATCTGGCTGCAGCCGTCATTCAGCGCTGTTATAGGAAGTACAAACAGGTAGGACTTCTGCTTCCAATGTGGGCTACTATATGCCACTGAGACTGTGTGTGTGCCACCTTTATCTGGCACCGTGGCACTGCATTGGGCTTGTAGGGATGACTGCTTAATCCTTATTCTTGCTTGTCCTACTTTTTTATACAGATAAGGGCTTCTCTGGAATTCCTCTTTTTTACATATTTCATTTTCTATTTGATGCACTTCTAATAACTGATACTCTCTTTCTAAATACATTCACATTTCATTTGAAAACTACACGTTACTACATTGTTTATATTGTCACTAAATTCATCACATAGGATCTGTGCAGCCACTGGGACAGAATGTTCTGTTATACAGATAGCTAGAATCTCAGCTGCCATAAAGCAGGGCAGGACTGCTGCTTACAATGGGGATCAGATAGGATCTGTGCAGCCACTGGGACAGAATGTTCTGTTATACAGATAGCTAGAATCTCAGCTGCCATAAAGCAGGACAGGACTGCTGCTTACAATGGGGATCAGATAGGATCTGTGCAGCCACTGGGACAGAATGTTCTGTTATACAGATAGCTAGAATCTCAGCTGCCATAAAGCAGGACAGGACTGCTGCTTACAATGGGGATCAGATAGGATCTGTGCAGCCACTGGGACAGAATGTTCTGTTATACAGATAGCTAGAATCTCAGCTGCCATAAAGCATCCAGAGAAAGGGCCCATTGGTGCCCGTGGGTATAATCTTATGGTTACTATATCTTTGGGGGTATTTGCTGAGTGGGGAGTGGGAGGGATTGGGTTGTGCCTCACTCATTCTCTAACACAAATTGCTCTTTCTTTACAAGCTGACTTGGATTGCTCTGAAGGTAAATGTCACATAAATCTGTTCAAGCCCCTGTGGTTCCCTAATGGCAGTGGGTGAGGGGCAGTTTCTCTGTCAGGAATGGCCTGTGTGTGGCAAATATGGAGATGGACTGGGCACAAGATGAGGATAAATGGGGGGGAGAGTTTTTTTTTTGGCTTTGCTTATAACACTGATTACCCATCATCCCTCAGTATGCCCTGTACAAGAAGATGACACAGGCAGCCATATTAATCCAGTCCAAGTTCCGCAGTTACTATGAGCAGAAGCGTTTCCAGCAGAGTCGTCGGGCAGCCGTCCTGATCCAGCAGTGTTACAGGAGCTACAGAGAGGGGGCACGGGGGGGCTCTGCCCTGCAACACTGCATTAAGTACGAGCATGTCTGCTTTACTACTCATTCCCTCACTACTCATTCTATGTAGTATGGCAGCTCCCTCTCCCCTGTCTCTTACTAATCACTGCTCTTCTACAGGGGATCCTTCCTGACCAAGAAGCAAGATCAGGCTGCCCGAAAAATCATGCGCTTCCTCCGCCGCTGCCGCCATAGGTAGGTACATATGAGGGGTACATACATGGGGTACATACACAGGGCACATACACAGGGCCACCATCAGGGAAGGGCAGGCAGGAATAAATGTGGTCAAGACTGACCAGAAGGGGGTGTGGTTTTAGTCCAATGTGGAGTCACTTGGGTCAGTGGCATGGAATATATATGAGAAATATAGTGCAACCCTCTATATACTGCCCCCTGCTGTTCTACACACACACCATTCAGGGAAAGGACCTCATCAGTATGGACAGATAGTGGGACCACTGATCATGTGACTGTCTTTTCTTTTTTTTTTTTCCCTCTCCTTTTATCCCTCTATATTCCATAACCACCAACTCTGTATTCCTGCCCTTTATCTCACCCATTGCACCCACCCGTTATTACATCCTTTCCAACTGTATAACTGTTGTTACCCCCACCCTTTCCTTCCTCTCACCCTTCCCTTGCCCTCTTTCCTTACTCTCACCCTTCCCTTGCCCTCTTTCCTTCTTCTCTTCCTTCCCTTGCCCTCTTTCCTTCCTCTCACCCTTCCCTTGCCATCTTTCCTTCCTCTCACCCTTTCCTCGCCTTCTTTCCTTCCTCTCACCCTTCCCTTTCCCTCTTTCCTTCCTCTCACCATTTCCTCACCTTCTTTCCTTCCTCTCGCCCTTTCCTTGCCCTTTTTCCATCCTTTTGCCATTTCCTTTCCCTCTTTTCTTCCCCCACCCTTTCCTTGCCCTCTTTCCTTCTCCCATCCTTTCCTTGTCCGCTTTCTTTCCTCTCGCCCTTTGCTTTCCCTCTTTCCTTCCTCTCACCCTTTCTTTGCCCTCTTTCCTTCCTCTTGCCCTTTTTCCTTCCTCTCACCCCTTTCCTTTCCCTCTTTCCTTCCCCTCTTTCTTTTCTCTCGCCCTTTCATTGCTCTCTTTCCTTCCTCTCACTGTTTCCTTACCCTCTTTCCTTTCTCTTGCCCTTTTCTTTGCCCTGTTTTCTTCCTCTTACCCTTTCCTTTGCCTTTTTCCTTCCCCCACCCTTTCCTTGCCCTCTTTCCTTCTCCCATCCTTTCCTTGTCCACTTTCTTTCCTCTCGCCCTTTGCTTTCCCTCTTTCCTTCCTCTCGCTCTTTCATTGTCCTATTTCCTTCCTTTTGCCCTATACCTTCCCTGTACTCTTCCTTTTGTCCCACCTATTGATACTCGCCTCCCTTCCTCCCTTTATCTCCTTTTTTGCCCTGCATTTCCTTCCTACTTCATTTTTCTCCATCCTTTAACCTTCTATTGCTCCTCCCCCACCTCCGCCCATCCGCCCATTTCCTTAAACACCTGTGTCGCTCTTCCTACCTTTTCATTCTCCACTTCCGCTTCTTGCAGGATGAAGGAGATGAAGCAGACCCAGGAGTGTTTACAGACGAGGGGACTGACCAATTGACTTTTCTGTCCCCTCCCATTCAATGCCCCTGTACCCTATCACTGCCCTTCCTGGGTCTGGCACATAGGCCTGTTATATAGGGACGGGTATATGAGCCACACCTGTGCCACTGCAGTGTGTATGGATCTAAGCGCACAAACGTGAAACAGTGCCTATCTGTGTGTGTGTGTGTGTGTGTGTGTGTGTGTCTAAATGTGTGAGACAGTGGTGAGGATTGGGGGACACTGGGACTTCTGATCAAACCACGTAATGGGCTGCTCCTTGCGCCATACAGGGAGTGTGAGTGAGTGTGTACACACCAGAGTACAGCTAGAGATATATAATTGTGTATAGATCTGTATATATGTATGCACACATTTCACTGCATGTATGTCCTTGAGTATCACACCCCCATATTACTGTATATGCCTGTGTGTAGATCACTAGATGTAACCGTCCACTTTGTGTGCACACGCCTGCCTTCCTCTATGTGTTACACACACACACACACATACACACACACACACACACACACAGACACATACATATAGCTTCATTGCTGTCCCTGTGCAAGTGGGTGGGCAGGGGAGTGTGTGAATGGTTCCGTTCTTTATGTACAAGTAACTGTGTGGTGTGTGTGTGTATTTGTACAGGGTGTGTGTGACAGTGTGAAGGCGCATGTATGTAAATGTTAGAGCCGTGTGTGCGCAGGTGAGTGTACAGTAACAAGTGCACTGAGAGTGAGTGTGAGTCGTGTGCACTTTCCTGTGTGATTCACTCAGGCAGCTCCTTTATTTATTAATTTATTTTAACCGTCTCGTTTCATGCACTTTGTTACACCCCTCCCCCCCCCATATAGTTATATATATTTGTGGCTTTTGTACCGACCTTCCCATGAGAACCTTTTACATGCAAATCCATTGTGTTTTATATTGTTTTTTTTACCACTAATGATCATTTCGGCATGAGTCGGAGGAGAGTGTGAGTGTGGACGTGAGATGTATTGTCACACAGATGTGGGTATGAGCCGTGGGGATTATTGGGGTACAGAGTATTATCAGTAAGAGACACACAGTGTGCAATATAGGGAATATATATATATTATCTGTATATAAGGAAGCTGAGTGTTGCTTCTCTATCACTGAAAGATGTGTATATACAAGACTATATGGACAGATGAGAGATATATATATATATATAGAGAGAGAGAAAACTCTATCCCCCCCAGTTCTGGTCAGTTACTGTAACTGTATTATTATTCACCAGACACAGAACCCCCCCCCCCATTTATTTGTATGTGCCCCCTGGATTCCCTGGTTGGGGGAAGCACTAGAGTGGGACACGTAGTCCTGGCACTGCTGCTGGGCCACAGGACTAGTACATGGGCCAGTGTTCTGTGGAAGAACTCAGATCTGACGCCCAATTGGGCTGTGGTTTTGCAAAAATGTCACTTGCTGAGCGGCAGTTGGGAAGCTGAACCCAAACGTAGGCTGAGAGATACTCACCAGCTATCCGCTGCTTGGGCTGAAACGCACAGCTTGGCCCAAAGCTCACACTCACTCATCATGGTGACTCATTTGGAGGGGACCATGTAAAGGGGAACTATCACTACACATTGTGCTTTTGTTTGCTTGGAGTCCTTGGTCTCTTCTCAGTCGAGCTTTCCATCTTCAGCACCAAGTGGGGCACCAGGGGGTCATTTATACCCTCACTAATTCCTGGCAGCTCCCTGCTGTGTTGTGCCACCCGGTGCCAACTAAGAGCCTGTACTTTGCACTTGTCCCGGACACGCTCAGAACTCACTTAGATAAGAGCCTTCACTGGCAAGCGGGGTGAGCCCCTGGCATTAAATGGGTGCCAATCCCTTGTCACTGAGCACCCGTCTGTCCCTCTATGGAAGGAGTGCAAGAACACTAGATCCGACTGAGCCCATTTGCTCTCAAGCTTTCACTTTTACTGGTCAAACCCCAACAACCACCATCTGCCACTTCAGCAGTCTGGGACTCCCTGCACCTTCTGACTCTTTCAGCAAGTCCAAGCCTGTAGTCCACTGATGGTAAGAGAATGTGGCACAACATGAGGACCCAAACCCACGGTGCCCCCTCCATGTGCTGGTGCATGTGTGTGCCCGACAGTATTGCCTATGGACAGAAACCGTTACCTGGATCCGCAAGGGTTAAATACAAAAAAGAAACAAACTGCATGAGCTTTCCAAGTAAACACTAAATTGTAAATATATGAAAAAAGTATGAAGAATGTTAAAATATTGTAAATATATAATGGGGTGCAAAGCATTTCTAGGGGGGCTGCATTGTCTGTGCATGGGAGGTGGGATTTGTATATAGTGTAATATATATTATTTTCTGAGACAGAGTCTATTGGCTGCTCTGTGTCCCGGGACTGGGGGAGAGAGAGAGTTTATTGGCTGCTCCGTGTCCCGGGACTGGGGGAGAGAGAGAGTTTATTGGCTGCTCCGTGTGCCGGGACTGGGGGAGAGAGAGAGTTTATTGGCTGCGCCGTGTGCCGGGACTGGGGGAAAGAGAGTTTATTGGCTGCTCCGTTTGCCGGGACTGGGGGAGAGAGAGTTTATTGGCTGCTCTGTGTGCCGGGACTGGGGGAGAGAGATAGTTTATTGGCTGCTCCGTGTGCCGGGACTGGGGGAAAGAGAGTTTATTGGCTGCTCCGTTTGCCGGGACTGGGGGAGAGAGAGTTTATTGGCTGCTCCGTGTGCCGGGACTGGGGGAGAGAGAGAGTTTATTGGCTGCTCCATGTCCCAGGACTGGGGGAGAGAGAGTTTATTGGCTGCTCCGTGTGCCGGGACTGGGGGAGAGAGAGAGTTTATTGGCTGCTCCGTGTGCCGGTACTGGGGGAAAGAGAGTTTATTGGCTGCTCCGTTTGCCGGGACTGGGGGAGAGAGAGTTTATTGGCTGCTCTGTGTGCCGGGACTGGGGGAGAGAGAGTTTATTGGCTGCTCCGTGTGCCGGGACTGGGGGGGAGAGAGAGTTTATTGGCTGCTCCGTGTCCCAGGACTGGGGGAGAGAGAGTTTATTGGCTACTCCATGTGCCGGGACTGGGGGAGAGAGAGAGTTTATTGGGTGCTCCATGTCCCAGGACTGGGGGAGAGAGAGTTTATTGGCTGCTCCGTTTGCCGGGACTGGGGGAGAGAGAGTTTATTGGCTGCTCCTGTGCCGGGACTGGGGGAGAGAGAGAGTTTATTGGCTGCTCCTGTGCCGGGACTGGGGGAGAGAGAGTTTATTGGCTGCTCCGTGTGCTGGGACTGGGGGAGAGAGAGTTTATTGGCTGCTCCGTGTCCCAGGACTGGGGGAGAGAGAGTTTATTGGCTGTTCCGTGTGCCGGGACTGGGGGAGAGAGAGTTTATTGGCTGCTCCATGTGCCGGGACTGGGGGAGAGAGAGTTTATCGGCTGCTCCGTGTGCCGGGACTGGGGGAAAGAGAGTTTATTGGCTGCTCCATGTCCCAGGACTGGGGGAGAGAGAGTTTATTGGCTGCTCCGTGTGCGGGTAGTGGGGGAGAGAGAGTTTATTGGCTGCTCCGTGTGCCGGGACTGGGGGAAAGAGAGTTTATTGGCTTCTCCGTTTGCCGGGACTGGGGGAGAGAGAGTTTATTGGCTGCTCTGTGTGCCGGGACTGGGGGAGAGAGAGTTTATTGGCTGCTCCGTGTGCCGGGGCTGGGGGAGAGAGAGTTTATTGGCTGCTCCGTGTGCTGGGACTGGGGGAGAGAGAGAGTTTATTGGCTGCTCCGTGTCCCAGGACTGGGGGAGAGAGAGAGTTTATTGGCTGCTCCGTGTGCCGGGGCTGGGGGAGAGAGAGTTTATTGGCTGCTCCGTGTCCCAGGACTGGAGGAGAGAGAGTTTATTGGCTGCTCTGTGTGCCGGGACTGGGGGAAAGAGAGTTTATTGGCTGCTCCGTGTGCCGGGACTGGGGGAGTGAGAGTTTATTGGCTGCTCCATGTGCCGGGACTGGGGGAGAGAGAGTTTATCGGCTGCTCCGTGTGCCGGGACTGGGGGAAAGAGAGTTTATTGGCTGCTCCATGTCCCAGGACTGGGGGAGAGAGAGTTTATTGGCTGCTTCGTGTGCCGGGACTGGGGGAAAGAGAGTTTATTGGCTGCTCCGTTTGCCGGGACTGGGGGAGAGAGAGTTTATTGGCTGCTCTGTGTGCTGGGACTGGGGGAAAGAGAGTTTATTGGCTGCTCCATGTGCCGGGACTGGGGGAGAGAAAGTTTATTGGCTGCTCCGTGTGCCGGGGCTGGGGGAGAGAGAGTTTATTGGCTGCTCCGTGTGCTGGGACTGGGGGAGAGAGAGAGTTTATTGGCTGCTCCGTGTCCCAGGACTGGGGGAGAGAGAGAGTTTATTGGCTGCTCCGTGTGCCGGGGCTGGGGGAGAGAGAGTTTATTGGCTGCTCCGTGTCCCAGGACTGGAGGAGAGAGAGTTTATTGGCTGCTCTGTGTGCCGGGACTGGGGGAAAGAGAGTTTATTGGCTGCTCCGTGTGCCGGGACTGGGGGAGTGAGAGTTTATTGGCTGCTCCATGTCCTGGGACTGGGGGAGAGAGAGTTTATTGGCTGCTCCATGTGCCGGGACTGGGGGAGAGAGAGTTTATTGGCTGCTCCGTGTGCCGGGACTGGGGGAGAGAGAGTTTATTGGCTGCTCCGTGTGCGGGTAGTGGGGGAGAGAGAGTTTATTGGCTGCTCCATGTGCCGGGACTGGGGGAGAGAGAGTTTATTGGCTGCTCCGTGTGCGGGGAGTGGGGGAGAGAGAGTTTATTGGCTGCTCCGTGTGCCGGGACTGGGGGAGAGAGAGTTTATTGGCTGCTCCGTGTGCCGGGACTGGGGAAGAGCGAGTTTATTGGCTGTGCCGGGACTGGGGGAGAGAGCTCTGTGTGCCGGGACTGGGGGAGAGAGAGTTTATTGGCTGCTCCGTGTGCCGGGACTGGGGGAGAGAGAGTTTATTGGCTGCTCCGTGTGCGGGTAGTGGGGGAGAGAGAGTTTATTGGCTGCTCCATGTGCCGGGACTGGGGGAGAGAGAGTTTATTGGCTGCTCCGTGTGCGGGGAGTGGGGGAGAGAGAGTTTATTGGCTGCTCCGTGTGCCGGGACTGGGGGAGAGAGAGTTTATTGGCTGCTCCGTGTGCGGGGAGTGGGGGAGAGAGAGTTTATTGGCTGCTCCGTGTGCCGGGACTGGGGGAGAGAGAGTTTATTGGCTGCTCCGTGTGCGGGTAGTGGGGGAGAGAGAGTTTATTGGCTGCTCCATGTGCCGGGACTGGGGGAGAGAGAGTTTATTGGCTGCTCCGTGTGCGGGGAGTGGGGGAGAGAGAGTTTATTGGCTGCTCCGTGTGCCGGGACTGGGGGAGAGAGAGTTTATTGGCTGCTCCGTGTGCGGGGAGTGGGGGAGAGAGAGTTTATTGGCTGCTCCGTGTGCCGGGACTGGGGAAGAGCGAGTTTATTGGCTGTGCCGGGACTGGGGGAGAGAGCTCTGTGTGCCGGGACTGGGGGAGAGAGAGTTTATTGGCTGCTCCGTGTGCCGGGACTGGGGGAGAGAGAGTTTATTGGCTGCTCCGTGTGCGGGGAGTGGGGGAGAGAGAGTTTATTGGCTGCTCCGTGTGCCGGGACTGGGGGAGAGAGAGTTTATTGGCTGCTCCGTGTGCCGGGACTGGGGGAGAGAGAGTTTATTGGCTGTGCCGGGACTGGGGGAGAGAGAGTTTATTGGCTGTGCCGGGACTGGGGGAGAGAGAGTTTATTGGCTGTGCCGGGACTGGGGGAGAGAGCTCTGTGTGCCGGGACTGGGGGAGAAAAGAATTGCCGGGGGGGTCCGTGTCACTTCTATGCTCCTTTTTCTTTGCATGATTTTGTATGAATTGGAATGGCAGGGAACGAGCTGCCCATCATAATAAAGTGACTTTCTTTAAGAAAAGAATATCCTGTTGTGCTTTCATGGTTTACTTGCCCTTTACTGAAAAGGTTCTGTTATAGGATCCAACGGTAATACCCCTCCCAGGGGCAACAGTGTCATGGATTGGTTGAGCTGGGCATGAGCTGGGCCCCGGGGGCTCCCAGGAATGTACCCCTGGATTTATAAACAGACCCAGTTCCCTAGTGACACTCTCCTAACTGTCATCCTCTTCAAACTGCCCTGGAGGGACCGGCACCAGCAAAGCCCATTCTGTATTTATAAAGCACATGACAAAGGTAACACAGCAGCACTTACTGTACCAGGAAGCTAGAGAGGGCCCTGCTCCTCAGAGCTTACAATCTAAAGTGCTTTATTCATGGAGAGTGTCCCATAGCACAATGGCATCACCACAGGGGGGCGCTCTTACGCCGCTGGCACCGACCAGAGAGGATTCCCTGCAACTCCCAGGACCTGTGTGACTGACTGAGCAGCTGGGGGAAAAGCAATACACTGACCTGGGGCTCCAGATGAACCAATTGGAGGAGAGGAAATGTGGCTCTGTGCTGTTCTATAGGCCATCCAGTCCCTGCACTTGCTCCCAGTATAGTAGCCAGGCCTGGGGGAGAGAAGATTTATATGGGTGATATCAGGCATTGGGGTGTCGTATATTGGTGCGTTGTTGGGGTTCCACTGGTCGGTATCATGTGAGGGACAAATCAAGCGGAGATCCAGTTGCTTGGCACATGTAAGGCCAACTAAATTGGGTCCAGAGCCAATCAGAGAGCTGTGCTGCTTGTGCTCTCAACATCCACCTTTACAGGATTGTTGGGGTGATAGAGGGGCAGGAGGGCACATAGTCTTAACATATAGGATAAATGATACCCCCTGATTGTATAGGCAATAATGAATATTGTATCAAAAAATAGCCCCTTTATTTGACCTCCTGATGTTCTTTAGTCCCTGTTGCAAATAAGGGTGGGCGTATCCTAACGGTCCCTGCCAGAAGCACAGTAGGAGGGGGACAGCCAATCACAGCCCTGCAGTCACACCCACAGGTTTTAATTCCCTATCAGGTCATGCTTGATGCTGATTGGTTCCTCTTGAGTGCCGCCCTGCACAGCCTGGGAAAGGAGGCAGCAGCAAGTGGAATCCATGGGCGGGACTAGTGGGGATTTTGCAGAAATGTTCAATAAAGTAACAACTTTATAAAGTACATTCCTTCTCTATCCAATAGACTTTAATGCCCTGGCACATTCTTCTCTTTTTATATAATATGTCTCCTTTCAGTATGTTATAGAATGGACAATTCTGAGCAACTTTTCCATTGGTCTTCATTTTTTCTCTTCGATTGTTTGTGAATTATTTGTCTTCTTTCCAGCTTTCAAATGGGTAATAAAAAAGAATATGAAAACTTTCTGGAAAGGACTGATAGAGAACGTACACGAAATTGAGGGCAGTTTAGTCAACGTGGGCCTTCTAGTGACATATTCTCATTTAAACGGCCCTCGGAGATAAACGTATTACGTGATTCCCGTTGACGCAACTCTGGAACCGCAGGAACTATGAAGCCCGTGTGAGAGGAGGGCAGGGTGCGTTCTGCAAGTTCCTGCGATACTTCTATAATGATACGACATACGGAACTGGTTTAAATCGTGCATCCTGGGTATCGATGGGCCAATTTCTCCCGTTTCGCTTCGCCGAAAAATTAGCAAAACACAAATTTTGACGCTGGTGTCAAAATATTTTTGAAGCCGGCGACAATTCCGGCGTCAGCGACAAGTCAACGGGTGCCTAGAATTGTCAGGAGAATTCACAGGAGAACTTTCGCGGCAATTCCGAAATTTTGAAAAGCGGAAATTCGCCACGAATTTGCACCTGGCGAATAAATTCGCCCCTTCACTAGGCCCGGGAAGAGCTTCATTCACCTTGACAAAGCTTTTATTGCGAAACGCGCGTCGGCGTTACTCTGCTCTTATTACTCGAAAACTTCTAGATCAGGGTCCCCAAATGCCGGGCCACGGATAGTCCTGAAGTGGGGTATGAATGTGCCATACCGAAATGGACGCTGGCAGACAGAATTGAACGCCGACCCCCTCACCGACCCCTCTAACCCCCATCCTGACCCTTCCCTGGTCCTTGCAAAAAAATTTGGCTCTTCTTTGGACCCCTGTTGTAGATGGAAATGACGAAACTTTTAAACATCTCTGAAATGTAACTATAGTGGGGCGATGAATTGTCAGCCTGCTGCTCGGCTCATACCATTTGTCTTGTTCTTCTGTCTGCTCAAATCTCAAGAGGCCGTGGATTGGTGGTTTTTAGCCAATAAGAACCTTCCGACAGCTCAGGGCTTCCTTTTTAATAATTGAGACCGCAGTCCCGGTTACTCTCCACCTTTGTGGTGTCCCCGGGATAGAAAATACGAGGCAGTAGAATTTGGGACAACTCCACCTTTTATTATTTCATTTTCCTCCCATTTGTTATGAATTAGAGCAGATTCATTTTATATTTATCCTATTAATTAATGGTCACTTGAAATTAAAGGGATACTGTCATGGGAAAACATGTTTTTTTTCCAGCTGATAGTGCTGCTCCAAAAGAGCAAACAGATTTTTTTATATTGAATTTTGGAATCGCAATGACATGGGGCTAGACATATTGTCAGTTTCCCAGCTGCCCTCAGTCATGTGACTTGTGCTCTGATAAACTTCAGTCTCTTTTTATTGCTGTACTGCAAGTTGGAGTGATATCACCCCTCCCTCCCTTTTTCCCCCCAGCAGCCAAACAACAGAACAATGGGAAGGTAACCAGATAACAGCTCCCTAACACAAGATAGCAGCTGTCTGGTAGATCTAAGAACAACACTCAATAGTAAAATCCAGGTCCCACTGAGACACATTCAGTTACATTGAGTAGGAGAAACAACAGCCTGCCAGAAAGCATTTCTCTCCCAAAGTGCAGGCACAAGTCACATGACCAGGGGCAGCTGGGAAATTGACAATATGTCTAGACCCATGTCAGATTTCTAAATTGAATATAAAAAAATCTGTTTGTTCTTTTGAGAAATGGATTTCAGAGCAGAATTCTGCTGGAGCAGCTCTATTAACTGATGCGACTTGGGAAAAGATATGAATTACTATTTATTAGCGCTGAACTTTTTATCACTAACATTCTATGAATTTTTTTTAATGGTTTAAACTCCTCCTCGGTGTTGTAATCCAATGAATTGACGGATGTGAGAGACCCGGCTGCACAATAACCGGATTAACGAGGGTAAAAACGCCCTGTAGGGGACATTTGAATCATTGGTAACAATTGTGGGATTTTTCAATGAATTCATTTGCGTCGGTCGATTCTAAATTGACTGCGCTTTAAAGCAGAAGAATCGATTGGTTTAATCGGACTGACAAGCACTGGGTTCGCTATACAGATATTTATTAAAAAGGTCTAATAACTTATTTCACTGACCTGTTTGAGTTAAATGGATTAAGTAGGTGTTTTTTTCCTCTTCTAATCTAAAGGCTAAAACCATAAGCAACTATCAAGGGAATCCTTTGTGTGTTTTTTGTAAATAAGCTTTGAGATGGGGGTCGCTGACCCCATCTAAAAACAAAGTCTCTGTAAGGCTACAAATGTATTGTTATTGTTACTTTTTATTACTCATCTTTCTATTCAGGCCTCTCCTTTTCATATTCCAGTCTCTTATTCAAATCAGTGTATGGTTGCTAGGGGAATTTGTACCCTAGCAACCAGACTGCTGAAATTACAAACTGGAGAGCTGCTGAATAAAAAGCTAAATGAGTCAAAAACCACAAATAATAAAAAGCAACTGCAAATTGTCTCAGAATATCCCTCTGCACATGAAGTTTAGAGGCCCAGCTTGTGGATATGAGCAGCTGAGAGTCAGAGCCGCAGGAAACTCCCGCCTATGAGGGAAACAATTAGCGCTGCACATAAAGGCCCAATTAACAAGTACCGGAAGTTCCATGCCCAATATGGCGCTGCCCTGTCCTTATATTCCAGGCCGCGCCCCCACTGCCACAAACCAAGATGGCGGATCTGCTCGGTTCAATCCTCAGCTCTATGGAGCGGCCGCCGCAGGTCGGTGACCAGGAGTCCCGGCGCAAGGCTAAAGGTGAGTTTCAGGGGATGAGCCTATGGGAAGGGACCAGGAAGCCCAATATGCGGCGGGAAGCAACCGGGAAATCCTGGCTTTCTCCTCACGCACACACATATTGTTGTTGGATGCGCCATTGGTCAGTTTCTGTGTCAATTACAAATGGGTTTGTCCTCGCAGTGACGAAATAGGAATACCATTGGCTGCAGCGGGCCTGGATGTGATGTCTGATTGGATAAGAAGTCTGCTTTTCTTTTACACGTGTGCGTGCGACCTGACCTGACCCCAACTGTTTATTGGTCCTTGTATTTGTCAATCAGTTTGATTCCTTGTGAGGGCAGAAATGATATCATTGGACACTGACTCACTGTATAATGTGTCTCACTGTGTATCTGATGCTGCTGGAATTGCCTCACACAACTTATTAACATACAGTAAAATACCTCTTGTTCTTACCCAGACTGCACTGCGGCCCCTTCTATCTCTCCCTCACCTCCTGCTTTTTATTTTATCTACAGAACAAGCCGCCAGAATGAAGAAAATGCAGGAGCACGAGAGGCGCCAGAAAGTGGAGTTCAGGAAACGGGTGTGTTCCTTTAATATTCTGTCTGCCCTCCCCCTGCAGGGTGATACAGTGAGACAGACAGAAGGAGAGCCCCTCCCCCTGCAGGGTGATACAGTGACACAGACAGAAGGAGAGTCCCTCCCCCTGCAGGGTGATACAGTGGCACAGACAGGAGAGTCCCTCCCCCTGCAGGGTGATACAGTGACACAGACAGAAGGAGAGCCCCTCCCCCTGCAGGGTGATACAGTGACACAGACAGAAGGAGAGCCCCTCCCCCTGCAGGGTGATACAGTGACACAGACAGAAGGAGAGTCCCTCCCCCTGCAGGGTGATACAGTGAGACAGACAGAAGGAGAGTCCCTCCCCCTGCAGGGTGATACAGTGACACAGACAGAAGGAGAGTCCCTCCCCCTGCAGGGTGATACAGTGACACAGACAGAAGGAGAGTCCCTCCCCCTGGAGGGTGATACAGTGACACAGACAGAAGCAGAGTCCCTCCCCCTGCAGGGTGATACAGTGACACAGACAGAAGCAGAGTCCCTCCCCCTGCAGGGTGATACAGTGACACAGACAGAAGGAGAGTCCTTCCCCCTGCAGGGTGATACAGTGACACAGACAGAAGGAGAGTCCCTCCCCCTGCAGGGTGATACAGTGAGACAGACAGAAGGAGAGTCCCTCCCCCTGCAGGGTGATACAGTGACACAGACAGAAGGAGAGTCCCTCCCCCTGCAGGGTGATACAGTGACACAGACAGAAGGAGAGTCCCTCCCCCTGCAGGGTGATACAGTGACACAGACAGAAGGAGAGTCCCTCCCCCTGCAGGGTGATACAGTGACACAGACAGAAGGAGAGTCCCTCCCCCTGCAGGGTGATACAGTGACACAGACAGAAGGAGAGCCCCTCCCCCTGCAGGGTGACACAGACAGAAGGAGAGCCCCTCCCCCTGCAGGGTGAAATGGGTGAGAGTATTTTCTTGTTTCCCACAGATGGAGCAGGAGGTGAGTCAGTTCATACAGGACAGTACACAGACCAGGAGAAAGTTTGAGTCGATGGGGAAGATTGAGCGCAGCATCGTGTGAGTCTCTCTCCTACTCACACTTACTTATACTCACACTTATACTCACACTTACTTATACGCACACTTACTTATACTCACACTTACACACACACTCACTTACACACACACTCACTTACACACACACACACTCACTTACACACACTCACTTACACACACTCACTTACACACACACACACTCACTTCCTCTCACACTTACATTCACTCACTCACAGACTCACACTCTGACTTATTCTCACTCACTCACACTTACTTACACTCACACCCACCCATAGATTTGTTTCCATGCTCCAGTACTATGTGCACATTCCGTGTCCCATGATGCTCTGCTCTCCCCCTCAGTCACGATGTTGTGGAGGTCGCCGGCCTGACGTCCTTTTCTTTCGGGGACGATGAGGAGACTCGTTATGTGATGATATTCAAGAAGGTCAATGGCACGAGAATAAACTTTACATGGAGGGGGTTCCCTATATCTTTCCTCTTTAATTAATATTAATGCTATGTCTTTATATGGTCACAGAACAACTTCTAATATCCTTATCATTTACAGTAGGGGGTACATTATCCCTTATAATACATGAGTGATACTCAGAGTTCCCTGTATAACTCAGCCTGCAGCCTTGTGCCTTTATATGGTCACAGAACAACCCCTCAGTGACTTCTAATATCCTTATCATTTACAGTAGGGGGTACATTATCCCTTATAATACATGAGTGATACTCAGAGTTCCCTGTATAACTCAGCCTGCAGCCTTGTGCCTTTATATGGTCACAGAACAACCCCTCAGTGACTTCTAATATCCTTATCATTTACAGTAGGGGGTACAGTATCCCTTATAATACATGAGTGATACTCAGAGTTCCCTGTATAACTCAGCCTGCAGCCTTGTGCCTTTATATGGTCACAGAACAACCCCTCAGTGACTTCTAATATCCTTATCATTTACAGTAGGGGGTACATTATCCCTTATAATACATGAGTGATACCCTGCCCCCTCTCTTGTCTATAAGGAGTTTGCCCCGTCGGATGAAGAGTTGGAGGCGTATCGCAGAGGGGAGGAGTGGGACCCCACAAAGGCTGAAGAGAAGAAGAGGCTGAAGGTTTTTATTTACATTGGGGCATAAGCTGATAAAGGGGAGGTTGAATTGAGGGGGCTGGTGAGCTTCTGGGTCAGTATATGGAGTAACATTACTAGTTGCCCCTATAGAGTAGAACTGTTAGTAGAATCAGTTGGGTATAATGCTGGGGGTTTATGAATATTAGAGAGGGGAGAGTTATTGGGGTGGTGACATGGGCTCAGAGTCCACTCACAGACACTAGTTTGGTTACTCTGCTCCCCTTACTTTCCCCTGTGTGTCCCTATAGGAGCTGACACTGCGTGAGGCACAAGCCGATGCCCTGAGAGCCCCGGCCACAGTCAGACCGGCCACGGACTATAAGGACAAGTACACTCATCTGATTGGCAAGGAGGCCGCTAAAGATGCAGCTCACACCCTGCAGGCCAACAAGGCTTATGGCTGTGGTAAGTGGGCAACAAATATTGAATATGATCTGGGCTTCATTTAGATTCCTTCTACCATCCTACTCTGCTGCCATATTGATTCCCTTAGACAGTACAGTATGAGGGTATAGCTTATTGTGTGCCCAGAACATTCCTTCTCTGTATATTTGTATTTATACATATGGGAGGAGGTGCCATATTGATTCCCTTAGACAGTACAGTATGAGGGTATAGCTTATTGTGTGCCCAGAACATTCCTTCTCTGTATATTTGTATTTATACATATGGGAGGAGGAGGTGTCATATTGATTCCCTTAGACAGTACAGTATGAGGGTATAGCTTATTGTGTGCCCAGAACATTCCTTCTCTGTATATTTGTATTTATATATATGGAAGGAGGGAGGTGCCATATTGATTCCCTTAGACAGTACAGTATGAGGGTATAGCTTATTGTGTGCCCAGAACATTCCTTCTCTGTATATTTGTATTTATACATATGGGAGGAGGAGGTGCCATATTGATTCCCTTAGACAGTACAGTATGAGGGTATAGCTTATTGTGTGCCCAGAACATTCCTTCTCTGTATATTTGTATTTATACATATGGGAGGAGGAGGTGCCATATTGATTCCCTTAGACAGTACAGTATGAGGGTATAGCTTATTGTGTGCCCAGAACATTCCTCCTCATTACACAGAGGGACAGGAGAGTGTTTTGCCTCTTTACCCAGATCATCCCATTTTCCTGGTGCCCAGATTGGCTCTTACAGATAATGGTCGCTCTAAACCCCTCCTACTCTGGGGCTTCCCTCATATTTGCGCCAGAACACAGAACTTTATGCTGAATATTCAGAGTTCCAACGAAACAGAGAAAATAAAGGACCTTATTTCCGTTTCTGGGATTTCCCCTCTTTTTCATAAGAACCGCGTCTGTACAAACGGCGACATTCCCAACTGACAGTTGTAATTGACTGACACTTGGCCTGGGCCTTGTGATCCACTGAGGGGAATGTTCTGGTTTTCCAGCTCTGCGACTCCCAGTAACTCTTATCCGAAAAAGTTTATTTCTAATCGGATTCAATTTCAGACAATTTCCTACATTTTATCTACAGGAGAGTGAGCAGTGCAGGGAAAGTTGTAGTTCAGCCTTACACCCGAGGGCATTCCCTGGGCACCACCTTCCACCTCCCCTTAGGATTAGTTTGCCCTTTACTGACTCCCATATCCCAGAATTTATCCTCCTGTCTGTCCTAAGCCCAGTTGACTCCCCTGTATTTGCTGTGGCCAATCTCTCCCAGTATAATATTCCTTAATCCTCCCAGCTGACAGTTGGGGAACAAGGGGCTGCTGGAAATTGCCATAACTATTCATTGGAGCCTCTTTGTTGTTGAAATAGCAGGCGGCGTCCAGACCTTCCCATCACCCTCCCCCCAATTTACCACCCCCAGATCTTCAGTCACCTGGGAATAAGTCTGCACGTGGGTGGGAGCTGCCATATTGCTGTGACATTTATTACATATGACCGTTGCATAAATGTTTAATCCTCTGTTACTTTCAGTTCCCGTCGCCAACAAGCGAGACACCCGCTCTATCGAGGAGGCGATGAATGAGATCCGAGCCAAAAAGCGCCTAAAACACGAAGACGGCGACGCAGAGAGTGTCGGCTCCTGAGACCGTGCCCTGGCCCCAGGAATATTGCCACTCAAACATGGCCGCCGCCACTACTGTAACTAGGCCCGGGCTTCCGGTTTTCTGCTCTGATGATTTTATAATGATATTTGTTTTAATATATAGGGGTGGGTGTGGTGTGGCCTGTTGGTCATTTATTTTAATATTCACCCCCCCGGCAATTTACTGGGCACATGGAGGGGGGAGCAAAGTTGCTGGGCAGTCGCAACCAGCAGTGATGTGAAGCCTTAAAGCCTTAGGTACTGGGGGAAGGGCTTAATGCTGTGAGTTTGATTGGACTGTGGGAGGAGCTCCCCTGCCGGTTTACAAATAAGGAGGGGAGGAGCTAACGCTGATTATTTATATTTATTCATTAAGTGGCGTTTTTGTCATTTCTCCCCAGATACAAATGTGGCCCCAACCTCTTACTCATTACTGGGACGCTTCTGATGTTTCTTCTGTTTTTAGTCCAATAATAAAAGTTTTACCTCTTAACTAACGAGCCCTTCTCATGTAAAGGGGCGGGGTCACTGGAAAATTAAGGATCCTGGTATTTTGTCCAGTTGCTATGAAATTTCACTCCCCATAGCAACTAGACTTTATTGACTCTGCAGCAGCGGGGGGGGGGGTGTCCCATGGGGGGGGGGTGTCCCATGGCTGTGTTAGATAGCAGTGCAGGCTGCAGCATGTGTAAATATGGCCGGTTAGTTCTTACTGCCCCTCTGAGGCAGAGCCGTTAAGCAGAAGAAAAAGGGGTGGGGCTTACAGTAGGTGGGCGGATAACCCCACTCGCTAACCTGCAATTGATGTAAAAGCTCAGGGAGCCGCAAAGGGACCGGGCCCCACAGCAGAATCCGTTTAGGGCCCCTCGACTTTGGTTATTAATCGTTATTTCTCTAGTCGGCCCTCGTGTCAGTGCAGAGCAGTGGGTTATGTCCAGTTTCACCTCTGGAGGCGGAACTGAGGAATTGGTGTCTTGGCCCCTCCCTCAGGATATATAGGCTCCGCCTCTGTTTCCCAGTTCTTTTGTCCTGACTTGGAGGTGAAGGAGAGAAATTTCTCTTCTGTTTTATTTCTTTGATTTTTTTTAGATTCATCAATACCTGGATGACACAGGTGAGTCACGAAGAGCTGTCTCTCTACGTTATTTACCCCCTCTCTCCTTACTGGCAGCACCAGTGTGTGACACTCCGTCTCAAAGGGAAGAGGTGGGAGGAGCTACTTACAGCCCAACAGGTATATGACACTCAGTCTCAAAGGGAAGAGGTGGGAGGAGCTACTTACAGCCCAACAGGTATATGACACTCCGTCTCAAAGGGAAGAGGTGGGAGGAGCTACTTACAGCCCAACAGGTGTATGACACTCCGTCTCAAAGGGAAGAGGTGGGAGGAGCTACTTACAGCCCAACAGGTGTATGACACTCCGTCTCAAAGGGAAGAGGTGGGAGGAGCTACTTACAGCCCAACAGGTATATGACACTCAGTCTCAAAGGGAAGAGGTGGGAGGAGCTACTTACAGCCCAACAGGTGTATGACACTCCGTCTCAAAGGGAAGAGGTGGGAGGAGCTACTTACAGCCCAACAGGTGTATGACACTCCGTCTCAAAGGGAAGAGGTGGGAGGAGCTACTTACAGCCCAACAGGTATATGACACTCCGTCTCAAAGGGAAGAGGTGGGAGGAGCTACTTACAGCCCAACAGGTGTATGACACTCCGTCTCAAAGGGAAGAGGTGGGAGGAGCTACTTACAGCCCAACAGGTGTATGACACTCCGTCTCAAAGGGAAGAGGTGGGAGGAGCTACTTACAGCCCAACAGGTATATGACACTCCGTCTCAAAGGGAAGAGGTGGGAGGAGCTACTTACAGCCCAACAGGTGTATGACACTCAGTCTCAAAGGGAAGAGGTGGGAGGAGCTACTTACAGCCCAACAGGTATATGACACTCAGTCTCAAAGGGAAGAGACCATGGCGGTTTGCTGTGCTGCCATAAGAGCGAATAACCTGATAGTATAGGAGGTTGTATAAACACTAGGCAGCTTATTACCTGCTCAGGTATAGCACTACGGATTGTACAGACCAGCACAACACTGCAGGCTTAGCGCAGTATTAGCACCATTTTGAAAAAGGGCACCGCTCCAAGTACCGCGGTTCTTGTTCTGGCGCAAACAGTTTCCGCAACTCCATTTCGTCCTCGCTCCAGGTCTCTAGAGCAGAGGTCCCCAACCTTTTTCACCCGTGAGCAACATTTAGACGTAAAAAGAGTTGGGGAGCAACACAAACATGAAAAATGTTCCTGGATGGTGACAAATAAGGGTTGTGATTGGCTGTTGGTAGCCCCTATGGGGACTGGCAGTCTATAGGAGGTTCTGTTTGGCACAACATCTGGTTTTTATGCATCAAAACTTGCCTCCAAGTCTGGAACTCAAAAATAATCACCTGCTTTGAGGCCACTGGGAGCAACATCCAAGGGGTTGGGGAGCAACATGTTACTCACGAGCTACTGGTTGGGGGTCACTGTTTTAAAGAGACTCTTCCTTTAGTCGGAGGGTCACCTGGAAACTTAAAGACAAGCGGTTTTCAGTGCTCACCTGTAACAGAGCGAATGCAATAAGGAGAACATTATACTGTTAGTAACAGGCAATACAGGGGCTCAGCCATTGGTTATTATATATCATAATGGAGAGAATTACAGGAGGATAATTGGGCTGCTAGATCAGTAAAGAAATCAGCAGAAACACATGAGAAAGGGAAAAAATGTAGGAAGTTAAAGTTGGAACCCACATACTGCTCAGACTGTAGGAATATAGAGCCACCAATTGTGTCTCCTGAAGATGATAGAGCCGAGTCTAATTCAGAGATACTAGAGACACAGGACAATGAGGATCTCCTATTCCAAGTAACTAATATCCCTCCTACTCCAGGTAATGCTACAGACACGGGGTCCCCACCACAACTGCCACTTCAGCTTGGGGGTTTCTTAGGGGGAATTCACTTTTCTTGTTTAGTGACAGTTTATGAATTTGTCTTTCAAACGACATTTAAAAAATCGAGTAAAGCTCAGTGTAACTGTTCCCCGTGTGTCAGATCAATTCTAACCTGTTCTGCTTTGGTTCAGCCGATCTTCATTTCTCACCTCTTGTAGGTGCCGCATTGGGGAATTATTATCATATTAATGGGGATCGGCATTTTATAGTCACCGTATAGGTTTAAAAGCCTCATTAACAAAAACATTGATTACATTTAAGTTTATTTTATTAATTTAAAGGGGAACTCTGGCTTCCAAACCAAAATTTGATAAAGAGACCCACATACAGTAACACAGAAACCCCTACTATTCTCCACTGTTCCCTGTTTCTTCAAAAAGTCTAAATAAATGGCATTTTCTATGCTGAAATCCAGCTGTGTAACATTTCTTCTCTTTCTGCATCATTTGAAATCCTGGCAGGGAAGGAAGGACTGAACACTGATGTTACACATTGTACTTACAGACAACATGCAGGAACTACATTACCCACAATGCATTGCACTGGCATGTCCCTTTCCTTATTGAAATCACATGTGCAGGGAATTGTGGGAGTTAGAGGATACAGGCTGAGGACAGATTAGTAGAAGATCAACTATCCACAATCCTTTCCTGCTGGAAGCGGACATTTGTCCACCATTGTTGACAAAGACCCAATCGCAACCCACCTAAGGACAACGGGGATCCACATGCTGCCGTAGTTGGACAATCTCCATCGCAAAGCAACCTCATAAGCAACAAAAACCAATAACGTTACATGTCCTAACGCAACACGGGTGGTTGATAAACCACAACAAAAGCTCCCGACCCCTCTCAGCAGATACGCTTTTTGGGGTCACTGTTTGACTCCAGACGACAGACCGTACATCTAATGGAGGACAAGATCCAGACAATTGATCGCTACACAAAGTGCATCTTCGGGAAACCCCAAATAACGGCAAAGGACTTGTCAGAAGCGCCCAACGTCGCTCCTGTCTTCGGTGGTGTCATCTCCAAAATGGTGGCGCCAGTCATGACGTCACAGCCCGGCGTGAACTTTGAAAATAAAAGGACTTCCAGGTCACGGGTTTGATGCCCGATAGGAATTGCTGAACCGTGTTCCTGGGTTACAGTTTCCTGATTTTGATTCTTGCTGCCGGCCTGAACATTTGCCTGAACTTGACTAGGCTTATGCCTCACCCCTTTTGGATACAGCAAACTTGGACTTTAACCCATGGGCTTCCTCCTTGTTCCAGGCTTCTCTGCAAGAAGTCAATAGGCCCCTGACAGGACGACCTCTACCTTCAGGGGTTCATGGTAGCGCCATTAGAGACTATTCCAAACGTCAGATTTCACTTGGGGCCACCACAACTCAACTTCTTCAGTGCTGGAACAAAGATCATCACGATGTACAACAAGTTATCCCAATATTTCCACAGACCAGGAGCAGCCTCTCCTGGTGGATGACCCGAGCTCACCTAACATCGGGCAGAAGTTGGGTGCTACCAACCAGGGAAACAGTGGTGACCGACGCCAGCACATTCGGATGGGGAGCAGTGTACGGGACTCACATGCTACACGGTCAGTGGTCTCTTTTGCCAATCAATGTGCTAGAACTGCGGCCTATAGTACTGGCTCTTCAAGGATGGTCAAATCTCCTCCAGGCAGAGCCAATCAATTGGACAATGCTATGGCGGTGGCCTATGTGAAGAAGCAGAATGGCCGCGCAGGAGGTGACAAAGATCCTGACGTGGGCCGAACACAACCCACCAACAATCTCAGCAGTATTTATCCCAGGAGTCCAAAATTGGGATCCAACTTCAAACACTCGACCAAGGAGAATGGAGCCTTCACAGAGAGGCATTCAGCCAGATTGTAGCCACATGGAGGAAGCCGGACATCTTCGCATCCAGCACAACGTTCCATTGTATTTCTCCAGAAGCAGAGGTCCAGGCATGACAATCCCCTGCTATTTGGGTTTATTTAATATTTACATCATTTTCTAGTAGACTTAAGGTATGAAGATCCAAATTATGTGAAGATCTGTTATCTGGAAAACCCCAGGTCCTGAGCATTGTGGATAACAGGTCCCGTACCTGTATGAGTATGGCAATAGTGTGTGGCCCCAAACTGGAAAGTCCTGGGAACTGCTTGTGAGCTGCGCCCCGTCCCCTGCTCTGGTCGGATTGAGAACTCTAGTGTTTTTTCCTCTCCTGGGCGCAAATTCACTAAGCGCCGAATGCTAGCGTCAATTCGCTAGCGTTTGGCATTTTCGGTACTTCGCAAATTCACTAACGAACGATGGCGTAAATTCGCTTGTCTTACTTCGCACCCTTACGCCAGGCGAATTTTCGCTAGCGACGTAACTACGCAAATTCACTAACTTGCGCACTAACTTCCTTCGCCACCTCAGACCTGGCGAAGCGCAATAGAGTAGATAGGGATTGTTTCAAAAAAAGTCAAATTTTTTTCTAAGTCCCAAAAAACGCTGGCGTGTTTTCTACATGATGGGTGATAGGCTGAAAAAGATGGAAAATATTTTTGGGGCTCCCCTCCTTCCCCCCTACATTTCCTGACTCATGGCAACTTACCTAGACAGTGGGCACATGTGTAGGGCAAAATAACATTTATATTTGCTGATTTGAAGGTTTTCTAGGCATTTGTAGTGCTGATACGTGTTCCTCCATTGAAATTTGAATTTTGCGCCGTATGCAAATGAACCATCGCTAGCGAAACTTCGCTTCGCTTGGCGAATTAACGCTAGCGCAACTTCGCAAACTTACGCTACCCCTGTGCGCAACTTCGGAATTTTAGTGAATTTGCGGAGCGCTGGCAAAAATACGCCTGGCGAAGTGCGGCGAAGTTGCGCCTGGCGCAACTTCGCATCTTAGTGTATTTGCCCCCTGGTTCCCAAGTGAATGTGAGCTGTGTGGCCCAGTCTGAGCACTGGTACCTGCTGGAAGATGGAACTGGGGGAGTATAAAGAACAGACTCCGAGGCAGTTGTATTTCTATTTACACATTTTATTAGGAATATTCTCTCATTTCATTGTATTGCCCCTCTCTTGTCCGTGACCCTCCATGTTTGTTACAAGCAGAGCTGCCGGAGGGATTGGCCAATGGGCAGCACAGATGGGGGAGCTGCCATGTTGCTTTTGTATATGAGGGGAGGCAGAATACAAAGAGTTGGGGGGCTGCAGGGCAGTGAATAGAACATTGTGGGACCCGGCTCTGAAATTCTGCAGCACAAGGGGGGGTCTCACACCAGGGGGCACAGCTGCTCCTTCATTTACTTTCCCCGGGGATTCCTGAAGTTCCGCCCAGCAAACTTGGCCTTGTCTCCCAGCTCCTCCTCAATCCTGCAAGAAAAACACCGGGGGTTACCTGCTGTGTGACTGCTGCTGCCTGCACTGGATTTCTGCAGACATGAGAGTAGGGGGTCTTACCTCATGAGTTGATTGTATTTGGCGAGTCTCTCTGACCTGCAGGGGGCGCCTGTTTTGATCTGTAGAACATAAGAGAAAGGTGAAGCCCCCTGAAGTGACATTTAGGGTTCAGGGACATTTATTCTTGTGGGAAGTTCAGTAGGAATGGGATGGGCAGTAGCTGAGCATGATGGGAAATGTGGAGGTGGGAGAGAAGGAAGAGAGTCTGACACTGGCTGCTGTGGGGCTCATGGGGGCAAGTAGCTTTGGGTCCCAGTAGGAGTAACTGGTAGTGGGAGGAGCAACAGGAGCTGCCATGATGATTTCTGTGCCAAGCTGTATGGCTGAAGGAGCAGCCTCTATAGGGGTGAGACACTGGGGAGTTAGTTAAAAGATTTAGGGGTGAGAAGCCCCTGAATGGCAGTTTCATTTATGTGCTGTGTTTGCCCCATACACACAAGTGGCAGCTGCACATGTAGGGCAGGATCTACTAAGTAGTGTTCCAGTACTGAGTCAGGCACAGGACTTCTCCATATCCCACCCTGTCTCCCACCCTGTCCTGCCACAATTACTGGACTCCTAATGTACCAGGGACCCAATGAATAATTGCCAGTTTCTGAGTGTCACCAGTGTCATAGAATCAGCTCAGCCCCCATTCTGCCAACCTTCTGCCCAACCTTCTTTACTACCTCCTGCCCGACCTTCTGCCCAACCTTCTTTACCACCTCCTGCCCGACCTTCTGCCCAACCTTCTTTACTACCTCCTGCCCGACCTTCTGCCCGACCTTCTGCCCGACCTTCTACCCAACCTTCTGCCCGACTTTCTTTCCTACCTTCTGCCTGACCTTCTGCCCGACCTTCTGCCTGACCTTCTGCCCAACCTTCTGCCCGACTTTCTTTCCTACCTTCTGCCTGACCTTCTGCCCAACCTTCTGCCCGACCTTCTGCCCAGCCTTCTGCCCGACCTTCTGCCCAACCTTCTGCCCAACCTTCTGCCCGACCTTCTGCCCAACCTTCTGCTCGAGCTTCTGCCCGACCTTCTGCCCAACCTTCTGCTCGAGCTTCTGCCCAACCTTCTGCTCGAGCTTCTGCCCAACCTTCTGCCAACCTTCTGCCCAATCTTCTGCCAACCTTCTGCCCAACCTTCTGCTCGAGCTTCTGCCCAACCGTCTGCCCAAACTTCTGCCCTACCTTCTGCCCAACCTTCTGCTTGAGTTTCTGCCCAACCTTCTGCCCAACCTTCTGCCCTACATTCTGCCCAACTACGGAGTGTCCAGTAATTGGGGCTCAGTGCGCTGGCACAGGGCTTGCCCCCACTAATGTGCCATTTTGTATAGGGGCAGATAAGCTGCTATTATTGTAACCCCTTGTCTGTGTCACCCACTTACCTGCCCAGTGCACAGTCCCACCACCAGGTCGGCGATAAATGTATCTTCAGTCTCTCCTGAGCGGTGACTGACCATCACTCCCCATCCATTGGACTGGGCCAGCTTACACCTGCGAGGCACCATGGTTACTCCAAATACATTGATACTGTGAATACCTAACTACTCCCCAGATACTCAGTGTTGCTAGTTACTCACCCACTACTCACTGTGCTTCTATCTACATTGCCCATCTGATGAACGCTGAAATACCCCCTGATACTCCCATATTTCAGATTTATTTGGGGTTCCATCACTTACGCCTGGATAGATTCTGTGACGGAGCCGATCTGGTTGACCTTCAGTAACAGGCAGTTGCAGGCCTTCTGCTCCACCCCCTTCTGGATCCTTTTTGGGTTGGTGACAGTCAGATCATCCCCCACTATCTGGATATCTACACTGCTCAGGAAGCTCTTCCATGTGTCCCAGTCGTCCTGATCAAAGGGGTCCTCTATGGAGACCACTGAAAGGAGCAAAGTCTTATTATTGACTGTGTCACCCTACAGGGGGCGGGGCAGACTGATAGCTCCCTCTGTATCCCAGGGTCACCCTACAGGGGGCGGGGCAGACTGATAGCTCCCTCTGTATCCCAGGGTCACCCTACAGGGGGCGGGGCAGACTGATAGCTCCCTCTGTATCCCAGGGTCACCCTACAGGGGGCGGGGCAGACTGATAGCTCCCTCTGTATCCCAGGGTCACCCTACAGGGGGCTGGGCAGGCTGATAGCTCCCTCTGTATCCCAGGGTCAACCTACAGGGGGCGGGGCAGGCTGATAGCTCCCTCTGTATCCCAGGGTCACCCTACAGGGGGCGGGGCAGACTGATAGCTCCCTCTGTATCCCAGGGTCACCCTACAGGGGGCTGGGCAGGCTGATAGCTCCCTCTGTATCCCAGGGTCAACCTACAGGGGGCGGGGCAGGCTGATAGCTCCCTCTGTATCCCAGGGTCACCCTACAGGGGGCGGGGCAGACTGATAGCTCCCTCTGTATCCCAGGGTCACCCTACAGGGGGCGGGGCAGACTGATAGCTCCCACTGTATCCCAGGGTCAACCTACAGGGGGCGGGGCAGACTGATAGCTCCCTCTGTATCCCAGGGTCACCCTACAGGGGGCGGGGCAGGCTGATAGCTCCCTCTGTATCCCAGGGTCACCCTAAAGGGGGTGGGGCAGAGTGATAGGGGGTGTAATGAGGGGTTTTCTTACCAGGATAAGACTTAATGAAGCTCTTGTACAAGTCGCCCAGCTTCTCCCCGCTGATGTACCGATTTGGATCGTCTGGAGATTTAAAGTCCAAGTCATATTTTCCCTTGCGGTAGAATTCGGAGGCAGCGACATCCATCCCAATAACGATCTTGTCTGGGTACCCCGCCTTCTCTATGGCGGCTTTTAACAGCTCCAGCGCTATAGCAACGACACAGAGGAACCATTGGCCTGGGACTCACCTGTCCCCCAAACTTGTATCCCCCCCACTGGTCTGTCTCTTTATCCTCCAAACCCCCAATGCTCATCAAGCTCACTGTTGCCTCCATTGCTTCTTACCCTCGTTGTTCTCCAGAATGTTGGGGGCAAACCCCCCCTCATCCCCCACGTTGGTTGCATCTTTTCCGTACTTGGCCTTTATGACGGCCTTCAGGTTATGATAGACCTCGGCTCCAATGCGCATGGCCTCGTGGAAGTTGGAGGCCCCCACTGGGAGGATCATGAACTCCTGCATGGCCAACTTGTTCCCTGCGTGGGACCCCCCGTTGATCACATTGAAGGCCTGAGAGAGGGGCAGATAATGGGGGGTTGGAGGTGAGGAGCAGCCAATAGGCAACACAAGAAGAACAGGACTCACATGGTTGGGATGTTGGGAGGAGCCAATTGGCTGGAGGCGTTGCTAAGCACGGGCTGCTATGATTGGAGGGTTTATTTCCATAGGGATGGGAAATAAAAAGCCTAAATCAGTGGCCTCACTATCAGGGCTGTGATCACACCAAGCTCTGCACCTTTAGGACTCACCAGGGGCAGAGAGAGAGAAGAGCTCAACCCCGACCCACCTGCGAACCGCACATCACTACAAGGCAGCCCTAGTAACTACTGTAGGTGGACTCAGATTGGGGAGACAGGACGGTGTCTGGCAGGGGACACACAGTATGTCTCAATGTCTCAGTGATAATGGGGTGAGGGTCTGGTATTTGTCTGTATTTTGTGGTCATAGCCTCATTGCACCCCATTATTACTATTAGTTTCCCTTGTTTGTTACATACAGGCACTGGCAGGACGAGCTCTGAGTTCCCGGCTAAGTCAGCGATATGTCGGTACAGGGGGACGCCTTTCTCAGCTGCACCAGCCTTGCACACAGCCAATGACACACCCAGAATGGCGTTGGCTCCAAACTTGGCTGCAGAGGAGGAAACAAACAAGGTCACATGATGAGGGACACATAAGTTACCTGACTGCACCTGCCCTGTGTCCGTCCCACAATAACTTCCCCCATCAGCCAAATAACTGGTTCCTGCCCCCAGCCCAGTGTCCGTCTCACAATAACTTCCCCCATCAGCCAAATAACTGGGTCCTGCCCCCAGCCCAGTGTCCGTCTCACAATAACTTCCCCCATCAGCCAAATAACTGGGTCCTGCCCCCAGTCCCGTGTCCGTCCCACAATAACTTCCCCCATAAGCCAAATACCTGGTTCCTGCCCCCAGCCCTGTGTCCGTCCCACAATAACTTCCCTGATCATCACCCCCCAGAGGTGCCACCCCTGACATTGACTTGAAATAATGTCTCACAAATGCTGTTGGGTTTGTCTGATTCCTTTACTTACACTTATTCTCTGTCCCGTCCAGTTCCAGCATTACTTTGTCGATCTTCTCTTGTTCCACAACACTGAGTTTCTGGGAATAAACACAAGTGTGAGATGATTTAAGGCCAATTATACAGCACATTCTGTCTATCCTGTATGTCACCACCAGGGGGCGCATTCCATTCACAGTTATAGAAACAGAGCAATGTGCAAGTCTCCGCCCACATCAGATGATAGGCTCATGTGACCTAGCTTCTCCCTTTAATCAGTCTACCCTCTCCCAGCCTCCTGATTGGCCAGCCATGGGTCCTCATACCTTCTCCAGCAGTGCTGGGACAATAGTCTTGTTGATATGTTCCACGGCCTTTAGGACCCCTGAGACACAAAGACATTGAGGAGGTTAATAGGATGGGGGCTGGGATGGGTACAGGTGAAGAATACTCTCCTTACACATGTACAGCTGCAGGTTATATGTACTGTACTTGCACACCCACTTCCCATTCCTCGCAACACTTCATTTATGTTATTCCTCATTCCATCAGTGATCCCCAACCACTTCATCCATCCTTCCTTCTTTCCAGTATCTACTTACCTCTTATTCCTTTGCCTTTTTATCCAGGTTCTGCCCCCATCTGTTTCCCAACCTCCCATTTATCCAGTTATCTGCTCAAGAGCAACCTCATCCCTCTCCATCCATCCATCCATCTACCCCTCTCCATCCATCCATCCCTCTCCATCCATCCATCCATCCATCCATTCATCTATCCACCCATCCCTCTCCATCCATTCATCTATCCACCCCTCTCCATCCATCCATCCATCCACCCCTCTCCACCCACCCATCTCTCTCCATCCATCCATCCAACCATCCATCCATCCATCCATTCATCCATCCCTCTCCATCCATTCATCCATTTATCTTTCCTTCCTTTTCTCCAATATCTACCTATTTCCCTTCCGTTGGCCCTAGCCATCCATCTTTCCATTCATTTACTATCTGTCCAATAACAACCTCAAACGTCTCATCCATCACTCCTTCTCTCCAACACCTACCCACTTACCATTCCTTTGCCCCTTCATTCATGCAACCATCCTTCCCTCCAGAATTTATTCCTTTGCCTTCATTCATGTTCTGCTGCCCCATCCGTTATCCCTCCTTCTTACCTCCCATTCATCTGCCCAAAAACAACCTCATCCCTCTCCAACCACGTATCCATCCCTCCATTCATCTTCTTTCCATCCTTCTCTCCAATTTCTACCCACTTCCAATTCCACTGGCACTTTATTCATGTTATGTCCCCCTTTCCATCTACTATCTACCCATCCGACCTCCCATTTATCTTCTATCTGCCCAAGAACAACCCCATCCCTCTCAATCCATTCATCAATTCCCTCAACCTCTTCTTTCCTCTTTCCAATATCTTCCCACTTCTCTTTGCCCCTTCATTCATGTTCTACCCACAATCCATTATTCAGTGAACGTCTCATGTCACTAATACCCACCCACGGACAACCTCACCCCTCTCCATCTGTCCATCCGTCCTTCTGTCTATCCCCTCATCATATATTTCTTCCCTTACTCCACCCGTTCCTCAATCCCTCCAACCCTTGCTCAAATATTGGCTGACCATATCACACCCTTCCAATCATTAAGTTGCCCCACACTGGTGCATTTATGTGCGAGAGTCTGACCTTTGCCCAGATAGCGGGACTTGTCTCCATCCCTGAGTTCCAGAGCTTCATATATTCCTGTGGAAGCTCCGCTGGGCACGGCCGCCCGGAAGAGACCTACACAAAGACACGTGTGTCAGCACCAAGAAAAAAAGAGTCTTGGGGTCACAGCTGAGGCTTTACTTACCCTTAGCAGTGTACAGGTCAACTTCTACAGTTGGGTTTCCCCTGGAGTCCAGAATCTCCCTGGCGTGGATCTTTAGGATGGACATTGTGTCTGTAAGACACAGAGGGACGGTCACTATAAGAGGTCCATATGCAGCAACTACTCATGGTACCAACCTACTAAATCCTCTACCCTGAAATGGTGCTTAGTAATCTATCTATAGTGGTGCTGAGTACCTCTGCCGTGATAATCATACCACCAATATCTATAGTGGTACTGGGTACCTCTGCCCTGATAATGATACCACCAATCTCTATAGTGGTACTGGGTACCTCTGCCCTGATAATCATACCACCAATCTCTATAGTGGTACTGAGTACCTCTGCCCTGATAATCATACAAACAGTCTCTATAGTGGACTCTACAGGCAGTGGAAGTGCTGAGTATTTCAGAGCTTTCAGGAGATTGAGTTTTCAGATAGTAGATGAGTCTATTAGCTATTATTGGGAGTTGCAGGGAGTTGCTGGGTAGGGCAGTTTCCCCATATAACCCTGACTGGGGCTATTAATAACTCCTCTAAAAGTCACTGAAGGCAGAGAAAGGGCAGATAATTATAGCAGCAGCCAAAGGGTAAAGTAGAACCTCTTCCCATCACTACCCGACCCCTCAATGTTTATATCCCCCCTTGTCTCACTCACATATACACTCACACTCATATATACACTCAGACTCATATATACACTCACACTCATATATACACTCACATATACACTCACACTCATATATACACTCACATATACACTCACACTCATATATACACTCACATTCAAATATACACTCACATATACACTCACACTCATACTTACATATACACTCACATATACACTAACATATACACTCATATATACACTCAGATATACACTCACACTCATACTTACATATACACTCACATATAAACTCACACTCATATATCATATATACACTCACACTCATACTTACATATACACTCACATATACACTCACATATACACTCACACTCACATATACACTCACATATACACTCACACTCACATATACATTCACATACACACACAAGGGCTGTTCCCTGTAGGAGAAAATAGGACTAAAGTTGTTCCTAAGGAGCGTTTAATGTTCTGTAAATAATACTGAGCTCTAATACTTCTGCCTCTTATGAAATGACAGTTCCATTGTCCTGTGGTTTCAGCAACTTTATCCTTCAATTCATTTCCACTTCTGCCCCACAACCTACCCAGTACCTGCTGATTTGCCCCTGAGCTCCCCAGTATCTACTGATCTGCCCCTGAGCTCCCCAGTATCTACTGATCTGCCCCTGAGCTCCCCAGTACCTACTGATCTGCCCCTGAGCTCCCCAGTATCTACTGATCTGCCCCTGAGCTCCCCAGTACCTACTGATCTGCTCCTGAGCTCCCCAGTACCTACTGATCTGCCCCTGAGCTCCCCAGTACCTACTGATCTGCCCCTGAGCTCCCCAGTATCTACTGATCTGCCCCTGAGCTCCCCAGTATCTACTGATCTACCCCTGAGCTCCCCAGTATCTACTGATCTGCCCCTGAGCTCCCCAGTATCTACTGATCTGTCCCTGAGCTCCCCAGTACCTGCTGATCTGCCCCTGAGCTCCCCAGTATCTACTGATCTGCCCCTGAGCTCCCCAGTACCTACTGATCTGCCCCTGAGCTCCCCAGTACCTGCTGATCTGCCCCTGAGCTCCCCAGTATCTACTGATCTGCCCCTGAGCTCCCCAGTATCTACTGATCTGCCCCTGAGCTCCCCAGTACCTACTGATCTGCCCCTGAGCTCCCCAGTACCTAATGATCTGCCCCTGAGCTCCCCAGTACCTACTGATCTGCCCCTGAGCTCCCCAGTACCTACTGATCTGCCCCTGAGCTCCCCAGTATCTACTGATCTGCCCCTGAGCTCCCCAGTACCTACTGATCTGCCCCTGAGCTCCCCAGTATCTACTGATCTGCCCCATAGCTCCCCAGTATCTACTAATCTGCCCCTGAGCTCCCCAGTATCTACTGATCTGCCCCTGAGCTCCCCAGTATCTACTGATCTGCCCCTGAGCTCCCCAGTATCTACTGATCTGTCCCTGAGCTCCCCAGCAACTGATCTGCCCCTGAGCTCCCCAGTACCTGCTGATCTGCCCCTGAGCTCCCCAGTACCTACTGATCTGTCCCTGAGCTCCCCAGCAACTGATCTGCCCCTGAGCTCCCCAGTATCTACTGATCTGCCCCTGAGCTCCCCAGTACCTACTGATCTGCCCCTGAGCTCCCCAGTATCTACTGATCTGCCCCTGAGCTCCCCAGTATCTACTGATCTGTCCCTGAGCTCCCCAGTACCTGCTGATCTGCCCCTGAGCTCCCCAGTATCTACTGATCTGTCCCTGAGCTCCCCAGCAACTGATCTGCCCCTGAGCTCCCCAGTATCTACTGATCTGCCCCTGAGCTCCCCAGTATCTACTGATCTGTCCCTGAGCTCCCCAGTACCTGCTGATCTGCCCCTGAGCTCCCCAGTATCTACTGATCTGTCCCTGAGCTCCCCAGCAACTGATCTGCCCCTGAGCTCCCCAGTATCTACTGATCTGCCCCTGAGCTCCCCAGTACCTACTGATCTGCCCCTGAGCTCCCCAGTATCTACTGATCTGCCCCTGAGCTCCCCAGTATCTACTGATCTGCCCCTGAGCTCCCCAGTACCTACTGATCTGCCCCTGAGCTCCCCAGTATCTACTGATCTGCCCCTGAGCTCCCCAGTATCTACTGATCTGTCCCTGAGCTCCCCAGCAACTGATCTGCCCCTGAGCTCCCCAGTATCTACTGATCTGCCCCTGAGCTCCCCAGTATCTACTGATCTGCCCCTGAGCTCCCCAGTATCTACTGATCTGCCCCTGAGCTCCCCAGTACCTACTGATCTGCCCCTGAGCTCCCCAGTATCTACTGATCTGCCCCTGAGCTCCCCAGTACCTGCTGATCTGCCCCTGAGCTCCCCAGTATCTACTGATCTGCCCCTGAGCTCCCCAGTATCTACTGATCTGTCCCTGAGCTCCCCAGTATCTACTGATCTGCCCCTGAGCTCCCCAGTATCTACTGATCTGCCCCTGAGCTCCCCAGTATCTACTGATCTGCCCCTGAGCTCCCCAGTACCTACTGATCTGCCCCTGAGCTCCCCAGTATCTACTGATCTGCCCCTGAGCTCCCCAGTACCTACTGATCTGCCCCTGAGCTCCCCAGTATCTACTGATCTGCCCCTGAGCTCCCCAGTATCTACTGATCTGTCCCTGAGCTCCCCAGCAACTGATCTGCCCCTGAGCTCCCCAGTATCTACTGATCTGCCCCTGAGCTCCCCAGTATCTACTGATCTGCCCCTGAGCTCCCCAGTATCTACTGATCTGCCCCTGAGCTCCCCAGTACCTACTGATCTGCCCCTGAGCTCCCCAGTATCTACTGATCTGCCCCTGAGCTCCCCAGTACCTGCTGATCTGCCCCTGAGCTCCCCAGTATCTACTGATCTGCCCCTGAGCTCCCCAGTATCTACTGATCTGTCCCTGAGCTCCCCAGTATCTACTGATCTGCCCCTGAGCTCCCCAGTATCTACTGATCTGTCCCTGAGCTCCCCAGTATCTACTGATCTGCCCCTGAGCTCCCCAGTATCTACTGATCTAACCTACAGTCTCCTGTGCCTATTGAGCTGCCATAGAGACTTACCTGTGTGCCAGAAGCTGAGTGGGTGCCTGTGGGTGCCTGTGGGTGCCCGGCTTTGCTTGCTGCCCTTTTTATAGGCTGAGGCCGCCTTTTAATTAGGAAGGGGCTGGAAGGAGGAGACACATGGGGTCCATCCATCATCCCATTTCCATTGTAAAGACCCTGCTGCCAGTTTGCCCTTTACCCTCCCAATCTGACTGCACAGACTGGAGACTGGAGACTGGGCTGTGGCACAGGTACAACCTCTACTGGGCAACTGGGCAACTGGG
Source organism: Xenopus petersii (assembly GCA_038501925.1). Taxonomy (NCBI): domain Eukaryota; kingdom Metazoa; phylum Chordata; class Amphibia; order Anura; family Pipidae; genus Xenopus; species Xenopus petersii. The sequence continues at coordinate 157,429,704 of CM076676.1, read as the reverse complement.
CAACTGGGCAACTGGGCAACTGGGCTTCAGCAGCAACAGCCATTAGTGATGCCTCCAATACACACAGGACACTAACACTCACTTACTAGATCCCTGCATTAAATCAATGTTTGGTGTGGGTGCATTAGGTCAGTGTCAGTGCCTGGTGTGGGTGCATTAGGGTGCTACAGTATTAGTGTTTGGCGTGGGTGCATTAGGGTGCTGCAAATATAATACACCTTCTCATGCACCCTTATTTACCTGATAGCACCCACACCCTTCCCTTGCCCCTCATTGTATGAAGTGTTCACCTTGTCCGACTCGTTACACTTTTGCTAAACAATGGGGTAAATATGTGGGACACAGGGGGTGCAGAGAAATCCCCAATGGTGCAATCGTGAGCCTCACTGAATGATAACTTGGCTGCACCCCCTGTTCTGGCTCAGGAACCTGTAAGATTAGGTGAGCAGTGACCCTTACATTGACATTTCTCTATGTCCTTCTCGTGGCACCACCAGCCCCCCCCCCTCTGGGCTCTCCGTGACCTTCTCAAAGGGCAACTCATTCTACTGTTACCCTTGTCCTTTACACGGGGCTGAGGAATGAGAAAGGAGGGGGCGACGCTCCCTGACCTTAAAGTAAGATAAATATAACTGACTGCACCTGCCCCCCTACTGTATCTCTGACACCCCTCAGCCCCTCCTCTTCCTCAGCCCCCGTCTTATACAACTGCCCCTTATCATATATGCACATAATGTAACTGTATAATATATAGGCACAAATATATATATTTATTATAACATATCCCCCTTAACTGTCTCTTCTCCAGTGTAACAATCCCAACTTGTCTTTCCCCATAACTGATCCCTTCCATTCCCTTTATCAGCTTAGTCACTCTTCTCTGTACTATCTCTATTTCATTACTGTCCCCCCTTATATATTTATATATAGTGATCATATCCCCCTCATATATTTATATATAGTGATCATATCCCCCTCATATATTTATATATAGTGATCATATCCCCCTTATATATTTATATATAGTAATCATATCCCCCTTATATATTTATATATAGTGATCATATCCCCTTATATATTTATATATAGTGATCATATCCCCTTATTTATTTATATATAGTGATCATATCCCCTTTTATATTTATATATAGTGATTATATCCCCTTATATATTTATATATAGTGATCATATCCCCTTACATATTTATATATAGTGATCATATCCCCTTATATATTTATATATAGTGATCATATCCCCCTTATATATTTATATATAGTGATCATATCCCCCTTATATATTTATATATAGTGATCATATCCCCCTTATATATTTATATATAGTGATCATATCCCCCTTATATATTTATATATAGTGATCATATCCCCCTTATATAATTATAGATAGTGATCATATCCCCTCATATATTTATATATAGTGATCATTTCCCCCTCATATATTTATATATAGTGATCATTTCCCCTTATATATTTACATATAGTGATCATATCCCCTTATATATTTACATATAGTGATCATATCCCCTTATATATTTATGTATAGTGATCATATCCCCCTTATATATTTATATATAGTGATCATATCCCCCTTATATATTTATATATAGTGATCATATCCCCCTTATATATTTATATATAGTGATCATATCCCCCTTCTATATTTATAGATAGTGATCATATCCCCTCATATATTTATATATAGTGATCATTTCCCCTTATATATTTATATATAGTGATCATATCCCCTTATATATTTATATATAATGATCATATCCCCTTATATATTTATAAATAGTGATCATATCCCCCTTATATATTTATATATAATGATCATATCCCCTTATATATTTATATATAGTGATCATATCCCCCTTATATATTTATATATAGTGATCATATCCCCCTTATATATTTATATATAGTGATCATATCCCCCTTATATATTTATATATAGTGATCATATCCCCCTTCTATATTTATAGATAGTGATCATATCCCCTCATATATTTATATATAGTGATCATTTCCCCCTTATATATTTATATATCGTGATCATATCCCCTTATATATTTACATATAGTGATCATATCCCCTTATATATTTATATATAGTGATCATATCCCCTTATATATTTATATATAGTGATCATATCCCCTTTTATATTTATATATAGTGATTATATCCCCTTATATATTTATATATAGTGATCATATCCCCTTATATATTTATATATAGTGATCATATCCCCTTATATATTTATATATAGTGATCATATCCCCTTATATATTTATATATAGTGATCATATCCCCCTTATATATTTATATATAGTGATCATATCCCCCTTATATATTTATATATAGTGATCATATCCCCCTTATATATTTATATATAGTGATCATATCCCCCTTATATATTTATAGATAGTGATCATATCCCCTCATATATTTATATATAGTGATCATTTCCCCCTCATATATTTATATATAGTGATCATTTCCCCTTATATATTTACATATAGTGATCATATCCCCTTATATATTTACATATAGTGATCATATCCCCTTATATATTTATGTATAGTGATCATATCCCCCTTATATATTTATATATAGTGATCATATCCCCCTTATATATTTATATATAGTGATCATATCCCCCTTATATATTTATATATAGTGATCATATCCCCCTTATATATTTATATATAGTGATCATATCCCCCTTCTATATTTATAGATAGTGATCATATCCCCTCATATATTTATATATAGTGATCATTTCCCCTTATATATTTATATATAGTGATCATATCCCCTTATATATTTACATATAGTGATCATATCCCCTTATATATTTATATATAATGATCATATCCCCTTATATATTTATAAATAGTGATCACATCCCCCTTATATATTTATATATAATGATCATATCCCCTTATATATTTATATATAGTGATCATATCCCCTTATATATTTATATATAGTGATCATATCCCCCTTATATATTTATATATAGTGATCATATCCCCCTTATATATTTATATATAGTGATCATATCCCCCTTCTATATTTATAGATAGTGATCATATCCCCTCATATATTTATATATAGTGATCATTTCCCCCTTATATATTTATATATCGTGATCATATCCCCTTATATATTTACATATAGTGATCATATCCCCTTATATATTTATATATAATGATCATATCCCCTTATATATTTATATATAGTGATCATATCCCCCTTATATATTTATATATAATGATCATATCCCCTTATATATTTATGTATAGTGGTCATATCCCCCTTATATATTTAAATATAGTGATCATATCCCCCTTATATATTTATATATAGTGATCATATCCCACTTATATATTTATATATAGGGATCATATCCCCCTTATATATTTATATATAGTGATCATATCCCCCTTATATATTTATATATAGGGATCATATCCCCCTTATATATTTATATATAATGATCATATCCCCCCTATATATTTATATTTAGTGATCATATCCCCTTATATATTTATACATAGTGATCATATCCCCCTTACATATTTATATATAGTGATCATATCCCCCTTATATATTTATATATAGTGATCATATCCCCCTTAACTGTCTCTTCTCCAGTGTAACCAATCCCAACTTGTCTTTCCCCATAACTGATCCCTTCCATTCCCTTTGTCAGCTTAGTCGCTCTTCTCTGTACTTTCTCTATTTCATTACTGTCCCCCCTTATATATTTATATATAGTGATCATATCCCCCACATATATTTATATATAGTGATCATATCCCCTTATATATTTATATACAGTGATCATATCCCTTTATATATTTTTATACAGTGATCATATCCCTTTATATATTTATATATAGTGATCATATCCCCCTTCTATATTTATAGATAGTGATCATATCCCCTCATATATTTATATATAGTGATCATTTCCCCCTTATATATTTATATAGTGATCATATCCCCCTTATATATTTATATATAGTGATCATATCCCCTTATATATTTATATATAGTGATCATATCCCCCTTATATATTTTTATATAGTGATCATATCCCCTTTATATATTTATATATAGTGATCATATCCCCCTTATATATTTATATATAGTGATCATATCCCCCTTCTATATTTATAGATAGTGATCATATCCCCTCATATATTTATATATAGTGATCATTTCCCCCTTATATATTTATATATAGTGATCATATCCCCTTATATATTTATATATAGTGATCATATCCCCTTATATATTTATATATAATGATCATATCCCCTTATATATTTATATATAGTGATCATATCCCCCCTTATATATTTATATATAATGATCATATCCCCTTATATATTTATATATAGTGATCATATCCCCCTTATATATTTATATATAGTGATCATATCCCTTTATATATTTATATATATAGTGATCATATCCCCCTTATATATTTATATATAGTGATCATATCCCCCTTATATATTTATATATAGTGATCATATCCCCTTATATATTTATCTATAGCGATCATATCCCCCTTATATATTTATATATAGTGATCATATCCCCTTATATATTTATCTATAGTGATCATATCCCACTTATATATTTATATATAGGGATCATATCCCCCTTATATATTTATATATAGTGATCATATCCCCCTTATATATTTATATATAGTGATCATATCCCCTTTATATATAGTGATCATATCCCTTATATATTATTATATATGAGTGATCATATCCCCTTAATATAGTGTATATATATAGGATCTATCCCCTTATATATTTTAGTGATATAGTGACTCAGATCCCCTAGATATTGTGATATATAGTGATCATATCCCCTTATATATTTATATATAGTGATCATATCCCCCTTATATACTTTATATATAGTGATCATATCCCCCTTATATATTTATATATAGTGATCATATCCCCTTATATATTTATATATAGTGATCATATCCCCCTTATATATTTATATATAGTGATCATATCCCCCTTATATATTTATATATAGTGATCATATCCCCCTTATATATTTATATATAGTGATCATATCCCCCTTATATATTTATATATAGTGATCATTATCCCCCTTATATATTTATATATAGTGATCATATCCCCCTTATATATTTATATATAGTGATCATATCCCCCTTATATATTTATATATAGTGATCATATCCCCCTTATATATTTATATATAGTGATCATATCCCCCTTATAATATTTATATATAGTGATCATATCCCCTTATAATATTTATATATAGTGATCATATCCCACTTATATATTTATATATAGTGATCATATCCCCCTTATATATTTATATATAGTGATCATATCCCCCTTATATATTTATATATAGTGATCATATCCCCTTATATATTTATATATAGTGATCATATCCCCTTATATATTTATATATAGTGATCATATCCCCCTTATATATTTATATATAGTGATCATATCCCCTTATATATTTATATATAAGTGATCATATCCCCCTTATATATTTATATATAGTGATCATATCCCCTTATATATTTATATATAAGTGATCATATCCCCTTATATATATTCATATATAGTGATCATATCCCCCTTATATATTTATATATAGTGATCATATCCCCTTATATATTTATATATAGTGATCATATCCCCCTTATATATTTATATATAGTGATCATATCCCCCTTATATATTTTATATATAGTGATCATATCCCCTCATATATTTATATATAGTGATCATATTCCCCTTATCATATTTATATAGTGATCATATCCCCCTTATATATTTATATATAGTGATCATATCCCCTTATATATTTATATATAGTGATCATATCCCCCTTATATATTTATATATAGTGATCATATCCCCTTTATATATTTTATATATAGTGATCATATCCCCCTTATATATTTATATATAGTGATCATATCCCCCTTCTATAATTTATAGATAGTGATCATATCCCCTCATATATTTATATATAGTGATCATTTCCCCCTTATATATTTATATATAGTGATCATATCCCCCTTATATATTTATATATAGTGATCATATCCCCTTATATATTTATATATAATGATCATATCCCCTTATATATTTATATATAGTGATCATATCCCCCTTATATATTTTATATAAATGATCATATCCCCTTATATATTTATATATAGTGATCATATCCCCTTATATATTTATATATAGTGATCATATCCCCTTATATATTTATATATAGTGATCATATCCCCTTATATATTTATATATAGTGATCATATCCCCCTTATATATTTATATATAGTGATCATATCCCCTTATATATTATATAATCTTTATTATATAGTGATCATATCCCCTTATATATTCATATATAGTGATCATATCCCCCTTATATATTTATATATAGTGATCATATCCCTTTATATATTTATATATAGTGATCATATCCCCTTATATATTTATATATAGTGATCATACTCCTTTAACTGTCTCTTCTCCAATGGTCACTATTACCCAGGGGTTCAATGACTTGCACATTTGCTATAAGTTCTGGCTCATTAGAGATCACTAGATCCAGTAGAACATTTTTTCTGGTTGGCTCCTCAACAACCTGTGCCATAAAATTGTCCTGTAACAGTTTATAAATTTGTTCCCATTAACTGATCTGGCAGTACTGTTGCTCCAGTCAATATCTGGGTAATTAAAATCCCCCATTATCCCCCAAACTAGCAGCCTTTTCTATTGTATCAGGAGCTTCGCCCCCTCCTCCTCACTTACCTTAGCGACCCCTATAATTAATTTGCTGCACTCTCTACAATCAGTGAAGAGCTCCACCCACAAAGCTTCAGCCAATCATTTCCACCAATCACTTCCTCCTCTATATTAGCTTTTAGATCCTGTTGAATAGACAGACCCAGGGGCACAATCAGGGGGCACAGGGGATACAGTTGTACTGGGGTCAGGCCTAAAGGGGGGCCCAGCTGTGCTGAACTTTATGAAATAACCAGGCCCCCCATGACAGTGTCGAAGCTGCCTCTTCTGAAGTTGTGAAATGACCTGAAGTCACAAAAGGAGCCGAAGTTGAAGTCCTGAAGCCGCGAGTTCAATTCTACTGATCACCAATGTGTGTTTTTGTTATTTTTGTAAACTCCTGGCCACCAATGTATTATTTTATTACTCTATAGGCCCCTGCCAAAAAATGTTGTTGTATGGGACCCCGTGATTTCTAATGGCAGCCCTGGACAGACCCCTCCTCCTTTTTTATTGCCCCTGCCCCCTCCCAAACAAAGTATATAAGTTGCACCACAATTTGGGGACATCAGTAAAGATGTGGCCCAGGAAGGTCCATGGAGGACTGGTTGGTTCTGATTGGGTGTGAGATGATCCAGAAGAGGAAAGAGATAATCCTATCACTGGAATAAAAGGAGGATTTTCTCATTGTGCCAATCAGGAACAGCCTTTAAAAGCCTTGTTGGCCCTCGGACCCTCAGGAGTTAAATACTCTAAATATCTCAGTGAGGCATTGACTGAAGCAATTTCAACGTGATGCCTAGTTACCTTTATATAGGGGGCCCAGTAAGTTCTACTCAGTCGCCGGCATTACTCACAGTAACCACTAGGTGGTGAGACAGCACAACAAAATCCAGCGGCTCCCCCCTCCTGTATAATGTCCTTGTTCTCTTACACAATATACCTACAGCCAGTCACACAGCACCCCCAGCACCACTATTCTATTGTGTGTATATTACTGATTAGGCCTCATGGCAGCTCCAATTAAAATGGTTTATTTCATAACACAATTGGTTCATCTCCTGTTGGGTGGGCGTGCCAGTTAAAGTGCCAGTTAAAGTGCCAGGTGAAGTGCCAGTTAAAGTGCCAGTTAAAGTGCCAGTTGAAGTGCCAGTTTAAGTGCCAGTTAAAGTGCCAGTTAAAATGTCAGTTGAAGTGCCAGTTGAAGTGCCAGTTAAAGTGCCAGTTAAAATGCCAGTTAAAGTGCCAGTTGAAGTGCCAGTTAAAGTGCCAGTTAAAATGTCAGTTGAAGTGCCAGTAGAAGTGCCAGTTAAAGTGTCAGTTAAAATGCCAGTTAAAGTGCCAGTAGAAGTGCCAGTTAAAGTGTCAGTTGAAGTGCCAGTAGAAGTGCCAGTTAAAGTGCCAGTAGAAGTGTCAGTTAAAGTGCCAGTTAAAGTGCCAGTTGAAGTGCCAGTTAAAGTGTCAGTTGAAGTGCCAGTAGAAGTGCCAGTTAAAGTGCCAGTAGAAGTGTCAGTTAAAGTGCCAGTTAAAGTGCCAGTTGAAATGCCAGTGTTCAGATCAGCAAGCAGGGATATCATGGGAAGCACTTAGTCACGTTAGAAGGCCTTTTGGGCTTGGGTTGTGGCAGTACCAGCAGTGCATGGGCCCCAAATTGTATCATATCTATAAGGGCAGCGGATGCCTAGGGAAGTCAGTTTCTACAGGAGAAGAGGGTGATTTAATAAACGTTCCCAAAGGGTGGGTAGTGCCCAGGCAACTAGTGTTATCACTGTCCAAATGGGGTATCTCAGTTGGCAATTGGAAGTGGCATTCAGTGGTGCTGAGCATGGGATATATATATACGTCACACCAATTCCTCCAGGGTCTGATATTGGCAGTTGCAGGTAGCGGCTCCGGCAGTTTGACTGCAGCTTTGGGTGCAACATATTGTCACAGAAGCTGTGCCCCACAATCAGGATTGGCCTAATTGTACCCACTCACTGGCTCTGCTATTGGCAGGAATTGCTGCAGTGTCAGCTTCCACCACAGGGGGGACTTCCCCCCAAACATTTGTCACATGGGTTTAACCCTTTCTGATACCAGCACTTACAGGAAAACTGGACTCTTGGGTTTCACTTTATATGGTCACAGAACAACCCCTCAGTGACTTCTAATATCCTTATCATTTACAGTAGGGGGTACATTATCCCTTATAATACATGAGTGATACTCAGAGTTCCCTGTATAACTCAGCCTGCAGCCTTGTGCCTTTATATGGTCACAGAACAACCCCTCAGTGACTTCTAATATCCTTATCATTTACAGTAGGGGGTACATTATCCCTTATAATACATGAGTGATACTCTGAGTTCCCTGTATAACTCAGCCTGCAGCCTTGTGTCTTTATATGGTCACAGAACAACCCCTCAGTGACTTCTAATATCCTTATCATTTACAGTAGGGGGTACATTATCCCTTATAATACATGAGTGATACTCAGAGTTCCCTGTATAACTCAGCCTGCAGCCTTGTGCCTTTATATGGTCACAGAACAACCCCTCAGTGACTTCTAATATCCTTATCATTTACAGTAGGGGGTACATTATCCCTTATAATACATGAGTGATACTCAGTTCCCTGTATAACTCAGCCTGCAGCCTTGTGCCTTTATATGGTCACAGAACAAGCCCTCTCTCTGATGTTGGGAGATGATGGTACAGCGCTACAGTACTTGTTGGCACTATGTGGATACAGGAGGCTGGTGGCTGTACAGACACATGTGAATATGATTACACTCTATACACCACCCTCCCCCACTCACTTCCCTTCTTCTTTTATCATCCCCCTCCCCATTTCCTCTCGCTCTTCCTCTTCTTCACATTTTATTTTCTCTCACTTCCAATTACAGCCCAGTCTGTGTGTGTCACCAGCTGAGCATGCTGGGAGCTGTAGTTGTATAAAGGGCAGAGGAGCAAGGAATGTGCCGATTATGTTGATCTGTTTGTGAGCAAAGCTTTGGCCCTTCAGTTGCCGATATCTGGGGCCCAGTAACACTGAGTGACAGATTTGCCCCTGCCCCGCCCATTATAGTTAAGCCCCGCCCTGTGTATAAAGGGAATATAAGTGAGACAATGAGAGAATGTGGGGCCCTACTGACATATACACTGGGCACAGCTCTGAATGTTTATTAAAGGGTTTATTTTGCATCATTTCCATTAGGAACAATTAAGATAATAAAGAGGAAGAGAAGATTAAGAGCAAAGAGGAAACAAAGTGAGTTTATAGAAAGGGATGTTACACAATGAGACCTTTTACACTGAAAGCCAAGTCTGAGCCAAGTCTGAGCCGGGTTCTAGCAATGTGCTAGCCAAGTCCTAGATAGGTTCTAGCCAGCTCCTAGCTATTTCTATATTTGGGACATTGATAAGATACATTATTTATAGGCAATAGGGGGAGTCACATACGCTTTATAGCGTGGGACTGTCTGTCTATAGTGTGGGACTGTCAGTCTATAGTGTGGGACTGTCTGTCTATAGTGTGGGACTGTCTCTCTATAGTGTGGGACTGTCTGTCTATAGTGTGGGACTGTCTGTCTATAGTGTGGGACTGTCTGTCTATAGTGTGGGACTGTCTCTCTATAGTGTGGGACTGTCAGTCTATAGTGTGGGACTGTCTGTCTATAGTGTGGGACTGTCTGTCTATAGCGTGGGACTGTCTCTCTATAGCGTGGTACTGTCTGTCTATAGTGTGGGACTGTCTCTCTATAGCGTGGGACTGTCTGTCTATAGTGTGGGACTGTCTCTTTATAGCGTGGGACTGTCTGTCTATAGTGTGGGACTGTCTCTCTATAGCGTGGGACTGTCTGTCTATAGTGTGGGACTGTCTGTCTATAGTGTGGGACTGTCTGTCTATAGCGTGGGACTGTCTCTCTATAGCGTGGGACTGTGTCTATAGTGTGGGACTGTCTCTTTATAGCGTGGGACTGTCTGTCTATAGTGTGGGACTGTCTCTCTATAGCGTGGGACTGTCTGTCTATAGCGTAAGACTGGAAAATTAGGAACGTATGAACGTAGGAAATCAGTAACATACGAACGTAGAAAATCAGGAAAGTAGGGAAACAGGAACATAGAAACATAGGAAATCAGGAACGTAGGAACCTAGGAAATCAGGAACATAGTAACGTATGAAGATAGGAAATCAGGAACGTAGGAAATCAGGAGCGTAGGAAATCAGGAGCATAGGAAATCAGGAAAGTAGGAAATCAGGAACATAGAAACATAGATATGTGCGATAAATAAAACTACACACTTTTGCAAAGACTCTCCAGACTTCCTTATTCTCTTACCTAACATAGAAACATAGTAAATCAGGAACATAGGAAATTAGGAACATAGAAACATAGGAAATCAGGAAAGTAGGAAAACAGGAACCTAGGAAATCAGGAATGTAGGAACCTAGGAAATCAGGAATGTAGGAACCTAGGAAATCAGGAACGTATGAAGATAGGAAATCAGGAGCATAGGAAATCAGGAAAGTAGGAACGTAGGAAATCAGGAACATAGGAAATCAGGAATGTAGGAAATCAGGAAAGTAGGAAAACAGGAACGTAGGAAATCAGGAAAGTAGGAAAACAGGAACATAGAAACAGGAAATCAGGAACGTAAGAACCTAGGAAATCAGGAACGTAGGAACGTATGAAGATAGAAAATCAGGAACGTAGGAAATCAGGAGTGTAGGAAATCAGGAAAGTAGGAAATCAGGAACATAGAAACATAGGAAATTAAGAACGTAGGAACCTAGGAAATCAGGAACGTAGTAATGTATAAAGATAGGAAATCAGGAACATAGGAAATCAGGAGCGTAGGAAATCAGGAGCGTAGGAAATCAGGAAAGTAGGAAATCAGGAACATAGAAACATAGGAAATCAGGAACGTAGGAAATCAGGAAAGTAGGAAAACAGGAACATAGAAACATAGGAAATCAGGAATGTAGGAACCTAGGAAATCATGAACGTATGAAGACAGGAAATCAGGAAAGTAGGAAATCAGGAACATAGAAACATAGGAAATCAGGAACGTAGGAAATCAGGAACGTAGGAAATCAGGAACATAGGAAATCAGGAACGTAGAAACATAGGAAATCAGGAACGTAGGAAATCAGGAAAATAGGAAATCAGGAACTTAGGAAATCAGGATGTGGGAGTTTAGTAGAGATGTGGGGCAGAGTCTATCAGGGGCTGAGTCTTTCGTGGATGGAGTCTATCAGGGGTGGAGTCTATCATGGGCGGAGTCTATCTGAGGTTCCAATGAGAGTAACAGGCATGAGAGCAGGAGTGGGACAGTCCATTGGACTCAGTAATGACTCTACCAGTCTGGGGGTGACAATATCTCATGTAACAAATCTATGGAATCATCTCTGTAAGTTTGGGGCATATGAGGCTGTGGGGGTGACTCAGGACCCCCCATATACACAGCTATTTGCCCCAGGGACAGTCAGGGTTACAGGGAATCCACAGCCGGTGAGACTCCCAATCACTCGTCATTCCTGACATTCCGACTCCTGACCAACAGGATCAGACACAGCGACACTATGATAGGAATGTCATTAACTGCCCCAATTACTCACAACTGACTCCCCTTAAGTTGCCCATAGATGTTGAGATTTTTAAAAGATCAGATCCTCATTGTGAGACCACGATCTTCTCAGAACGATTGTACGAATTGTCCATCAACTAAAAAGACCAATTTGGCAGGAAAACAAAGGGGAGCTGCTTGGCTCAGCAGACATACATATATTGCACTGGGAACGACAAAGATTTTTCACCCTGGCCCATCAATTTCCTGACAGATGTCGTCCTAAAAATCGTAAGATGTTCGATGGTTCGAATCCCACTAACCGCACGATAATTTTGAAGGATTGGTCGGACTTCCCTAAAATCGGTCACACACTCACTGTCACACACACTCACTCACTGTCACACACACTCACTCACTGTCACACACACTCACTCACTGTCACACACACTCACTCACTGTCACACACACTCACTCACTGTCACACACACTCACTGTTACACACACACTCACTGTCACACACACACTCACTGTCACACACACTCACTCACTGTCACACACACTCACTCACTGTCACACACACACACTCACTGTCACACACACACTCACTGTCACACACACTCACTCACTGTCACACACACTCACTCACTGTCACACACTCACTCACTGTCACACACACTCACTGTTACACACACTCACTGTCACACACACACTCACTCACTGTCACACACACTCACTGTCACACACTCACTCACTGTCACACACACACTCACTGTCACACACACACTCACTGTCATACACACACACACTGTCACACACTCACTGTCACACACACACTCACTGTCACACACACACTCACTGTCACACACACTCACTCACTGTCACACACACTCACTCACTGTCACACACACTCACTGTTACACACACACTCACTGTTACACACACACTCACTGTCACACACACACTCACTCACTGTCACACACACTCACTGTCACACACACACTCACTCACTGTCACACACACTCACTCACTGTCACACACACTCACTGTCACACACACTCACTCACTGTCACACACACACACTCACTGTCACACACACACTCACTGTCACACACACTCACTCACTGTCACACACACTCACTCACTGTCACACACTCACTCACTGTCACACACACTCACTGTTACACACACACTCACTGTCACACACACACTCACTGTCACACACACTCACTCACTGTCACACACACTCACTCACTGTCACACACTCACTCACTGTCACACACACTCACTGTTACACACACACTCACTGTCACACACACACTCACTGTCACACACACTCACTGTCACACACTCACTCACTGTCACACACACACTCACTGTCACACACACACTCACTGTCATACACACACACACTGTCACACACTCACTGTCACACACACACTCACTGTCACACACACACTCACTGTCATACACACACTCACTGTCATACACACACTCACTGTCACACTCACTGTCACACACACACTCACTGTCACACACACACTCACTGTCACACACTCACTGTCACTCACTCACTGTCATACACACACTCACTGTCACACACACACTCACTGTCATACACACACACACTGTCACACACACACACTCACTGTCACACACTCACTGTCACTCACTCACTGTCATACACACACTCACTGTCACACACACACTCACTGTCACACACACACACTGTCACACACACACACTCACTGTCACACACTCACTGTCACTCACTCACTGTCACACACACACTCACTGTCGCACACACACTCACTGTCATACACACACACACTGTCACACACTCACTGTCACACACACACTCACTGTCACACACACACACACTGTCACACACTCACTGTCACACCCACACTCACTGTCACACACACACTCACTGTCACACACTCACTGTCACTCACTCACTGTCATACACACACTCACTGTCACACACACACTCACTGTCATACACACACACACTGTCACACACTCACTGTCACACACACACTCACTGTCACACACACACTCACTGTCACACACTCACTCACTGTCACACACACACTCACTGTCACACACACACTCACTGTCATACACACACACACTGTCACACACTCACTGTCACACACACACTCACTGTCACACACACACTCACTGTCATACACACACTCACTGTCATACACACACTCACTGTCACACTCACTGTCACACACACACTCACTGTCACACACACACTCACTGTCACTCACTCACTGTCATACACACACTCACTGTCACACACACACTCACTGTCATACACACACACACTGTCACACACACACACTCACTGTCACACACTCACTGTCACTCACTCACTGTCATACACACACTCACTGTCACACACACACTCACTGTCACACACACACACTGTCACACACACACACTCACTGTCACACACTCACTGTCACTCACTCACTGTCACACACACACTCACTGTCACACACTCACTGTCACTCACTCACTGTCACACACACACTCACTGTCGCACACACACTCACTGTCATACACACACACACTGTCACACACTCACTGTCACACACACACTCACTGTCACACACACACTCACTGTCACACACACACACACTGTCACACACTCACTGTCACACACACTGTCACACACTCACTGTCATACACACACTCACTGTCACACACACACACTCACTGTCACACACACACACTGTCACACACACACACTCACTGTCACACACTCACTGTCACTCACTCACTGTCACACACACACTCACTGTCGCACACACACTCACTGTCATACACACACACACTGTCACACACTCACTGTCACACACACACTCACTGTCACACACACACACACTGTCACACACTCACTGTCACACACACACACACTGTCACACACACACACTCACTGTCACACACTCACTGTCACACACACACTCACTGTCACACACTCACTGTCACACACACACACTCACTGTCACACACACACACTCACTGTCACACACTCACTGTCACACACACACTCACTGTCACACACTCACTGTCACACACACACACTCACTGTCACACACACACTCACTGTCACACACTCACTGTCACACACACACACTCACTGTCACACACACACACACTGTCACACACACTCACTGTCACACACTCACTGTCACACACACACACACACTGTCACACACACTCACTGTCACACACTCACTGTCACACACACACACACTGTCACACACACTCACTGTCACATATAGTGCAGAGCATCATTGGTGCAAGTGATTGCGTGAATACCAAGCAGCTGTGTGTGTGTCTGTGATCAGCTCACTCCCCATGTTATACACAAAAACTCTCATTAACTCTATCAACCTCGTTCCACTCATGTACATGCACTCACACTCACACGGAGGATGTGCTGCAGTATAGAGTAGTGCAGAGTAGTGTAAGTAGTTACAGTGTAGCAGAAGGAGGAAGAGAGTGAAGTTACAGAGAAATAGAGGAAAGGAGAAGTTGCTATAGGGAAAGCCCAAGTAGCAGGAAGCTGGTAGTGACAGTGAGAGCCGCACAATAGGAAGCCATTAGCACCCCCACCCTGCATACTCGGCGCATTTCTATATTGATGTGTTTTCTCACACTTCTCAGCCAATCAGACTTCCTTCCTCTCTTGTGTCACACAAAACCCTGAGCCTGGATCACACGGGGCACATTTAGGGCAAGCGCATGGCAGCACTCATAGGAGCGAAACTGGCACATGGACCCCTCAATACAGAGCAACTCACTGATTGGCTGCTGTCTGATCACATGACACTCGCTGAAAACTGAAACCTGATCCATATTCCCTAATACTCACTCATGTCACAGGCTGGTCTATATTCCCTAATACTCACTCATGTCACAGGCTGGTCTATATTCCCTAATACTCACTCATGCCACTGCCAGGCTGGTCTATATTCCCTAATACTCACTCATGCAACTGCCAGGCTGGTCTATATTCCCTAATACTCACTCATGTCACTGCCAGGCTGGTCTATATTCCCTAATACTCACTCATGCAACTGCCAGGCTGGTCTATATTCCCTAATACTCACTCATGTCACTGCCAGGCTGGTCTATATTCCCTAATACTCACTCATGCCACTGCCAGGCTGGTCTATATTCCCTAATACTCACTCATGCAACTGCCAGGCTGGTCTATATTCCCTAATACTCACTCATGCCACTGCCAGGCTGGTCTATATTCCCTAATACTCACTCATGCAACTGCCAGGCTGGTCTATATTCCCTAATACTCACTCATGTCACTGCCAGGCTGGTCTATATTCCCTAATACTCACTCATGCAACTGCCAGGCTGGTCTATATTCCCTAATACTCACTCATGTCACTGCCAGGCTGGTCTATATTCCCTAATACTCACTCATGCCACAGGCTGGTCTATATTCCCTAATACTCACTCATGTCACTGCCAGGCTGGTCTATATTCCCTAATACTCACTCATGTCACAGGCTGGTCTATATTCCCTAATACTCACTCATGTCACTGCCAGGCTGGTCTATATTCCCTAATACTCACTCATGTCACTGCCAGGCTGGTCTATATTCCCTAATACTCACTCATGCAACTGCCAGGCTGGTCTATATTCCCTAATACTCACTCATGCCACTGCCAGGCTGGTCTATATTCCCTAATACTCACTCATGCCACAGGCTGGTCTATATTCCCTAATACTCACTCATGTCACTGCCAGGCTGGTCTATATTCCCTAATACTCACTCATGTCACAGGCTGGTCTATATTCCCTAATACTCACTCATGTCACTGCCAGGCTGGTCTATATTCCCTAATACTCACTCATGTCACAGGCTGGTCTATATTCCCTAATACTCACTCATGCCACTGCCAGGCTGGTCTATATTCCCTAATGCTCACTCATGCCACAGGCTGGTCTATATTCCCTAATACTCACTCATGCCACTGCCAGGCTGGTCTATATTCCCTAATACTCACTCATGTCACTGCCAGGCTGGTCTATATTCCCTAATACTCACTCATGCCACTGCCAGGCTGGTCTATATTCCCTAATACTCACTCATGCAACTGCCAGGCTGGTCTATATTCCCTAATACTCACTCATGTCACTGCCAGGCTGGTCTATATTCCCTAATACTCACTCATGCAACTGCCAGGCTGGTCTATATTCCCTAATACTCACTCATTCCACTGCCAGGCTGGTCTATATTCCCTAATACTCACTCATGTCACTGCCAGGCTGGTCTATATTCCCTAATACTCACTCATGTCACTGCCAGGCTGGTCTATATTCCCTAATACTCACTCATGCCACTGCCAGGCTGGTCTATATTCCCTAATACTCACTCATGCCACTGCCAGGCTGGTCTATATTCCCTAATACTCACTCATGCCACTGCCAGGCTGGTCTATATTCCCTAATACTCACTCATGTCACTGCCGGGCTGGTCTATATTCCCTGACACTCACTCATGCAACTGCCAGGCTGGTCTATATTCCCTAATACTCACTCATGCAACTGCCAGGCTGGTCTATATTCCCTAATACTCACTCATGCCACTGCCAGGCTGGTCTATATTCCCTAATACTCACTCATGCCACTGCCAGGCTGGTCTATATTCCCTAATACTCACTCATGCAACTGCCAGGCTGGTCCATATTCCCTAATACTCACTCATGCCACTGCCGGGCTGGTCTATATTCCCTGAGACTCACTCATGCAACTGCCAGGCTGGTCTATATTCCCTAATACTCACTCATGTCACTGCCAGGCTGGTCTATATTCCCTAATACTCACTCATGCAACTGCCAGGCTGGTCTATATTCCCTAATACTCACTCATGCCACTGCCAGGCTGGTCTATATTCCCTAATACTCACTCATGCAACTGCCAGGCTGGTCTATATTCCCTAATACTCACTCATGCCACTGCCAGGCTGGTCTATATTCCCTAATACTCACTCATGCAACTGCCGGGCTGGTCTATATTCCCTAATACTCACTCATGCCACTGCCAGGCTGGTCTATATTCCCTAATACTCACTCATGCCACTGCCAGGCTGGTCTATATTCCCTAATACTCACTCATGCAACTGCCAGGCTGGTCTATATTCCCTAATACTCACTCATGCCACTGCCGGGCTGGTCTATATTCCCTGAGACTCACTCATGCAACTGCCAGGCTGGTCTATATTCCCTAATAGTCACTCATGTCACTGCCAGGCTGGTCTATATTCCCTAATACTCACTCATGCAACTGCCAGGCTGGTCTATATTCCCTAATACTCACTCATGCCACTGCCAGGCTGGTCTATATTCCCTAATACTCACTCATGCAACTGCCGGGCTGGTCTATATTCCCTAATACTCACTCATGCCACTGCCAGGCTGGTCTATATTCCCTAATACTCACTCATGCCACTGCCAGGCTGGTCTATATTCCCTAATACTCACTCATGCAACTGCCAGGCTGGTCTATATTCCCTAATACTCACTCATGCCACTGCCGGGCTGGTCTATATTCCCTGAGACTCACTCATGCAACTGCCAGGCTGGTCTATATTCCCTAATACTCACTCATGTCACTGCCAGGCTGGTCTATATTCCCTAATACTCACTCATGCAACTGCCAGGCTGGTCTATATTCCCTAATACTCACTCATGCCACTGCCAGGCTGGTCTATATTCCCTAATACTCACTCATGCAACTGCCAGGCTGGTCTATATTCCCTAATACTCACTCATGCCACTGCCAGGCTGGTCTATATTCCCTAATACTCACTCATGCAACTGCCAGGCTGGTCTATATTCCCTAATACTCACTCATGCCACTGCCAGGCTGGTCTATATTCCCTAATACTCACTCATGTCACTGCCAGGCTGGTCTATATTCCCTAATACTCACTCATGTCACTGCCAGGCTGGTCTATATTCCCTAATACTCACTCATGCCACTGCCAGGCTGGTCTATATTCCCTAATACTCACTCATGCAACTGCCAGGCTGGTCTATATTCCCTAATACTCACTCATGTCACTGCCAGGCTGGTCTATATTCCCTAATACTCACTCATGTCACTGCCAGGCTGGTCTATATTCCCTAATACTCACTCATGCCACTGCCAGGCTGGTCTATATTCCCTAATACTCACTCATGCAACTGCCGGGCTGGTCTATATTCCCTGGCCACAGGCCCTGGTTGTAGAGGCAGGACTAATAGCCCAGAGCTGTGCCAGAGAATGTAAGAATAGTCCCAACTTGCCCCATCAGATATGAACAGGCTAGAACTTTCCCACGTGCCCCTGGGGCAACATGGGGGGTGGATAAGTCTTTGCTGCTGTAACTCGCTGCCCAACACAAACTTGCAGCAGATGCCAAATAGTGACCCTTCCCTGACTGCCGGTTCTGTTCCATACAGTCTTACAGCAGCCCAGTGAATGCTGGGAATGTATGTGTGTGGCTTGGCTCATAGGAGACAATTGATCTCATTGTGGGGTCTGTTCCCAGTTATCCCTAATGTGGGTCCAGAGCTCGAGTACAAAAGTAAATGGGTGCAGTGCATGTCTGTGCATGTCAATAGAGACCTATGGGTGGAGTTGCCATACTGCAGTTTGTTAGAGTGAGAAGTGGCTGACCCCTCACCCCCAGCACATAAGAGTCAGGATATAAAAGCCTTTCGCACATACAAACTGGGAGCAGAAAATACATTTTTGTTGATTGTCTCGTTTGTGTGTCAGAGACGTGAGGGGAACAAGTAACCACAGGTTTGTGTGAGCCACTAATATGCCCATATAAGGACCAGTCCCACAGACTGCAGCTCCTGCGGAAGGAAGTTGCCCGGCTGACAGATAAAGAAGTGCCGAGTATAACTTTAGTTTTGACTCCACTAAACGTCTCGCTGGGGCAAGAAACTGGGGTGAGGCCGGGATTAGGGTACAATCTGATTTCACCCCTCCCCCGGGTAAATGAGACGTCAGATGTGTCTGTTTCCACTGGGAGCCAGAGGGTTAAATGATACTGAAAACTCTGTCCTTTGGCCTCCAGTGACATCATGAGTCACTACCTGCCCCCCCCGAAACTGAGACCCTCCTGCACATGCAGCTAATATGCCCCTGAGACCCTCCTGCACATGCATCTAATATGCCCCTGAGACCCTCCTGCACATGCAGCTAATCTGACCCCTGAGAGTGAGACCCTCCTGCACATGCATCTAATATGCCCCTGAGACCCTCCTGCACATGCATCTAATATGCCCCTGAGACCCTCCTGCACATGCAGCTAATCTGACCCCTGAGAGTGAGACCCTCCTGCACATGCATCTAATATGCCCCTGAGACCCTCCTGCACATGCATCTAATATGCCCCTGAGACCCTCCTGCACATGCAGCTAATCTGACCCCTGAGACCCTCCTGCACATGCATTTATTCTGGCCCCCCAGCCTGGGCAGAGCTGGACTGAGCCGGTAACTGAGGCTGTGAAATAGACCAATAGAAAGCAGTGGCCTATGAGGGCTCAGCAGGACCCTGGGTCAGTTACTCAGAGGCCCCATTAGTCAGGGTTGCCGGGTTGGCAGTTTTACATCCAAATTGGGCTACTAATTTAAAGCCCAGGCGGGTTTGAAAGTACAAACTAGCTAAGGTACAGATTTGGTCTACTTTTTGGGCCTATGGCTGGTTTGTACCAGCCAAACTTATTTCTTGCCCTAATGTGCCAAGCCTGGGTCTCCCAGTGCATGTTGGGTAATGTAGTTTTTGTGTAACAATTTGCCAAGTCTAATGTAAGACTAAAATACCCAGTGGGACTGACTTGTGTAGGAGTCAGGCGTTACAAGATTTTGGGCTCTGAACCCCAGTCTCCCGTCACTCTCACATTTTCCACCGACTTTCCACAATTTCAGACAATTTTGGGGCAAAAATCTGTTGACCACTAAAATATTGAGAGGTTGAGCTGTTTTACCAATATTTAATGAAATTGTATTTGTATTAGGGACCCCTATATCTCCTGGGCCCCCTCTGATGAATCTGTCCATTTTACTTCATAGGAACATTTGCAATTGAAAAAGGTGTATTTTCACATATATTCATTTATTTTGGCTATATTTTCACTGCACGTATTGGGCTATTTTGGGCTACTCTTGGCTAGTTTGGACTGTTTTGTAGCCGACTTTGGCTGGTTTTGAATATTAGACCTGACAACCCTGACTGACACCTTTATAATGTGAGGCCACAGGGAGTTGTGTGTGGCAGCCTGGCAGGGAGTTTTGAGGCAGGGAGTTGTGTTTGGCAGGGAGTTGAGTTGTGTGTGGCAGGGAGTTGTGAGGCAGGGAGTTGTGTGTGGCAGCCTGGCAGGGAGTTGTGAGGCAGGGAGTTGTGTTTGGCAGGGAGTTGTTGAGTTGTGTGTGGCAGGGAGTTGTGAGGCAGGGAGTTGTGTGTGGCAGCCTGGCAGGGAGTTGTGAGGCAGGGAGTTGTGTGTGGCAGCCTGGCAGGGAGTTGTGAGGCAGGGAGTTGTTTGTGGCAGCCTGGCAGGGAGTTGTGTGTGGCAGCCTGGCAGGGAGTTGTGTGTGGCAGCCTGGCAGGAGTTGTTGAGTTGTGTGAGGCAGTGAGTTGTGAGGCAGGCAGTTGAACACTAGTTGATGATAAGCACCAGACAGTTCAGTAACCCCCCCAATATGTGCTAATGGTACAGGCCGGCACACACAGTTTACTCAATCACACCCACACCCCGGGTAAAGAGCTTCTAAGTTTTTAGCTGCTGCAGGGCGCATGCGCTAGAGAGACGGCTTGTGTATATATATATATATATATATATATATATATATATATATATATATATATAGCACCACAAAGCAGCCAACTCATCTTGCTTGCGCGTGCGCATTAATGAGGATTACCAGTGCGCGTGCGGAGTACCCTAGTCACAATTTCTAAATATGTCTTAAGCGCAGGCGCGTTCTGTCTTCTCGGCCGCACCCAGAGCAAACGCATGCGCACTCGCGTTCATAGCCACGCCCCCTCTTCTTGACTCCCGGCGTCGCGCGCTATATAAGGGCGTGGCCAGGCCGAAAAAGGTTCCACTCGCGCGTCCTCTCAGCACCCGGTGTCTGTTCCGCTCTCAGTCCGGTCCCTCCGCGAGTTCAGCAGCAGAAATGTCCGGCTGGAATGGATATGTCGATAATCTGACGTGTGACAAGTGCAGGAGGCGTGTATTTGTGGCTACAAGGGAACCCCGTCTGTCTGGGCCTGCACCGCCGGAGGAACCTTCAACAACATCACGGTCAGTGTCACGGGCCCCTCCTGGGCCAATAACGAGCTGCCCGTCATAGGGGGCCTTCTCCCAGCTGCGCCCGTTACTTGTACAATGTGGCCTGTCAGTTCAGTACTGATTGGCTGCGACCTCTGTCTGTCACACTCCTACTTGCCTAAAGCAGCCAATGGGACACGCTCTCATCCTATGGGCTGGTCTTCTTGTGCCCCTCAGCCTGTGGCCCTGCACTAACTCCTCCCCATGGGCCCTAGTGCTAGTCTTCTTGCAGAAAGTAAACCTGTAGTGACTGAGGGGGGGGGGGGGGGAAGGAGTAAACCTGTAGGGACTGAGGGAGAAGGAGTAAACCTGTAGTGACTGAGGGGGGGGGGAAGGAGTAAACCTGTAGTGACTGAGGGGGGGGGAAGGAGTAAACTGTAGTGACTGGGGGGGGGGGGGGGAAGGAGTAAACCTGTAGTGACTGAGGGGGGGGGGGAAGGAGTAAACCTGTAGTGACTGAGGGGGGGGGAAGGAGTAAACTGTAGTGACTGAGGGAGGGGGGGAAGGAGTAAACCTGTAGTGACTGGAGGGGGGGGGGGAAGGAGTAAACCTGTAGGGACTGAGGGGAGAAGGAGTAACCTGTAGTGACTGAGGGGGGGGGGGGAAGGAGTAAACCTGTAGTGACTGAGGGGGGGGAAGGAGGTAAACCTGTAGTGACTGGGGGGGGGGAAGGAGTAAACCTGTAGTGACTGAGGGGGGGGGGAAGAGTAAACCTGTAGTGACTGAGGGGGGGGGGAAGGAGTAAACCTGTAGTGACTGAGGGAGGGGGGGGAAGGAGTAAACCTGTAGTGACTGGAGGGGGGGGGGAAGGAGTAAACCTGTAGTGACTGAGGGGGGGGGGGGGAAGAGTAAACCTGTAGTGACTGTGGGGGGGGGAAGGAGTAAACCTGTAGTGACTGAGGGGGGGGGGAAGGAGTAAACCTGTAGTGACTGAGGGGGGGGGGAAGGAGTAAACCTGTAGTGACTGAGGGGGGGGGGGAAGGAGTAAACCTGTAGTGACTGAGGGGGGGGGGAAGGAGTAAACCTGTAGTGGACTGAGGGGGGGGAGGAGTAAACCTGTAGTGACTGAGGGCGGGGGGGAAGGAGTAAACCTGTAGTGACTATGGTGGGGGGGGGGGGAAAGAAGTAAACCTGTAGTGTCCATCCCCATGTCCTGGCTACACAATTAAATGGTGAAGAGATTGGGGGGAATGTGGGGAGAGCAGTGACCTGTAGGAAGTGCTGAATGGAAAGTGAAAGTAATTGCCTAAGGCATAGAGGAGGGGCAGACAATTATTGATGACAGCTGAGATTTTGAAATGAACTTACAACAGTATGAATGACAAGTCCATGTATTATAATATTCTACAGCTTTTTGTGTGTGAGATTAGTACAGGTCACATGTCTGTCGTTATACTGCCCCGTCTCAGATATTGGCACAGCTAATGTAACACGTGTGTGATGGGCGGGGCATCGGTATACAGGAGCAGCTTCCCATTGGCACATGGCTCATATCAAGTGGTGAGTTGGTTGCCCAGTGTAGGAACTACCATTAGTGAGATGTGTGGGGCTTCTGTCACTGAGGGGTTAAACACAACTTCCTGTTGCTCAGCATTAAATAGGACACAAGTTTTAGGGGTGCTGGGAGAGGAAGTGAGCTGCTATTGGCTTGTGTTTAGGCAGCTCCACCTCTTCCTGTCTGCTAGTGGGTGGGCAGGGATCCTCTGGTTAAATGGGGTCCCAGGCATGTGCTTCATTCTGTCTCTAGGGGGTGCTGGTGTAAACTGACCAGACTTCTGCCTCTGTGCCTTTAATGGGGTTGTTCTCATTCCAAACACTTTATTCAGTTGTTTTCAGATTGTTCCCCAGAAATCAAGACTTTCCATTATTTTATTTATTTTTACAGTTTTTTTTTTTTCCAAAATCTAAGTTTGAAGTTGAACGTTGGGGTCTCTGGTGTTTGAGTCAGCTCAGTAATTCAGGTGCAGATACAATTTTACTACACTGAGTTGATCCATTTCTCAGCAGCATCTCTGGAGTATCAGTAACTATTGTATCAATTCTAACAGCTGCCTGTAATGAAACCCAGGGATTCGAGATAAGAAATCTATCAATTTAGAACAGTTTATAGGGTCGGCGACCCTTCCCAGAGCTGCTTTAGAAGGTGAAAAGGGACACTTTCTATGTGTTTTTCTAATATTGAAGTGTAAAGTAATTGGGAAACATCTTTAGCTGCTTTGTACTTGCTGCAATGTTGCTACTGGCCGCCGCTTGCACGGCTACTGCTGAATCTGCTGTGGGTTTGGCCCCGGCCTCTCAGCTGCTTCCCATGTGGAACAAAATGGAGGAGACTATGGACACAAACACTTCTGGCCGAAAAAGGAGACAAAGTGGAGAGCGGAATGAGCTGAATATTTATATATTGGGAGGACTCCCGTCCCGCTCACTAATGGGCCCCACATGTGGGACTTCAACTTATTAACTCTCTGCCCCTCCAGCTGTACAACTACAACTCCCAGAATCCTTACTGGGGACTGACTCTCAGTAGGGATTTTGCTGGGCACCGGTGTCACTAGAGACGGCAAAGCACTGACCATGGGGCCCCTATATCGGCCTGGTACATGGGGCTCTTGGGCTAATTCTGGGCATGTCTGGCTACTCTGCTCTACACAATGTTCTTCGGGGGAGTTGCCCTGTTGGTTATAAACCTGGGGGGGGGTCTCAGACTTTAGGGAGAGGGTGACGGGAGTAAGTGCAGGTCAGTGAGTTTACTAACAAAGGATCCTGGTTGCTCTTGTGGGGGTGTCCCAGTGTAACTTGAGGTGCAGACACTCCTGCTCATTCATTGGTGCTAATGTCAAAGGGGAAGTTTACCTGTGATTTAATGTCGTTTCCATTCCTGCTCTTCCCTCTCCCCCTGGCTGGAGTTGTCCAGTTCCACTTCTGTCCCTCTCCTGTTCCCCCCCCCCCCATACATCGGTTTCTTTCCCTGCCCCCTCCCACCAATCCCTGTACGTCTGATACTCTGGTTAAAGCTGTTGGGATTGTTGTGCCGCAGTGCATGCTGGGTACAGTAGTTCCGGTGATGACTAGCAAGTGTATATAATACATATGTGCCCTGCTGCCATATAGACAATAGATTGCTGCTCCCATAATGCATTGCAGCACCAGCTGGTGGGTCAAAGGTCAGAGCCTTGTGCTGAACTGTGTGCCCATAAGCTCCTCCCTCTCTCTATGCAGCCATAAAGCATTATTATTATTATTATTATTATTATTATTATTATTATTATGGAATTGGTACTGTCAGTCCATCAGTTCAGCACCTGGGGCCCCTCCCACTCTTACTGTTAAAGGGACAGTACTGGAAACTGTACAGGGATCCGGCCAGCACCAGTCTGTAGCACCAGTACATTCTATATTGCTCCATAAGTGCAGTTGGAGCAGCAGACTGGGTGGGGTTAGAGCATTTAATAGGGTGGCTAGGGTCAGACAAGTGCTAATAGCCCAATAACTGTGGCGTTTGTAGGGCGCCCCACCCTCGGCTCACACCCTGTTGGCTTAGGTGTGACACTGGGACTTTGTTACAAGGGAACAATGACTTTATTGATGCCATGGCGATAGACTCCCGCCTCTTACTGACATGCAAGTGTTTTTTGCACAAACTACTTCCTGTTTTGTACATTAAAGTTTCCTTGCACAGGAAGTGACTGTTGCAGTGGATGTGCCTGTGTAATGGGGTGCTGGGATTGGCTACACACAGGAGTTGTTGGTACATGTTCCAGCTCCTTGTTTAGGGTTTGTTGTACTGAGTGACATAAAGTGCAGGTATGAGTGGCCCCGGGGCCAGTGGCTCTGTACTTGCCTGTTCCTTTCCTAAGGGCTGAATGAGTGGGTGCTGCACCCGTGTGAGGGTGGGTGGGTGCTGCTCGTGGCAAGTACATTCCAGCACAGGAGCAGCAGCTGTTTGTGTTCATGTCTCTGGATGGGGGCCAGAAGGGGCCCTGTTGTATCTTGCAAAGGGGGGGGTCACATGCTCCACATTCCTGAGACATGATTGGGCGAGTACACCAGCTCTGCACCCCCAGCCTTATCCTCACATGGAGGCCCCGAGCTCTCAACTACGAATGTGTCTCCACCACTGGATCACTGGCTCCCCTCAGCCTTGTCACACGCGTGTTATCGCTGCTCCCCTCAGCCTTGTCACACGCGTGTTATCGCTGCTCCCCTCAGCCTTGTCACACGCGTGTTATCGCTGCTCCCCTCAGCCTTGTCACACGCGTGTTATCGCTGCTCCACTCAGCCTTGTCACACGTGTGCCACACACATGGGCAGAGCCAAGCAGCCAGAGTGCCAGTTCTTGTTGCCATGGTGATTGGCAGTAGTCTCACTGTGGCTTAATTACCCAGCATGCACAGTGAGCATAGTTAACCCTTACAAATGAGGGTTCTGGGGGGATGATATTTACATAATGTTGTGACGGGCAGTTTGCTGTGACTAGTGCCCCTTGGGGTGAGGTGCCAGTACTGACGGTTGCCCTTTTGCCCCCGCAGGCCAGTGAGATCAGCGCGTTGGTGTCGGAGAACAGAGAGAAGCTGTTTGTGAATGGGTTAACACTGGCCGGGATGAGGTGCTCCGTGCTCAGGGACGAGTTTGCTGTGGCCGACAATCAGGTGATGGATCTGAGAACCAAGAACCCCAATGGGCCCACATTTAACATCTCCATCTGCAAAACTGAACAAGGTAATGGCATTGGGGGTGTGGCTGTGCAGGGGGCGGGACTTGGTGCTTGAGCTCACACTCACTCTTGTGTTCCTTTCACAGCTCTGGTCATTGTCATGGGGAAGGCCGAGGTGCACGGGGGGTGTCTGAACAAGAAAGTGTTTGACATGGGCAAGTACCTGAGATGTTCGGGCTACTGATCTCCCCCCTCCCCCCGTTACTGATACATTCACCTGTTCAGCTGCCAACGTCGGACCAACGGATTCCCCCCCCACACCTTATTTTTCATTCCCATGTTTTGTTTTTTAATGGCCTCTTCTCGCTGCCCCTCCCGCTGTCACCAGAATGAATGGAAATTTTTCAGGGAAACAAATTTATATCTGATTTAAAGAAAAATAAAGTCTGCTGTATACAGTCGTGTTGGTGTGCGGCGTTGGGGGGGCCAGCCTGTAACTGGGGGTTCAGCAACATTAGACTCGTGTAGATAAAATGTCTCTCTACGTGCAGGGTGGGGGCCAGAGTCAGTTCTTCTGCGACATTATCACAATAACACTGGGGAAATAACCAGGATTCACTTCTGGATTCAGCCGAATCCTTGTGCCTGGCCAAACTGAATCCTAATTTGCATATGCAAATAAGGGGTGGGATGGGAATCGCATGACCTTTTGTCACAAAACAAGTACAATTTCCCCCCCCCCCAACTTGTTTATATGCAAATTAGGATTCGGATCAGTATTCAGCCAAATCTTTTGCGAAGGGTTTGGCCGAATCCAAAATAGTGGATTAGGTGCACCCCTACAATATATCCAATTGGGATCCTCCGTCTCCTGTAACAACTAGTTAGTGGAACTGCACATAGAACCCCCGTCCTGCAGGAAGGCTTGTGGGAGGGGCTTGAGGCACAGATCACATGCTACTGCTCCCCCTATAATCACTTCAGGCCCAGGTGAGACTAGTTGCCCTGTGTTTGGGAAAGCCCAAGCCATTGGTCACTTTCTGGGCACAGGAAGTCATATACTTAATCTGGGGGGACTGGAAATGTTAATATCACTTGGGGTGGGGCTGATAATTAGGGATCCACCGAATCCAGGATTTGGTTTGGGATTCAGTGTTTTTCAGCAGGATTCAGATTCAGCAGAACCCTTCTGCCCAGCCAAAACATTCTAATTTGCTTATGCAAATTAGAGGCTGGGAAAATCACGTGACTTTCTGTCATGAAACAAGGAAGTAAAGTCCCCCCCCCCCCCATACAGTGGTGTGCAAAACTATTTGCCCCCTTCCTGATTTCTTATTCTTTTGCATGTTTGTCACACTTAAATGTTTCTGCTCATCAAAAACCGTTAACTATTAGTCAAAGATAACATAATTGAACACAAAATGCAGTTTTTAAATGAAGGTTTACGTTATTAAGGGAGAAAAAAAAACTCCAAATCTACATGGGCCTGTGTGAAAAAGTGATTGCCCCCCTTGTTAAAAAATAACTTAACTGTGGTTTATCCCACCTGAGTTCAATTGCAAAGGTTATAAAGTCATTTCTAAAGCTTTGGGACTCCAGCGAACCACAGTGAGATCCATTATCCACAAATGGCAAAAACATGGGACAGTGGTGAACCTTCCCAGGAGTGGCCGGCCGACCAAAATTACCCCAAGAGCGCAGAGACAACTCATCCGAGAGGCCACAAAAGACCCCAGGACAACATCTAAAGAACTGCAGGCCTCACTTGCCTCAATTAAGGTCAGTGTTCACGACTCCACCATAAGAAAGAGACTGGGCAAAAACGGCCTGCATGGCACATTTCCAAGGCGCAAACCACTTTTAAGCAAAAAGAACATTAAGGCTCGTCTCAATTTTGCTAAAAAACATCTCAATGATTGCCAAGACTTTTGGGAAAATACCTTGTGGACCGACGAGACAAAAGTGGAACTTTTTGGAAGGTGCGCGTCCCGTTACATCTGGCGTAAAAGTAACACAGCATTTCAGAAAAAGAACATCATACCAACAGTAAAATATGGTGGTGGTAGTGTGATGGTCTGGGCTTGTTTTGCTGCTTCAGGACCTGGAAGACTTGCTGTGATAGATGGAACCATGAATTCTACTGTCTACCAAAAAATCCTGAAGGAGAATGTCCGGCCATCTGTTCCTCAACTCAAGCTGAAGCGATCTTGGGTGCTGCAGCAGGACAATGACCCAAAACACACCAGCAAATCCACCTCTGAATGGCTGAAGAAAAACAAAATGAAGACTTTGGAGTGGCCTAGTCAAAGTCCTGACCTGAATCCTATTGAGATGTTGTGGCATGACCTTAAAAAGGCGGTTCATGCTAGAAAACCCTCAAATAAAGCTGAATTACAACAATACTGCAAAGATGAGTGGGCCAAAATTCCTCCAGAGCGCTGTAAAAGACTCGTTGCAAGTTATCGCCAACGCTTGATTGCAGTTATTGCTGCTAAGGGGGGCCCAACCAGTTATTAGGTTCAGGGGGCAATTACTTTTTCACACATGAAAATGTAGATTTGGATTTCTTTTCTCCCTAAATAATAAAAACCCTCATTTAAAAACTGCATTTCGTGTTTACTTGTGTTATCTTTGACTAATAGTTAAATGTGTTTGATGATCAGAAACATTTTGTGTGACAAACATGCAAAAGAATAAGAAATCAGGAAGGGGGCAAATAGTTTTGCACACCACTGTATCTCTAACTTGCATATGTAAATTAGGTTTCGGTATTCG
Source organism: Xenopus petersii (assembly GCA_038501925.1). Lineage (NCBI taxonomy): Eukaryota > Metazoa > Chordata > Amphibia > Anura > Pipidae > Xenopus > Xenopus petersii. The sequence continues at coordinate 157,399,505 of CM076676.1, read as the reverse complement.
GCCGAATCTTTCTCAAAGGATTCAGGGGTTCGGCCGAATCCAAAATAGTGGGTTCAGTGTATCCTTAAAGAGAATATAAAGTAGGATTCCTAAGATAAAAGCTGGGCCCAACCCCCACTGCTCTTGTCTTAACTCCTCCCTTTTTAGGGCTGCATTGGGGCAGGTGATGGGGGGGCTGCACATAGGAGCACCTGTCGCCCTTCTTGGTCATTGTTAAAGGGCTATGGGTGCTCCTATAATTTGGGCACCTCCAGGCTCATGAGGAGACGACTCAATCCACAGACCGCTCATCCCTATTGGTCAGTTCAGTTGCAGGCGCAGCCAATTAGGCATGAGATGTTGGTAAGGCTACTGGCGCCTTGATGGGATGAGCCCAGTTGGCCAATAAGTGCCCGGCCCTGGTCAGTGCATGTAAGGTGCTAGTAGAACTAACATTCCCACAGTCCTGCCCAGATCCAGACTGACCACTAAACAGAGACATGACCTGCAGGTGTGACAGTTGCGTCCCCCCATTAGCTCCAGGGGTAACTGAATGTAAAGATAAAATAACGAGGGACGGGGCCTAATTACCTGGGCGCTATACAAAGCACATGGGGTGGGTGGGGCATGTGGAAATTCCCTTTAATAAACAGACACAAATGTGGAATGATCATTAATGGAACAGGAAAGATCACATTTCTCTCCGGCTGCCACAAAGGGGGAGAAGAAAGTGGCAGTTTGGAAATTCAGGTGCTGCCCCAGGTTAATGATATTATGAAAGGAAGGAGGGGGCAGTTAAAGTGCTGTCATTAATACAACTTGTTACTGAACTACAACTCCCAGCTCACTGTTCCCACTCGCCCCATATATGGGTATTGAGTATTTCTCTAGTCCCTCTGCTGGTGATTCCCTGGAACTGCACCAATGCCCAGGGCCTGTGTTTATATCAAGGAGTCACATGAACTCTACTCAGAATGACTTGTACAAGATCTTGCTGAACTTTAATACCCAGGCATGTCCCAGCAGCCCCTACTGAGCGTGCTCCCTGAGTGTTACTAACGTCTGTTCCATAGCAACTGTTACATGAGTTGCTCACTGCCTGTTCCAATGAATACATTGCATGCGCCAGTTGTAGAACCCCAATTCTTTGCATGGACATTTCTGTATGTAGCACTGGAATATGACCTGGGTGTGGCCTATTTGTACATTAGTGTAGGGTAGAAGTAGTGGTGGGTCCAGAGGAAGGAGCACCCACACATTCTAGTTGGAAGACTGGCAGCAGGTTTGAGTACCCATGGACAGTGAGGGTGTCCTCTCATTCTTATTATACTCACAGGATTCATATGTGTTAGTAAAGGGGAACTACACCCTAACATGTCGGTTATATCTCTCTCTGATTCTGAGACAAGTAGTTCATTCTCTGTCTGTTCATCAGCTACCTGGCTTCTACAACACAGTTTCAAGAGTCAGAAGCAGCAGTGCAGTAGACATAAACATCCAGGAAGACACTGCTTTGAGTAGTAATGAGGGGCGACTGTCAGGCTGAATATGCTTTGTATACTGACAGACTGGGGCTTCAGTGATTCCTACAATCAGATCTTTGCGTCTATGGCCAGCTGAAGAGTGCTGTCAAGTTACCCTTAAGAGACAAACATCTGGGTCTGTTATTTATGGGTTAATTTTAGGTTCCCGTGTACATTAAGAGCAGAGGATTGTGGGAGCTCACGGGTGGGTAGATACACAGAGACCCCCAGACACAAGACGGAGTAAGAAGAACGAGGCCGAGGATTATTAGTAAGGAAAGTCTTTATATAAAAGCTGTACAGGGGCTCATAGGGTACAGACCCACTGCTGCTGCAACTGCCACATTCACATTCCTCTCATGTACAATTCAGTGCCAGTCCTAGAGCTGCAACCGATCTGTGAAACAAACATGAGCTCTTTCCCCCGTCTCATTAATAACCAGGATCAGCCCAGTATTAGCCAATGAGGAAGCAGGGGGAGGGGATTAACCAGTCACATGAGGCACAGAGGGATTGTGGGAAAGGTGAGAAGGATTATGGGAGCCCCCGGAGTCACAGAATACAAATCATTGTCCCAGTGGGGGGTGCAGATCATACGAGTGATCCAACTGTGGCCAGGATTCTGGGAAAGGCCACATCACACAATGATACCAGTAGCAGCCACTGACTCCTCCTCCTCCAGGGCACGGGGGGACTCCTCCATGCTGCCAAAAGAGGGTGCGGGGCGGAGTAGGGGGGTGCGCTCATCATCACCTTCACCCTCCTGTTCACCATTAGTCACATTCCCATCAGTATCAGAGTCCGAGTCTGAGGGGAAAACTCTGTTCTTACATACCGGGCAGCTCTTCTTGGTCTTGGTCAGCCAGGGATCCACACAGCTGCTGTGATAGGCTGAAACGGCACAGAATAAGGGCCAATGAAATGGCCTGACCCATTATAAGTAAGTCTGTCCCTCCCCCTGCAGGGTGATACAGTGATACAGACAGGAGAGTCCCTCCCCCTGCAGGGTGATACAGTGACACAGACAGGAGAGTCCCTCCCCCTGCAGGGTGATACAGTGACACAGACAGGAGAGTCCCTCCCCCTGCAGGGTGATACAGTGACACAGAAAGAAAGTTCCGCCCCCTGCAGGGTGATACAGTGACACAGACAGGAAAGTCACGCCCCTTATAGGGTGACATTTACAATACATTACAGACAGTTACCATGAGAGCAGGGGAGCACCCGTAGTTTGTCACCCTCCTCATACTCCTCCAGACAGATAGCACACACATCATAATGGTCCCCTGGGAGGGAGAGAGAGAGAGAAGGGCTCATTGAGGGAAATTAGTTTGGGGCAAGGGGCGGGGCATTACACAAGCCCAGGACTTTCCATATGAAACTCGGGGGAATTTTGCACTGAATGCAGTTGCCATAGTTACCCCATGTTGTGTCCCGCCCATAAGACACTAGAGAGGCCAAACAATAGAAAGTTCAGTATAAGGGGCAAGTGAATCCCAACCAGTAAAGAACCAACAGAAAGTGATCTGGGCTCAGTGTTACGCCTATAACACACCCATTCACTATGAAATGACCCCTAGTGGCCAGAGTTGGATAATGCAATAGTCTGGCCATAACTCATCCCCCCCTCTACAGTCACATCCAGTACCGAATCCCCCCCCCCCGCTCTAGTCACACCCAGTACCCAATCCCCCCCTCTCTACAGTCACACCCAGTACGTACCGAATCCCCCCCTCTCTACAGTCACACCCAGTACCGAATCCCCCCCCTCTATAGTCACACCCAGTACCGAATCCCCCCTTCTCTATAGTCACACCCAGTATCGAATCCCCCCTCTCTACAGTCACATCCAGTACTGAATCCCCCCCTTCTCTACAGTCACACCCAGTACCAAATCCCCCCCTCTCTACAGTCACATCCAGTACTGAATCCCCCCCTCTCTACAGTCACATCCAGTACTGAATCCCCCCCCCTCTCTACAGTTACACCCAGTACGGAATCCCCCCCCTCTCTACAGTCACACCCAGTACTGAATCCCCCCCTTCTCTACAGTCACACCCAGTAATGAATCCCCCCCCTCTCTACAGTCACACCCAGTACCCAGTCCTGTCCCCTTAACCCACAATCCTTACCCCCAACACTCACCTTTTTTGAACTTGTGGATTAGAATTTTTTTCAGCTGTTCCTTGGACAATCGATTTCTGCGGATCCGTTTCCGGTACTGGACACATCGCACCACCTTGCAGGGAGATGGGGGAGCACGTGAGTTGGGGGAGCACGTAACATGGGGAGCAGAAGTGAGGGGGTTAGAGAGAGAAACAATAATAAATGTCACAGGAGCCCAAGTCCCACTCACCATTATGATACACATGACTACAATGACCAGAGAGACCACCACAATGAAAGGAATGATATAGTATCCCAGGGAGAAGGAATAATCCGGCATCAGGTAAATATGGGAGCTGAGAGGAGACAATATACTGGTGTCAGACTATCACCCCCTCACCTTTACCCACAATCCCTCTGTACCACTCGCACTCCCAAATATACACATTTATATCTCCTGGGTGTCCTCTACTGAAGTTCCACCTGTCACCCAATTTACCATCAGCATAGGAAGGGGTTCTTTACTGTAAGGACAGTCAGGTTATGGGATTCCCTACCAAGAGAGGGGAATGAGTGATTCATTGGTGGGGAGGAAAGGAGATCTCACCATCAGCATAGGAAGGGGTTCTCTACTGTAAGGACAGTCAGGTTATGGGATTCCCTACCAAGAGAGGGGAATGAGTGATTCATTGGTGGGGAGGAAAGGAGATTTCACCATCAGCATAGGAAGGGGTTCTTTACTGTAAGGACAGTCAGGTTATGGGATTCCCTACCAAGAGAGGGGGAATGAGTGATTCATTGGTGGGGAGGAAAGGAGATCTCACCATCAGCATAGGAAGGGGTTCTTTACTGTAAGGACAGTCAGGTTATGGGATTCTCTACCAAGAGAGGGGGAATGAGTGATTCATTGGTGGGGAGGAAAGGAGATCTCACCATCAACATAGGAAGGGGTTCTTTACTGTAAGGACAGTCAGGTTATGGGATTCCCTACCAAGAGAGGGGAATGAGTGATTCATTGGTGGGGAGATTATCAGGAATGTTGGGGGGCATGTGCCAGTCTGTGGGGGGGTTGGAGAGGTTGGACTCACTGGACATGACACTTACTTGTTGTAGAAGGAGAAATTGGCCAGAAGTGAGTTGCCGGCAGTCTCGCCAGTGAACACGGAGGGGATAGTGATGTGTCTCCAGGTGGTCTCTGTAAGAGACAGACAAGAGATGACACTGGGTGTAATTATATAAATGCCGCTCCATCATTTCTATTGGTTGGAACAGAGAGGGGCTCATGGGCAGCTCCACACAAGATACTGGGGGTGAGCTGGGAGTGGCTAATTATCTACTAATTATCTTCTATTTATTTACACTTGCCCCCGGCCAGCAGCCCAGACAGCCAGCAGTGCCACGTGTGGCCCATACACTTATATCTGCACCTGTATCTGTAATATAAGCTGATGCTACAGGTTTGCTGATTATTCAATTCTGATGCTAATTGCACTGGTTTCTGTGCTGCCATGTAGTAATTATGTGTATTAATTACTAATCAGCCTTATATTGTGACATTTCTATTCTATGTGTACTGTATATTGTGAGTGGCTCCCTAAGCTCAGTAAGTGACAGCAGCACAGAGCATGTGAATCAGTGAATCAGCAGAAAAGAAGATGGGGAGCTACTGGGGCATCTTTGGAGACACAGATCTTTACTGCTAAATGGCTATGGTTGCCTTGGGCTGGTAAAGAAGCACAAAACATCATGTACAACATTTCTACCTACTTCTTTAGTTAGGCTTTAGTAAGGGGAGACTACAAATATTTCTGCTGTCACTCACCATCATTCCTGCTCATGTGCAGCAGTGCGTCAGAGCCAACATTGTGCACTATGGCAGCAGCATACCCGGCCAGCTGGGCGTGCAACACCTGTAACATACAACAACGCCTGTAACATACAACAACGCCTGTAACATACAACAATGCCTGTAACATACAACAATGCCTGTAACATACAACAACACCTGTAACACACACCTGTAACATACACCTGTAACATACAACACCTGCAACATACGACACCTGTAACACACACCTGTAACATACAACAACACCTGTAACATACAACACCTGTAACGCACACACAACACCTGTAACATACAACACCTGTAACGCACACACAACACCTGTAACATACAACACCTGTAACGCACACACAACACCTGTAACATACAACACCTGTAACATACAACACCTGTAACGCACACACAACACCTGTAACATACAACACCTGTAACGCACACACAACACCTGTAACATACAACACACAACACCTGTAACACACACACACACAATACCTGTAACACACACCTGTAACATACACCTGTAACATACAACACCTGTAACACACACACACACACCTGTAACACACACACACCTGTAACACACACACACACCTGTAACACACACCTGTAACATACAACACCTGTAACACACACACACACCTGTAACACACACACCTGTAACACACACACCTGTAACGCACACCTGTAACACACACCTGTAACACACACACACACACACACACAATACCTGTAACACACACCTGTAACATACAACACCTGTAACACACACACACACACAACACCAGTCACAGTAGGTCACTCTGCAGGGGGTGGAACAGACTTTTACCTTGGTCTGTGTCACTATGGGAGAGGCAGAGTCACGGCACACTATGTTACCCTACAGGGGGAGGGACATAGGGAGGTGTGAGTCGGTCACCCATCAGTGGGCGGGGCAAGCTCAGTCTCACCTTGGTATCAAAATGACAGTCGTATCTGCGTATAAGGACAATAAAGCTGGTGTCGTTGGCCAGTGTAGGAGGGGGTAGGATGGGGGAGCAGCCATTGCTGGGTACAGCTTCAACCAAACTGCCCTGTGGAAACATAAATGGGCTCAGTCAGTGGCTACAGAGATTGTCACACATGTGTGTGTATATATATATATATAGAACTATACTAGATATTGTCTCTATGTGCAGTGAGATTAGGGGGAAAGGCAACAGAGAGAGACAATTGGGTGACAGCGGTATAAAAGTGCTACATAGGACTGAACCTGCACAAGTCTCATGTGACTCCTACGGTTTTTTTCTTCAAATCCTGGATCTGGTTTATGAGACTCCAAATCCAGCTGAAAAAGATGGAATCCCAAACCGATTCCTGGGTTTGATGTGGGTTTATACACTGTATTGCTGCTCCGTCCAGCCTTTGTTCTACAATGTGTTGTGTACATTGAACCTCAATCACTCCTTCCCCCTGTGTAGGGTCTATTGAGTCTGGCAACTTACACGCTGAGAAAATGACCTGACCCAAGAGAACCACGAGATACACAATTACACACAATTACACAGTCTGAGGTTTCTGGGAAATTCCTAATATTCCAAGGGAAACTCTCATGGAACAGATCCCTGCCTGGTGCTCTCACTCCATCTCCAGGAATTCTACCCCACCATGAGGCTGAGTGTTCTCTCTATAAGGGGATAATAATCGAGGAAGCACTCAAGCTGGATAATAATCAAGTGAGCACTCGAGCTGGATAATAATCAAGTAAGCACTCAAGCTGGATAATAATCGAGTAAGCACTCAAGCTGGATAATAATCGAGTAAGCACTCAAGCTAGATAATAATCAAGTAAGCACTCAAGCTGGATAATAATCGAGTCAGCACTCAAGCTGGATAATAATCAAGTAAGCACTCAAGCTGGATAATAATCGAGTAAGCACTCAAGCTGGATAATAGAGTAAGCACTCAAGCTGGATAATAATCGAGTAAGCACTCAAGCTGGATAATAATCGAGTAAGCACTCAAGCTGGATAATAATCAAGTAAGCACTCAAGCTGGATAATAATCGAGTAAGCACTCAAGCTGGATAATAATCAAGTAAGCACTCAGGCTGGATAATAATTGAGTAAGCACTCAAGCTGGATAATAATCGAGTAAGCACTCAAGCTGGATAATAATCAAGTAAGCACTCAAGCTGGATAATCGAGTAAGCACTCAAGCTGGATAATAATCGAGTAAGCACTCAAGCTGGATAATAATCGAGTAAGCACTCAAGCTGGATAATAATCGAGTAAGCACTCAAGCTGGATAATAATCGAGTAAGCACTCAAGCTGCTGATGGACTTGCGGGAAATTCAGCTATGTGCACAGACAGAAAGATGTAAGCTCTAAAGCCCAATAAAAGGGGCTTTATCAGATGGATTGCCTTGTGCTTTGTGTGACTAATGTCCTGATCTGGAGGATCTAGGCTTAATGTTTGAAGTGGAAAACAAAGGAACAAGTAATTTGGACAAATGTAAAAGAAAAAGAAAGTGCCGGGACCTGAGGGCTACCAGGCAACTCTACACAGAACATGAGCAAACTGGCACAGGAGTGTTGAGTAAAGGCCTGGAGGGGGCGCTCTTGCTCCTGCAATGAGGAACTCTATGATAGTCAGGACACTGTTGTCTGGTACAGGTGAGGCATTGGCACCAAGTTATCTGGAGGAACTGAGGAGTAAGTGGTACAGTATGAGAGATAGAGGGGAGGGCACACACAGTAACTTCACTCATGTACATTATGTGCCATACTTCCATTTCTGTGTCGCTCCGTTTCCGTATCGTTTAATTTCTATAATAGTTCTATTTCTATAGGTCCTGGAGTGTTTCCTGGGGCACAGGCCATAATGTAAATATTCAGAATTGAGCTACAAGAAGAACTGAACTGCTACACTCTGCCCTCCCTAGTGGCCCTGACATGTCCCCATCAATGACAGTAGCGATCAGTAGTGATTTATTGTACTTACCTTCATGCCATCAATAGACAGAGAGGGACCAAACAGAGCAGGGAGGTCGTCAAACATCTGCGGGTCCCTGACACTCGCATCTGAGTACTGACAAATATAGAGAGGAAGATCAGAAAGCCCCACTCACTTTCCCATTCTCCTGATCCATCCTCCCTTCCCGTATCCCATCAGAGGGAGGGGTCACTGACCCTATAACTTAGTGTGACCCTGTGTGCGACACCCCCTTTATCCCAGCAGGTGGAGGGCTCATTGACAATATAACGTATAGGGACCCTGTGTCTGAGATAACCCCAATTCAGAGGGATGGGTCACTGACCCTGTGTGTGATACATTATTATCAATGCAGAGTTTTCTTACCGCATATATCATAGACTGGGTGGTCGGCAGAGCACAGACAAGGAAAGAGAAGACCCCCAAGACATTGGAGTGAAAGAGTGACCCCGTAATGAACATGGTGACCTACAAACAGAAGCAATACATGTAAGAGAACAGACATGACTGGAAGGAATACAGAATCCCATCAATCCTGCAGAATGTGAAGGCTAATAATGAACATTAGTTATAACCCAAAGAGAAGTCATGGTAACGGGAGGTAACTGGTAAGAAGGAACAAGCAGTTGCGGGTCACTTTATTGAAGCAGGACATAATGTCAATCAGTTGAGAATTCAGATTATAGAAGCAGTTCAGCCGAAGCCCGTGGTGCAAATAGAATTAAAACTCTTCTGTATAGAGACGCCTTCTGGATCAGGAGATTCACTCCATTAGGTCTAAATAAAGAATATGACCTCAAACCAATTTTTAGATCAACTTGTTTCCTTTTAAATGATTTTATATACTGCCTTTTATTCTGGATTTATTGCAGATTCCCTGCAGCTTTGTCACAAATGAACTTTATTCACCTGCACAGTTTGAATCACTTTTTGTAAATTGTTACTGTTTCTAACAGCTGGAATAATGTGTTTCACATGATTGTTGTTTGTTGCTAATTGTCCACTAGATGGTACATACGAGTTTAAATAGTGGTGTAATGATTGTCCTTTTCAAAAAGGCCCATGTGAGGCCTGAAACGTTGCTGTAATGCCCCAAAGTCTGCAATAAAGGCATTTTTAATTTAATAAGATAAAGTGGTGCTGTTCTTATTGAATTTTTGCAGTATATAGAGGACACATAGGGATATAAGTACAGTATATAGGGGGACACATAGGGATATAAGGACAGTATATAGGGAATAGACAAGAGATAGAAGGACAGTATAGAGGGAATAGACAAGAGATAGAAGGACAGTATAGAGGGAATAGACAAGAGATAGGACAGTATATAAGGAATAGACAAGAGATAGGACAGTATATAAGGAATAGACAAGAGATAGAAGGACAGTATATAGGGAATAGACAAGAGATAGAAGGACAGTATATAAGGAATAGACAAGAGATAGAAGGACAGTATATAAGGAATAGACAAGAGATAGGACAGTATATAAGGAATAGACAAGAGATAGGACAGTATATAAGGAATAGACAAGAGATAGGACAGTATATAAGGAATAGACAAGAGATAGAAGGACAGTATAGAGGGAATAGACAAGAGATAGAAGGACAGTATATAGGGAATAGACAAGAGATAGAAGGACAGTATAGAGGGAATAGACAAGAGATAGAAGGACAGTATATAGGGAATAGACAAGAGATATAAGGACAGCATATAGGGAATAGACAAGAGATAGAAGGACAGCATATAGGGAATAGACAAGAGATATAAGGACAGCATATAGGGAATAGACAAGAGATATAAGGACAGTATAGAGGGAATAGACAAGAGATAGGACAGTATAGAGGGAATAGACAAGAGATAGGACAGTATAGAGGGAATAGACAAGAGATAGAAGGACAGTATATAGGGAATAGACAAGAGATAGAAGGACAGTATATAGGGAATAGACAAGAGATAGAAGGACAGTATATAGGGAATAGACAAGAGATAGAAGGACAGTATAGAGGGAATAGACAAGAGATAGAAGGACAGTATAGAGGGAATAGACAAGAGATATAAGGACAGTATAGAGGGAATAGACAAGAGATAGAAGGACAGTATAGAGGGAATAGACAAGAGATAGAAGGACAGTAGACAGGAGATAGAAGGACAGTATATAGGGAATAGACAATAGATAGAAGGACAGTATATAGGGAATAGACAAGAGATAGAAGGACAGTATAAACGAATAGACAAGAGATATAAGGACAGTATATATAGGGAATAGACAAGAGATATAAGGACAGTATAGAGGGAATAGACAAGAGATATAAGGACAGTATAGAGGGAATAGACAAGAGATAGAAGGACAGTAGACAGGAGATAGAAGGACAGTATATAGGGAATAGACAATAGATAGAAGGACAGTATATAGGGAATAGACAAGAGATATAAGGACAGTATATAGGGAATAGACAAGAGATAGAAGGACAGTATAGAGGGAATAGACAAGAGATATAAGGACAGTATATAGGGAATAGACAAGAGATAGAAGGACAGTATAGAGGGAATAGACAAGAGATATAAGGACAGTATATAGGGAATAGACAAGAGATATAAGGACAGTATATAGGGAATAGACAAGAGATATAAGGACAGTATAGAGGGAATAGACAAGAGATATAAGGACAGTATATAAGGAATAGACAAGAGATATAAGGACAGTATATAAGGAATAGACAAGAGATACAAGGACAGTATAGAGGGAATAGACAAGAGATATAAGGACAGTATAGAGGGAATAGACAAGAGATAGGACAGTATATAAGGAATAGACAAGAGATAGGACAGTATAGAGGGAATAGACAAGAGATATAAGGACAGTATAGAGGGAATAGACAAGAGATATAAGGACAGTATATAAGGAATAGACAAGAGATACAAGGACAGTATAGAGGGAATAGACAAGAGATATAAGGACAGTATAGAGGGAATAGACAAGAGATAGGACAGTATATAAGGAATAGACAAGAGATAGGACAGTATAGAGGGAATAGACAAGAGATATAAGGACAGTATAGAGGGAATATACAAGAGATAGGACAGTATATAAGGAATAGACAAGAGATAGGACAGTATAGAGGGAATAGACAAGAGATAGAAGGACAGTATAGAGGGAATAGACAAGAGATACAAGGACAGTATAGAGGGAATAGACAAGAGATATAAGGACAGTATAGAGGGAATAGACAAGAGATATAAGGACAGTATAGAGGGAATATACAAGAGATAGGACAGTATATAAGGAATAGACAAGAGATAGGACAGTATAGAGGGAATAGACAAGAGATAGAAGGACAGTATAGAGGGAATAGACAAGAGATATAAGGACAGTATAGAGGGAATAGACAAGAGATATAAGGACAGTATAGAGGGAATAGACAAGAGATACAAGGACAGTATAGAGGGAATAGACAAGAGATAGAAGGACAGTATATAGGGAATAGACAAGAGATATAAGGACAGCATATAGGGAATAGACAAGAGATATAAGGACAGTATAGAGGGAATAGACAAGAGATATAAGGACAGTATAGAGGGAATAGACAAGAGATATAAGGACAGTATAGAGGGAATAGACAAGAGATATAAGGACAGTATAGAGGGAATAGACAAGAGATATAAGGACAGTATAAAGGGAATAGATAAGGCAGACAGAACTCACGTGTCCTGGGGCTGCTGCTCTCCCCTCACCACTATATTCATATGATCAGTCCGTGTCTCCTGCACTTGGGATTCAGTCTGTTTATTTCCGCTCACAAACTCCAGGCCTAGCACTTCCTGTTTCCCCTCCCCGTCACTTTCTCCTCCCTGCTGTCGCTTTAGCCCCGCCCCTACCCTGTTGCGTCTCCCGCTCTTTCCGGTCCCGCAGCGTTACCTCTTATTCTCTCTTGCCACAAGCTCCTTTTTCCTTCTAACCCCCGGGTGTCCTGCCTGATTCTCCTCCCATTTGTCTTTCCACACAACTTCCCTCCTCTCTGTGTCTTTCCGCCTTCCCATGACGTCATCTTGCCACGCACTTACCCAGAATCCTCTCCGGTGTGAGTGGGAGGATGAGTGACAGGGGGCGGGGTAATTTCAGTCAGACAGTGTCACAGAGAGGCCTATACACTGCCGCCATTAGGCTTTTATTCTCGTCTCTATCTCTCCTTCCCTCTTATGTTTATTTCCTTTCACTCAGTCCAACCTTTATACTGGCGGCAATGTGCTGCTTGACTTTTACACTTCAGTAGATTATACAGTGTCCAATGCTCTTCCTTATTTATACTCTTTGAATTATTTGCCTTCTGACTCTTTTCAGCTTTCAAATAGGGGTCACTGACCCTATCTATAAAACAAATGCTCTGTAAGACTACAAATGTATTGTTACTTTGTATTACTCCTCTTTCTATTCAGGCCTCTCCTATTCATATTCCAGTCTCTTAGTCACATCAGTGCATGGTTGCTAGGGGAATTTGGACCCTAGTTACCAGATAGTGGAACAAAAAGCTAAATAAGTGAAAACCCACAAATAATAAAGAATGAAAACCAATTGCGCATTGTCTCTACATCATACTGAAAGTTATAAAGTTAAACAAGTCGTTAATCATAGGAAATTGCTACACGAATATGTTGTACTTGTGTCAATTGTATCTTTTCTCAACGGCAAATAGTTTTTCAAAGATTATTCACCAACAATAGCGCAAATGTATTCCTCAGTCACACAACCTACCATGTACCATCCCCCTAACTTAAACTACAACTGTCTCTCTTCTTGTTAAGCTCCCCATAGACACAAACATTTCTCTTGCCGAACGACCGATTTTAGGGAAGTCCGACCAATCCTTCAAAATTATCGTGCGGTTAGTGGGATTCGAACCATCGAACATCTTACGATTTTTAGGACGACATCTGTCAGGAAATTGATGGGCCAGGGTGAAAAATCTTTGTCGGTCCCAGTGCAATATATGTATGTCTGCTGAGCCAGGCAGCTCCCCTTTGTTTTCCTGCCAAATTGGTCTTTTTAGTTGATGGACAAATCGTATGATCGTTCTGAGAAAAAATACTATAATAGTATAAATGGGATATATGGGGAGACTGTGTCCTATACACTGACACACACACACTATAACTGTCCTATAGTATAAATGGGATATATGGGGAGACTGTGTCCTATACACTGACACACATACACACTATAACTGTCCTATAGTATAAATGGGATATATGGGGAGACTGTGTCCTATACACTGACACACACACACTATAACTGTCCTATAGTATAAATGGGATATATGGGGAGACTGTATCCTATACACTGACACACACACACTATAACTGTCCTATAGTATAAATGGGATATATGGGGAGATTGTATCCTATACACTGACACACACACACACTATAACTGTCCTATAGTATAAATGGGATATATGGGGAGACTGTGTCCTATACACTGACACACACACACACTATAACTGTCCTATAGTATAAATGGGATATATGGGGGGACTGTATCCTATACACTGAAACACACACACTATAACTGTCCTATAGTATAAATGGGATATATGGGGAGACTGTGTCCTATACACTGACACATACACACACACACACACACACACACACAATAAACTAATAATAGGGAACACTTGTATAATCCAAAGTGCCTCGTTCAGGTCAGATACGAAAAAAATAGGTTTATTAGTAAATACTGAAAGGGGAGTAGGAGTGGGCACCAAATATTTTAGTGATTGACATTCTCATACAGGTCTTGCTCTGTGTGGCTCCTTTTTGGCTTCTGAAAAAGGAAAATGGATATTATTACTTTAACACACACAACTGCCTTGTCACATTTATACACAGCACACGAGTGTGGAGTAGTGACAGTCCTGTAATCAGCAAACTCCATTGTTCTGCTCATGTTGGCACCAGCAAAACTGATTGGAGGAGAGATCTCAAGTCAGGCTATATATATATATATATATATATATATATATAGATATATATATATAGATAGATAGATAGATAGATAGATAGATAGATAGATAGATAGATAGATAGATAGATATATGCCCCCAGTGTTTTATATAGGATCCTATTCCCCCACTGTTTTTATTTATCTTGCAATGATGTATGGAATTCATATATATAAAGAAACAGCACTCCGATGACTAGGGAAATACTGTAGATTTATTAGTATGAAATTTTTTAAAGTTTATTACGTGCTACTTTAGTAAAATGCAAAAATAATTTTCCAAGTCCTGTGAGTGGACTAGTTATTTTCTTTCTAAGTCTATGAACCCCTATAAGAGTATCCCAGGCCTTCAGCTCCCCATCTTGGATCTTGTTAGGCCTCTTTTGTGTGTCGGTGGCACTGCACATGCTCAGTGGGTCCTGGGCTGCTGCTGAGAAGCTACACTTAGGGAGCGTTGGAAATGATCAAGCAGAAAATGAGCTTCCCTGGCTGTAATATAAGCTGATGCTACAGGTTTGCTGATTATTCAATTCTGATGCTAATTGCACTGGTTTCTGTGCTGCCATGTAGTAATTATGTGTATTAATTACTAATCAGCCTTATATTGTGACATTTCTATTCTATGTGTACTGTATATTGTGAGTGGCTCCCTAAGCTCAGTAAGTGACAGCAGCACAGAGCATGTGAATCAGTGAATCAGCAGAAAAGAAGATGGGGAGCTACTGGGGCATCTTTGGAGAGAAAGAGGGAGTTACAGTTGTCATTACCGGCTTCACTGGGGGTTTCTTGCTTCCTCCACGGGCCAGTTCTTGGGCCCCAGTTGGTTTTACCTGCACGGATCATACAAAGCCCTGTTATTTCATTTCTCTTATGTACAAACAGTTCCATATATGACAGCTCATTATTCTCATATGTTACAACACAGGGCACATTATTTATTTATTACAATGCACAAGTTTCAGTGAGTCATGTGACAGAAATGATACCACTATGCGCTGATTATATAGTGGATAATGTACCCCCTACTGTAAATTATAAAGATATTATGTCACCAAGGAGTTACGTGACCATACAGGTGACTTCTAATACTTTATAAATTTCAGTAGGGGGTACATTATGCATTATAATCTACATTTTGTGTGAAATGTTGGGTAGGCGGCGTCAAATTAGGACAATCAGTGTCCGGGGACCCCTGTTATAAACGACACGTTGTGACATCAGAACGCCATAGGGAAATGACCAGACTGTAGATTATAATGATATAATACACAGAAGCCATGAATATGGTGTAAATTATATCCTTATAAACGGTGAGTTCTGATGTCATCAGTTATAAACGGTGAATAGTGGTCATTTCTGTCACATGACTCACTGAAACTTGTGTATTATAATAAATAAAGTACCACATGAAAAGCAAGAAAACACTGGCACAGCATGGGTTGTTTCTAGCAGGGAAACCCCTTGCTCATTTATTGCGGATGCAACGTTTCAGGGCGTAACCCCTTTGTCAAGCATACAGCATGTTTACTGAGCAGAGTATTTAAAGGATTACAAATTAAGCTCTAATTGGCAAACATGATTACTTTGAAAACTTGAAAAATTGAAAAAAATTGAAAAAAATGAAAAAATTGAAATAAGACCATAATTCAGAGGTGAGTAATATCAACCAACGAAAAAGTGTTCCATCAAACGAAATAAATTGTCCAAAATAATGAAAATGTCCTTCAATAAAAATTGTGAAATATCCTTCAATAAAAGTGAAGTGTCCGTGTGGTAATACACAGGACCGCCATCAGAAATCGCAGGGCCCCATACGACAAAATTTCCTGGGCCCCCTGGGCTGCGCCAACCGCAAGTCCCACCTACAGGTCCGCCCCCCACCACACAGTAAAAAAACAGAAAAAAAATATTGTTGGCTAGGGTTCCCACATGTTAATAAAAAATAAAAAGATATTGGTGGTCAGGGCCCCCCATAAAAAAAACATTTGTGTCCAGGGCCCCCCATAAATAATATTGGTGGCTAGGACCCCACATGAGAAAAAAAATTGGTGGCCAAAATTGGGTGGCCAGGGCCCCCCCCCCACATTATAAGAAAATTGGTGGCCAGGGCCCCTTAAACGTCCATGCCTTCCCGAAGTCAGCAGCTCTCAGAAAGATGGGGGGCCCGGCTAATCAAGTAAGTGTGGCCGGGGCCCCCCTTACCCTCGGGGCCCCCTACAACTCTCCCCCCTGTCCCCCCCTGATGGCTGCCCTGGTAATACATGATTATTTCAAATAGCATTAGAAAAATAAACTTAGCTTAATGAGTATAAAATTCCAGCATAATATTATGAACTATCTTTCCAAATAGATTAAAAGTATCCAAACAGTGTAAAATTGTATCAAAACGGTGTTAATCTCAAGTGCAAATACAATGTGTCATTCTCCATAAGTTACATAAAATTACTTTTCAGAGAGCACCAAGTAACAATAAAATTCCAATGCTAGTGCAAAATGTATAAGAATTCCAATATAATAACATTTTTAATACATTTTTTTAATCAACCACACAATAGGTATGTTAACTATAAAAAGATTTAAATATTCAAATATTTAATAACAATTCACTTCTATCTTACCCTACATATATGGAGAGAAGAGAACCTTTCCCTGAGGCATAGTTCGGCAGATTGCTTATCTAAAAGGGAAAAATAATTATAATTAATACACAATGCTTATAAAAAACAACTCATAATAAATTCATCATTTAACCCTTTTGGATGGCGTGTTTGCAAAGTCCAGATCCAATAACACTCTGTCTGGAGCAGTGTTTTCTTTAAGTCCATGCCTGGTTTTGGACTAACTTTTTCTAATATTTGCCCCCGCAGTTGTGAAAGTTGGTGGGTGTGAGAATGGAAATGTTTAGCGAGTAAAGTTTCACATTTACATTTTTCTTTCTGCTCGCGAATCCCTGTAGTAACTGGTGGTGAATGATAGGTGCGGATGGTGGATTTGTGTTCGTTTAACCTTAATTTTATGGCCCTGCTCGTTTGTCCTATATACAGTAATCCGCATGGACATTTAATGCTATAAATTACGTCCTTGGTATCACACGTGAAGAAACCTTGTATTGTATGTTTGGTACCTTGGTGTGGATGAATAACAAACAATCCAGGAGTAATAGCATTGCACTGACCACAATTTCTACAAGGATATGTTCCACACCTTTGGGTCCCCAAAAGTCTACACAATCCCTGCTTTCTCTTTGGTTTTTCTTTATCAATTCGCCAATGTTTCTACCTCTCCTATATGAAAATAGGGGTGGTAAGCCAAACAGGTGTCCATATTTTTGATCTGTACTTAGGATATTCCAGTGTTTTAAAATGATACTCCTACATTTTTTGGAATTTGTATCAAACGAAGTTATAAAGGGAATTCTGTGTATTTTAGGCCTACCTTTTGGTTTTCTAATGAGGGCCTCTTCCCTAGGGATCAAGTCCACCTCCCTTCTAGTATCCATAAGTGCAGTTTGGTCATAACCTTTTTCTGCAAAGCGTTGTACCAAAGTCAGGGAATCTGATTTAAATAGTTCAGGTGTAGATGTGATCCGTTTTACCCGCATTAACTGGCTTTTTGGTAACCCTTTAAATACACCTGGTGGATGGAAACTAGTAGGTCTGAGCAATTTGTTTCTGTCAGTTGCTGTATAACGAAGTAGTCAGCACCCCATCCACCACCACCTGATTATAGGGTTACATTTATTTGTCAATTACTTGAGTTGGTTTTATCCAAAAATTATTTTACGTATAATGATGAATATTTTTTACAACTGCAAGGCTGTACCATGGGTGCCAACATATGCCAACATATTTATGGATAGTTTTGAAAAATCGTTTATTTTTTCCCATTCTATATATAATCAATTAATTTATGAATACATGCGATATGTGGACAACAAGTTCTTTTTTTGGACAGGGCCTCCTGAGATGTTAAAAGATTTTGTCTGTCACTTAAACAGTGTCCACCCTACCATTAAATTTACTTGCGAATTGGATCCCTCTAAACTACATTTTTTGGATGTGAATATTCAGGTGGTGGATGGGGTGCTGACTACTTCGTTATACAGCAAACCCACTGACAGAAACAAATTGCTCAGACCTACTAGTTTCCATCCACCAGGTGTATTTAAAGGGTTACCAAAAAGCCAGTTAATGCGGGTAAAACAGATCACATCTACACCTGAACTATTTAAATCAGATTCCCTGACTTTGGTACAACGCTTTGCAGAAAAAGGTTATAACCAAACTGCACTTATGGATACTAGAAGGGAGGTGGAATTGATCCCTAGGGAAGAGGCCCTCATTAGAAAACCAAAAGGTAGCCCTAAAATACACAGAATTCCCTTTATAACTTCGTTTGATACAAATTCCAAAAAATCATTTTAAAACACTGGAATATCCTAAGTACAGATCAAAAATATGGACACCTGTTTGGCTTACCACCCCTATTTTCATATAGGAGAGGTAGAAACATTGGCGAATTGATAAAGAAAAACCAAAGAGAAAGCAGGGATTGTGTAGACTTTTGGGGACCCAAAGGTGTGGAACATATCCTTGTAGAAATTGTGGTCAGTGCAATGCTATTACTCCTGGATTGTTTGTTATTCATCCACACCAAGGTACCAAACATACAATACAAGGTTTCTTCACGTGTGATACCAAGGACGTAATTTATAGCATTAAATGTCCATGCGGATTACTGTATATAGGACAAACGAGCAGGGCCATAAAATTAAGGTTAAACGAACACAAATCCACCATCCGCACCTATCATTCACCACCAGTTACTACAGGGATTCGCGAGCAGAAAGAAAAATTTAAATGTGAAACTTTACTCGCTAAACATTTCCATTCTCACACCCACCAACTTTCACAACTGCGGGGGCAAATATTAGAAAAAGTTAGTCCAAAACCAGGCATGGACCTAAAGAAAACACTGCTCCAGACAGAGTGTTATTGGATCTGGACTTTGCAAACACGCCATCCAAAAGGGTTAAATGATGAATTTATTATGAGTTGTTTTTTATAAGCATTGTGTATTAATTATAATTATTTTTCCCTTTTAGATAAGCAATCTGCCGAACTATGCCTCAGGGAAAGGTTCTCTTCTCTCCATATATGTAGGGTAAGATAGAAGTGAATTGTTATTAAATATTTGAATATTTAAATCTTTTTATAGTTAACATACCTATTGTGTGGTTGATTAAAAAAAATTATTAAAAATGTTATTATATTGGAATTCTTATACATTTTGCACTAGCATTGGAATTTTATTGTTACTTGGTGCTCTCTGAAAAGTAATTTTATGTAACTTATGGAGAATGACACATTGTATTTGCACTTGAGATTAACACCGTTTTGATAGAATTTTACACTGTTTGGATACTTTTAATCTATTTGGAAAGATAGTTTATAATATTATGCTGGAATTTTATACTCATTAAACTAAGTTTATTTTTCTAATGCTATTAGAAATAATCATTTATTACCACACGGACACTTCACTTTTATTGAAGGATATTTCACAATTTTTATTGAAGGACATTTTCATTATTTTGGACAATTTATTTCGTTTGATGGAACACTTTTTCGTTGGTTGATATTACTCACCTCTGAATTATGGTCTTATTTCAATTTTTTCATTTTTTTCAATTTTTTTAAAATTTTTCAAGTTTTCAAAGTAATCATGTTTGCCAATTAGAGCTTAATTTGTAATCCTTTAAATACTCTGCTCAGTAAACATGCTGTATGCTTGACAAAGGGGTTACGCCCCGAAACGTTGCATCCGCAATAAATGAGCAAGGGGTTTCCCTGCTAGAAGCAACCCATGCTGTGCCAGTGTTTTCTTGCTTTTCATGTGCATCTTGAGGTTGACAAACGCCTCCTTCACTGAGCACCTGGGATTCGTTTGATTAGGAAGGCCAGGGTGTGTTAGGGTAATTTCTTTTCTGAATAAATAAAGTACCCCCACTACAATGTTTATTTTTTTTTTACATGGTCATGAAACTCCTCGGTAACTTAAAATATCCTTATAATTTACAAGAGGGGGTACTTTATTCACTATATAAGGGATATCTCTTGTGTATTATATAGGGGTAGTTACAAAGTGTGGGGCCACATTACCTGGGGGCTGGCCTTGGCTTTGGGACTCTGATGTGTCACCTACAGAAATAAAGACAGGAGTGAATATGGGGCTTTTAGCAGTGGCTGATTGGCCAGTGGGGTTTATAGGTGAGGAGAGATAGGGGGAAGTGGGGGTGGTTAAAGCAGAAACAAACCCCCTACCCTACATAGAACTCCCTCCCCCCAAGCCTAGCTGCCCCCCAGGCAAATGCCCCTAATAGTGATGTGGGGGCCGGGCAGGTTCGGGCCTGTCTCCCACTCTTCTTCTCCGGTCAAATGGTGGCTTCTGACTTCCAGGTTCTTCTATTATAGATGCTGCCTGCTCGCCCTGCCCCTTTTGTGATGTCATCGGCGGGTCAGCTCAGGTCTATAAAAGGAGCCTGGAAGTTGGATGCAGGCAGGTGCGGGCTAAGGGAGGGCGGGTTAGGGTTGGGGAAATCCCGACCCGCAAATCACTAGCCCCTAAGTCTACTCCAGCGCAGTTCACGGGCGCCATCTTCTTCTCTTTGGTAATCTTCGGAATGAGACCGGCGCTTTGGCAATTATCGTGTTTTTTGGGGCATGCGCAGTTGTCACAAATCAGAAAATTGCTCCAACTGTGCAGGTGCCGCTACGATTGTCTCATTCTGAAGATTACCGAAGAAAAGAAGATGGCGCCCGTGAACTGCGCTGGACAGAATCTGCACAGAGGGGTAAGTAAAGACTTAGGGGCATTTGCTCGGGGAGGGGGCAGCTAGGCTGGGGGGGAGGAGGGGGTCTATGTAGGGTAGGGTTTTTTTATTAAGGGTTTGTTTCTCCTTTAAGGGGAACCGAAGGGTTCAGAATAGAGCAGAGTCTTACCTTGCCCTTCGGTAATGGGGGAGCCGTCTCCAGCGTATGATAGAGCTCAGAGTCAGGACAGGGCTTTAAAGACTGAAGTAAGAAGGAGAAATATGTGAGGTCATATGATTCATCTACAGAGAACCCACTTGTTGCCTCAGCCGATAACTGGGGTGAGAGGAATCCAAATCAGTCAACATTTCTGCCATTTGCTGCCCCCAATTCCTACAGCAGAAGCACCCACTGGGTCCCAAACATCAGAGCAACAGGGACACAAATACTGACCGTATGGCTGGGCCAAGTAGTTCTGCTCCGCACCCCACAATATAAGGAAACACAGAACCTTTTAAGAAGGAAACGGGTTCACTCCCGAAGCGATTGACAACAACAAACAAAGTTAGTTACACTGGATGGAGCGAGTATCATAACAATGTCCCCGAGGTGACCTGGCCAGAAGATTAGCGGTTAGTTCTAATGAACACAACTCAAAGCCCAGACCTGCCTGATGTTGGAAATTTGTGAAGATTTTCACCCCGACAACAGTGGAGCTGCAGATCAACTACTTCTGCTGAGATTTATTTCATATTGAGGACAGGACTCGAAGAAATCACCACGTTATTCCCACCGGTTTCTCAGGCCCTGAAGAAGACTTCTGCTGAGGACAATGCAGTTCACTCATGATGGGGGAAAGAAGTCTTAATGGGCTCCATTCTGAAGATATAAACTCACTAATGAAAAGCCGGAAAGACCCAGTAAACCCTTGAAGTCAAAAACCATATGACCACAAGGGTCCACCAGAGAAGTTGACCTCCAGGCCTCATGTTCATGAGAAATAATGTGATAAATGCTACTGGTGTGACTCTATGCTGAAATAGCCCTCGTTGCTGATGTACTTGCCTGGCTGGGTGCAACTGGCTGGACAGAATGCTGCACACTATTGCCCCCAACAAGTGATATCACTGGAGAAACCCATACTCACCAATATCCAACCCCATCGTTTCTTATTTCAGATTAAACAAAGCAAAAACCTGATTCTCCAGTAAAACTAGACTCACCTCATATAAGGAACTGGAGGCTTCTTTGTCCTTTTGAGGTGATGTCGATTTTGTATCCCCGGGGACACTGGAAATGTGGGACATAGACGTGGAGTCAATCTGTAGGGAGTGAAAATGGGCAGCATGAGATAAAGTGTATGCATATGAACTCTTGCCCATAGAGCCTACACTCCAGGGGGTTCCACGAGGTGGCAATGCCGGGCTTTACCCTTTTCTTCCATATAAATGGGAGCAGCAGCAGGGCAGTCCCGGTGGCCGACAGGAGCAAGAGAAGGACAAGCAGGGCAATCAAACTGGACTGGAGGTGAGTAGAGGGATGGGTGGATGTCACGTAGCCATAATCTGTGTAGAACAAAGAGAAGGATCTCAGAGGCTGTTCCTCCCCCGTGGGGTGTGCATATGGTTCTTCCCATACCTCTCACATGTATGTAGGTTCCGGTGCTGGACGTCTTGTATGACCCACATGTCACGGTACAGTAGTACATGGCCGACTGCCCATTTGGCCGGACGCTGTGATGTATAATTCTGGTGCCATTGATATCAATGATGTCTTCTGATTGCTCAATCTGGTTAGTGGTTGTGCCCACAGGATCGACGTGTTCCACAGCCCAGGAGATGGTGGTGCCTCTCGCTATGTTTCGATAAATAATGTCACACTTAATATGGACCGATTTGCCCGTGAGTGTGACCATGACTTGTGGCTCTTGGGAGACGTGGAGAAGCTCACAGGCTGGAGGAGAGGAGATTACAGGGAAAGATCATATTTATGTGGGGGCACTGGGCACCCCAAACCCTTTCCCAGTAGACATCTGGGTATCATGACTATCATGTCCGTCACTACTACACAATGACATAGAAAGTCACATACCTTGGGTGAGGTGCAGCCAGAGAAGGGCACCCTGCACATACAGGACAGCTGCCATTGACCCGGGTGTAACACCAAATTCTCTTGCTCTTGGGACACTTCTTCTTTCTATGAACAGATCATGAGGAAATTGAGCTCAGGGTGGAGATTTCTAAATGTCGCAAGAGGTGCCGGAAGAAGCTCGTCAGAGAAAACACAAATTAGTGCTTGGCTACAAGTGAAAACTGCCTATCACATTCTCATCAGTACCTGCCCCAGTGAGCTTACAATCTAAGGTTCCTATCACATTCCCATCAGTCCCTCCCGAGAGAGCTTACAATCTAAGGTCCCTATCACTTTCCCATCAGTCCCTGCCCCAGTGAGTTTACAATCTAAGGTCCCTATCACATTCCCATCAGTCCCTCCCCAGAGAGCTTACAATCTAAGATCCCTATTGCATACCCATCAGCACCTGCCCCAGTGAGCTTACAATCTAAGGTCCCTATCACATTCCCATCAGTCTCTGCCCCAATGGATCTTAGAATCTAAGGTCCCTATCAGAATCCCATCAGTCTTTGCCCCAGTGAGCTTACAATCTAAGGTCCCTATCACATTCCCATCAGTCCCTGCCCCAGTGAGCTTACAATCTAAGGTCCCTATCACATTCCCATCAGTCCCTGCTCCAGTGAGCTTACAATCTAAGGTCCCTATCACATTCCCATCAGTCCCTGCCCCAGTGAGCTTACAATCTAATGTCCCTATCATATTTCCATCAGTCCATGCCCCAGTGAGCTTACATGCTAATGCCCCTATCATATTTCCATCAGTCCGTGCCCCAGTGAGCTTACAATCTAATGTCCCTTTCATATTTCCATCAGTCCCTGCCCCAGTGAGCTTACAATCTAATGTCCCTATCATATTTCCATCAGTCCCTGCCCCAGTGAGCTTACAATCTAATGTCCTTATCACATTTCTATCAGTCCCTGCCCCAGTGAGCTTACAATCTAATGTCCTTATCACATTCCTATCAGTCCCTTCCCCAGTGAGCTTACAATCTAATGTCCCTATCATATTTCCATAAATCCCTGCCCCAGTGAGCTTACAATCTAATGTCTCTATCATATTTCCATCAGTCCGTGCCCCAGTGAGTTTACAATCTAATGTCCCTATCATATTTCCATCAGTCCCTGCCCCAGTGAGCTTACAATCGAATGTCCTTATAACATTCCTATCAGTCCCTGCCCCAGTGAGCTTACAATCTAATGTCCCTATCATATTTCCATAAGTCCCTGCCCCAATGATCTTACAATCTAATGTCCCTATCATATTTCCATCAGTCCCTGTCCCAGTGAGCTTACAATCTAATGTCCCTATCATATTTCCATCAGTCCCTGCCCCAGTGAGCTTACAATCTAATGTCCTTATCACATTCCTATCAGTCCCTGCCCCAGTGAGCTTACAATCTAATGTCCTTATCACATTCCTATCAGTCCCTGCCCCAGTGAGCTTACAATCTAATGTCCTTATCACATTCCTATCAGTCCCTGCCCCAGTGAGATTACAATCTAATGTCCCTATCATATTTCCATAAGTCCCTGCCCCAGTGAGCTTACAATCTAATGTCCCTATCATATTTCCATCAGTCCGTGCCCCAGTGAGCTTACAATCTAATGTCCTTATCACATTCCTATCAGTCCCTGCCCCAGTGAGCTTAGAATCTAATGTCCCTATCATATTTCCATAAGTCCCTGCCCCAATGAGCTTACAATCTAATGTCCCTATCATATATCCATCAGTCCCTGTCCCAGTGAGCTTACAATCTAATGTCCCTATCATATTTCCATCAGTCCCTGCCCCAGTGAGCTTACAATATAATGTCCTTATCACATTCCAATCAGTCCCTGCCCCAGTGAGCTTACAATCTAATGTCCTTATCACATTCCTATCAGTCCCTGCCCCAGTGAGCTTACAATCTAATGTCCTTATCACATTCCTATCAGTCCCTGCCCCAGTGAGCTTAGAATCTAATGTCCCTATCATATTTCCATAAGTCCCTGCCCCAGTGAGCTTACAATCTAATGTCCCTATCATATTTCCATCAGTCCCTGCCCCAGTGAGCTTACAATCTAATGTCCCTATCACATATCCCATCAGTCCCTGTGAGTGCTTGGTATCCTGAGTGCGCAGTTGGTACTTTGAGGAGAATCCCCCTCCGTCCTATGATTGTGGGTCTCAGTGAGTATGATGTTACCCTTTCCTGACACCCCCTTCTAGAATGGGGTCACCATTGAGCATACACCGGGCACCTACCTGTGCTTTTACTCCTTTTATTTCCAGTAAGTCTCTATTGGAAGAATGGATGGGTGGGCAGCCTGCAACTCCCAGAACCTTCTAATGTCTATATTTGTAATGTACGGCCATGTTTGCTCAAATACTCCAGGGTGTATGGCTTAGCTATGTAATGCTCGGCCTTGTAACTACTACTACGTATGGTTACTATAATGTTCCCTGGTGCAGCCTTACA
Organism: Xenopus petersii; assembly: GCA_038501925.1. Taxonomy (NCBI): domain Eukaryota; kingdom Metazoa; phylum Chordata; class Amphibia; order Anura; family Pipidae; genus Xenopus; species Xenopus petersii. The sequence continues at coordinate 157,373,681 of CM076676.1, read as the reverse complement.
GAGCTCAAGCAGGGGCCATGGATGGTTTGGGCCCAAATTGGTGAGATGAAATGGATCTATATGGGACTGTATGCCCAGCAGGACCCATGCCCCACCCTCGGACTATAGGGGCTCAACAGACAAGGGGGCCACAATGTGACCCTCAGCCATGAGACATATACATGAGGTACAAGATGTTGGATACATGAAGTTGCCCTGCTCCAGAGAAATGGTCTGGACTCAAGGAGAACTGAACCTGACTAGTGCCATTCGGCTGCAGAAGAAGGAACATTAAAGGAAAACTATACCTTCCAAACAATATAGGTCTCTATAAAATATATTGCATAAAACAGGTCATATGAAAAAACCTGCTTTATGTAAATAAAACATTTTAATAACAACATTATTTTTTAGTAGTATGTACCATTGAGTAATCATACAGTCATATGAAAAAGTTTGGGAACCCCTCTCAGCCTGAATAATAATTTACTTCACTTTCAACAAAAAACATACCAGTGATATGTCTTTCATTCCCCAGGAACATCTGAGTACTGGGCTGTTTTCTGAACAAAGAGTTTTAGTGAAGCAGTATTCAGTTGTATGAAATTAAATCACATGTGAAAACTGGCTGTGCAAAAATGTGGGTACCCTTGTAATTTTACTAATTTGAATGAATGTAACTGCTCAGTACTAATTACTGGCAACACCAAAATGGTTGGATCAGCTCTTTAAGCCTTGAACTCCATAGGCAGGTGAGTCCAATCATGAGAAAAGGTATTTAAGGTGACCAATTGCAAGTTGTGCTTGTGTTTGACTCTCCTCTGAAGAGTGACAGCATGGGATCCTCAAAGCAATTCTCAAAAGATCTGAAAACAAAGATTGTTCAGTATGAGGGTTTAGGGGAAGGCTACAAAAAGCATCTCAGAGGTTTATTAAACTGTCAGTTCCAACTGTAAGGAATGGAATGAGGAAATGGAAGGCCACAGGCACAGTTGCTGTAAAACCCAGGTCTGACAGGCCAAGAAAAATACAGGGGGGACATATGCGGAGGATTGTGAGAATGTTACAGACAACCCAAAGATCACCTCCAAAGACCTGCAAGAACATGTTGCTGCAGATGCAGGTGTATCTGTACATCGTTCTACAATTCAGCACAATTTGCACAAAGAACATGTGTATGACAGGGGCATGAGAAGCCCTTTCTGCACTCACACAAACACACTCGCTTGTTCTATGGAAAAGCTCATTTAGACAAGACACAGGCATTTTGGGACAAAGAGCTTTGGACTGAGGAGACAAAAATGTAGTTATTTGCTCATAACAAAAAGCGCTTTACATGGCGGAAGAAGAACACGACATTCCAAGAAAAACACCTGCTACCGACTGTCACATTTGGTGGAGGTCCCATCATGCTGTGGGGCTGTGTGGCTAGTTCAGGGGCTGTGTGGCTAGTTCAGGGGCTGTGTGGCTAGTTCAGGGGCTGTGTGGCTAGTTCAGGGGCTGTGTGGCTAGTTCAGGGGCTGTGTGGCTAGTTCAGGGACTGTGTGACTAGTTCAGGGACTACCGGGGCCTTGTTAGGGTAGGACTACACATATGATTTTGGAGCAATACGACAGCGAAAAAAACGCAGGCACCAAATTGGATGCAACAGAAATAAGGTAAGTGAATGCACTGTCAGATGAAGTTGCAGCGATGCTCTGACGCGACACAACTGTCGGATGCAGACGCAGAGGAATGGAGTAAGGGGAACAATGGAGTAAGGGGAATAATGGAGTAAGCGGAATGGAGTAAGGGGAATAATGGAGTAAGCGGAATGGAGTAAGGGGAATAATGGAGTAAGCGGAATGGAGTAAGGGGAACAATGGAGTAAGCGGAATGGAGTAAGGGGAATAATGGAGTTAGCAGAATGGAGTAAGGGGAATGGAGTAACTGGAATGGAGTAAGCGGAATAGAGTAAGTGGAATAATGGAGTAAGGGGAATAATGGAGTAAGCGGAATGGATTAAGGGGAATAATGGAGTAAGGGGAATAATGGAGTAAGCGGAATGGAGTAAGGGGAGTAATGGAGTAAGGGGAATAATGGAGTAAGGGGAATCATGGAGTAAGCGGAATGGAGTAAGGGGAATAATGGAGTAAGCGGAATGGAGTAAGGGGAACAATGGAGTAAGGGGAATAATGGAGTAAGCGGAATGGAGTAAGGGGAATAATGGAGTAAGCGGAATGGAGTAAGGGGAATAATGGAGTAAGCGGAATGGAGTAAGGGGAATAATGGAGTAAGCGGAATGGATTAAGGGGAATAATGGAGTAAGCGGAATGGATTAAGGGGAATAATGGAGTAAGCGGAATGGAGTAAGGTGAATAATGGAGTTAGCAGAATGGAGTAAGGGGAATGGAGTAACTGGAATGGAGTAAGCGGAATGGAGTAAGTGGAATAATGGAGTAAGGGGAATAATGGAGTAAGCGGAATGGATTAAGGGGAATAATGGAGTAAGGGGAATAATGGAGTAAGCGGAATGGAGTAAGGGGAGTAATGGAGTAAGCGGAATGGAGTAAGGGGAGTAATGGAGTAAGGGGAATAATGGAGTAAGGGGAATAATGGAGTAAGGGGAATCATGGAGTAAGCGGAATGGAGTAAGGGGAATAATGGAGTAAGCGGAATGGAGTAAGGGGAACAATGGAGTAAGGGGAATAATGGAGTAAGCGGAATGGAGTAAGGGGAATAATGGAGTAAGCGGAATGGAGTAAGGGGAATAATGGAGTAAGCGGAATGGAGTAAGGGGAATAATGGAGTAAGCGGAATGGAGTAAGGGGAACAATGGAGTAAGGGGAATAATGGAGTAAGCGGAATGGAGTAAGGGGAATAATGGAGTTAGCAGAATGGAGTAAGGGGAATGGAGTAACTGGAATGGAGTAAGCGGAATGGAGTAAGTGGAATAATGGAGTAAGGGGAATAATGGAGTAAGCGGAATGGATTAAGGGGAATAATGGAGTAAGGGGAATAATGGAGTAAGCGGAATGGAGTAAGGGGAGTAATGGAGTAAGCGGAATGGAGTAAGGGGAGTAATGGAGTAAGGGGAATAATGGAGTAAGCGGAATGGAGTAAGGGGAACAATGGAGTAAGGGGAATAATGGAGTAAGCGGAATGGAGTAAGGGGAATAATGGAGTAAGCGGAATGGAGTAAGGGGAACAATGGAGTAAGCGGAATGGAGTAAGGGGAATAATGGAGTTAGCAGAATGGAGTAAGGGGAATGGAGTAACTGGAATGGAGTAAGCGGAATAGAGTAAGTGGAATAATGGAGTAAGGGGAATAATGGAGTAAGCGGAATGGATTAAGGGGAATAATGGAGTAAGGGGAATAATGGAGTAAGCGGAATGGAGTAAGGGGAGTAATGGAGTAAGGGGAATAATGGAGTAAGGGGAATCATGGAGTAAGCGGAATGGAGTAAGGGGAATAATGGAGTAAGCGGAATGGAGTAAGGGGAACAATGGAGTAAGGGGAATAATGGAGTAAGCGGAATGGAGTAAGGGGAATAATGGAGTAAGCGGAATGGAGTAAGGGGAATAATGGAGTAAGCGGAATGGAGTAAGGGGAATAATGGAGTAAGCGGAATGGATTAAGGGGAATAATGGAGTAAGCGGAATGGATTAAGGGGAATAATGGAGTAAGCGGAATGGAGTAAGGTGAATAATGGAGTTAGCAGAATGGAGTAAGGGGAATGGAGTAACTGGAATGGAGTAAGCGGAATGGAGTAAGTGGAATAATGGAGTAAGGGGAATAATGGAGTAAGCGGAATGGATTAAGGGGAATAATGGAGTAAGGGGAATAATGGAGTAAGCGGAATGGAGTAAGGGGAGTAATGGAGTAAGCGGAATGGAGTAAGGGGAGTAATGGAGTAAGGGGAATAATGGAGTAAGGGGAATAATGGAGTAAGGGGAATCATGGAGTAAGCGGAATGGAGTAAGGGGAATAATGGAGTAAGCGGAATGGAGTAAGGGGAACAATGGAGTAAGGGGAATAATGGAGTAAGCGGAATGGAGTAAGGGGAATAATGGAGTAAGCGGAATGGAGTAAGGGGAATAATGGAGTAAGCGGAATGGAGTAAGGGGAATAATGGAGTAAGCGGAATGGAGTAAGGGGAACAATGGAGTAAGGGGAATAATGGAGTAAGCGGAATGGAGTAAGGGGAATAATGGAGTTAGCAGAATGGAGTAAGGGGAATGGAGTAACTGGAATGGAGTAAGCGGAATGGAGTAAGTGGAATAATGGAGTAAGGGGAATAATGGAGTAAGCGGAATGGATTAAGGGGAATAATGGAGTAAGGGGAATAATGGAGTAAGCGGAATGGAGTAAGGGGAGTAATGGAGTAAGCGGAATGGAGTAAGGGGGGTAATGGAGTAAGGGGAATAATGGAGTAAGCGGAATGGAGTAAGGGGAACAATGGAGTAAGGGGAATAATGGAGTAAGCGGAATGGAGTAAGGGGAATAATGGAGTAAGCGGAATGGAGTAAGGGGAATAATGGAGTAAGCGGAATGGAGTAAGGGGAACAATGGAGTAAGCGGAATGGAGTAAGGGGAATAATGGAGTTAGCAGAATGGAGTAAGGGGAATGGAGTAACTGGAATGGAGTAAGCGGAATAGAGTAAGTGGAATAATGGAGTAAGGGGAATAATGGAGTAAGCGGAATGGATTAAGGGGAATAATGGAGTAAGGGGAATAATGGAGTAAGCGGAATGGAGTAAGGGGAGTAATGGAGTAAGCGGAATGGAGTAAGGGGAGTAATGGAGTAAGGGGAATAATGGAGTAAGGGGAATCATGGAGTAAGCGGAATGGAGTAAGGGGAATAATGGAGTAAGCGGAATGGAGTAAGGGGAACAATGGAGTAAGGGGAATAATGGAGTAAGCGGAATGGAGTAAGGGGAATAATGGAGTAAGCGGAATGGAGTAAGGGGAATAATCGAGTAAGCGGAATGGAGTAAGGGGAATAATGGAGTAAGCGGAATGGATTAAGGGGAATAATGGAGTAAGCGGAATGGATTAAGGGGAATAATGGAGTAAGCGGAATGGAGTAAGGGGAATAATGGAGTAAGCGGAATGGAGTAAGGGGAATAATGGAGTAAGCGGAATGGAGTAAGGGGAATAATGGAGTAAGCGGAATGGAGTAAGGGGAATAATGGAGTAAGCGGAATGGATTAAGGGGAATAATGGAGTAAGCGGAATGGATTAAGGGGAATAATGGAGTAAGCGGAATGGAGTAAGGTGAATAATGGAGTTAGCAGAATGGAGTAAGGGGAATGGAGTAACTGGAATGGAGTAAGCGGAATGGAGTAAGTGGAATAATGGAGTAAGGGGAATAATGGAGTAAGCGGAATGGATTAAGGGGAATAATGGAGTAAGGGGAATAATGGAGTAAGCGGAATGGAGTAAGGGGAGTAATGGAGTAAGCGGAATGGAGTAAGGGGAGTAATGGAGTAAGGGGAATAATGGAGTAAGGGGAATAATGGAGTAAGGGGAATCATGGAGTAAGCGGAATGGAGTAAGGGGAATAATGGAGTAAGCGGAATGGAGTAAGGGGAACAATGGAGTAAGGGGAATAATGGAGTAAGCGGAATGGAGTAAGGGGAATAATGGAGTAAGCGGAATGGAGTAAGGGGAATAATGGAGTAAGCGGAATGGAGTAAGGGGAATAATGGAGTAAGCGGAATGGAGTAAGGGGAACAATGGAGTAAGGGGAATAATGGAGTAAGCGGAATGGAGTAAGGGGAATAATGGAGTTAGCAGAATGGAGTAAGGGGAATGGAGTAACTGGAATGGAGTAAGCGGAATGGAGTAAGTGGAATAATGGAGTAAGGGGAATAATGGAGTAAGCGGAATGGATTAAGGGGAATAATGGAGTAAGGGGAATAATGGAGTAAGCGGAATGGAGTAAGGGGAGTAATGGAGTAAGCGGAATGGAGTAAGGGGAGTAATGGAGTAAGGGGAATAATGGAGTAAGCGGAATGGAGTAAGGGGAACAATGGAGTAAGGGGAATAATGGAGTAAGCGGAATGGAGTAAGGGGAATAATGGAGTAAGCGGAATGGAGTAAGGGGAACAATGGAGTAAGCGGAATGGAGTAAGGGGAATAATGGAGTTAGCAGAATGGAGTAAGGGGAATGGAGTAACTGGAATGGAGTAAGCGGAATAGAGTAAGTGGAATAATGGAGTAAGGGGAATAATGGAGTAAGCGGAATGGATTAAGGGGAATAATGGAGTAAGGGGAATAATGGAGTAAGCGGAATGGAGTAAGGGGAGTAATGGAGTAAGGGGAATAATGGAGTAAGGGGAATCATGGAGTAAGCGGAATGGAGTAAGGGGAATAATGGAGTAAGCGGAATGGAGTAAGGGGAACAATGGAGTAAGGGGAATAATGGAGTAAGCGGAATGGAGTAAGGGGAATAATGGAGTAAGCGGAATGGAGTAAGGGGAATAATGGAGTAAGCGGAATGGAGTAAGGGGAATAATGGAGTAAGCGGAATGGATTAAGGGGAATAATGGAGTAAGCGGAATGGATTAAGGGGAATAATGGAGTAAGCGGAATGGAGTAAGGTGAATAATGGAGTTAGCAGAATGGAGTAAGGGGAATGGAGTAACTGGAATGGAGTAAGCGGAATGGAGTAAGTGGAATAATGGAGTAAGGGGAATAATGGAGTAAGCGGAATGGATTAAGGGGAATAATGGAGTAAGGGGAATAATGGAGTAAGCGGAATGGAGTAAGGGGAGTAATGGAGTAAGCGGAATGGAGTAAGGGGAGTAATGGAGTAAGGGGAATAATGGAGTAAGGGGAATAATGGAGTAAGGGGAATCATGGAGTAAGCGGAATGGAGTAAGGGGAATAATGGAGTAAGCGGAATGGAGTAAGGGGAACAATGGAGTAAGGGGAATAATGGAGTAAGCGGAATGGAGTAAGGGGAATAATGGAGTAAGCGGAATGGAGTAAGGGGAATAATGGAGTAAGCGGAATGGAGTAAGGGGAATAATGGAGTAAGCGGAATGGAGTAAGGGGAACAATGGAGTAAGGGGAATAATGGAGTAAGCGGAATGGAGTAAGGGGAATAATGGAGTTAGCAGAATGGAGTAAGGGGAATGGAGTAACTGGAATGGAGTAAGCGGAATGGAGTAAGTGGAATAATGGAGTAAGGGGAATAATGGAGTAAGCGGAATGGATTAAGGGGAATAATGGAGTAAGGGGAATAATGGAGTAAGCGGAATGGAGTAAGGGGAGTAATGGAGTAAGCGGAATGGAGTAAGGGGGGTAATGGAGTAAGGGGAATAATGGAGTAAGCGGAATGGAGTAAGGGGAACAATGGAGTAAGGGGAATAATGGAGTAAGCGGAATGGAGTAAGGGGAATAATGGAGTAAGCGGAATGGAGTAAGGGGAATAATGGAGTAAGCGGAATGGAGTAAGGGGAACAATGGAGTAAGCGGAATGGAGTAAGGGGAATAATGGAGTTAGCAGAATGGAGTAAGGGGAATGGAGTAACTGGAATGGAGTAAGCGGAATAGAGTAAGTGGAATAATGGAGTAAGGGGAATAATGGAGTAAGCGGAATGGATTAAGGGGAATAATGGAGTAAGGGGAATAATGGAGTAAGCGGAATGGAGTAAGGGGAGTAATGGAGTAAGCGGAATGGAGTAAGGGGAGTAATGGAGTAAGGGGAATAATGGAGTAAGGGGAATCATGGAGTAAGCGGAATGGAGTAAGGGGAATAATGGAGTAAGCGGAATGGAGTAAGGGGAACAATGGAGTAAGGGGAATAATGGAGTAAGCGGAATGGAGTAAGGGGAATAATGGAGTAAGCGGAATGGAGTAAGGGGAATAATCGAGTAAGCGGAATGGAGTAAGGGGAATAATGGAGTAAGCGGAATGGATTAAGGGGAATAATGGAGTAAGCGGAATGGATTAAGGGGAATAATGGAGTAAGCGGAATGGAGTAAGGGGAATAATGGAGTAAGCGGAATGGAGTAAGGGGAATAATGGAGTAAGCGGAATGGAGTAAGGGGAATAATGGAGTAAGCGGAATGGAGTAAGGGGAATAATGGAGTAAGCGGAATGGATTAAGGGGAATAATGGAGTAAGCGGAATGGATTAAGGGGAATAATGGAGTAAGCGGAATGGAGTAAGGTGAATAATGGAGTTAGCAGAATGGAGTAAGGGGAATGGAGTAACTGGAATGGAGTAAGCGGAATGGAGTAAGTGGAATAATGGAGTAAGGGGAATAATGGAGTAAGCGGAATGGATTAAGGGGAATAATGGAGTAAGGGGAATAATGGAGTAAGCGGAATGGAGTAAGGGGAGTAATGGAGTAAGCGGAATGGAGTAAGGGGAGTAATGGAGTAAGGGGAATAATGGAGTAAGGGGAATAATGGAGTAAGGGGAATCATGGAGTAAGCGGAATGGAGTAAGGGGAATAATGGAGTAAGCGGAATGGAGTAAGGGGAACAATGGAGTAAGGGGAATAATGGAGTAAGCGGAATGGAGTAAGGGGAATAATGGAGTAAGCGGAATGGAGTAAGGGGAATAATGGAGTAAGCGGAATGGAGTAAGGGGAATAATGGAGTAAGCGGAATGGAGTAAGGGGAACAATGGAGTAAGGGGAATAATGGAGTAAGCGGAATGGAGTAAGGGGAATAATGGAGTTAGCAGAATGGAGTAAGGGGAATGGAGTAACTGGAATGGAGTAAGCGGAATGGAGTAAGTGGAATAATGGAGTAAGGGGAATAATGGAGTAAGCGGAATGGATTAAGGGGAATAATGGAGTAAGGGGAATAATGGAGTAAGCGGAATGGAGTAAGGGGAGTAATGGAGTAAGCGGAATGGAGTAAGGGGAGTAATGGAGTAAGGGGAATAATGGAGTAAGCGGAATGGAGTAAGGGGAACAATGGAGTAAGGGGAATAATGGAGTAAGCGGAATGGAGTAAGGGGAATAATGGAGTAAGCGGAATGGAGTAAGGGGAATAATGGAGTAAGCGGAATGGAGTAAGGGGAACAATGGAGTAAGCGGAATGGAGTAAGGGGAATAATGGAGTTAGCAGAATGGAGTAAGGGGAATGGAGTAACTGGAATGGAGTAAGCGGAATAGAGTAAGTGGAATAATGGAGTAAGGGGAATAATGGAGTAAGCGGAATGGATTAAGGGGAATAATGGAGTAAGGGGAATAATGGAGTAAGCGGAATGGAGTAAGGGGAGTAATGGAGTAAGCGGAATGGAGTAAGGGGAGTAATGGAGTAAGGGGAATAATGGAGTAAGGGGAATCATGGAGTAAGCGGAATGGAGTAAGGGGAATAATGGAGTAAGCGGAATGGAGTAAGGGGAACAATGGAGTAAGGGGAATAATGGAGTAAGCGGAATGGAATAAGGGGAATAATGGAGTAAGCGGAATGGAGTAAGGGGAATAATCGAGTAAGCGGAATGGAGTAAGGGGAATAATGGAGTAAGCGGAATGGATTAAGGGGAATAATGGAGTAAGCGGAATGGATTAAGGGGAATAATGGAGTAAGCGGAATGGAGTAAGGGGAATAATGGAGTAAGCGGAATGGAGTAAGGGGAATAATGGAGTAAGCGGAATGGAGTAAGGGGAATAATGGAGTAAGCGGAATGGAGTAAGGGGAATAATGGAGTAAGCGGAATGGAGTAAGGGGAATAATGGAGTAAGCGGAATGGATTAAGGGGAATAATGGAGTAAGCGGAATGGATTAAGGGGAATAATGGAGTAAGCGGAATGGAGTAAGGTGAATAATGGAGTTAGCAGAATGGAGTAAGGGGAATGGAGTAACTGGAATGGAGTAAGCGGAATGGAGTAAGTGGAATAATGGAGTAAGGGGAATAATGGAGTAAGCGGAATGGATTAAGGGGAATAATGGAGTAAGGGGAATAATGGAGTAAGCGGAATGGAGTAAGGGGAGTAATGGAGTAAGCGGAATGGAGTAAGGGGAGTAATGGAGTAAGGGGAATAATGGAGTAAGGGGAATCATGGAGTAAGCGGAATGGAGTAAGGGGAATAATGGAGTAAGCGGAATGGAGTAAGGGGAACAATGGAGTAAGGGGAATAATGGAGTAAGCGGAATGGAGTAAGGGGAATAATGGAGTAAGCGGAATGGAGTAAGGGGAATAATGGAGTAAGCGGAATGGAGTAAGGGGAATAATGGAGTAAGCGGAATGGAGTAAGGGGAACAATGGAGTAAGGGGAATAATGGAGTAAGCGGAATGGAGTAAGGGGAATAATGGAGTTAGCAGAATGGAGTAAGGGGAATGGAGTAACTGGAATGGAGTAAGCGGAATGGAGTAAGTGGAATAATGGAGTAAGGGGAATAATGGAGTAAGCGGAATGGATTAAGGGGAATAATGGAGTAAGGGGAATAATGGAGTAAGCGGAATGGAGTAAGGGGAGTAATGGAGTAAGCGGAATGGAGTAAGGGGAGTAATGGAGTAAGGGGAATAATGGAGTAAGCGGAATGGAGTAAGGGGAACAATGGAGTAAGGGGAATAATGGAGTAAGCGGAATGGAGTAAGGGGAATAATGGAGTAAGCGGAATGGAGTAAGGGGAATAATGGAGTAAGCGGAATGGAGTAAGGGGAACAATGGAGTAAGCGGAATGGAGTAAGGGGAATAATGGAGTTAGCAGAATGGAGTAAGGGGAATGGAGTAACTGGAATGGAGTAAGCGGAATAGAGTAAGTGGAATAATGGAGTAAGGGGAATAATGGAGTAAGCGGAATGGATTAAGGGGAATAATGGAGTAAGGGGAATAATGGAGTAAGCGGAATGGAGTAAGGGGAGTAATGGAGTAAGCGGAATGGAGTAAGGGGAGTAATGGAGTAAGGGGAATAATGGAGTAAGGGGAATCATGGAGTAAGCGGAATGGAGTAAGGGGAATAATGGAGTAAGCGGAATGGAGTAAGGGGAACAATGGAGTAAGGGGAATAATGGAGTAAGCGGAATGGAGTAAGGGGAATAGTGGAGTAAGCGGAATGGAGTAAGGGGAATAATCGAGTAAGCGGAATGGAGTAAGGGGAATAATGGAGTAAGCGGAATGGATTAAGGGGAATAATGGAGTAAGCGGAATGGATTAAGGGGAATAATGGAGTAAGCGGAATGGAGTAAGGGGAATAATGGAGTAAGCGGAATGGAGTAAGGGGAATAATGGAGTAAGCGGAATGGAGTAAGGGGAATAATGGAGTAAGCGGAATGGAGTAAGGGGAACAATGGAGTAAGGGGAATAATGGAGTAAGCGGAATGGAGTAAGGGGAATAATGGAGTAAGCGGAATGGAGTAAGGGGAATAATGGAGTAAGCGGAATGGAGTAAGGGGAATAATGGAGTAAGCGGAATGGATTAAGGGGAATAATGGAGTAAACGGAATGGATTAAGGGGAATAATGGAGTAAGCGGAATGGAGTAAGGGGAATAATGGAGTAAGCGGAATGGAGTAAGGGGAATAATGGAGTTAGCAGAATGGAGTAAGGGGAATGGAGTAACTGGAATGGAGTAAGCGGAATGGAGTAAGTGGAATAATGGAGTAAGGGGAATAATGGAGTAAGCGGAATGGAGTAAGGGGAATAATGGAGTAAGCGGAATAATGGAGTAAGCGGAATGGAGTAAGGGGAGTAATGGAGTAAGCGGAATGGAGTAAGGGGAGTAATGGAGTAAGGGGAATAATGGAGTAAGGGGAATCATGGAGTAAGCGGAATGGAGTAAGGGGAATAATGGAGTAAGCGGAATGGAGTAAGGGGAACAATGGAGTAAGGGGAATAATGGAGTAAGCGGAATGGAGTAAGGGGAATAATGGAGTAAGCGGAATGGAGTAAGGGGAATAATGGAGTAAGCGGAATGGAGTAAGGGGAATAATGGAGTAAGCGGAATGGAGTAAGGGGAACAATGGAGTAAGGGGAATAATGGAGTAAGCGGAATGGAGTAAGGGGAATAATGGAGTTAGCAGAATGGAGTAAGGGGAATGGAGTAACTGGAATGGAGTAAGCGGAATGGAGTAAGTGGAATAATGGAGTAAGGGGAATAATGGAGTAAGCGGAATGGATTAAGGGGAATAATGGAGTAAGGGGAATAATGGAGTAAGCGGAATGGAGTAAGGGGAGTAATGGAGTAAGCGGAATGGAGTAAGGGGAGTAATGGAGTAAGGGGAATAATGGAGTAAGGGGAATCATGGAGTAAGCGGAATGGAGTAAGGGGAATAATGGAGTAAGCGGAATGGAGTAAGGGGAACAATGGAGTAAGGGGAATAATGGAGTAAGCGGAATGGAGTAAGGGGAATAATGGAGTAAGCGGAATGGAGTAAGGGGAATAATGGAGTAAGCGGAATGGAGTAAGGGGAATAATGGAGTAAGCGGAATGGATTAAGGGGAATAATGGAGTAAGCGGAATGGATTAAGGGGAATAATGGAGTAAGCGGAATGGAGTAAGGGGAATAATGGAGTTAGCAGAATGGAGTAAGGGGAATGGAGTAACTGGAATGGAGTAAGCGGAATGGAGTAAGTGGAATAATGGAGTAAGGGGAATAATGGAGTAAGCGGAATGGATTAAGGGGAATAATGGAGTAAGGGGAATAATGGAGTAAGCGGAATGGAGTAAGGGGAGTAATGGAGTAAGCGGAATGGAGTAAGGGGAGTAATGGAGTAAGGGGAATAATGGAGTAAGGGGAATAATGGAGTAAGGGGAATCATGGAGTAAGCGGAATGGAGTAAGGGGAATAATGGAGTAAGCGGAATGGAGTAAGGGGAACAATGGAGTAAGGGGAATAATGGAGTAAGCGGAATGGAGTAAGGGGAATAATGGAGTAAGCGGAATGGAGTAAGGGGAATAATGGAGTAAGCGGAATGGAGTAAGGGGAATAATGGAGTAAGCGGAATGGAGTAAGGGGAACAATGGAGTAAGGGGAATAATGGAGTAAGCGGAATGGAGTAAGGGGAATAATGGAGTTAGCAGAATGGAGTAAGGGGAATGGAGTAACTGGAATGGAGTAAGCGGAATGGAGTAAGTGGAATAATGGAGTAAGGGGAATAATGGAGTAAGCGGAATGGATTAAGGGGAATAATGGAGTAAGGGGAATAATGGAGTAAGCGGAATGGAGTAAGGGGAGTAATGGAGTAAGCGGAATGGAGTAAGGGGAGTAATGGAGTAAGGGGAATAATGGAGTAAGGGGAATCATGGAGTAAGCGGAATGGAGTAAGGGGAATAATGGAGTAAGCGGAATGGAGTAAGGGGAACAATGGAGTAAGGGGAATAATGGAGTAAGCGGAATGGAGTAAGGGGAATAATGGAGTAAGCGGAATGGAGTAAGGGGAATAATGGAGTAAGCGGAATGGAGTAAGGGTAATAATGGAGTAAGCGGAATGGATTAAGGGGAATAATGGAGTAAGCGGAATGGATTAAGGGGAATAATGGAGTAAGCGGAATGGATTAAGGGGAATAATGGAGTAAGCAGAATGGAGTAAGGGGAATAATGGAGTAAGCGGAATGGAGTAAGGGGAATAATGGAGTAAGCGGAATGGAGTAAGGGGAATAATGGAGTAAGCGGAATGGAGTAAGGGGAACAATGGAGTAAGGGGAATAATGGAGTAAGCGGAATGGAGTAAGGGGAATAATGGAGTAAGCGGAATGGAGTAAGGGGAATAATGGAGTAAGCGGAATGGAGTAAGGGGAATAATGGAGTAAGCGGAATGGATTAAGGGGAATAATGGAGTAAGCGGAATGGATTAAGGGGAATAATGGAGTAAGCGGAATGGAGTAAGGGGAATAATGGAGTAAGCGGAATGGAGTAAGGGGAATAATGGAGTTAGCAGAATGGAGTAAGGGGAATGGAGTAACTGGAATGGAGTAAGCGGAATGGAGTAAGTGGAATAATGGAGTAAGGGGAATAATGGAGTAAGCGGAATGGATTAAGGGGAATAATGGAGTAAGGGGAATAATGGAGTAAGCGGAATGGAGTAAGGGGAGTAATGGAGTAAGCGGAATGGAGTAAGGGGAGTAATGGAGTAAGGGGAATAATGGAGTAAGGGGAATCATGGAGTAAGCGGAATGGAGTAAGGGGAATAATGGAGTAAGCGGAATGGAGTAAGGGGAACAATGGAGTAAGGGGAATAATGGAGTAAGCGGAATGGAGTAAGGGGAAAATGGAGTAAGCGGAATGGAGTAAGGGGAATAATGGAGTAAGCGGAATGGAGTAAGGGGAATAATGGAGTAAGCGGAATGGATTAAGGGGAATAATGGAGTAAGCGGAATGGATTAAGGGGAATAATGGAGTAAGCGGAATGGAGTAAGGGGAATAATGGAGTAAGCGGAATGGAGTAAGGGGAATAATGGAGTAAGCGGAATGGAGTAAGGGGAATAATGGAGTAAGCGGAATGGAGTAAGGGGAATAATGGAGTAAGCGGAATGGAGTAAGGGGAGTAATGGAGTAAGGGGAATCATGGAGTAAGGGGAATCATGGAGTAAGGGGAATCATGGAGTAAGCGGAATAATGGAGTAAGGGGAATCATGGAGTAAGCGGAATGGAGTAAGCGGAATAATGGAGTAAGGGGAATCATGGAGTAAGGGGAATCATGGAGTAAGCGGAATGTAGTCAGGGAGACAATAGAGAACAAGGGGTTCCAGTGCAAGCAGTATGGCAGCTCTCCCGTTATTCCTGGGATGTCTCCTCTATTCACCCCCTTCATCTCTATCATCCTCAGACTCTGGTGTCTCCTCCTCCTCTCATAGCTGAGAAAAGGGGGGGGGAGGAAACCCAAATAGTCATTCTGCTCCCCCAAACTCTGTGTGTGTTTGTGGCTCTGCTACTTCCCCTTTAACAACATGCCAAGGACAATGGAATGTGATAAATTGTGAATGAATCTGCCCCTGGAATTGCCCAGGCTGTTGCCCCTTAGCCCCACGGAATCACTGACCCCACACAGAGGCAACCCTGGCTCTTCTGTTTGTTACAGTGTCACCCTTCAGGAGGAGGAGCCAATCCCAGCTTCTTCTGTGTATCACCCTGCAGGAGGAGGAGCCAATCACAGCTTCTTCTTCTGTGTATCACCCTGCAGGAGGAGGAGCCAATCACAGCTTCTTCTTTTGTGTATCACCCTGCAGGAGGAGGAGCCAATCACAGCTTCTTCTTCTGTGTATCACCCTGCAGGAGGAGGAGCCAATCACAGCTTCTTCTTCTGTGTATCACCCTGCAGGAGGAGGAGCCAATCCCAGCTTCTTCTTCTGTGTATCACCCTGCAGGAGGAGGAGCCATTCACAGCTTCTTCTGTGTAACACCCTGCAGGAGGAGGAGCCAATCACAGCTTCTTCTTCTGTGTATCACCCTGCAGGAGGAGGAGCCAATCACAGCTTCTTCTTCTGTGTATCACCCTGCAGGAGGAGGAGCCAATCCCAGCTTCTTCTTCTGTGTATCACCCTGCAGGAGGAGGAGCCATTCACAGCTTCTTCTGTGTAACACCCTGCAGGAGGAGGAGCCAATCACAGCTTCTTCTTCTGTGTATCACCCTGCAGGAGGAGGAGCCAATCACAGCTTCTTCGTCTGTGTATCACCCTGCAGGAGGAGGAGCCAATCCCAGCTTCTTCTTCTGTGTATCACCCTGCAGGAGGAGGAGCCATTCACAGCTTCTTCTGTGTAACACCCTGCAGGAGGAGGAGCCAATCCCAGCTTCTTCTTCTGTGTCAGTCTGCAGGGGGAGGGGCTTATCCCAGCTTGTTGTGTGAGTGGAGGGTGTGTAGTGCTGGGGTGCAGTGCAGGCAGCAGCAGGGTGTGTGTGAGTGTAAGTTGTTATGATAAAGTGTGAGCAGAGAGGGGAGTAGGATAAGAAGAAGCCAAGTGTGAGCTCCCAGACACTCCCAGCCTGCTGTGTATATACACGTGAGAGATATATATATATATATATATATATATATATATATATATATATATATAATGATACACAGACAGATATAAGGGATATATATATATATAAATAATGTGGGTAGAACAAGGGGGGCAGGAGGATGTGTCACCTGGGGACTCAGGTCACTCAGTCTCACATTAGGGACTGACACTACAGGGTTAAGGCACATGAGCAGCAGATCTGTCTGGGCCCAAGAGCTGACAATCGCCTCCACATCCTCTAACAGCCCCCGGCTAGTCTTGCACGTGTATCTAACTCACCAGTCCGACCCCATTCCCAGCAGCCACAGCGCGGCCCATTCCATCCCCGCACCCGACATAGAGAACAATAGATGCCCCGCCCACCCACTACTCTGCCCCGCCCACCGGCCGCTGCTGCTGCTCCCGAACTGATGAGACCGGAGCTGAGACCCAACCGCCGGGAATCTGAGTCTGAGCCGCCGCCGGGAGGTGAGGAACCGCCCGACTACTCCCCTCTATTTATTCTACACGTGTGTCTGTCTCTTATTGTATATCTATATGTGTGTGTGTTATATCTATGTCTATCTATATGTGTGTGTCTGTACAGTGCCCTGCCCCGTGTATTTTATATATATATATATTTGTGTGTCTGTGTTATAAATATATATATATGTGTGTGTTTGTGTTATATATATATATATATATATATATATATATATATATATATAGATATATATATAGATATCTAGATATATAGATATATAGATAAATAGATAAATATATATATATATATATATATATATATATATATATATATATATATATATATATATGTGTATGTGACACCACTGCTGTTACCCCTGGGGCTGATCAGACACTGTTACCCCAATGTCCCTGTGTGACACCTGCACTGATACAATAAATAATAATAAATAATATTCCCAGACAATGACAAACCCCCTAAATACCCCCCCATTGATTTGTATTAGATGGAAGATGCCCAAGTCCCCCCTCTGTGTCACTCATGATGGTTCTGCTAAAGTGGCAGTAGCTGTGGGTATAGTAGTGCCGGCAGCTAGAGGTAAGGCTGCAGGGAGTCTCTGTGAGTAGCTGTGGGTATAGGAGTAGTGCCGGCAGCTAGAGGTAAGGCTGCAGGGAGTCTCTGTGAGTAGCTGTGGGTATAGGAGTAGTGCCGGCAGCTAGAGGTAAGGCTGCAGGGAGTCTCTGTGAGTAGCTGTGGGTATAGGAGTAGTGCTGGCAGCTAGAGGTAAGGCTGCAGGGAGTCTCTGTGAGTAGCTGTGGGTATAGGAGTAGTGCCGGCAGCTAGAGGTAAGGCTGCAGGGAGTCTCTGTGAGTAGCTGTGGGTATAGGAGTAGTGCCGGCAGCTAGAGGTAAGGCTGCAGGGAGTCTCTGTGAGTAGCTGTGGGTATAGGAGTAGTGCTGGCAGCTAGAGGTAAGGCTGCAGGGAGTCTCTGTGAGTAGCTGTGGGTATAGGAGTAGTGCTGGCAGCTAGAGGTAAGGCTGCAGGGAGTCTCTGTGAGTAGCTGTGGGTATAGGAGTAGTGCCGGCAGCTAGAGGTAAGGCTGCAGGGAGTCTCTGTGAGTAGCTGTGGGTATAGGAGTAGTGCTGGCAGCTAGAGGTAAGGCTGCAGGGAGTCTCTGTGAGTAGCTGTGGGTATAGGAGTAGTGCCGGCAGCTAGAGGTAAGGCTGCAGGGAGTCTCTGTGAGTAGCTGTGGGTATAGGAGTAGTGCCGGCAGCTAGAGGTAAGGCTGCAGGGAGTCTCTGTGAGTAGCTGTGGGTATAGGAGTAGTGCCGGCAGCTAGAGGTAAGGCTGCAGGGAGTCTCTGGCAGTAGCTGTGGGTCAGCAGGTTGGGGAGCAGTGTAAAACCCAGTTGATTAGTGACACAGATAGAAGAGCAGAGGGAGGTGTAGTGAGACGTCATTGAGTGGTTTGGGCCGGTCGGAGAGAGAAGCTGTGTGACTGGGCCGGTTGGTGCAGGAGAATATCAGCTTTTCATACTACATTGTAACGTCAGCTCTTCAGACTAGAAGGATATTTCATTGGAGCAGCAGGTTATTGCATTGGACTGTCAGCTCTTCAGACTAGAAGGATATTTCATTAGAGCATCAAGTTATTGCATTGGAGTGTCAGCTCTTCAGACTAGAAGGATATTTCATTGGAGCATCGGGTTATTGCATTGGAGTGTTAGCTCTTCAAAGTAGAAGGCTATTTCATTGGAGCAGCAGGTTATTGCATTGGAGTGTCAGCTCTTCAAACTAGAAGGATATTTCATTGGAGCATCAGGTTATTGCATTGGAGTGTTAGCTCTTCAAACTAGAAGGATATTTCATTGGAGCATTGGGTTATTGCATTGGAGTGTTAGCTCTTCAAACTAGAAGGATATTTTATTGGAGCAGCAGGTTATTGCATTGGAGTGTCAGCTCTTCAAACTAGAAGGATATTTCATTGGAGCATCAGGTTATTGCATTGGAGTGTTAGCTCTTCAAACTAGAAGGATATTTTATTGGAGCAGCAGGTTATTGCATTGGAGTGTCAGCTCTTCAAACTAGAAGGATATTTCATTGGAGCATCAGGTTATTGCATTGGAGTGTTAGCTCTTCAAACTAGAAGGATATTTGACTGGAGCAGCAGGTTATTGGATTGTAAAGTCAGCTCTTCAGACTAGAAGGATATTTTAATGGAGCAGCAAGTTATTGCATTGGAGTGTCAGCTCTTCAGGCTAAAATGATATTTCGTTGGAGCAGCAGGTTATTGGATTGGAGTGTCAGCTCTTCAGACTAGAAGGATATTTCATTGGAGCAGCAGGTTATTGTATTGGAGTGTCATCTCTTCAGGCTAGAAGGATATTTCATTGGAGCAGAATATTATTGGATTGTAGCGTCTCTGTTAAATGAAGGAGTCTGTATGAGGCTTGCTGCTGTGGCCCATCCCTGTGCTGGATTGAAGGGTGGGGTTGTGGTTGGATTTGGCTACAGGATGTGATTAGAGGACTAGTCCCTTCCTGTTCTATGTCCGTAGGAAATTCAGCCTTTCCTGTCTGTGGGATTAGAGATCTGGGGCTGCAGGTTCACCCGGGGGTTAATAACTGTGTTTTCCCAAAGCTAAAGGAACATTAGGACCTAGAAAACCTACCTGAGTGTGTGAGTGTGGCTGTGAGTGTGGCTGAGTGTGTGGCTGTGAGTGTGGCTGAGTGTGTGGCTGTGAGTGTGGCTGTGAGTGTGGCTGAGTGTGCGGGTGAGTGGGTTGGTGGGTGGCTGAGTGTGTGTTTGAGAGTGCGGGTGAGTGAGTGGAGGTGAGTGAGTGGGTGGATCATGGGAATGATGGGAGGAAGTGTAAGTAGCTGATTGTTTGCTCTGAGCACTTTGCACCTGCCCTTCCCATACTGCACCTCTCAAGGCAAAGGTTATTGTGGGCGGGATTCTTTAACCCTTAAGTAAAGTATATTGTGCCCTTCACTGTTATTTTTAATAACTTTATTAGTGGCGCCTTATTAACCCTTCCTGCACATTCTCTGGGCAAAATCATTTGTAAATCACTTTTCTCTTTACAGTTCTCTAGATGACGGCGTCTGAGTTTCCATGACAACATGTCGGCTACTGACACCCTCCCACCTCTGGTGCCTCTGTCTCAGAAACCAACTCGTATCATTAAAGCCAGACCCCCCAACCGTCCTCCTCCTCATCTTCCTCCCAAACCACCGCAGAAGCCCCCCCCTCCAGCTCCCAAAAATCATCCTCCCTTTGCAAAAAGTGACATGGGAGGCCCCAGGAGTGACGTGATGGGCTCCAGGAGTGACGTGGGGGGCCCCAGGAGTGACGTGATGGGCCCCAGGAGTGACATGGGGGGCCCCAGGAGTGACGTGGGGGGCCCCAGGAGTGACGTGTTGGGCCCCAGGAGTGACGTGATGGGCCCCAGGAGTGACGTGGGGGGCCCCGGGACTGACGTGGGGGGCCCCAGGAGTGATGTGACGGGCCCCAGGAGTGACGTGGGAGGCCCCAGGAGTGACGTGGGGGGCCCCAGGAGTGACGTGGGAGGCCCCAGGAGTGACGTGGGGGGGCCCAGGAGTGACGTGGGGGGCCCCAGGAGTGACGTGATGGGCCCCAGGAGTGACGTGACGGGCCCCAGGAGTGACGTGTTGGGCCCCAGGAGGGACTTAGGCCCCAGGAGTGATGTGACGGGCCCCAGGAGTGATGTGGGAGGCCCCAGGAGTGACGTGGGGGGCCCCAGGAGTGACGTGGGAGGCCCCAGGAGTGACGTGGGGGGGCCCAGGAGTGACGTGGGGGGCCCCAGGAGTGACGTGTTGGGCCCCAGGAGGGACTTAGGCCCCAGGAGTGACGTGGGAGGCCCCAGGACTGATCTCTCAAACCCCAAAAACCATTCTGTGATTCCAGCCGCCAGATCTGATGTAGAAACCCCAGACAATGTTGTGGATAATCGTCTCTTGCCGGGAGTCTGTGTGAAGAAGATGGCTGGTCTCTTTCAGAAGGAGCCTGTAGGGGGAGCCAGTGATGATCCTCAGCCAGTGGGGCCCCCAAAGCCCACGGTGGGGCCCAGTAGGGAGGAGAAAGTGCTTCCCCAGATGGAGGAAAATACAATGCAGGTGGCGGCTGAGCTGATGGAAGAGGAGGAGCCCTGCCCCCCCCGTGAGTATTTTTTCTTTACCCTTTCTACTTGTGATTGGCACATTCCAAGGGGAACTGAACCCTAAACCTTCATTATTAACGTTTGCTGTAGAATAGTCTGTTACTGAAGCAGGCGGTTTCCTAGTCAGAAGGAAGTGTTTGCCAATTAATGTGTTTTATTCCCTGTAAGCTGCCATGTCAGTGCTATGTGCCGGCCCACACCATGAGTCACTGACTTCTAGAAATGAATAGAAATTGCTGGTAGATGGGAGATGTGTGCATTTATTATACTCATTTGGGCTGATCTGATTATTTGACCCCAGGAGAATGGTCACATAGATGGGCCTGCAGACCTGACAGTTGTATATATATATATATATGTGGCGTATGGAGTACGTGTTTGTTTCTGAGCATGAGGTTGTAGTTGTGCAAATTCTGGTTCTCTGTTTGTACAAACTGTGAGTGAGAAACTGGTAAATCGAGTATTTCGGTCTATTCTGCCGGTATTTACCACCATGTGACGGGGCTGAACCCTCTGGGAATTGAACCCGCGAGCAGGAAGTAGATCTTTTTGTCTATGAATAAACATTATGAGCTGAGCTTCTGATACTTCTTCTATTCCCTGACCTGAGACTGCAGGGGGTTGTGTGCGTGGGGCAGTGACATTTTATATGTGCAACTCCCTGCACCCTCTGATATCTACAGGGCATTCGATTACACTCTGGTCTCAGGCCCCCCTAAAGTCTGCTTTTCCCCAGATGTACTGTACTGAATGTCCCTATGGAACTCGGGGCTAAAAGAGTAGTGGCTACTTGGAAGAGGCTCCCTGTAGAAAGGCCTGGGATTGGCTGGAGGTAGTTACTGTACCAGTATATTCCTTCTGCCCCAAGGCAATTTGAAGGGATTCAAATAGACTGTTCATTCACCATGCTTCCGTCCAATGAAGCCAATAACATATGCAAAGGAGTGATGAATTCAGTCGAACGCAGTGGGTTGCTGCAAAAACTGTGCTTTTATTTTTAACACAACATGTTTCGAGCTGTGCTCTTTGTCAAGTGTAATACAAAAGAAACCCAGTACAATGTTAAATAGTTTAAACTCCACCCTTAATTAGGGTAATAGGGTACAGGTTATTGCTGTTAGATCGTTGTTCAACCTGACCACATTTCAAAACAGAAACATACAATATTGAATATACAAAAAGTCCCATAATGTGTAGGCGATATTCATATTAGTGAAACACGACGATTAGCTGTGCAATCCCAAATCCATGATGTGAAATTGGATCTGTAAAAATAACAATTTTTAAAAAATAACAATTTTTAACAAATTTTTCATTAAAAGATTTAAAATCAATTTCCAGGTACTGCTCCTATGGAGCCTACCATGAGCCAGCTAAATTTAATCATAGGACATCAAACGATATCTCACTATCCATAAGTAAATAGAATTATTCTTACCCTTAAGTAGAAAATTTCACATTCTTATTATAAGTCAAACAGTATCCATTTTATCTGGAAAGGAGAAAGTCGACAAATGTATCAAAATAGTTGCTGTGTATAAACCACAGCTACATATTATCATCTTAAAGAAAACTGCTAATACTCCAGTATTCATTTAAACCATCAGGATGTAAACTATTTAACCTTTTAATCCACTTTGCTTCTTCTTGCAGTAATAGTTTAAGTACATTGCCCCCTCTCTGTGGTTTGCAGATCACTTCCAATACCTGCCATTTAAGCTGTGATTGATTGTGTTTAGAAATAGAAAAATGTCTTGAAACGGAGGTATCTGTTTGAGTTCCTGTTTTAAAATTCCGTATATTGGATCTATGTTCTTTGATCCTCTCTTTAACTGGGCGGGATGTCTGTCCTATATATACAAGCCCACACGGGCATTTCAGTAGATATACTACATTAACGCTTTCACAAGTGGCATAATTGTGAATTTTCAATCTCTTACCACTAATAGGGTGATGTACAACTTCCCCTTTAATAATAGATGAGCAGCATATGCAATTAAGACAAGGAAAAGTTCCTCTTTTTGGGGGTCCTTGGAAGAGGGACTGTGACCTGTTGGACTTACGGGGTTCTGCTGGACATAATTTGTCACGTAGTGTTTGCCCTCTTGTATAACAAAACAAAGGGGTTTCATTACAATGTGGTTTTAGTAATTTGTCCTGTTGTAAAATGGGCCAGAATTTTTTGATCACCTTTTCAATCTGAGTACTTGCCCTTGAAAATTTGCTAACAAATGTCATTCTCTTATTATTTTTGTTATTCGACACCGGTTTATGAGTTAATAGTTCACCTCTAGGTATCGCCCCAACCTCATTTGCAGTTTTGTATAAATTTTGTATATTGTAACCTCTAGTTCTAAATCTATTGATAAGTGTATCAGCAGCCTTCCAGTATTTAGTGTCATCTGAGGCAATTCGTCTTGCTCTCAAAAACTGGCCTTTTGGAATTGCTGAAATACAGTGAGGATTGTGATAACTAGAGGCATGAAGAAGGCTATTTCGATCGGTAGCCTTTTGATACAGGGCTGTCTCAATAGTACCCTGGTTGAGCGTAAGTTTTACATCAAGAAAATTCAGCGAATGTATCGAGGTCTCTAAGGTGAACTTAACTGATGGATGTTTAGTGTTAGCCTTATTGACCATTTCGTGGAAACCAGAAATGTCACCTTTCCATATAACCAAAATGTCATCCACAAATCTGAGATAAAGTGCAATGTGCTCTTTATATTCCGCATTAAGGAAAAACATTTTTTCAAGTTTGTGGACAAATCATGATCGCATGATGCATGATCGTTGCAAAGAACTGTTATTTAAACAGAAAAAGGAACTGAATATACATTTACATATTACTGCATTAGCCCAATATGTGAAGGCTAAACGTATACCACGCGGATTGCGACTATCTATACAGCCTAATCTATGCACAGATGACAAGATCCTTGTCCAGCCTTGGCAAGAAATTTGCAATAAATGCAGCATAGATCTGATGGTACTTACCATTCCTTTAAGTTCACCTTAGAGACCTCGATACATTCGCTGAATTTTCTTGATGTAAAACTTACGCTCAACCAGGGTACTATTGAGACAGCCCTGTATCAAAAGGCTACCGATCGAAATAGCCTTCTTCATGCCTCTAGTTATCACAATCCTCGCTGTATTTCAGCAATTCCAAAAGGCCAGTTTTTGAGAGCAAGACGAATTGCCTCAGATGACACTAAATACTGGAAGGCTGCTGATACACTTATCAATAGATTTAGAACTAGAGGTTACAATATACAAAATTTATACAAAACTGCAAATGAGGTTGGGGCGATACCTAGAGGTGAACTATTAACTCATAAACCGGTGTCGAATAACAAAAATAATAAGAGAATGACATTTGTTAGCAAATTTTCAAGGGCAAGTACTCAGATTGAAAAGGTGATCAAAAAATTCTGGCCCATTTTACAACAGGACAAATTACTAAAACCACATTGTAATGAAACCCCTTTGTTTTGTTATACAAGAGGGCAAACACTACGTGACAAATTATGTCCAGCAGAACCCCGTAAGTCCAACAGGTCACAGTCCCTCTTCCAAGGACCCCCAAAAAGAGGAACTTTTCCTTGTCTTAATTGCATATGCTGCTCATCTATTATTAAAGGGGAAGTTGTACATCACCCTATTAGTGGTAAGACATTGAAAATTCACAATTATGCCACTTGTGAAAGCGTTAATGTAGTATATCTACTGAAATGCCCGTGTGGGCTTGTATATATAGGACAGACATCCCGCCCAGTTAAAGAGAGGATCAAAGAACATAGATCCAATATACGGAATTTTAAAACAGGAACTCAAACAGATACCTCCGTTTCAAGACATTTTTCTATTTCTAAACACAATCAATCACAGCTTAAATGGCAGGTATTGGAAGTGATCTGCAAACCACAGAGAGGGGGCAATGTACTTAAACTATTACTGCAAGAAGAAGCAAAGTGGATTAAAAGGTTAAATAGTTTACATCCTGATGGTTTAAATGAATACTGGAGTATTAGCAGTTTTCTTTAAGATGATAATATGTAGCTGTGGTTTATACACAGCAACTATTTTGATACATTTGTCGACTTTCTCCTTTCCAGATAAAATGGATACTGTTTGACTTATAATAAGAATGTGAAATTTTCTACTTAAGGGTAAGAATAATTCTATTTACTTATGGATAGTGAGATATCGTTTGATGTCCTATGATTAAATTTAGCTGGCTCATGGTAGGCTCCATAGGAGCAGTACCTGGAAATTGATTTTAAATCTTTTAATGAAAAATTTGTTAAAAATTGTTATTTTTTAAAAATTGTTATTTTTACAGATCCAATTTCACATCATGGATTTGGGATTGCACAGCTAATCGTCGTGTTTCACTAATATGAATATCGCCTACACATTATGGGACTTTTTGTATATTCAATATTGTATGTTTCTGTTTTGAAATGTGGTCAGGTTGAACAACGATCTAACAGCAATAACCTGTACCCTATTACCCTAATTAAGGGTGGAGTTTAAACTATTTAACATTGTACTGGGTTTCTTTTGTATTACACTTGACAAAGAGCACAGCTCGAAACATGTTGTGTTAAAAATAAAAGCACAGTTTTTGCAGCAACCCACTGCGTTCGACTGAATTCATCACTCCTTTGCATTCCTTCTGCCCCAGTGTGGGATGTAACATTATTTCCAGTAAATAGCGAGTGGCCCCCTGGGTAATGCTCTGCGTCTGACCAACTGCAGGATTGGCTTCAGCCTCCGAATACTGACCTGCACCCCACTCATCTCTCATGAGCTACACCATGTAAATGGCCCTGTGTGTTCTGGACTATGATTACTCATTCTCTGGCTATGCACAGCAGCTGGTGGAAACTACAATTCCCAGCATTCCTGGCAGTCAGGGCAGCGGATTGATTTAGGCTGAAAGTTATTTGCATAAAGGAATGTTGATCTTATCAGGCCCGAGCAGGGCGGCTCTAACACGTGAGGTGTCATAATTAACTCTACGTGAGTCCAGTCTGTGCAGCCGCAGGCAGACAAGTGCTCAGCCAATCACATGCATTTATTTATTGGGTACCAGAGTTGCCATACTGCTCCCTTTCTCATTTTCCCCTCGTACTGCCTCCAAATAGTTACTCTACAGACGAGAGTTAGTAAAGCCAGAGCTTGTTTCTATTTTGAGAGACAGTTGGACCCCAGGGGCTCAGGGAAAGAGAGAAGGAGCAGCCGACATTCCCATAGGACCCTACAGCATTCCCATAGGACTCTACAGCATTCCCATAGGACCCTACAGCATTCCCATAGGACTCTACAGCATTCCCATAGGACCCTACAGCATTCCCACAGGACTCTACAGCATTCCCATAGGACTCTACAGCATTCCCATAGGACCCTACAGCATTCCCACAGGACTCTACAGCATTCCCATAGGACCCTACAGCATTCCCATAGGACCCTACAGCATTCCCGTAGGACCCTACAGCATTCCCATAGGACCCTACAGCATTCCCATAGGACTCTACAGCATTCCCATAGGACCCTACAGCATTCCCATAGGACCCTACAGCATTCCCATCGGACTCTACAGCATTCCCATCGGACCCTACAGCATTCCCACAGGACCCTACAGCATTCCCATCGGACTCTACAGCATTCCCATAGGACTCTACAGCATTCCCATAGGACCCTACAGCATTCCCATAGGACCCTACAGCATTCCCATAGGACTCTACAGCATTCCCATAGGACCCTACAGCATTCCCACAGGACTCTACAGCATTCCCAGAGGACCCTACAGCATTCCCAGAGGACCCTACAGCATTCCCAGAGGACCCTACAGCATTCCCAGAGGACCCACAGCATTCCCAGAGGACCCTACAGCATTCCCATAGGACTCTACAGCATTCTGCATACAAGATAGTCAGCACAACCTGGTAGAATACTTTCTCTTTATCCGGGTGCAGGTTCTCCAATGGCCACTTACCACCGGCAAATACAGCAAAGATTCAATTAGATTAAAAATGTCTTTATTGCAGACTTATGGGGCATTACGGCAACGTTTCAGGCCTTTTTTCAAGCTGCGCCTGTATATAGCGGATATGGGTGTGTATATATATATATATATATATATATATATATATATATATATATATATATATATATATATATATATATATATAATATAGCTGGGCCTGTATATAGTGGATATTCAGACAGAAAAAGGAAACATATCGCACTTTTCCAAGTCCCACAAGTTTTGAATATATATGTCCACATTAGGGATGCACCGAATCCACTATTTTGGGTTCGGCCGAACCCCCGAATCCTTTGTGAAAGATTCGGCCGAATACCGAACCGAATCCGAACCCTAATTTGCATATGCAAATTAGGGGTGGGAAGTGAAGAATAATTTAACTTCCTTGTTTTGTGATGAAAAGTCATGCAATTTCCCTCCCCACCCCTAATTTGCATATGCAAATTAGGATTCGGTTCGGCCGGGCAAAAGGATTCGGCCGAATCCTGCTGAAAAAGGCCGAATCCCGAACCGAATCCTGGATTCGGTGCATCCCTAGTCCACATACATCAATCAATCAGCCTGTGATCAAGTCTTTAGAAAAACGGAGCATATGAAATCCGTTCATTTCCACGTTGGGGGCTGAGTGTGTGAAGCCGGTGAATCTATTTCAGTTCAGTTTGAAGTAACAGACGGTCACCTCCCCGAGGGGCATGGGAACAATATCAGTGATCATGTTCTACAATGAGGCCCGTGTGTGTTTATGTCTGACAATCGGTTTCCCAGAATGTGGATGAGGGATGAGTTGTCTGCAAGTGGTACAGTCCGTGCAGCGGTAACAACCAAGCTTGGAATTGGGTAACCCCGATGAGGTTGTAGGGGGTTAATAGCGGTGTACAGGGTCTATATGTACAAAGAATGGCACTTAGTGCCCAACCAGCAGCCACAAGTACTCAGATATTACACATAATCAAAACATAAGGATAAAAAGGCAATATTTATTCACCAGCATATTGTTCTGGTTAAAATAAACTATAAATCAAGCAGCGCTGCATCTGGAATGAGGGATCCGCCTCCTCTAAGTGCTCAACCGCACCAACTGATTGGATAAGTCGGATGTGTCGGATTAGCTGCTAAACAAACGGTGTCAATTATGTATAATTAAGAGCGATACAAACAACATGTGTTGTGTTAAGCAGCTTAATAAATTGTCGTGTGAGGAGGATATGACCCACATTGTGTGGTGCGCACAGTCACAATGGACATGGAGAATGGAAAGTGGTTATTTGCACAATCAGTGCGTCAATGTGGAATTGGTGTGGCCGGTAAGTCCCATAAGTACGTGGGGATTGGGGGGGGCGATATATGCCCAATGCTCAGGTACAATAAATGTTCTTCGCAATAAAGTCTGTATGTTTCAAGGGGCGCTGGGTTAAGTTGGTTTTGGTGAGTAAATAAATGAGTCCAATGGCAGAATTAGTGACTCGCAGTCTAGTTGTCACGGTCGGCACCCTAAACCAGAACTAATACCAAGCTCCCTGGTCTCGGCTCGGCTTCACCAGTAATGTGACCGCCTTTGGCTTCGGGAGGAGCCCTCAGCATACTCGGATGCCACCTGGACTTTTCGAGAGGAGCAAGGCGAGGAGTTCTGGCAAGCAAAGGGGCACGACGGATGTCAGTTAGGCCGAAGGTCGCGGTACAACAGGATAAGACAGATTTGTGTCAGACTGGCCGGGTTGAGGCAGGCAGAAAGCTAGAATCGAGGTCGGTTTCAGGCAAGGGTCAAAAACCAGGTAATCTATCAGATGGAATGAGGCAGAATCAGAGTCAAATAACAGGCAGAGGTCAAACCAGAACGTCAGTCAGGAGGGTTAAGCAGAATCGAGGTCGGTTTCAGGCAAGGGTCTGTCATAGAGAGAGAGACATATATATACATGAGAGAGAGAGAAATATATATGTATATATATAAAGAGAGAGAGAGGAGAGAGAGAAAAAAATATATATGTATATATATAGAGAGAGAAAGACATATATATGTATATAGAGAGAGAGATAGAGAGAGAGAGAGATATATATGTACTGTGTATATATATATATATATATATATATATATATAGAAAAAGAAATATATATGTGTGTATATATGTGTGTAAGTGTGAGAGAGAAATATATATGTATATAGCGTGAGAGAGGTGTGTGGGATATAGGGAATGATTACAAGCTATAATAACTCAGCTATATACAGTATGACACCCTATAACCCACTATACACACACATGTAGCAGATTTAGTGGGCAACTGGGTCACGGCTGTGACTCTCCATACGATCCACTAACTGAGCCGCGGCACTGAGGGGGGTGAGTGGATTAGTCACGGGTGGGAGGGAGGGGGCTGTGCAAAAGGCAACAGTGAATTATTAAAGGGGAACTCAAGCCAAATAGCCAAGACATACAATTTTACATAATCAGCTGTGACTAAATCCACCATTGAGTTAATAGAGTGAAATAAGCAGCTGTAGTCACAGTGGCTGCTGTGGCAGTTTATTGGCTCCCTCGGATGCCAGTCAGGAAGGTTAGAAAATTCCAATTGGTTACTGCATCAGGCTCCTCACCCACCAGGTCTGCGTGGGGCCATTATGTGTTTGATCCTTTGCCTGGGGCCCGGGGGATCAGATTAGTTATGGCTCAATAACACAGGGCACCGATCTGTCTGTCCTTCTGTATCTGTGTACCTGTCTGTCTGTATCCGTGTATCTGTCTGTCTGTTCTTCTGTATCCGTGTGTCTGGTTGGGTGGGTGTATTGGTGTTTCTGGATCATGATTGGCTCATTCTAATGGGTGTGGTTTCCTCTCTCTCAGCTCTTCCCCCAAAGAACTTGCAAGACCCTGATGTCCGGGCTACAAAGATGGGGTCTTGCCCCCCACTCCCAGCATGCCCAGCGAGGTGTCGTTGTGCCTGTCACGTGCAGAGACCAGGAATGGTGTTGGTTTGGCTGCCAGAATCCTTCATTTTGAGGAGCCGCAATCTCAGCGAGGCGTCGGACTCTTCAGACGATGGGGGTGTGATTCACAGAACATTACCCGCCTCTGAGGGAGCTGAGGACAGAGGAAAGTGGGGTCCCTGGTCCTTGAAAAACAAGATGGTGAGCGGGGGCACCTACTCAAGAAGGCGGAGATCACTGAGATCTAGTGAATATTTGATGGAGGGCTCCAGGGACATGGAGGCCAAGCCTGGGGTTGTGTTGACTTCCTACAAGTCTACAAATGACAGTAGTTTGGAGGGGGGCTCGGATTCTTCCCCCCCAGACTCAGCTTCTAAGCTCAATGGAGAAGCTACTGAGTCAGAACTAAGATCCTTAAGCACAAACTCAGCTGAACAGTCAGAAACCAGCCACACTGACTCCGCCCCTCCACTGCCTCAATCTGAAGCACCGCCCCTGAGGAGCCATAGATTTAGGGCAGAGTTCAGTGGGGAGTCATTAGAGCTGCTGCCCCAGTGCAGTAACCCCCCCGCCCCCGAGGATCTTGATAGTGACCCCTCGGCCCTGAGAGACTCCACAGAGGACGTGAGTGCGGCGGAATCAAGAGCCAAGGTGCGTAAGCCGGCGCGCAGGAGCAAAGTCCCCCCGTTGGCACTGCTGCCCGTTGAAGAAAAAACAGCCCTTGTACCCCCAAAAGTGCCCAGCAAACCCCCACGCGGGGCAGCGCCCCCTCCTCCTCCGTTTGTGCGCAAAGGCTCACTAAAGAGATACTCGGCCGGCAACTCAGAGGAGGTGGAGCAACGAGAGGAGGAGTCGTCCAGCACTTTGGCCACCATGTACCGACCAACAGAGAACTGCCCCTCGGAGGGGCAAGAAAGCTGTAAGTACCCCCATGTTCTGCACTGCATGCACTGACTGATATCTAAGCTCTCCTATTGGCTGATTGAGATTTTCCTGCTGCTGATTGGTTGCTCTGACGTCTCAGTATAACATTTATAGTGTATAGGGGTCCCACAGATATGAGGGGAAGGTGAATATTGAAATGCTGTGTCCCGGCATGGGGAATAGGTACCAGACCCAGTCATTCTTGCACTCAATTCTGACTCCTCCCCCAGGAAGAAATTCCTCTTCCATTTTTGTTTTGATTTACTGAAGCAGCAAGTGTATTTAGTTGTAATATTGGTGTGTAGGTGCATCTCAGCTCATTTTGCCTGGTCATGTGCTTTCAGAAAGAGCCAGCACTTTAGCATGGAACTGCTTTCTGGCAGGCTGTTGTTTCTCCTACTCAATGTAACTGAATGTGTCTCAGTGGGACTTGGATTTTACTATTGAGTGCTGTTCTTAGATCTACCAGGCAGCTGTTATCTTGTGTTAGGGAGCTGCTATCTGGTTACCTTCCCATTGTTCTGTTGTTAGGCTGCTGGGGGGGGGGGGATATAACTCTAACTTGCAGTACAGCAGCAAATAGTGACTGAAGTTTATCAGAGCACAAGTCACATGGCTGGGGGCAGCTGGGAAACCAACAATATGTCTAGCCCCATGTCAGATTTCAAAATTTAATAAAGAAAAAAATCTGTTTGCTCTTTTGAGAAATGGATTTCAGTGCAGAATTCTGCTGGAGCAGCACTATTAACTGATGTGTTTTGAAAAAAAAAAATGTTTTTTTTCCCATGGCAGTATCCCATTAAAGGGCCAGTACAACAATAAATTTACTCTCCTGTAGGTGGTGCCGATACAGCAGACTGCGCTCATGAAATCTATCGTGGTGGCTCCATCTTCATGTAGGTGTTGGTAGAAAATGCCCCAGTTCTACCATTGCCCTTTTTCCTCTTCTCCCCCACTCCCTATATTTCCCTCTTTGTGTCCCCACACTTCCTGCTCTCCCCACTTTTCTCTCCTCACTCTCTTATACTAGCCATGCGGCACCCTGTCTGGAGTATCCCCTGTACCCCTGATGGTGGCTCTGTCGGCCATTGATATCTCTGTCAGTGGCATGGCAACAGTGACATCACACCTCAGGAGCAGATCCTATTGGCTGGAGCACTAATGGTGCCTAAAGCTACAGATGCAGCTGATTCCCATTCAACTCCCCCTTAAAGGAGAACTAAAGCCTAACTAAAGAAGTAGGTAGAAATGTTGTACATGATGTTTTGTACTTCTGTACCTGCCCAAGGCAACCACAGCCCTTTAGCAGTAAAGATCTGTGTCTCCAAAGATGCCCCAGTAGCTCCCCATCTTCTTTTCTGCTGATTCACTGATTCACATGCTCTGTGCTGCTGTCACTTACTGAGCTTAGGGAGCCACTCACAATATACAGTACACATAGAATAGAAATGTCACAATATAAGGCTGATTAGTAATTAATACACATAATTACTACATGGCAGCACAGAAACCAGTGCAATTAGCATCAGAATTGAATAATCAGCAAACCTGTAGCATCAGCTTATATTACAGCCAGGGAAGCTCATTTTCTGCTGGATAATTAGTGACGAGCCCTAAGCTTAGCTTCTCAACAGCCAATCAGAGCCCACTGAGCATGTGAGTGTCACAGACACTTTCCAAGATGGTGACCCCCTGTGACAAGTTTGAAGTCCTGGATCATTGCTGCTATTGACAAGCTCAAACTTTAGCCTCGTGCAATAAGTTCACTACATAAAATATGGCATTTTAAGCCATACTAATTTTTAGGGTTTAGTTCTCCTTTAACTACCCTCTCCTCCCCCACTCTCTTCCTCATGCCTCAATCATACTCCCTCTATCCCTTTTCTACCTTTCTATTCCTCCTTCATTTCCCATTCTCCTTCCTCTTACCTGACCCTTTGCCATTAACCCTTCCCTCTCTATTCCTATCTCCCATGCCTTTCCCTCTACTCAGCTGTCTCCATCTCCTTTCCTCGTGCCTTTAGCCGTAGTTACTTCCCTCTATCCTTCTGCTCTACTTCCCTCTCTGATTTTCCCACTTCCTTCCTTCCCTCTCTATTTCCACAAGCTTTTTCCACTTCTTCTTTCCCTGTTTCCTCTCTATTTTCCCAAGCTTTTCCCACTTCCTTCCTTCCCTCTCTGTTTCCTCTCTATTTTCCCAAGCTTATCCCACTTCCTTCCTTCCCTCTCTATTTACCCAAGCTTTTCCCACTTCCTTCCCTCTCTGTTTCCTCTCTATTTCCTTTCTATTTTTCCACTTCCTTCCTTCCCTCTCTGTTTCCCCAAGCTTACCCCACTTCCTTCCTTCTTTGTCTGTTTCCTCTCTATTTCCCAAAGCTTTCCCCAATTCCTTCTTTCCCTCTCTGTTTCCCCAAGCTCACCCCACTTCCTTCCTTCTGTTTCCTCTCTATTTCCCCAAGCTTTCCCCAATTCCTTCCTTCCCTTTCTGTTTCCGCTCTATTTCCCCAAGCTTTCCCCCCTTCTTCCTTCCTTCTCTGTTTCCTCTCCATTTCCCCAAGCTTTTCCCACTTCCTTCCCTCTAACCTATAACTTCTGTGTTTCTAGGTCCCCCCCTGTGAGGAGCCCCAAATCCATAGACTGGGAGTCCCACCTGCGGGATGGTAAGTTGAATGGTTTGTGGGGGGAGTAAATGCTTGTTGCCCTGCCTTCCCAGGTGGCTGATGGGTAAGTAGTGGGGCAGGACCAAGGGTGACAGGAGGAGTTTGGTGACTTCCTGGTTTGCTGGCCAATGAGAGGGCTGATTTCTTTGTTGGCACCTCTCTACATACTGGGTGCAGTTCATGGGAGCTGCAGTCCTCCTGCCTCACCTATAGGGAGAAGTGAGCCCATTGGGCTGTGCAGACAAGTGGGCAGTGGCAGAATGGTGATAAGCTGGTTGGGGCTGATGGGAAGTGTAGTTCAGCAATATGTGGACATGTATAACATGGAAGCTTTTCTTCTTCCCCCCAGAGCCGCTGTACCAGACGTACCGCCAGGCCGTTATCAAGAAGGAGCTCAGGAGACAGACGGTTCCACGGAACAGCAGCTTCACCAGCTACGACTCCTCCCACGACAGCCCCCTCTCATCCGGGGGGTCCCCAAAGCAGGGGCGCAGGTCGGCCGCATCGCACAACACCCTGTGGCAGGAGCTGCCGGCAGTGAAGGAGAGCGGGGTGCTGGGGGACATGAGCAACGAGGAGAAGAAGATGCAGGAGGTAAGGGAAAGGCTGCTGGGGGTGAATGAGGGGTGCCCTCCAGCACATACAAAGGGCCACCTTTGTGCTCTGCTTACAGAGTATGTTTGAGGTGCTGACGTCGGAGGCCTCTTACCTGCGCTCCCTCAATGTCCTCATCGAACACTTCATGGAGTCCCGCGAGCTGGACGACACCCTCATTGTGCGCGAGAAGAAAATCCTCTTCTCCAACGTCCTGAAGGTCAAAGAGGTCAGCGAGAGGTAAGTTATTGGCACTTACATGCGGCGCTCTTGAACAGTACCGAGCATGTGGCCATTAATAACACTCACTATAACTGCAGGTTCCTCATGGACTTGGAGGATCGTGTAGAAGAAAATATCATCATAACGGACGTCTGTGACATCATATACCAACATTCGTTGCATCACTTCCCTGTGTATATAGACTATGTGCGCAACCAGGTCTTCCAGGAGAAGACGTACAGTGAGCTCTTGTAAGGGGCCACTTTGTGCTTACATTCACCTGCGCTTCCTCTGTACCTGCACTTCCTGTGCACCTGCACTTCCTCTGTACCTGCACTTCCTGTGCACCTGCACTTCCTGTGCACCTGCACTTCCTCTGTACCTGCACTTCTTTTGCACCTGCTCTTCCTCTGTACCTGCACTTCCTGTGCACCTGCCATTCTTTTGCACCTGCTCTTCCTTTGTACCTGTGCTTCCTGTGTACCTGTGATTCCTTTGCCCCTGCACTTCCTGTGTATCTGCAATTCCTGTGCACCTGCGCTTCCTTTGTACCTGCGCTTCCTCTACACGAGTGCTT
Source organism: Xenopus petersii (assembly GCA_038501925.1). NCBI lineage: Eukaryota > Metazoa > Chordata > Amphibia > Anura > Pipidae > Xenopus > Xenopus petersii. The sequence continues at coordinate 157,339,211 of CM076676.1, read as the reverse complement.
TATTGACTGGGCTTATTGTACTGTGTGCCCTGACTGCCTGCTCTAACTGCCAAGCCCTTGTAGTCTCTGTTGGCCTCACTCACTGTCAACCCTCATTTCTCTCATAGGGAGAAGAACCCCCAGTTCCATGCCACTCTGTGCAGGTTACAGGAGCTGCCCCAGTGCCAACGCCTCCCCTTCATGTCCTTCCTACTTCTGCCCTTTCAGAGAATCACAAGGATCAAGATGCTCATAGAGGTGAGACCCTGTCCCCCCACCACTCCCCGCCTGCCCCCCTCATTCCTTGTCTCCGCACTCACCAACTTCCATGCTGGGCAGGATAACTAAAGGCTCACAGAGTCGCCCATCAGACAGCACTGGGACAATTCATGGGGGCTACTTGACTAGTCAGGGTTCCCAGGCAGGGGGAGAGTAGAGATTGGGGCTCTGACACAAGATAAGAATGGGGGGGTCTCCCTTCCCCTAGTGCTTCTGGTTATGAATAATTGATGCCTAATGGGGGCACAGGTTATTGATCCGTTGCTTCTTATGATGTTACGCCCCTAGTCACAGGGACCTCTCTTGTCTCACCCTTATCTGCCCCCGTCACATACAGGCCTGTACCCCAGCGCTAGGCACCCCCTCAACTACTTGCCCAGTCCCCCAGTTCTGTTACTTCTCTGCACCCCCCTTACTTGCACTCCTATTCACTTCTGCTCTCATACACCCCACCTCTTCCATATATTCCCCAACCCTCCCTCTCCCCCTATTAACTGCCGACGCTCTCCTACTCTCCCCTTCTCCTACTCTCCCCCCCCTGCTATTTCCTCCTGCATATGAGTCATCTGCTCCTCCTCCCCCACAGAATATACTGAAGAGAACAGAGGAGGCCTCCGAAATGGAACAGAATGCGACCAACGCCCTGGATTCTGTGTCCAAGGTATAGAAATAATAACATGGCGGCTGTACCAGGGAAAAGTGTCAGTCATTGACTCCATGCTGGCAGTTAGTAGGGTCAGGCCATGGTTAGCTGCTGGGGATTCTGGGAGTTGAGGACATGTAACAACAAATGGAGGTCATTGGCCATAGAGATACAGACATGGGCCTTGTGTGTGAGCTGCAGGGAGCTCTGCTTTGATTGGCCCAGAGATTGGGTTCAAGACTCCTCTCCTGACAAATAAATGATGGGAATGAATTGACTTTATTAGGGTGGGACACGGTGAGTCCAGGCTGAACATGGGGACTGAGTCTGCTCCTTCTCTGGATCTTTCCATAGATGTGAATATTGATATTTTATCTCCCCAACCCCCCCACAGATTATCCAGGAGTGTAACCGGGAGGTGGGTCGCATGAAACAGACCGAGGAGTTGATCCACATTGCCCAGAAGATTGTGTTTGACAAGATAAAGGTAGGAGGCATCAGTCAGTCCATACAGAATGGGGAGACAGCTTCACTGGGCCAATCATATTCAGGGGGTGGGACTTAACTTGTTATGGGCAAGATCCGGGTCCCCTGCATGGAATGTTCTGCCTCATGTTACAGTGCCCCCTCCCCGGTACAAGCGACTGCCTATTGGTCCTGCTGATAAATGTGGTTCCCATGTGTAGTGACGTCATTCTCACCTGCTTTCTTTCTCTGTAAGAACAATAAATCTGATTGGGTAACATGAAGGCTCCTGGTAGGTAGATATTATAAAGGAGGGTTCTAATTGGTTGATTTCTCTGGCAGGCGGTTCCAATCATTTCCCAGAATAGATTCCTGGAGAAGCAGGGAGAGCTGAGTGAGGTGCTACAAAAGGGCAGCCTCTTTGGCATCAAACCCACTAAATTCACCCCCGTCTACTTCTTCCTGTTCAATGACTTCCTGCTGCTAACCCAGAAGAAGAGGTGTGTGGCCATATTTATTTTCCAGATTCCATTTAATCTCTCTAGTGTCCTCCATAGTTGTGTTCTCCTGCCCCTGTCTCCCCACCCTGCACTCTCCCTCCATTGACCTCCTTCAGACACTTCTTCCTGCCTCTGCTTCTTCTTCCTACATCTCTGTTTCCTATGACCTCTGCACTGGGGTCTCCTACATTCCTATGTTTTATCTTCTGCTGCATTTCTACTGACTGTTTCCTCCTCTGGGCTCCCTCTTTTTCTCCCCCTGCATCTCCCAACTTCCTCTTATGTTCCTTCCTTCTCCTCCAGACACAGCATCTTCCTCAGGACTAAACCTCCCTCCTTTCTTCATCCATCTATATGGATTCTCCCATCATTCAATGACTTCTTCTAGATATTATCCCTCTTCAGACACTCCATCTCTTTTCTCTTCTGAGCATTCTCTCTTTTCTTTCTCCCCTAACATCTCCTTCCCTTCTTCATTTCATTACTGCGCTCCCTTCTCTCTCCTCCCTGGGGTATCCTTCTTCTCCCTCATCTTCCAGCAAGTCCTCCTCCTTCTGTTCTCCTGGGTTAGTCAACTTTCTGCTTCTTTTCCAGTTGTCTCCCAATTGTTTCTCATTCTCGTATCAATAATGGGCATGTGTTTTGCTTCTTTCCCCAGTTCAGACAAGTATGTGGTTCTGGATTATGCCCATCACTCTCTGGTTCAGGTACAAACTTCTCCCACTATGGAGAACAGCTTCTTCCTGACGTTGCTGGAGAATCACCAGGGCAAAATGTGTGAGCGTCTCTTCAAGGCTTCAACACAGTAAGTGAGAGGGGCAGGGCCTTGTGACTTGATGACATGTCAATGCTCCGCCCCCTGGAGGGTGACACAGTTTAGGCCAGGTGTGTGTCTGCTCCTCTTACTTTAGGGTCACTCGTTATGTTTTTACCCTGTGTAGGTCGGATTTACATCGCTGGGTGGCAGCTTTCCCAAATCTAGCGGATGATTCCCTTTCTGGAAGTGACACAATATATGAAGACTGGGGTAAGTGTGATTCCTGTATGTCTGTCTGTCTGTCTATAGTATATATATTGTATGTCTGCATTCTGTACAGGGGCAATGAATCAGATTTCTTGCCCGTTGTCATACATGTTGGAGTTGTCCATGTTCTCTACATAAATCTGAGCGGTGCTTTTCTCTTCCCTGTGCCCCTGCAGACTGCCCCCAGGTCCAGTGTATAGAACCTTATACTGCCTCGCAGGCCGATGAGCTGAACTTGGAGCCTGTGGATATTATTAATGTGCTGAAGAAAACGTCAGAAGGTGGGTAACTGGAGACCTTCTGGGGCATTGGGGGAGGGACAATGAAAAGTGTGTAGAGGAAAAAAGGGCAGACATGGAGAGTAATGACTGGTATAAAGGGGAGAGAAGGTAATATGTTGAATACAGACTGGGCATGACATAAAGAGAAGATGAATGTTGAGGAGCTAAGACGAGATGTGGTGAGAATACGAACTGACCATGATATAAAGATGGGATGAAGGTTGAGGAGGGAATATGATATGTGTAGACTATGAAATGACCATGATAAAGCTGGAGAGAGTATGAGGAGGAAAGATGCCATATGGAAAGTAAAGACTGGTCATGTCACAATTTGGGATAAAGGTTGAGGAGGAAGTATGATACGTGGAGAATACGTATTTTACATTTAGATGAAGGATGAGATATGTAGAGTACAGCCTGGAAATGATATAATGATGGGGAGAAGATTGAGGAGAAAGGATGAGATGTGGAGAGAGTACAGCTTGACCCAGATATGAAAATGGAGAGAAAGTTAAGGCGCAATGATGAGATATGTAGAGTACAGTCTGGCCATGAAGCCATGATAGGGAGAAGGTTGAGGAGTAAAGATGAGACTTGTACAGCTTGGCCCAGATGAGATATGTAGAATACAACCTGGCCATGATATAATGATGGGAAGAAGGTTGTGGAAAAAGGATGAAATGTGAGGCGTGTAAAGCTTCTCCCAGGTATAAAAATGGAGATAAGGTTGAGGCAGACAGGTGAGATATATAGAGGACCGCCTGACAATTGATAACATTATAAGAACTTTAGTAACATAAGGAATACGTATATATCACTTTAATTCTCACATAAATGTGCCTTGACTCTATGATATAAAGATGGAGGTTGAGAATGGAAGTGAAGATGCGGAGAGTTCAGATTAGAGATATGTCTAAGGAGGAAAGAGGAGATGTTCATAGTACAGACTGGGCAAGGCTTTAACACCCCAAATTGTTGAGCTCTCTGCCTGATTTCTGTTTCTCAGGTTGGTATGAAGGAATCCGACTCTCCGATGGGAAGAAAGGTTGGTTCCCGTCGCTGTATGTCCAGGAGATCACTAATGAGCATGTGCGGAGGAGGAATCTGCGTGAACGTCACCGGGTACTTCAGGCGGCCCGTCAGATCCAGATCAAACGCTTTGGGGAGCCCAGGAAGAAAACCAGCTCAGCGTGATTGGCTCAGAGATTAGGCGACCTGCCATCCAATCCTCTTCATTCCATGGGAGACTCACTGGCCAAGCCTCAGACCAGCCAAAGCTCTCGGGAGAGACCCCAAAGTCATTTAACCTGAATATTACAGACTAAATAAATGGGATCTGCGTGCCCTAGTACTGTCTATCCTTCTGGGCATGGACTTATATGGAGACTACCACCTTCATCATACAATTTCAGTTTGGGAGGGGCCCCACCAGTTCTTTCAATGCCGTTAATTTATAGACGTGTCTGGGTGCAGTAGCCGTGGCTATTGGCTGCTGTGTAGCCAATAACGAAGCATTATATGAGCCACAAGCTGAAACTATTCTCCTTACTGTACAGAGAAAGAGACCAGACGAGCCCAGACTCCTTCCCCGTGATGCTCAGGAGACCTGGGACTCATCCATGGGACTTGCCACTAGTCACACTGTGTCTGCCAGTTCATTGGCTGCTGATCATATAATGTAACAATTGTGTATTTCACTGAATCCAGAATGTGTTTAGTGCAAATATCTCTATTATATATAAATGTATAGACTGTGACCAGAGCACAAGCCATTATATATATATATATATATATATATATATATATATATATATATATATAATCTCCCTATGGCCCCTCTTGTTCTATATAGCCTGCCCTGAGCTGCTGAGTAGACCCCCTATTGTCCCCAGAGCCCTACGTGACCCCAGCAGCCGTGTCATTATTCTTGTTACATTTCCCAGTGGTTATTGGACGTTTTCGATTTCCCCTTTAAAGTGCAACATTTGTTTGGGGCCCTCCAGCACAAGACAAGGTGAGAAATATTAGAGAATGAGCAGGAATATCTTGGGCAGGGCACAGGCATTCTCTCCATATCTTACAAGTGAAGGATTGTGGGAGTAAATTAGGAATGCACCAAATCCAGGATTCAGCCTTTTTCAGGAAGATTCCGAATCCTTCCGCCCGGCCAAACCGAATCTGAATTTACATATGCAAATTAGGGGTGGGAGGGAAATCGTGTGACAAGGAAGTAAAACATGTTTTCCCTTCCCACCCCTAATTTGCATATGCAAATTTTGCCAAATCGTGAAGGATTCGGGGGTTCAGCCAAATCCAAAATAGTGGATGTAGTGCATCCCTGGAGTAAATATGAGAGCAGATAGGCGCTCACCCCAAATCTCTTCCTGCCCCCCTTCCCTAATTTATCTGATCAGAGCCATAGTTTGGGTGTCAATCATTTCACTGCACAGATTAAAGGGGAAGTTTTATTTATCCTATTGTAAATGAAATGGTGCAGCGCTGTGTCTGTTGCACTTTTAATTAAAACATCTTTTTTTTTACTCTTGTGCTGCTCATTGACGTGAGATTTGGACTCAGCGAGTCCTGCGCTTGTATACAAGACGACAAGAGCGAGTGTTGCCTTTATGTGGCGCAGAGCTGACAATCTAAGTGGCAATTATTCCAAGGCTGACACACCCAGCAACCTCTAGGGGGCGCCCCAATCATTGTGGCTGAACTTGACCAAGTGAAACATGCGCCACCCGCAGGAGGAAAGTGGATTTTGGAGTATTTTTTATTGAAACCTTACAAAAGAGTGCGGCTAATACTAATAAATCATTACACTCGTTACCTGGCGGAGCCAATAATTTAAAGCACTTTGTACAGGAGGCAGCAAATCGCTTTGGTTCAGCAATAAAGCAGCACAATGATCTCTACCCCAATTACTTAATGAAACCCTTTCCTATCCCCCCCAATTCTCCCTCATGCTCCGCCCACTGCATTTCATTCATTTTGTAGTAAAATATTTGTTATGATTAAGGCAGATAACGGTCATGTGACTGCTGATTGGGCAAGTCCATTGTGGGATGGTGGGGGTCAAAGAGACAAAGGGGACACAATGAGGGTTGTGGGCGGGTGGGACTGTTAAACCAGTGGCCCCCACATCCCAGTAGGACAAATGAGAGGGGTGTGTGACTGACTCCTCTTCCCCAGTGACTCCTCACTTTCCAAGAACAGGGAATACCGAGAGATTCGCAAGGACTGATTAGAACATCGAAACAGAAAATCCCATTGTACCGAGGAACGGAGCTCCCCCTGCTTATAGTGAATGGAGTCGTCCTGCTCCTTGTGGGCGATACACAGGGACCCCATCACTGACTGGCAGTTTAGGGGAGAAGAGTCCAGGGTTGGGGTGCTGGTAGGGTCAAGGGTCTACGAAGGAGACCATGATGTAACGGGTCCCTCTGGTTGTGGGGAGACCCTCGTGATAATGAGTCAGGCGACCGGGGTGCATAAAGGACCAACCTTTGCGGGGTGATTCCACTCTGCAGTTGTAGCGCAGGAAGCGGCAGCCACCGCCCTGAGGGAGAAAAAAGGGGCACCGGGTGAGACAGGAGAGAAGTTTCAAGGAGAACTAAAGCCTAACTAAAGAAGTAGGTAGAAATGTTGTACATTATGTTTTGTGCTTCTGTACCAGCCCAAGGCAACCACAGCCCTTTAGCAGTAAAGATCTATGGCTCCAAAGATGCCCCAGTAGCTCCCCATCTTCTTTTCTGCTGATTCACTGCACATGCTCTGTGCTGCTGTCACTTACTGAGCTTAGGGAGCCACTCACAATATACAGTACACATAGAATAGAAATGTCACAATATAAGGCTGATTAGTAATTAATAAACATAATTACTACATGGCAGCACAGAAACCAGTGCAATTAGCATCAGAATTGAATAATCAGCAAACCTGTAGCATCAGCTTATATTACAGCCAGGGAAGCTCATTTTCTTCTGGATAATTAGTGATGAGCCCTAAGCTTAGCTTCTCAACAGCCAATCAGAGCCCACTGAGCATGTGAGTGTCACAGACACTTTCCAAGATGGTGACCCCCTGTGACAAGTTTGAAGTCCTGGATCATTGCTGCTATTGACAAGCTCAAACTTTAGCCTCGTGCAATAAGTTCACTATAGAAAATAGGACATTTTTTGCCACATTCAGGGTTTACTTCTCCTTTAAGGAGAGAGGGTGGAAGAGACAACGTTGCAAAACACAGTACTATAGGGTCTATAAGGCTCAAAGGAGAAACCAGTGGCATGGGGGAAAGAGGGGTGTGTGGTAGACAAGAGGGTAACGGGCAGAGAGGTTGAGGCTTTGGGGGGACAGGCGAAAGAAGAGGCTTATTGGGGAGGCCCTATGGGCAATGAAAGGCTGGGGTGCACAGACAGATGAGTGGAGAGAAGAGGATGATGGGAAGAGTAGAGCTCATCCCCAATCAGAACTGGATTAGTAGCTAAAGTCTGACCTCGTAGTCGATCCCTTTATTGTTGAGGGCGATGTTGACGGTGAAAGTGGAGGAGTCGTGGTGGGGGCGGAGCGAGGGCTGCTCATCAGGTCTGTATCGTACAATGAAATTCAGCAGAGCCTTGGCCTGGTCACAAGAAAGACACAATTACTGGCAGTTCAGAGGGAGGAGATTTCTCTCTCTCTTACACAAAGAAACCACTAGTTAGTCAATATAAACCTTGATCACTGCGCAATGTCTGGGAGGCTTCTTGCGCCTGAATTTCGGGAAATGGTTTATTGGGGGGAAAAAATATAAAAAGGACCAGTCCTATGTGAGCTGCGGTTTTCCCTAGCGACAGATGGAGCCATGCCATGTGATTGACTGGGGAAGAGATGCCCAAATTGTGTGTGGCCAGTGCCTGGGCTTGCCAGCAGATCCACTAGCCACTAACCTTTGTGTAATAGCCGGGGAAGAGCTTCTCTGTGACGGGAGCGATGTATTCCTGTAAGAACTTCAGCCACTCCTCCTGGTAGCCAATCTGAGTCATGTGAATATCCACAGTGGGCACATTCTCATAGCCGCCCGCTAGCCGCTGGTCCTGGGAAGAGCCAGAACTGTGAGTGTGAGACTAGAACAGACAATAAAACCACATCTCATTGACTGTAAAGCCCATTCACCTGATTCTTGCCACCGGACCACTGGCCAAAATTCTCCATCTCTTCCACAAATTCGTCGCACATCACTTCATTGAACACGGGGAACCAGTAGACGTCTGGGCATGGCTGCGGGAGACACACAACATGGGCGCTCAAACTGGGCCGAGGTGGGCAAGGAGCAATAGAATAAGGCTAGAAATGCTGTATTTCGTATACTATTATTATTATTACTAACATTTATTTCTATAGCGCCGGCATATTTCACAGCGCTGTAAAGTAAATGTGTTTATACAACTAAATCACATGAATTACATACAAAGAACTTATGGAGTTACATACATCGCAATCAATACCGGTACAAAAAGGTGAGGAAGGCCCTGTGCAAAGGAGCTTACAATCTAAAGGGAAGGGAATAAGACACAAGGTGTGGGCGAGATCAGAATTGAGTGGGTGAGAGATGTGGTACTGTATGTGGTGTTGCGTTTGGTAGTTAAACAGAGTGAGGATAAATATAGGATGAATTAAAAAACCCTAATTGTGTAGGCAATTATAAGTAATATATGGTGTTGCTTTTACATGGTGCTAAAAATTAATATTATCTTTAAAAATAGCCCCTTTATTGGAGCTCCCTATAGATGTTCTCTGGTTTGAAATGAGGGGTGGGCCTGTCCCTGCCAGAAGCACAGTAGGAGGGGGACAGCCAATCACAGCCCTGCAGTCACACAAGCACAGACAGGCTTCAGTTCCCTATCAGGTCCTGCTAGCTGCTGATTGGTTCCTGTCCTACAGTGCAGTGAGCTGAGAGCACAGCCTGGGAATTCAGGGAGCAGCAAGTGGAAGAGAAGGGAGAGATTATTAGGGTTTTTGCAGAAATATTCAATAAATCAGACTGAAACACTACTTTTTTTAAGCACAATTCTTCTATATCTAAAGGAGTATAATGTACTGGCACATTCTTATTTTGTACACAAAATGTCTCCTTTAACATACAGAGACAATGTGCAATTGTGAGTAGAGTCAGTGATACAGGCGTGTGTGAAAGCAGAGGCTTAGATGTAGGTGAGGTCTAATTAATACATCTAATGCAGCAGCTTGGTGCAAAAGAAGTGCAGATTGGGTGTGCCCCTTTAATTAGCAATATGAATCGCAGTTAAAGGGATATTTCTGGTGAATAACAAATTCCTCATGTGCTGAGACAGGAGTCTGTGTGTCCCAAGCGTTGGACCATTCATTGCCAATTCTCTGTTCATTAAATGATGATTCAGCGACTAGTTCTGACAGGAATTCTCTAATAATGACATGAACATGTGACTGAAGATGATCTGTAGCCCGGTTACCCCTGTCACATACCGACCGACACTGAACATGAACTTACTGCACCACAAACTGAATCAAACAAATGATTTATCATTTCAAAGTTGGCCACAGGGGGTCACCATCTTGTAACTTTGTTATACATCTTTGCAAGACCAAGACTGTGCACATGCTCAGTGTGATCTGGGCTGTTTAGGTAAATAATATCTGCCAGAAGCCGATACACAAGACTGATTAATAATCAGAATATACAGACTGCACTGGGTCCTGTGTTGTCATGTAATCTAATGTGGATTTTATAGTTTTTGTATTGTTTAATACAAACTTTCTCCAACTCTGCAGAACCAGTGGCTGCAGCAAAATAATCCTCCAAATAGAATCCCAGTTTATCTGTTTAAATCTGGCTCCATGATCTTTGTCCCTGCAGCTGGAGTTGGAAACAGTAAAGGGGATCTAAAGGCAAAAATAAAATCCAATACAAATCTCTACACAGTCGCTGACTGCTCTACAGGGAAACAAACAAAGCTGCTTGAGTTCTGCATGGCTGGGAAGTAAGGCGGGGGCTCCCCCTGCTGTTCATAAGTATGATTGTTTCCCTGCAGAGCAGTTAGGGACCGTCTGACAATTCCTATCCACAGCAGTAAATGAAGGGAGAATTTCACTGCATACAGTCAGGTTTCTTATAAAAACAGTACACATTTTTTAATTAAATTATATTGGAGATAGGTTTCTTTTTCATTAAAGGAAGTAAAAACAGGATTTTGTTTTTTTCCCTTTAAATCCCCCCCCGTGTAGAATGACTATATATGCACGCCGACCAGCAAAATATTCAACTATTTCTTCTGTTTGGAGATTTCCCACCATGTAGCAAAGTGGAGGACACATTTGAGGGCTGCACCCACCATTGAAACTGCATCTGCTGGGGAGTCTGTATGTCAGATACACCTATAGGCAGGGTTATTATTGGCTGGATTAGTGTTCTCTATTGTTTATCCTTATAAATAAATGTTCCATAATAGCCCAGTGTATAAATGCAGAGCTAGTTACCCCAAGTAGCAGCATGCACGCTCAGACAATTCCAAAACTTCATTCAGTTCCGCCCCGTGGCTACCGGCACAGAGTTGTGGCTAAATACTCAGAGCCAGGAATGTGATGATTATTACCTGCTCATAATAATCCTCCTCGAAGATCTTGGAATAGTTTTCATGAATGTATTTCTCTTTCCAGTCCTGAAAAGCAAGGAGGACATTATGTACTCCCAGAGTGCACTTCTGTTAGGCCCCGCCCCCAGTGGAAACAATCGCTAACAAGAAAAAGAAATAAATTTAGAGAGTCACGTACCACGGGGTTCTCAAAGATCTGCCACAGGTCGTTGTGCAGGCGGGACGTGTTGTACTTGGAGGTGGAGAGCAAACGGCCAAACTCGTCTCTGTTACTGATGTGCAGGAACACGTTCTGAAATGGAACAGCAGCTCAGCGCCAGGGGAGGAGCTACAATGGGACGGGGAGGGATTTGCTGCCACAGCAGCTTTGAACCTATAGGAATATGGGGATGGAGGTCGCTGCAGCTCATAAGGAAAGTAGAAAAGACTGAGTGTTACCTTGTCCCGAATGCTCTTACACACAGACATATCTGGGTCCATCTGTGGCAACGTGAAGATATTCTTGTTTGATAGTTCAGCCCTCAGTGTCTCCCCCTTAATTAGATAAACGTGGGCAATGTATGGTACATTCCAGACTCCCCTGAAATAAAGAAATAATCACGTGACTAGTAACAAGGAAATAAAATGGTAACCCTCTCTTCTCTTATAGGCTGCCCCTCCCCCTGCAGGGTGATACAGTGAGACAGACAGAAGGATAGTCCCTCCCCCTGCAGGGTGATACAGTGAAACAGACAGAAGGATAGTCCCTCCCCCTGCAGGGTGATACAGTGAAACAGACAGAAGGAGCTGAGTCCCTCCCCCTGCAGGGTGATACAGTGAAACAGACAGAAGGAGCTGAGTCCCTCCCCCTGCAGGGTGATACAGTGACACAGACTGAAGGAGAGTCCTTCCCCCTGCAGGGTGATACAGTGAGACAGACAGAAGGAGAGTCCCGCCCCCTGCAGGGTGATACAGTGAGACAGACAGAAGGAGAGTCCCGCCCCCTGCAGGGTGATACAGTGACACAGACAGAAGGAGGGTCCCTCCCCCTGCAGGGTGATACAGTGACACAGACAGAAGGAGAGTCCCTCCCCCTGCAGGGTGATACAGTGAGACAGACAGAAGGAGAGTCCCTCCCCCTGCAGGGTGATACAGTGACACAGACAGAAGGAGGGTCCCTCCCCCTGCAGGGTGATACAGTGACACAGACAGAAGGGGAGTCCCTCCCCCTGCAGGGTGATACAGTGTCAAGGACAGAAGGAGAGTCCCTCCCCCTGCAGGGTGATACAGTGACACAGACAGAAGGAGAGTCCCTCCCCCTGCAGGGTGATACAGTGAGACAGACAGAAGGAGAGTCCCTCCCCCTGCAGGGTGATACAGTGAGACAGACAGAAGGAGAGTCCCTCCCCCTGCAGGGTGATACAGTGAGACAGACAGAAGGAGAGTCCCTCCCCCTGCAGGGTGATACAGTGACAAGGACAGAAGGAGAGTCCCTCCCCCTGCAGGGTGATACAGTGACAAGGACAGAAGGAGAGTCCCTCCCCATGCAGGGTGAAACAGTGACACAGACAGAAGGAGAGTCCCTCCCCCTGCAGGGTGATACAGTGAGACAGACAGGAGAGTCCCTCCCCCTGCAGGGTGATACAGTGAGACAGACAGAAGGAGAGTCCCTCCCGCTGCAGGGTGATACAGTGACACAAACAGAAGGGGAGTCCCTCCCCCTGTAGGGTGATACAGTGAGACAGACAGAAGGAGAGTCCCTCCCCCTGCAGGGTGATACAGTGACAAGGACAGAAGGAGAGTCCCTCCCCCTGCAGGGTGATACAGTGACAAGGACAGAAGGAGAGTCCCTCCCCCTGCAGGGTGATACAGTGACAAGGACAGAAGGAGAGTCCCTCCCCCTGCAGGGTGATACAGTGACAAGGACAGAAGGAGAGTCCCTCCCCATGCAGGGTGAAACAGTGACACAGACAGAAGGAGAGTCCCTCCCCCTGCAGGGTGATACAGTGAGACAGACAGGAGAGTCCCTCCCCCTGCAGGGTGATACAGTGAGACAGACAGAAGGAGAGTCCCTCCCGCTGCAGGGTGATACAGTGACACAAACAGAAGGGGAGTCCCTCCCCCTGTAGGGTGATACAGTGAGACAGACAGAAGGAGAGTCCCTCCCCCTGCAGGGTGATACAGTGACAAGGACAGAAGGAGAGTCCCTCCCCCTGCAGGGTGATACAGTGAGAAGGACAGAAGGAGAGTCCCTCCCCCTGCAGGGTGATACAGTGAGACAGACAGAAGGAGAGTCCCTCCCCCTGCAGGGTGATACAGTGAGATAGACAGAAGGAGAGTCCCTCCCCCTGCAGGGTGATACAGTGACAAGGACAGAAGGAGAGTCCCTCCCCCTGCAGGGTGATACAGTGACAAGGACAGAAGGAGAGTCCCTCCCCCTGCAGGGTGATACAGTGACAAGGACAGAAGGAGAGTCCCTCCCCATGCAGGGTGAAACAGTGACACAGACAGAAGGAGAGTCCCTCCCCCTGCAGGGTGATACAGTGAGACAGACAGGAGAGTCCCTCCCCCTGCAGGGTGATACAGTGAGACAGACAGAAGGAGAGTCCCTCCCGCTGCAGGGTGATACAGTGACACAAACAGAAGGGGAGTCCCTCCCCCTGTAGGGTGATACAGTGAGACAGACAGAAGGAGAGTCCCTCCCCCTGCAGGGTGATACAGTGACAAGGACAGAAGGAGAGTCCCTCCCCCTGCAGGGTGATACAGTGAGAAGGACAGAAGGAGAGTCCCTCCCCCTGCAGGGTGATACAGTGAGACAGACAGAAGGAGAGTCCCTCCCCCTGCAGGGTGATACAGTGAGATAGACAGAAGGAGAGTCCCTCCCCCTGCAGGGTGATACAGTGACACAGACAGAAGGAGAGCCCCTCCCCCTGCAGGGTGATACAGTGAGACAGACAGAAGGAGAGTCCCTCCCCCTGCAGGGTGATACAGTGACAAGGACAGAAGGAGAGTCCCTCCCCCTGCAGGGTGATACAGTGACACAGACAGAAGGAGTTGCAGGGTGACTTATGGAAGACGCTGGGAGTTGCACTTACGCCCTCTTCGCCTGGACAATATCCACATAGTCTTCAGACCGGGCATAGTAGCCTTCAGGGCTCAGGGCTCCCCAGAAATTGGACCAGAGTTTGCCACTGCGGGAGACCATAGGTGCAATCACCTTCCTGTTAAAAAGCAAATGATATGAGACAAATGACTAAACAAGTGGCCCCGCCCCAGCTCATCAACTAACCCCGAGCCCCGCCCCTCAACTGACCCCTAACCCAGCCCCAATAAACCGGTGACTCTACAATAAAATAGCCAGTGGCACAGAGTCTGTTGCTAGAGGAAGCCAAGTCTCTGCCATAGAGCTGCTTGCCTGTGGCTTATAGGGGTTAAGAAGCCAGAGAAGCACAAAAAGCAACAACAAAGAGTTAAATTGGACTCATTATCTACCCCCCCCCCCAATTCTCTTACTTATTCTCTTGGATCAGGATATACAAGGTGTCTGGGTTGGTTAAAGCCACATCGGCATCCACACTGAAGTAGTAGTCGCAGGTCTGGTCCTGCCGGCACAGGTCCCTGCGTGGAAGGAAAAATAAAAATAATAATGAGAATGTATTGAAATAGACTTGGCAAATAAATGGGCAGAAGAATGGGCAGTATAACGGATAAAACTGGGGCAGCTGTAAGTACCCATTCACCCCTAAACTTGCCCCAAAAAGGCCCTTGACCTCTTTATGGATACATTATTATTCTGCATTAGGGCAGCTCACATTTACCCACGTGATGGTTCTTTTGCACATAAGGGAAGTGGGAGCCAATCAGAATCAGTTTCACAGCAGTTTAAAGAGGTGGTTCACCTTTAAGTATGTTATAGTATAGATCATTCCAAGCAACTTTTAAATTGGTCTTCTTTTATTATTTCTTTTTTTTAATAGATTTTAAATTATTTGCCTTCCTCTTCTGACCCTTTCCAGCATTCAAATGGGGGTCAGTGACCCCATCTAAAAAATAAATGCTCTGTAAGTCTACAAATTAGGGATGCACTAAATCCACTAATTTGGATTCGGCCGAACCCCCGAATCCTTTCTGCAAGATTTGGCCGAATACCGAAACAAATCCTAATTTGCATATGCATCCCTAATTTGTAGATTTACAGAGCATTTCTTTTTTAGATGGGGTCACTGACCCCCATTTGAATGCTGGAAAGGTTCAGAAGAGAAAATAATTTAAAATCGATTAAAAAAAGTAAATAATGAAGACCAATTTGCATATGCAAATTAGGGGTGGGAAGGGGAAACATTATTTTACTTCCTTGTTTTGTGACAAAAAGTCACGGGATTTCCCTCCCCGCATATGCAAATTTGGATTCAGTTTGGCCGGGCACAAAGATTTGGCTGAATCCAAACCGAAACATGGGTTTCGGTACATCCCTACTACAAATGTATTGTTACTTTTTATTCCTCATCTTTCTATTCAGGCCTCTCCTATTCATATTCCAGCCTCTTACTCAAATCAGTGCATGGTTGCTAGGGGAATTTGGACCCTAGCAACCAGATGGCTGAAATTGCAACTTGGAGAGCAGCTGAATAAAAAGCTAAATAACTAAAAAACCACAAATAATAAAAAATGAAAACCAATTACAAATTGTCTCAGAATCTCTCTCTCTACATCATACTAACAGTTAATTTAAAGGTGAACAACCCCAAACAAAGTAGAAGGCATGGAATAGACACTGCCCGAGAGCAATGCAGGCTGGGAAATCACTTAGTGAATAACAGAGAATAAGAAGACAAATGCACTCACATGCCCATGTCTCTGGCCTCCCCTTGGCTCATGGCTTCCTCCGGGCCCACGATTTTAATACTCGTGAAACTGTCCTTGTACTTCTTATAGAAAACCTCGATGTGTCTCTCATGATAAACCTCCTGCCGAATTAAAGAAAGAACAAGAGATATTGGATGACGGTCAGTGGCCAATGCATTACATGGGAATTGTCAGCACAGGATACAAGTGGGTCAGTCCTGAGCAGTGCATTGTGGGATACTCACACTATTGTGGATGTAGAGTGACAGGCGGTTGCGGGGATAATCCAACTGGACCAGTCGTTGCAGGAATTGGGGTATGAATGGGGTTGGCTGTTCAATAAAGACCCCCAGCAAGACATGCGGCAATGCATCATCCTATTGGACACAAGGAGAGTTGTGATACATCACTTGGACTTGGCCCAACCCAAAAATCTCTCTCTATTCAAATCACAGCCCTCGGAGAAAGTCTTTAAAGGAGAACTAAGCCCTAAAAATGAATGAGGCTAAAAATGCCATATTTTATAGAGTGAACTTATTGCACGAGGCTAAAGTTTGAGCTTGTCAATAGCAGCAATGATCCAGGACTTCAAACTTGTCACAGGGGGTCACCATCTTGGAAAGTGTCTGTGACACTCACATGCTCAGTGGGCTCTGATTGGCTGTTGAGAAGCTAAGCTTAGGGCTCGTCACTAATTATCCAGCAGAAAATGAGCTTCCCTGGCTGTAATATAAGCTGATGCTACAGGTTTGCTGATTATTCAATTCTGATGCTAATTGCACTGGTTTCTGTGCTGCCATGTAGTAATTATCTGTATTAATTACTAATCAGCCTTATATTGTGACATTTCTATTCTATGTGTACTGTATATTGTGAGTGGCTCCCTAAGCTCAGTAAGTGACAGCAGCACAGAGCATGTGAATCAGTGAATCAGCAGAAAAGAAGATGGGGAGCTACTGGGGCATCTTTGGAGACACAGATCTTTACTGCTAAAGGGCTGTGGTTGCCTTGGGCTGGTACAGAAGCACAAAACATCATGTAAAAGATTTCTACCTACTTCTTTAGTTAGGCTTTAGTTCTCCTTTAAACCCCCGCGCACTTCCCCATTAATTATTAAATGAAGGGCACCCAATACTCTGACTGTGAATCTGGTGGCAAGATGTTGAGGTTTATCTCTAGTCTATATGAGAGTTAGGGATCCACGGGCTGTACAGAGAGTGCAGTATTGGACAGGGAGACAGTCTGGGGAGAGCTTGTTTCTATGGTCTCTCCGTGTAGGAGACACGTGTATTTACAGTATACAGCTGCACATATGGATTTATTTGGTGGTTAGGGGTGCAGAGATACAGAGGCTAAATATTTAGTGAGAGGAGAGATACAAATGTAACAGTAATGTCAGACGACCCATATACAGCAGAACCCCGAATTTATGTTTCTCAGGGGGTGGAGTGAAAATGATGTACATCTGTACAAAAAATCAGGTGAGTAAAGTCACATGTCTGGAAGGGACTGTAGAATATAAATGTGTTCATTTCAGAAAAACTTGAAATTGTGGATAAGTAAATGGCAGTTCTACTATAACCCTACGTGTGACAGCTGTGTATAATGTGACTGACATCTCACCTCCAACATGGACAGGTCCAACAGATCATCGTCACACACTTCACACCCACCCTCGTGAGTCCAGGAATTTGGCACATAATTTCCAAGATAGTTCAGCTGTAACTGAATGACAAAAAGAAAATACATGTCTCTATATCCAATTCCACCAACGGGGACCTCCCTCTACTTAGAATCAACATAAGTGTCCTTGACCCCCCCCCTCCCTATATCTACTGAGTGACCCACTGTCCCTGAACTTACTGTATTGACTACATGTGCTGTGTAACTAATGAGTTGTATGTGCTGTGTAACTAATGAGTTGTATGTGCTGTGTAACTAATGAGTTGTATGTGCTGTGTAACTAATGAGTTGTATGTGCTGTGTAACTAATGAGTTGTATGTGCTGTGTAACTAATGAGTTGTATGTGCTGTGTAACTAATGAGTTGTATGTGCTGTGTAACTAATGAGCCTGATCTTACTGCCTCCCCATAGTGTAACCACCATTTCCCTGTATTTACACTGTAACTAACACTACTCACCCCCCAAACACTATTTTCTACTTGGTTGACTCTGGCAATGTATATAATTCAGGGAAGCTGAACCCGTTGGACATATACGTATAAGTTTACCGCTTTCATCGGTGGGTTTGGGTGCTCATGCCCCAGACCCTCAGCAAAGGGGAGTAAATCACAGGAAATGGTTATTAGGAAGCCTATTGGTCGGCTTTGCAAACTCTGTCCAGACTTCTAATTGGCTCCTTCTCCTTTAAATATTTCTCGTTTGTCTAAAGATAGTTGGCTTATGATTAAGTGTCTCTTGGTGACAGGCAACACATAAAGCAGGCATGTCCAAAGTCCAGCCCGCGGGCCAAATGCGGCCTGTTTTACAATGTATACTGGCCCACAGCCTCCGTGAAGAAAGTGATAATAATGCGGCCCACCACCTCATTTACAGGAGAATTCAACCCTCCACAAAGTTCTCTTTCAGTCACCATATGTGCATGTGTTTTGAGGGCCCAGCTAAAACGCTTACTTTGTGTATAGACCTCAACCAGTGCTCAGAAACACACAGTATTGCATCCTAGCGGCCGCCATATTGCCTTCTCGGCCTCCGCATTCCAATACTTCCCTCTTTCCCAGCACTTGAGTAGAGACTCTCTGCGCTTCAGACAGTGCAGGTGTAATGCAGCTTGTACAGGAGTGTACACACGACTATTGCTAATGTATTTGGGGCTCAGACAGGGTTACATACAATAGTCTGGAGCTGGCTCTACTAGTGAAAGATAATACAAGAGGGCTATCAAGAGGGGTTGAATTCTCCTTAAAACAAAGAATCTTTCTTTATCCTTTCCTTTACGGAGGTACGGTTACACTTCCATTCATGGCTGGAGCTTTCTGTCCCAAGAAGCTGTCTGTTTTACTATTCTTAGTGATTTTATCTGGAGTGCTCAGCTTATTTTACTCTACCTCTAACATTTCTGTCCAGTGTTACTCATGTTCTGCTGAGCTCCCCCCAAAGCACTTCTCCTACACATCAGCATATTCCCAACTTCTCCCCCAAAATCACTGACACAACATTTCCATGACATAGTCCATTACATTTAAGCCTGCAGACCCCATCCCATTCTATAAGCCGAGGGGGTGCAAAGAAATGGAAGCAACAAGGAGGATGATATACAGGAGAGACAAACAAGGGCCGGGCATGAAATAATGAGTTGTACCTTTGTGGGTCCATTTCCGTGTATCACAACTGGAATAGTGTCATAGGCAACATTCCGAGCTCGAACTTTATTGCTCTCAAACTTCAGCACAACTTCATCTATAAGTGGAGTAAACAGAGCAACTTATATATATTGTTACTGATCCCCCACTCAGTAACCTGGTGAGGTGACAATAGAGGGGTGAGGTGACAATAGCCAAGCAAACAAGATTCCCATATATACTCATGGACTTACCTATTGCTCCATTTAGGTTCTGGAAAATGTTTGACTTGTGATCAAGAGTGATATCAAACTTCTCCTGGGGAGAAAGAGAAAATCTCATGAAATAGAGAAGCACAGACAGCGAGAGAGGGAGAGAATGAGAGAGAGGGAGAGAATGAGAGAATGAGAGAGGGAGAGAATGAGAGAGAGAGAGAGAGAGAGAGAGAGAGAGAGAGAGAGAGAGAGAGAGAGAGAGAGAGAGAGAGAGAGAGAGAGAGAGAGAGAGAGAGAGAGAGAGAGAGAGAGAGAGAGAGAGAGAGAGAAAGAAAAAAAAAAACAAAAAAAAAAAAAAAAACCCAGAGCAGGGGAGGAATATGAGGGAACAGTGAATTCTTCCCACTTACTCTCATTGACTCGTCCAAGTAAATTTTGGTGTAAAACAGCTGATCATCATCATTGTCTTTGTACTTCCACAGCTGAACCATCTGGTAGAGTTGGGGGGCAAAGCCGATGAACCCTGTAATGAGAGGGACAAATGAATGACAGGCTGTGTCTCCATGGCAACACTATGACAAGTGAAGGGACAGGGGGTAAGACTGAAAGGCAAATGGGAATATAAAAAGAGAAGAGGGAGGAGAGAGAAAGAAGAAATAAGGAAAGAAAGGAGAATAAGGAGGGGAGAGTAAGATACACAGGGAGAAGTGAGGTGCATGTGACCCTGATAAACCAATAGGAACAGACACACAGACAGACGGGCAGAGACAAATACCTCCAGAGTTGAGGAATCGCTTCCCATTAGTGATGGGGGGGTAACTCTCAGCGAGGGACCATTCAGGCCAACAAAATCCCTCCGCAGAGAAGACCACCTTGTGCTCAAACCGCTGGAACTTCCACAGCAACTCAGTGGGGCTCCCCGATATCACTACATCATAACTAGAGCCAATGACAAAGTGTCGGTGTTACATTTATGTGATAGGGACCTTAGATTGTAAGCTCACTGGGGCAGGGACTGATGAGAATGTGATAGGGACCTTAGATTGTAAGCTCACTGGGACAGGGACTGATGGGAATGTGATAGGGACCTTAGATTGTAAGCTCACTGGGACTGATGGGAATGTGACAGGGCCCTTAGATTGTAAGCTCACTGGGACTGATGAGAATGTGATAGGGACATTAGATTGTAAGCTCACTGGGACTGATGGGAATGTGATAGGAACCTTAGATTGTAAGCTCACTGGGGCAGGGATTGATGGGAATGTGATAGGGACCTTAGATTGTAAGCTCACTGGGACAGGGACTGATGGGAATGTGATAGGGACCTTAGATTGTAAGCTCACTGGGACAGGAACTGATGGAATGTGATAGGGACATTAGATTGTAAGCTCACTGGGACAGGGACTGATGGGAATGTGATAGGGACCTTAGATTGTAAGCTCACTGGGACTGATGGGAATGTGACAGGGCCCTTAGATTGTAAGCTCACTGGGACTGATGAGAATGTGATAGGGACATTAGATTGTAAGCTCAGTGGGACTGATGGGAATGTGATAGGAACCTTAGATTGTAAGCTCACTGGGACAGGAACTGATGGGAATGTGATAGGGACCTTAGATTGTAAGCTCACTGGGGCAGGGATTGATGGGAATGTGATAGGGACCTTAGATTGTAAGCTCACTGGACAGGGACTGATGGGAATGTGATAGGGACCTTAGATTGTAAGCTCACTGGGACAGGAACTGATGGGAATGTGATAGGGACCTTAGATTGTAAGCTCACTGGGACTGATGGGAATGTGACAGGGCCCTTAGATTGTAAGCTCACTGGGACTGATGAGAATGTGATAGGGACATTAGATTGTAAGCTCAGTGGGACTGATGGGAATGTGATAGGAACCTTAGATTGTAAGCTCACTGGGACAGGAACTGATGGGAATGTGATAGGGACCTTAGATTGTAAGCTCACTGGGGCAGGGATTGATGGGAATGTGATAGGGACCTTAGATTGTAAGCTCACTGGGACAGGGACTGATGGGAATGTGATAGGGACCTTAGATTGTAAGCTCACTGGGGCAGGGGCTGAAGGATTAAGAGCCCCATGTACAGATCACTATTACTCACCTGTCCACAAACATGATGATGAGGTCATCCTGGTCTTTGTGCTGCTCCAGTTCATGTTTGAGCCATCTCACCTTCTGTCCTCCCCCCACTGTGCGGGCGACGTCTCCCCCCTTCCACTCGTGCCCCAGACCCAGAGTCTGTGTGAGGAGACAGGAAAGAGATGGATATACAACTAGGGGTGGATCCAACCTCCGGGGATTGTGGGGGTGGCCTTGAGTCGGGACCGGACAATGTTTGGGCTGGGGGGATCCAGTTAAGTGTGTGGGTGACAGGGAGTAGGATACAGGTGGCAGTTAGAGGACAGGGAGGCGCAGGGAGTATGAGAGGGGGCAGTTAGCAGATACTTACTCTCACAGTGTAGTTAAAGTGTCGGGCTGTGCGCAGGAATCTCAGGTAGCCTTCTGTGGCTTCAGTGGCCACCGTCACTACTAGCAGCTTGTCTGAGGAGAATACACAGTCACTTACCGCTTATATATATATATATATATATATATATACACACACACACATATATCCTTATCATTTACAGTAGGGGGTACATTATCCCTTATAATACATGAGTGATACTCAGAGTTCCCTGTATAACTCAGCCTGCAGCCTTGTGCCTTTATATGGTCACAGAACAACCCCTCAGTGACTTCTAATATCCTTATCATTTACAGTAGGGGGTACATTATCCCTTATAATACATGAGTGATGTGGGTATTGTTGCCGGGTGCTCATATCGGTGGGGGGGGGGGGGGGCAGGATACTAAAGATGACAGGTTGGTGACACACACTGAGCAAATGTTTGGCCAGGTGTAGAGCTGGGCAGTCAGAACCCCCAGTGCACACACAGCTGCTTGGTGCCCCAGTCAATGGGCTGTGCCAGTAATAATAAGAATTGCTGAGCCCTCATAGCACCCACCTTCCCCTCTCTCTGACCTGTTCTCTCTATTACACCCACATAATATATCAGCCAATCACATGAGCCGATGCTGCAGTCCAGTCACATGAGGTTTTGTGCTATTCCCCTACTAGTTCTTATATTGGGGGGGGGGGGGTCAGTATCTGGGGTTCAGGCACATCTGTATTACCCCAAAGCCTTTCCATGGAAATGAACAGGAATACCCCCCCCCCCTTGCAGCTGTTAAATCCATCAGTCTCGCTCGCTGGTAACTCCTCCTTCTCTGTCTGCCTCACTCTCCCTCCTGTGCTCCCCCCAATCATGGTCTGTCCCAAGTGCAGAGCTCCCCCCCAGTATCTCCCCTATTACACAATTCCTCCCCAACTGCCATCCTGCCCTGTCCTCCAGCTCTGCTGCTCCCCCCCATGTGTCCCCTCCCCCAGACTGGATATCGGATCCCTCCAGCCTCAGTCAGTGCAGCAAATAAATGGGCTTCTTTGTCCGGCCCCAACTGCCACGTTTAGTCTCATTCCCGGGAGTCTAATGGGCCACGGATCTGCCTTTAGCCTCGGAGACTCCCCCATATGTGGCATAATCAGGGAAAGGGGTCACTTCATCTGTAACCTATAGGCACCCTCTGTGTGTGTGTCTGACCCCCCTTATCCCATCACAGGGAGGGGTCACTGACCCTATAACTTATAGGCACCCTGTGTCTGACCCCCCTTATCCCATCACAGGGAGAGGTCACTGACCCTATAACTTATAGACACCCTGTGTGTGAGACCCCCCCAATCAGTTGGGACCCTAATTGAGACATAGGGCTCTATAATAACAAGGACTAATAGTTACATTATGATTTTCCTTCTGGACTGGGGGGGGGGGGGGATATTCCTGTTCATTTCCATGGAAAGGCTTTGGGGTAATACAGATGTGCCTGAACCCCCAGATACTGACCCCCCCCCCCCAATATAAGAACTAGCAGGGGAATAGCACAAAACCTCATGTGACTGGACTGCAGCATCGGCTCATGTGATTGGCTGATATATTATGTGGGTGTAATAGAGAGAACAGGTCAGAGAGGGGGGAAGGTGGGTGCTATGGGGGCTCAGCAATTCTTATTATTACTGGCACAGCCCATTGACTGGGGCACCAAGCAGCTGTGTGTGCACTGGGGGTTCTGACTGCCCAGCTCTACACCTGGCCAAACATTTGCTCAGTGTGTGTCACCAACCTGTCATCTTTAGTGGTTCTTTAGGGAACTCTGAGTATCACTCATGTATTATAAGGGATAATGTACCCCCTACTGTAAATGATAAGGATATTAGAAGTCACTGAGGGGTTGTTCTGTGACCATATAAAGGCACAAGGCTGCAGGCTGAGTTATACAGGGAACTCTGAGTATCACTCATGTATTATAAGGGATAATGTACCCCCTACTGTAAATGATAAGGATATTAGAAGTCACTGAGGGGATGTTCTGTGACCATATAAAGGCACAAGGCTGCAGGCTGAGTTATACAGGGAACTCTGAGTATCACTCATGTATTATAAGGGATAATGTACCCCCTACTGTAAATGATAAGGATATTAGAAGTCACTGAGGGGATGTTCTGTGACCATATAAAGGCACAAGGCTGCAGGCTGAGTTATACAGGGAACTCTGAGTATCACTCATGTATTATAAGGGATAATGTACCCCCTACTGTAAATGATAAGGATATTAGAAGTCAGTGAGGGGTTGTTCTGTGACCATATAAAGGCACAAGGCTGCAGGCTGAGTTATACAGGGAACTCTGAGTATCACTCATGTATTATAAGTGGAAAATGTACCCCCTACTGTAAATGATAAGGATATTAGAAGTCACTGAGGGGTTGTTCTGTGACCATATAAAGGCACAAGGCTGCAGGCTGAGTTATACAGGGAACTCTAAGTATCACTCATGTATTATAAGGGATAATGTACCCCCTAATGTAAATGATAAGGATATTAGAAGTCACTGAGGGGTTGTTCTGTGACCATATAAAGGCACAAGGCTGCAGTTATACAGGGAACTCTGAGTATCACTCATGTATTATAAGGGATAATGTACCCCCTACTGTAAATGATAAGGATATTAGAAGTCACTGAGGGGTTGTTCTGTGACCATATAAAGGCACAAGGCTGCAGGCTGAGTTATACTGGGAACTCTGAGTATCACTCATGTATTATAAGGGATAATGTACCCCCTACTATAAATGATAAGGATATTAGAAGTTTCGGTAGCTTTAATGTAAGTTAAGGACATATGTTTTAAGTTATTCATGGTTCTGGTGTATAAATATATATATATAGTAAGGATTACAGTGTCAGGGAGAGGTGCATGTAGGGAAGTATAAATGGAGTTGACAGCAGTGATTCAGTTACAGAGTGTCACCTTCGTTCTCGTTCCTGTCCCCCCACTGACTGTTCAGCTCCATCATATCCTTATTGTTATTTGGGGGTCAGTAATGGATACAGGGGTCTTGGATATCTCGACTGCTCACATTCCCGGGAACAGGTAATTAAGTAAATACAAGTGGATTAAATGTCCCCTGCAGCCGCTATATGCTGAGTACCCGGCTGTGTTAGGTGGATCAGGGGGTGCAGTAGCCGCTGTATGAGTACTGAGTACCCGGCTGTGTTAGGTGGATCAGGGGGTGCAGTAGCCGCTATATGAGTACTGAGTACCCGGCTGTGTTAGGTGGATCAGGGGGTGCAGCAGCCACTATATGAGTACTGAGTACCCGGCTGTGTTGGGTGGATCAGGGGGTGCAGTAGCCGCTATATGAGTACCGAGTACCCGGCTGTGTTGGGTGGATCAGGGGGTGCAGCAGCCGCTATACGAGTACTGAGTACCCGGCTGTGTTAGGTGGATCAGGGGGTGCAGTAGCCGCTATATGAGTACTGAGTACCCGGCTGTGTTGGGTGGATCAGGGGGTGCAGTAGCCTCTATATGAGTACCGAGTACCCGGCTGTGTTGGGTGGATCAGGGGGTGCAGTAGCCGCTATATGAGTACCGAGTACCCGGCTGTGTTGGGTGGATCAGGGGGTGCAGCAGCCGCTATATGAGTACTGAGTACCCGGCTGTGTTAGGTGGATCAGGGGGTGCAGTAGCCGCTATATGAGTAATGAGTACCCGGCTGTGTTAGGTGGATCAGGGGGTGCAGTAGCCGCTATATGAGTACTGAGTACCCGGCTGTGTTGGGTGGATCAGGGGGTGCAGTAGCCTCTATATGAGTAATGAGTACCCGGCTGTGTTGGGTGGATCAGGGGGTGCAGTAGCCGCTATATGAGTACTGAGTACCCGGCTGTGTTGGGTGGATCAGGGGGTGCAGTAGCCGCTATATGAGTACTGAGTACCCGGCTGTGTTGGGTGGATCAGGGGGTGCAGTAGCCGCTATATGAGTACTGAGTACCCGGCTGTGTTAGGTGGATCAGGGGGTGCAGCAGCCAGTAACTGGGGAGGGGGGCCTTACTTGTGATGTGTCAGCCAATCAGAATGTGAGATTCCCTGATACAGTCAGAGGAGGAGGAGGGAGGAATGTGCAGCTGGAGGGCTGGGAGTGGGGGATGTGCTGCTACTTGTTCCCCCTGGGGGTTCTGGGAGTGGAAAGTGTAAATGAGAAGCAATATATAGAGAGGGCTGTGCTGGTTGCTAGGGCGGCACTCTCCATAGTAACTGGACAGTTGAGATCAATAGGAACAGAGAGAGATGATAATAACAATAAAGTGTAAGGATTTCTCTGCTCTCTGGTTGGTGGGACAGTCACTATAGCAATTTCTATTTCAGGCGACCCCGTGACAGTCCGACCCCACAATAAGTTTATCCCCAGCGGATTCTCCAGAGTCACAAGAAGTGTCACTCACCGGGCCGCAGCGCCTCTTTCCTCCCGGACTCCCCCAGTGACAGGCCGCACAGCACGAGCAGGACGAGGCCCAGAGCAGCGCGAGTCTCCATCCTTCTCTCTCTCCGGCTCTCACTTCCTCTCAGTCGCATTCCGACACCGGGACACTCAGCGGATCCAGCTCCCGCCCACAGACAATGACACAACCAATTAGAGGGCGCGTTCAAGGGCCAGGCAGCCAATCAGTGGCACAAGCATCCCGTTACTTTACCTAAAGTCATACAGTAAACACCAATGGCGTCACGTTTGCTTCTATCCCTGCCTACTAAATGCCGCCAATCATAACCCGAAGCCTGGAACGGACAACCAATGAGAGCAGCCCTTGACCCGCAACCCGCCAATCAGCGAAGCCGGCGGGGTTTATTCAGGTAGAGGCAGTGACCGAGAGGAAGTTGTGCTTGGGATCCGTGCCACGTCTGTAACTCCCCCAACTTATTCCCAACTTACTCCCAGGGCCGGCATCACCGCCAACATCTTCCCAATAATCACGTGCCCAATAATAATCACGTGCCCAATAGTAATCACGTGCCCCTCACACAGACTGACACCAGCTCCCCTCTATCTGTCCCTCATATTGTACCTTACGTCTCATATTATTTACTAACCAGCCACGCCCTCCACTCACTCGCCCCTCCCCTTATTCCTCCTCCTCCCATCCCCCAAACTGACTGACTACTTACCCCCAGCACCCCCCAATGTCACTCCCACCTCCCCTTGTATCTGCCTCTCTTGTATCTCCTTTATCTTCAATTGTTACACTTGTTTCTTTGCTTATCTTAAATTGTTACACTTGTTTTGTTGCTAATCTTAAATTGTTACACTTGTTACTTTGCTTATCTTCAATTGTTTCACTTGTTTCTTTGCTTATCTTCAATTGTTACACTTGTTTCTTTGCTTATCTTAAATTGTTACACTTGTTTCTTTGCTTATCTTAAATTGTTACACTTGTTACTTTGCTTATCTTCAATTGTTTCACTTGTTTCTTTGCTTATCTTCAATTGTTACACTTGTTTCTTTGTTTATCTTAAATTGTTACACTTGTTTCTTTGCTTATCGTCAGTTGTTACACTTGTTTCTTTGCTTATCTTAAATTGTTACACTTGTTTCTTTGCTTATCTTAAATTGTTACACTTGTTTTGTTGCTAATCTTAATTTGTTACACTTGTTACTTTGCTTATCTTCAATTGTTACACTTGTTTCTTTGCTTATCTTAAATTGTTACACTTGTTTCTTTGCTTATCGTCAGTTGTTACACTTGTTTCTTTGCTTATCTTAAATTGTTACACTTGTTTTGTTGCT
Source organism: Xenopus petersii (assembly GCA_038501925.1). Lineage (NCBI taxonomy): Eukaryota > Metazoa > Chordata > Amphibia > Anura > Pipidae > Xenopus > Xenopus petersii. The sequence continues at coordinate 157,311,856 of CM076676.1, read as the reverse complement.
AATTTTAAATTGTTACACTTGTTACTTTGCTTATCTTCAATTGTTTCACTTGTTTCTTTGCTAATCTTAAATTGTTACACTTGTTACTTTGCTTATCTTCAATTGTTTCACTTGTTTCTTTGCTTATCTTCAATTGTTAGACTTGTTTCTTTGCTTATCTTCAATTGTTACACTTGTTTCTTTGCTTATCTTCAATTGTTACACTTGTTTCTTTGCTTAGCTTCAATTGTTTCACTTGTTTCTTTGCTTAGCTTCAATTGTTACACTTGTTTCTTTGCTTATCGTCAATTGTTTCACTTGTTTCTTTGCTTATCTTCAATGTTACACTTGTTTCTTTGCTTATCGTCAATTGTTTCACTTGTTTCTTTGCTTATCTTCAATGTTACACTTGTTTCTTTGCTTATCGTCAATTGTTTCACTTGTTTCTTTGCTTATCGTCAATTGTTTCACTTGTTTCTTTGCTTATCTTCAATTGTTACACTTGTTTCTTTGCTTATCGTCAGTTTTTACACTTGTTTCTTTGCTTATCTTCAATTGTTACACTTGTTACTTTGCTTATCTTCAATTGTTATACTTGTTACTTTGCTTATCTTCAATTGTTACACTTGTTTAGTTGCTAATCTTAAATTGTTACACTTGTTTCTTTGCTTATTGTCAATTGTTACACTTGTTTCTTTGCTTATCTTAAATTGTTACACTTGTTTCTTTGCTTATCTTAAATTGTTACACTTGTTTCTTTGCTTATCGTCAGTTGTTACACTTGTTTCGTTGCTTATCTTAAATTGTTACACTTGTTTCGTTGCTAATCTTCAATTGTTACACTTGTTTCGTTGCTAATCTTCAATTGTTACACTTGTTTATTTGCTTATCTTCAATTGTTACACTTGTTTCTTTGCTTATTGTCAATTGTTTCACTTGTTTCTTTGCTTATCTTCAATTGTTACACTTGTTTCTTTGCTTATTGTCAATTGTTTCACTTGTTTCTTTGCTTATCTTCAATTGTTACACTTGTTTCTTTGCTTATTGTCAATTGTTTCACTTGTTTCTTTGCTTATCTTCAATTGTTACACTTGTTTATTTGTTTATCTTCAATTGTTACACTTGTTTATTTGCTTATCTTCAATTGTTACACTTGTTTCTTTGCTTATCTTCAATTGTTACACTTGTTTCTTTGCTTATGTATGAGTGTTGTCGCCTTCCTGTGGCCCCAGGACTGACTGCCCCAGTCAGTGACGTTGGCTCAGGGGCTACTGTAAAAGTTCATTGTCACTATTTATACTCTTTAGATTGTAAGCTCCTGTGGGCAGGACTGTCTGCTGTTGATTTGCTGTATGTTCAGTAGTATTTGCTCATTGACTGTACAACACTTATCTCTTGTTGTGCCGTCAGTGTAACAGCGCCGACTGCTGGTCGCTCTCATTAACTGCCGCAGCTGCACGTTCATAGGAAAGTTCTCTACCGGGTTTGGTTTCATATGTTGCTGCCACCCAGCGGCCGCACAGTGTAATTGCACCGTATACGTGTCTGTAGCTCTGTGCTACCGCCATCTAGCGGCACACGTGGGTGATGGCGCCAGTTCCGAGTCATGTGATACAAATGGCTGACGTCTGGCGGCCGCACTGTAAATAAGTTTCCACTGGCAAAGAATAACGTCACGACCTGGGGCCGTCATACGGGGATAGTGTGGTAGCGGCGCATGCGTCGTTAAAGAGAGGCCCCAACCAACATGGCGCAAGAACTTCCGCCCGCCGCTTAAACACAACTTCCGGGATAAACATTTTCTTGCGAGTGTGAGAGCGGCGGAAAGCTGGAGAAGAAACCGAACGGTGAGAGTTGGGAGAAACCAATGGGAGGGGGAGATTGTCAGTCCGACCTCTTTCTTTTTTACTGTCTGTGGATTTTGTGTGGAATTTTGTGTATTATTATTATTATTATTATTATTATTATAAGGGAGAGGGTTAGTGGGCGAGTCCATTGTACTGACTGGACACAGAGTATTGAGTTTGCTCCATTCTCCCTTTTCTTCCCCCCCCCAGTCCGATCCAATGACCCGAACCAGAGGCGAATATTGGATTCTTCCACCCGCCAGCGACGACTCAACCGCCAGCTCGAGGCTCTGGAGAAAGATAATTTCCAGGATGATCCTCACTCCAACCTCCCCCAACTCAAGCGCCTGCCCCAGTTTAATGATGAAACCGGTTTGTATTTCTCTCATACGCCCCCGAGCTGTGATTGGCTGAGACCCCGCGCCCCTGGGACAGAATGTTCTGTTATACAGAATCTCAGCTGCCATTTTTTTATATTCAGTTTTGAAATCTGACATGGGACCAGACATATTGTCAATTTCCCAGCTGCCCCTGGTCATGTGACGTGTGCCTGCACTTTAGGAGAGAAATGCTTTCTGGCAGGCTGCTGTTTTTCCTTCTCAATGTAACTGAATGTGTCTCAGTGAGACCTGGATTTTACTATTGAGTGTTGTTCTTAGATCTACCAGGCAGCTGTTATCTTGTGTTAGGGAGCTGTTATCTGGTTACCTTCCCATTGTTCTGTTGTTAGGCTGCTGGGGGGAAAGGGAGGGGGTGATATCAGTCCAACTTGCAGTACAGCAGTAAAGAGTGATTGAAGTTTATCAGAGCAGAAGTCACATGACTTGGGGCAGCTGGGAAATTGACAATATGTCTAGCCCCATGTCAGATTTCAATATTGAATATAAAAAAATCTGTTTGCTCTTTTGAGAAATGGATTTCAGTGCAGAATTCTGCTGGAGCAGCTCTATTAACTGATTCATTTTGGAAAAAAATGTTTTTTTCCCACGACAGTGTCCCTTTGAGTTTCAGATACAAGAAGCGCCTCCTGATGTTTCTCTGCTCAGTTCTCTGGCTCTTGATTCCATCACTAAAATAAAACGCATTTGTTTCAGGAAAGAAGAAGAAGAAAACCCGCGGGGATCACTTTAAGTTGCGCTTCCGCAAAAACTTCCAGGCGCTGCTGGAGGAGCAGGTGAGTGTAGCCCCCCCCCGTGTGTTTGTTTATTGGTTCCAGGGGGAGAATCTGACGTCTCTTTATTCACCAGAATTTAAGTTCCTGCGAGGGACCCAATTACCTGACGGCCTGCGCTTCTGCCTCGTCTTTCCCCCAGCGGCATTTCTGCAGCGTTTGTGGCTTCCCCTCCAATTATTCCTGCGTGTCGTGCGGCTCCCGCTACTGCTGCGTGCGATGTTTAGTGACCCACCAAGAGACCCGGTGAGAGGGGCGGTGACCTTGGTATTGAGGGGGCGGGGCAGGGGGAGGTCCCTCTGTGTCTCAGTAAAACTCCCGGCACCTCACGTGACTTATCTTATTATGTGTTTCATTCCCAGGTGCCTGAAATGGACGGTGTGACGCGGAGCCCCGAATAATTCTCTCTGTATAAAGACTATAAATATGTATCAGAATATGAGGGTTTTTTTTGTTATTTGTTTCCATGTACATGTCCCAAATAAACTCAAATGCCACTTTTTTGCTTTGCATTGTATAATAAAGTGTGTAATTGTGTTAGTATGTAAGTGTGTTAGTAAGTATGTGTAAAAAACCCTAATTTTATCTTTAGGAAACATGTCTGTGTTTCACCTATAGGAGGAGGAAGGTAGAACCCTTAACTTGCAGCCTTTCAACAACGGGTTGGGTCAGTCTAGAAGGATAGAGTCTATTAATATCAACAACACAACATAGTGATGAGGAGTATATTCAAGTAACAGTCACCCTGCTATAGTTCCAGGGGTACCCAGGGTACAAATAAGCACTCACCCCGAATCTCCCCCTAACTGACCTTCAGACTGGACCCCCTTAGCTCATAACAAGGTTACAGATATATAGAAACATTGGGGTGTCACCCTGCTATAGTTCCAGGGGTACCCAGGGTACAAATAAGCACTCACCCCAAATCTCCCCCTAACTGGCCTTCAGACTGGACCCCCTTAGCTCATAACAAGGTTACAGATATATAGAAACATTGGGGTGTCACCCTGCTATAGTTCCAGGGGTACCCAGGGTACAAATAAGCACTCACCCCAAATCTCCCCCTAACTGGCCTTCAGACTGGACCCCCTTAGCTCATAACAAGGTTACAGATATATAGAAACATTGGGGTGTCACCCTGCTATAGTTCCAGGGGTACCCAGGGTACAAATAAGCACTCACCCCAAATCTCCCCCTAACTGACCTTCAGACTGGGCCCCTTAGCTCATAACAAGGTTACAGATATATAGAAACATTGGGGTGTCACCCTGCTATAGTTCCAGGGGTACCCAGGGCACAAATAAGCACTCACCCCAAATCTCCCCCTAACTGACCTTCAGACTGGGCCCCCTTAGCTCATAACAAGGTTACAGATATATAGAAACATTGGGGTAACAGTCACCCTGCTATAGTTCCAGGGGTACCCAGGGTACAAATAAACACTCACCCCAAATCTCCCCCTAACTGACCTTCAGACTGGGCCCCCTTAGCTCATAACAAGGTTACAGATATACAGAAACATTGGGGTGTCACCCTGCTATAGTTCCAGGGGTACCCAGGGTACAAATAAACACTCACCCCAAATCTCCCCCTAACTGACCATCAGACTGGGCCCCCTTAGCTCATAACAAGGTTACAGATATATAGAAACATTGGGGTAACAGTCACCCTGCTATAGTTCCAGGGGTACCCAGGGTACAAATAAGCACTCACCCCAAATCTCCCCCTAACTGGCCTTCGGACTGGGCCCCCTTAGCTCATAACAAGGTTACAGATATATAGAAACATTGGGGTAACAGTCACCCTGCTATAGTTCCAGGGGTACCCAGGGTACAAATAAGCACTCACCCCTAATATGAGAGTGAGCCACAGACACTTGTTTTTGGTCTCTATATAGTGAAGGGGTGACATATGGCCACGTATCAATCACACGAGATGCACAAGAGCAGTAGAAGTTGCAAAGAAGAAGAACAGAACAGTGCGGACAATCAGTGAAATTGAATTTATTCTGAAAACAAGGTCAGCCAACGTTTTAAGGGCAATGACTGAGGAGTAGCAGAGGTCCATCATGGAGAGAGAAACAAGAAGTATATGGATTCTGGAGATGAGGAGTGATTCAGGCAAATCAAATAAGAAAGTAAAAATATGAATAGTAAAGGAACCTGTGTATAATTGGCCTCCAATAAACTGAGGTTTTGCCCGAGAAGACCAATATATTGATTATCTCAAACTTCTCTTCCCCTGGGCAGTATTGCTGTTAAGGGGATTTCTACTGAAAATGGAGGACAGATTTTTACCATCATCGTAGAAAGTTTACCGTAAGGGCATATCGACTATGGACTTCCCTACCAGGAGAAGACAAAATATGTAATGGTGGAATTTTAGGTGCCACTATTATTCCTCTCCTGCTGATTCCGCCTCAGGTGCAAATCTCCTGATTTGTGGTCATCATTGAGGCAACCAATGATTCCAGAGCTTGTTTAGCCCCCTATTTACTACTTTCCTGATAACTTTGCTTTTATTCGCAATATCATTGGTGTAAGTGAATCTGGCCCAGTATATCTACCGTATATACTCGAGTATAAGCCGAGTTTTTCAGCCCCCAAAATACGCTGAAAATCTCTACCTCGGCTTATATACGGGTCAAGTGCAAAAACTGTCGCCGGCGCCTAAGAATAGTCGCCGGCATCCAAGAATAGTCGCCGGCGTCCAACAATAGTAACCGGCGTCCAAAAATAGTCACCGGCGTCCAAGAATAGTCTCCGAAAATTTCCCCGGCGTCCAAGAATGGTCGCTGGCATCCAAAAACGAAACGCCGGCACCTCCAATGGGAGCAGAAACCCTTAATTTTTTGATTGAAGCTGCTGCATTTCTCACCCTCGGCTTATACTCGAGTCAATAAGCTTTCCCAGTTTTTGGAGGTAAAATTAGGTACCTCGGCTTATATTCGGGACGGCTTATACTCGAGTATATACGGTATATATATATAGCAGTCAGTAGATTTCTAGAGGGTCTCAGTATTCCAATATCGTCTCAGCTTCCATCCTTAACTTGACTGCTAGGAAAAAGGTTAGAAAACACCGACTGTCCTCACTATGGTGACACAAAGCTCGTGGATGGAGATCGAAACGTGACATTCCCAGGCGCATTTATCAACAGTCTCATTTTAGTGGTTTTAGTCATTTTTGAAACCACACACAAACTCATTTTCTCTAAAATCCACGAATGCCATGTCATGTATTAAAAGATCCAAATGTTAAAAAATAGGAACTAAAAGAAAAAACCTAACGATTCTCTAGATCCTCAAAAAACTTATATTTTTTTTGGACAATTACTAGCTAAACAATCCCCCAGAAAACCTTTAAAATGGCTTAAAAACAGTCCAATAAGTTCAGCGCAGCTCCCGTTGACTTCTATAGGACCTTATCTGCTTTTACATGCCGATGTTTTGTATTACAGTTTTTCATGTTTTTTACACTTGTAGGGGCAGATTTATCAAGGGTCAAATAGTAAATTTGAATTAGAATTTTTGAGTTTCAAAATTCACACATTTGAATTTTAATTCCCCTATATGAATGTAAATTATCACACCTCGACCATGTCAACTGTCCTAATTCGAATTTTCGCCAACTAAAACCCACCGAGTTCATGTACAAGTCAATGGCAGAGGTCCGTTGAGCCATTTGGAGACATTAATAGCCTTCCTTTTTTTTTTCGGGAGAAAAAATTTGATTCATATAAATCAAATACGATTCAAATTTTGCAGTTGGAACCCATTAAATTTTTTTCTTGAGACTTCTCCCATTGACTTATATGCAACCTCTATAGGTCTGAGATGCCGGATTTTCTCATTCAGACTTTTTTATCCTCAGGGTTTAATAAATTCCGAAAAATTCCTGATTTTTTAAAAGTCTGATTTTATAAAATAAAATTTTTTCGGGATTTTTGCACTCGGAGTTTAGTAAATAACCCCCTTAGTGTTCAGTTAGTAAGCAATTGCACCCAGGAAAAACTGCGCTCATATCTCCTTTGAGTAGAGCACATCATCAGGAGGTGCAGAAGAGTGGAGCAGTTCAGGTCATAAGAAAAGGGCCCGTTATGGTCTGAATCATGGCAAGTTAGGGGATGGGTGGGCAGTTGTGAGATACCTTCCCTCGCCTACCCCTCTTGGATAGAGTGCTGCCTAACACCTTGAAGTGGAGTTGATTGTGGAGAAGTTGTGTGGTCAGCCTGTGCAACACCTTTTTCACCTCTTGGTTCCTCAGGCTATATATCAGAGGATTAAGCATTGAAATGATCACTGTGTAGAAGACAGAGGCCATCTTGTCTTGTCTATCAAAACTACTGGAAGGAGGGCGCAGGTAGATGAAGAATACTGTGCAGTAGAAGATACAAACACAGGTAAGATGAGAGGAACAGGTGCTAAAGGCCCGGCCTCTGTTTGCTGCAGACTTCATCCGTAGGATTGATGAAACAATTAGTGTGTAGGAAACAAGAATATTTACCACTGAAACTAAACCAAAGAAGCAGATAAAGAAAAATGTCTCCATGTCGCAATGAAATGTTTCTGAGCAGGAGATCTTCAGCAATGGAGGAACATCACAATAGAAATGGTCTATCTGGCTCAGTCTGCAGAACTCGAGACTGAATATACATTGGGTCTGTACTGATGACTGAGAGAATCCAACAGAAAAAGAAACAAGAATGAGCCACAGACACTTGTCCTTGGTCATGATCGAGCTATAGTGAAGGGGGTGGCATATGGCCACGTATCGATCATACGACATGCACGAGAGAAGAAGACTCTCTGTTCCAGCAAAGGCCGCAAAGAAAAAGAACTGAAGAGCACAGCCAATGAATGATATTGACTTCATTCTGGAAACAAGGTCCGCCAACATTTTAGGGGTAATGACAGAGGAGTAGCAGAGGTCCACCATGGAGAGAGAACCAAGGAAGTAGTACATGGGAGTGTGAAGATGAGGAGTGATACAGACCAGAGCCACCATGCCGCTGTTTCCAAAAATTGTTATCAAGTAGACAAGTAAAAAAAATATGAAAAGAACAGGAACCTGTGTAGGATTTGCCTCCAGCCCAGTGAATGTAAATTCTGTTATCTTGGTGACATTTTGAAGCTCCATGGAGATCGGATTATTGTTTGCTGTGATGAAAAACAGTTTACTCAACACTAAATAGATAGGCTGCCATTTATATGATTGAGCTCTCACAAAGATCCCCATTTTTGTTTTTAGAACTTCCTGTCCGAGATAGACACGAGTAACTTTATAAGTGGTATGGATGACGACTTTTACTGTACAAAAGAAGGGCTGCAGATACAAGCACTAAGGTTTATGAAGAGCTGTGTCCTAGAAAGCTTGCAATTAAGTTGGGGGGTTAACTTCCAGGCACAAATCAAGAGGGGGGATAGCAAGCATTGGCTGGGGCTCTCAATCTTACTTCCAAAACTCAATAAGGGTCTGAGTCTAGTTTGATGAGCTTGAGGAAACGTTCCTTAACGTGAAACAGGAGGATGAGGTCCTAGGGGTAAGGAGCAGCAACAAAGAAAAGTTCAAGGCAGAAGACAACAGAAACTGGTGTAAAATAAATGCTCTGATTCCAGATGTAGACACAAAGAGATGTAGTGACGTTCAAGAGAATAAAAGTCTTCCAAACGTTAATAGAAGAAGTTCTATCATTCCCCATTTTAGAGTTGAAGGATTCTGGCAGATGGACGCCAAGCTTGGTTGTATCACCCATAAATGGACCAGTCATTGACTAGAGCACAGCTTTGTGTATTACAAAATCCTCATAGAAATTCTGAAAAAATGTTCAGAGAAGGAAATCCATATTAAATGAGGACAATGACAGTTTTGTCTGTTTCACAGAAAGGTTTGGAGAAGCGCAACCAGAATAATAATAGGAATGGATAGGTCAACAAAAACACCTATACCGTTGAAAATATAATATAAAAAACAAATATAATTGTGGCAGTGAAATCTGGAATCCCTTATCTATCGTGTCATTGGCTGTATTCTTCTTTTTAGAAATCAGAAAATGCTTGTGTAGTTATGATTATTGGTGCACCCAGGGAGACGCCCAATTGCCATTTTGAAGTCGCCATATGTTCAAATAGGTCACTTTATTTCTCTTCTTTTCTAGATCATGCTTTGACCTCGTTGGACCCATGTTATTCCCATGACATTTTTCCAGCCTTTTTTTCCCTTGACATATCCTGAATTGTTTAGAGGAGACCATGTTTGTTGAAAGTCAAAAGGACAAGTATAAAGACACCAACAGACATTCACAAACACACAAAACACAGACAGTTTAGGATCTGGTACTTACACAGATTTTGGGCTGAAATACCAAATGGACAGAATGTACAATATAAAAACTCTCCTTGTGAGTACTAAAGGGTAGTCATTTTCTTCTTTGGAATATTCCTTGGAATTTCAGTTCTAGAACTGAAGGAATGAAACATTGAAAAGGACAAGAATTATTTTGTGCTGTATAAAAAAAAATATTGCTCAGTCCATTAACTTATAACATGTAGAACTTTAGAACAGCAATAGTGAGAATTCCCTTAGCTCAAAGCTTCCCAAAACTCCGAGCTTCATCCTTAGTGGGACCTGGAGCAGTGGCTGGTAGGGCTCAGCATCAATGTCAAATTGGGTAAGATTCAAAGAAAATATCTATAAACAGTTAGGGGCAGATTTATCAAGGGTTGAAGTGAATTCGAGGGAATTTTCAAAGTAAAAAAATTAGAAATTCAAAGTCATTTTTTGGATACTTAGACCTTTGAATCGGATACTACGATTTCGACTTCCACTTCGAGTTCGATTAGAAGGAAAATAGTTTGAATATTCGACCGTCCGATAATCAAATTACTGTCTTTTTAAAAAAACTTCGACTTCAATACTTCGGCAAATTAAACCTGCCGAAGTGCTATGTTAGCCTATGGGGACCTTCTAGAGCAGTTTTCTAAGTTTTTTGAAGTCTAAGAAAAATCGATCGATTGCTGAAATCCTTCGAATCGTTCAATTCAAAGGATTTAATCGTTTGGTCGATCGATTTTACTTCGACCGCAAATGGGCAAATTCAATGAAAAAAAACTTTGACTACAATATTCAAGTAATTCAATTCGATGGTCGAATTTCGGAGTTTTTTCAACTTCGAAATTCGACCCTTGATAAATCTGCCCCTTAATTTAGGATGAACTTTTGAGTCAATTCTTAGGGTCAGCTTTTATTGAAAATTAGGCTTAAAAAAACGTAATAATATGCAAATAAACTCAGTTGCGTTATTGAGGTTATCTATAACTTAAAGGGGTGTTTCACCTTTAAATTAACTGTTAGTATGATGTAGACAGTGATATTCTGCGATAATTTGCAATTGGTTTTAATTTTTTATTATATGTGTTTTTTGACTTATTTAGCTTTTTATTCAGCAGCTCTCCCGTTTGCAATATTACAATTCCGCTAACAACCATGCGTTGAATTAAATAAGAGACTGGAATATGAATAGGAGAGGCCTGAATAGAAATACGAGTAATAAAAAGTAGCAATTACAATTGTAACCTTACAGAGCATTTTTTTTTACATTGGGATAGTGACCCCCTTTTGAAAGCTGGAAAGAGTCAGAAAAAGAAGAAGCAGGCAAATAATTGATAAACTGTAAAAAGTAAATAATGAAGACCAATGGAAAAGTTGATTAGAATTAGCCGTTCTTTAACATACTAAGGGGCAGATGTATCAAGGGTCGAATTTCGAGGGGTTAAATCCCTCGAAATTCGACTGGAGAATAGAATCGAATAGGGAATTCGGGCGAATTTACGCACTGGCGAATAGTCGAATGGGCGAATATTCGATCAAAGGATTTTCATTCAATCGAATCGAATATTCGATCAAAAACTTAGAAAAAAAGCCTATGGGACTTTCCCATAGGCTTTTAAAGCAATTCGGTAGGTTTAATCTGGCGAAGTGGGCAGTCGAATGATTTTTAAAAGAGACAATACTTCGACTATCGAATGGGCGAATAGTCGCAGCATTTTTTTGCTCGATCTATTGGAATCATTCTACTCAGGCGAATTTACGCCAATAGTCGAGGAGCACAAAAAACTCTAGTTCTAGTTTTTTCCCCTCTATTCATTCACCCGATGTTAGTGAATGTGCCCCTAAAAGTTAACTTAGAGGTGAACTACTCCATTAAATGCCAAATATTTAAGATGAGTCTTGAACACATGATTAGGTTTATTCACAAAAAACATACTTGAGCGCCTTGAAAATATCTACTTGATTAAAAAACATGAATTTTAAAATTGACTTGCATTTTGACGAAGCTCAACAAGTTTTAGCTTTTTTAGCTGAATTTTTAAATTAAATTTCCAAGATTTTTGCAATTGATAAATCTGAAGAATTTGAGCTTGAAAATTTGAATATATTCAAGTTCAAACCTTGTTGGGTGTCAAGAACATTCAATCTCGTGTAATAATAGATATTCAGAAAATACAAAAAAAAAAAACTCTACACAGCTGATGAATCATCAGCTTCAATGAGCACAGAAGGTGCATCCAGGAATATATAAATCCATCAAAAACAAACAACCAATGCACATTAAAGGGATACTGTCATGGGAAAAAAACATTTTTCCAAAATGAATCAGTTAATAGTGCTGCTCCAGCAGAATTCTGCACTGAAATCCATTTCTCAAAAGAGCAAACAGATTTTTTTATATTCAATTTTGAAATCTGACATGGGGCTAGACATTTTGTCAATTTCCCAGCTGCCCCTGGTCATGTGACTTTAATATACTCTTTGAACTTAATCTTTATTAAGTCAAGAACACAAGTTATTAGAACTAGAAAACCACAGGTATCCACCAAGTGTAACCAATAGAGTCCATCAGATATTATCCCACTAATATAAGGCATTTGTAGTATAGGAATTCACAGAAACGTTAGCCTTACCAATAACATCTGTTTTATTCACAACAGAGTTTTCAAGAGAGAAGTAACTTGTAAATGTAACTAAAATAACAGTAACTTACAGATTTTGTTCATTAACCAGAACTGTTTAACTGGCAGACTGATCACTGAGGTCTTCCTAGTCCCACTTAGGGTAGAAAATGCAAATTTGCAAATGAATATCTGGGGGGTCATTTATCAAAAGTTGAGTCTTAGAGTTTTTTTTTTTTTACCTCGAATGACTTCGAAACCCGAATGGTATCTTATTTAAGAAAAAACTCGAATGGGAAAAACCCAAATCTACTAGTTCGAATCCCACAACCCGAAAACCCGAATTGCTTGAGTTTTCGGCAGAAAAAAAAAATTGAATAGATCGAATTGAGTTCTCGATTCGAGTTTTCAATCAAAAGCCTCCGATAAAAAAAAACATGAATATCAAACAGGCTGTTGACCTCTTCAAAAGCTTTAGGGGACCTCTGGCATCGATTCCTACATGGCTTCAACTTTTTGGTGTTTTTTCAGATTTTAGCTATTTTGAGGTATTATAAATCTTAAATATTTGAGTTTTTAAAGAAATAACTCGAAAGATTTTTAAAGAAAATGTGAGTTGTGATAAAAAAAAATAGTGGAAAAAAACAACTCGAACCTTAATAAATCTGCCCCTTAATTAGTTAGCTCATTTAAACTCAGGCTTGTTGTACATTATTAAATCAGACAACTCAGGCCAAGGGGGAAGTCAAGCTCATTCCCTGCGTATCGCCCTACTTGCACTTGGTCAGGAGCTGCATCATCACAAGACAGCAGTCAAGGCCAAAAGTCGCCCAAGCAACCCTATTTAGACCCTGTTTTTTAACCCTGTTTAGATAAGATCATGAAATAATCTTTGTCTTTAAAGAGTTATGGGTAGTGGTGGGCGAATTTATTCAGCAATACCAACGCTGGTTAACGGACGCCCATTGACTTTAATGGGTGCTGCCATCAACTTTGACACCGACGCCCATTTTGACACCAGCGAATTGTCGCCGGCATCAAAATCGTTGTTTTGCTAATTTTTCGCCTGTTGCAGGACAAAATTCAGGACAAATTCGCCCATCACTAGTTATGGGCAAAGGATGTTGGATATCTACAGTGTATGCTACGTGATGGCCCTTAGTAGAAAAATATTTCCCAGGATATTCAATTATATTTCTTTAATCCGAGTTCCTCCAATAATTCCTCCTTGTCACCCTGTATGAGCGTAAGCAGTAATGGTGCTCAGTTGTGTAGCATGTTGTGTCCTTACCTGCGAGTAGACCTTACAAATGGCGGAGTGAGGAGCTCAACGTGATCGGAGGAAAGAGCCTCCATTGATTTTTATTGATAACATGAACACAAGGGAAGTTAAAGGAAATCTCGGAGGATGTTGGAACTTGGATTCCTATGGGCAAATTATCTGTCTTCTAATACTAATGATTAATGCTTCTTTTTAAAAATGAGATTTACTTTAACCCTTTTTAGTTCTTTGTGTGTTTTTTCTTTGTTTTACAACACTTTGAAAAAAATAAAAATGTGCAGGGTGATTTTCCAAGCTCTTTTGCAATTTATATTAAATATTTTATTATTAGTTTGGAATCTATTTAAGATTTTATTAACTGCCAATATTATGAATTTTTTAACACCAAAATTCATTGTTTTTTACATCTCCTTCAAGTGCAACATCAGAACACTTCTCTGTTCCTTCATTTTACACCATTTTTGTGCTCCAACCAATATATAATGAATGATGCATTTCCCTGATTTTACATTTTCACGGATTTTACCACTTTACCATTTTTATTTCTGGAATGTTTTTCTTGGGCAGATTACAGTTCCATCTGGCGTGGATAGATTCCAACATCCATGCTCTGTCTCATTTGTCATATTTCCAATGGGGGAAAAATCTCGAATTGGAATTTTAAGATTTGCCAATTGAAAATTTATTTAAAAAATCGGAATAAAAAAAAAAAAAAAGGCAACTAAAAACTGGACAAGCTTCGACAAACATCAATGGGATGTGTATTTTCAAAACTCACGTTCAAGTTCACATTTTTCCCATGCAAAAAAATGGATCAGTTTTATTCTCGATTTTTCAATATTTAGAAAAACTTGAATTGAAAAATGTGTAAATCGGCATCCTAGGGGCATATTTATTAAAAATTGAATTCATCTCATTTTTAATTAAAACGAACTCAACCTACCATGAATTTAAATAATCAGCTCGATAAAGTTTTGTTAGGAAAAGCCTTAACAAAGTCGAGCGAAAATACGAATATACGAATACGAATCGCTCAATCTTTCCAGGTTAGATGCCCAAATTGTTATCACCCAAAAACCCTGAATTTTTCTAATTATCGTACGAAATCCAGCGCAGATCACAATATCTTCAAATTGTACAGGGACATCTGCCATTGACTTCTACAGGACAGGTTTGAGATGGCGTATTTTTGGATTCACATTTTTATCAGCTTTGGTGTATAATAAATCTCTAACAATTCCCACAAAAAAATTGAGTTTTTACCCTAAAAACCTCAACCAAAAAAAATAATAATCAAGGTTTAATAAATGGGCCCCCTAGTGTTACATTTTTTCATCGCTTTAGATTTTAATTGGAGATTTCAAGATTAAAAACATATTAATATAGATACTTGTGTTCGGTTTTATATTACGGAAGTGCTGTCGATTCATCCAATGTACATTTTTTTTACAATACATGGATAATACAGATTAGAGAACAACATCTAAAAATAAAAATAGATTTCTTAAATATTAGCCACAAACATTACAACCAGAGTAAAGCAGGTCCCTATTTCTTACTATTGAGATGGTGGGTAACTGACAACATTCATATGAGTATAATAACTGTAGCCACTCACTATGGTTAGGGCATAAAATAAAGGCTAAGATTGTATTAAGAGCTAGCGCTCCAAGAGATAGGATCTGATTTTAATTATATAGAGGCAGAGGGAATGGCAGGAGCTTATGGGGCAAATTCACTAAGCGCCGAAGCGCCTAACACTAGCGTCAATTCGTTAGCGTTGGGCATTTTCGTTACTTTGCAAATTCACTAACGAACGCTGGCGTAAATTCATTAGTGTTACTTCGCACCCTTACGCCTGACGAATTTTCGCTACGGACGTAACTACGCAAATTCACTAACGCACGCAGTGTACTGAACGCTACCTTTTACGCTAGACTTCCTTCGCCACCTCAGACCAGATGAAGCGCAATAGAGTAGATGGGGATTGCTTCAAAAAAAAGTTCCCAAAAAACGCTGGCGTTTTTCTATATTATGGGTGATAGGCTGAAAAAGATCGAAATTTTTTTTTGGGGCTCCCCTCCTTCCCCCCTACATTTCCTGACTCATAGCAACTTAACTATACAGTGGGCACATGTGTAGGGCAAAAAAAAAAATTTATTTGATGTTTTGAAGGTTTCCCAGGCATTTGTAGTGATTCTACGTATTCCTCCATTGAAATTTGAATTTGGCGCCGTATGCAAATTAACCATCGCTAGCGTAACTTCGCTTAGCGAATCAACGCTAGTGCAACTTCGCTGCCTTACGCTACCCCTGTGCACAACTTCAGATTTTAGTGAATTTGTGGAGCGCTGGCGAAACTACACCCGGCGAAGTGTGGCGAAGTTGCGCCTGGCGCAACTACGATTCTTAGTGAATTTGCCCCTATGTTTTCTAATAGATTCAGTTTTAGATATTGTAGAGGATCCTAAAGTGAGATTTTGCAATGGATGTGTAGAAGGACCCTCTTCACCTCTTGGTTCCTTAGACTATAAATAAGGGGATTAAGCATTGGAATTACTACTGTGTAGAAGACAGACAACACTTTATCTTGTTTATCGACATTACTGAAAGGTAGCCTTAAGTAAATGAACAAGGCTGTCCAGTAGAAGACACAAACACAAATAAAGTGAGAAGAACAAGTGCTAAATGCCTTGCTTCTTCCTGCAGCAGACTTTATCCTTAGGATGGAAGAAACAATCAATGTGTAAGAAACAAGAATTGTCGTCAGTGACCCCATGCCGAAACAGCAGAAAAACAAAATGGTCACCAGTTCACAAGGAAACGTTTTGGAACAGGAGATCTTCAGCAAGGGAGGGACATCACAATAAAAATGGTCTATTTGGTTGAATGTGCAAAACCTTAGACTGAAAATACAACCTGTTTGTGCTGATGACTGAGAGAATCCAAAAGCAGAGGCAGCAAAAAATAGCCCAGCGCACTTCTTCTTTGTCATGATTAAGGGATAGTGTAGAGGGTGACATATGGCAACATATCTATCATATGACATGAAAGAGAGAAGAAGAGACTCAGTGACAGCCAAGGCTGCGAAGAAGAAGAACTGAAGAGCGCAACCAGTGAATGAAATATGTTTTATTCTGGACACAAGGTCAGTCAGCATTTTAGGGGTAATGACAGAGGAGTAGCAGAGGTCCACCATGGAGAGAGAAGCAAGGAAGTAGTACATGGGAGTGTGGAGATGAGGAGTGTTATAAACCATGACCACCATGCCGCTGTTCCCCAGGATTGTTATCAAATAAACAAGTAGAAACAATGCAAAGAGGACAGAACCTTCTGTAGGATTATCGGCCAGCCCAGTCAATATGAATTCTGTTACTTTGGTTTCATTAAGAACTTCCATGGAGACCTGTTTATGAAAAAGAAACCTATAATTACTGGTTACATGCTATGATTAAATATTGTAAAGAAAAAAGGATGCTAAAATAAAAAACTGAAAAAGGGATACATTTTTTAAAAAAAAATACGTCTTTCTGGTTTTATGGTACAGGCATGAGAGAGATCCCTTATCCAGAAACCCCTTATCTGGAAAGGAGAAAGCCATCTCCCATAGACTCCATTTTAATCAAATAATTCACTGTAAGAAGAAAATAGTACCTTGTAATTGACCCTAACTAAGATATAATTAATCCTTTTTTGGAGGCAATACAATGCTGTTGGGTTTATCTAATGAATTGTTTTAGTTTTTCCAAATTATGGAAATATTCCTTATCCATAAAACCCCAGGTCCTGAGCATTCTGGATCCCAGGTCTCATACCTCTATATCAGTGATCCCCAACCAGACCCATTGGATGTTGCTCTCAGTGGCCTTAAAGCAGGTGCTTATTTTTGAATTTCAGGCTTGGAGGCGAGTTTTGTTGCATAAAAACCAAGTGTACGGCCAAAACCATCCTCCTGGTTTTTCAAGTTGGCAGAGATGTGTGAAATCAAAAAGTTCCATTATTTATGCCAAAAGATTTACATTTAGACTGCACTTTCACCATGTTTTGGTTCATTAGTCAACCCACTATCTACCACGGGCAACAAGTTATGTGACCCCCAAACTCACCTAAAGGGCTTGGAAAGAGATCGAGTCTTCTAAATACATTGATCTACCAGACCATTGTTCTGTTTCTTACTGATCGTAAAGTCCTTTTTTTTGTTTTTCGCAGCTGCTTTGTTGTCATGCGACATCTGGTAGGTATTTCACGTGTCTCGTCGTACAATTTAACGCCGCCGTAGACATAATAAAACCCTGCCAATAAAAAGATGAATGCGCTAGTAGGTAAACCTACGGATATTAAGTGTAAATGAGATAAAAAGTGTTATTTTATGCATTTAACTGTAATATGAGCCTGTATGTATATAGATATATTATATTACGAGCAGCTGGAACGATTCGTCTTTGCTTATTTATTGGTAACATTCTCTAGAGGAAGACTTCAAGGAAATCTCTGTAGATTCCAATGATTATCTTGTTTCAAATCCCATGGAGAAATGACGTACCATCTAATTGGCTTGTTATTTTCCCAGTGCCCTTGTTTGGATTTAACCCATGTTACACCTTCAGGCTGCCTTCTGTTCCGAAGCTTTAATAAACAAACCTTAATGTGACAGTAGCACCGTTCATAACTGAGGGCATCACTAAGCACCATCTCTACGGCCAATTCTAGTCTTGAAAGTGATTCTGTCATGATTTGTATTACTAAATTACAATGTGTACAGGGCAAGTAACACTTAGGGGCACATTCACTAACTTCGAGTGAAGAATTCGAATGAAAAAAACTTCGAATTTCGAAGTTTTTTTTGGGTACTTCGACCATCGAATTGGTTAAATTCGTTCGAATTCGATCGAAATCGAACGAAATCGAACGATTCGAACTAAAAATCGTTCGACTATTCGACCATTCGATAGTCGAAGTACTTACCCTTTAAAAAAAACTTCGACCCCCTACTTCGGCAGATAAAACCTACCGAAGTCAATGTTAGCCTATGGGGAAGGTCCCCATAGGCTTGCTAAGCTTTTTTTGATCGAAGGATTTTCCTTCGATCGTTTGATTAAAATCGTTCGAATCGTTCGATTCGAAGGATTTAATCGTTCGATCGAACGAAAAATCCTTCAATCGTTCGATCGAATGTTTAGCGCTAAATCCTTCGACTTCGATATTCGAAGTCGAAGGATTTCAATTCGAGGGTCGAATTTCGAAGTATTTTTAACTTCGAAATTCGACCCTTAGTGAATCTGCCCCTTGATTATTTAAAATCTTATTCTTGAACCAATAAATGTGTCATTTGAGCTGTAATATTAGAGTGTAGGCAGCCATTTGTGCTTTCAGAAAGAGCCAGCACATCCCAATGAGACAGTCTACGGATTCTCTTACTCAATGTTGCTGGAGAAGTGACCACCAAAAGGCATCAAAGTCAATCTTTTACATGCGTAACAATTTGTCATTAAAGTCAATGGGAGTTTTTTTCTGGTGGCAACTTTTTTTTGTCTCTGCAACATTTTTGTCCAAATGCATTAAAGGAGAAGTAAAGCTTAACTAAATAAAGGACAGACGTTGTACACAATGTTTTGTGCTTCTGTACCAGCCCAAGGCAACCACAGCCCTTTAGCAGTAAAGATCTGTGTCTCCAAAGATGCCCCAGTAGCTCCCCATCTTCTTTTCTGCTGATTCACTGCACATGCTCTGTGCTGCTGTCACTTACTGAGCTTAGGGAGCCACTCACAATATACAGTACACAGAATAGAAATGTCACAATATAAGGCTGATTAGTAATTAATACACATAATTACTACATGGCAGCACAGAAACCAGTGCAATTAGCATCAGAATTGAATAATCAGCAAACCTGTAGCATCAGCTTATATTACAGCCAGGGAAGCTCATTTTCTGCTGGATAATTAGTGACGAGCCCTAAGCTTAGCTTCTCAACAGCCAATCAGAGCCCACTGAGCATGTGAGTGTCACAGACACTTTCCAAGATGGTGACCCCCTGTGACAAGTTTGAAGTCCTGGATCATTGCTGCTATTGACTAGGGATGCACCGAATCCACTTTTTTGGATTCGGCCGAACCCCCGAATCCTTTGCAAAAGATTTGGCCGAATACCGAACCGAATCCGAACCCTAATTTGCAGATGCAAATAAGTGGTGGGAAGGGGAAAACATTTTTTACTTCCTTGTTATGTGACAAAAAGTCACGTGATTTTCCTCCCCGCCCCTAATTTACATATGCAAATTAGGATTCAGATTCGGTTCGGCCAGGCAGAAGGATTTGGCCGAATCCGAATCCAGCTGAAAAAGGCCGAATCCTGGCCGAATCCCGGCCGAATCCCAAACCGAATCCTGGATTCGGTGCATCCCTACTATTGACAAGCTCAAACTTTAGCCTCCTGCAATAAGTTCACTATATAAAATATGCCATTTTTAGCCTCATTCATTTTTAGGGTTTAGTTGTCCTTTAAAGTCAATGGGCATTTGTTCTTATGGTGACTTATGTCTCTACATAATTTTTTCTGCAGCAAACTTTCGGTAGCAGTAGCGAAATGTGGAATTTTGCCACCAATCCATGGCTGGAGAAAAAACTATTCACCTTCATATTTGCCCCTTAAAGGGCTACTAACATGAAAATTCAAGGTAGGTTGCTTAAGTAGTGATGGGCAAATAAATTTGCAAAAATTCACCGGCAAAAATTCGCCAGTAAAAAACGGGCGCCGGTGTCAAAAACGAGAAGCCAGGGCCGTTTTCGCAAATTTTTTTTGCGCAACTTCACCCATCACTATGCTTAAGGTGTCATATCTTAAGTGCACCATAGAGTGGCCTATACCCTAAATTTTCCAACAGATCAACTTGCCAACCAAATGGACTTATTCTGTAGGAGCATGTCCTCCTTTTGTTTGGCTCAACAGCTGTGGTTCCTCTTCACCGTCTAATCTGTTGATCGGCAGATGATATATTCAAGCTGGATGATTGGCTGAAACAGCTTCTCAAACTGTCATATATGCCCAGATGTTCAGGTAGTAAGGCTGAAATAATAGCAGATATGGCCTATGTATGGCCAGCTTTAGTTTGAATGGCCGGATCCAGTGTTGTCTCCATCCTGTAGTTTCCATTACACCATCTTTCCTCCACAACCCTTTTATAAAGCAGTAAACTGAATCAAACAACTTAACTTTAAACATGTAATTAGCAATACGTTTTGGTTAGCTATATATTTGTTTATACCATTTGAACAATAGCCACGTAACAATTTCAGCAATATTCTTGACTAAATGAGAAAATGACTTCATTAAAAACCCATCATAAAAAAAATGAAATGAGATTATTTTATTTAAGGGTCAAAATATTGCACTACCATTTTGTCGATTGTTACATAGTTAATTTGGGTTGAACTATATATATATATATATATATATATATATATATATATATATATATACACATACACACACATACACACTTAGGGGCTGATTTATCAAGGGTCGAAGTGAAAATTTGAATTAAAAAAATTTGAATTTCAAGCTAATTTTTGTGTACTTCGATTTTGAAAAAAATTAAAAAATCAAAATTTATCATGTACTGTCTCTTTAAAAAATTCGACTTCGACCATTTGCCATCTAAAACCTGCCTAATTGCTGTTTTAGCCTATGGGGGACCTCCTAGAATTTATTTGGAGAAATCAAATACGATGTTACTTCGATTCGTACAATTCGAACGAAAAAGGCCTATTCACATGAAAAAAAACGTAGGTTTTTTTGATAAATTTTAGTTGTTTTGTTTTTTTTATTCGAATTTTGAAGCTATGGGAGTTCCCATTACTTCAAAATTCGACCCTTGCTAAATCTGCCCCTTATAGAGCTAACTCTAGTGGGCTTATTTATCAAAATAGAATTTGCAAGGTTTTAGAGTTTTTTTTTCTACTTCGAATAAACCCACATAAAAACCTCAAATGTTTACTTATTTATGAAAAAAATCTGAATATAAAAAATTCAATTGAAATTGAATACGATATTTGAAAAAAAAAAAAAACTGGAATACCTCAAATTTATGAGTTAACAAACTCAAAAGACTCAAATTTGTCAGTTTACAAGCTAAAAAAGAAACACTCAAAAACCTTGAATTAAAAAAATGGCCTGAATTTTGCCTAGGACAAGCCCCATTAACTTCTACATGAACTCACAAGCTTTTAGATCTGAGGCATTTGAGATTTTGAAAATATAAATTAAATTTGTTTGTTTTTGTGCAAAATAATTCCAAATGTGGGAAAAAATCCAATTTGAACCTTGATAAATCACCTCTCCAGATTGTGAGATCACAATAAACTAAGATATTCTGCTTGTCCAATAAATCATCCAAGCCCCTCTTGAAGGCATTAATAGAATCAGCATCACAACATCAACAACAGTACATTCCCCAACCTCAGTGTCCTCGCTGTGATGAACCTCCCTATGCTATTTCAAGTGGAAATTCATTTTTTATTCAGAAGCAATAAAAACCCCAAGCAAGGCTATGTCATGAACGAAACTTAAAACTATGGTTTCTTAAACAGATGATGTGAGATTTAGAGGTTATTTCCCAAATGTATCTCAGTATTTCTAATATATAACTCTGAGCAACTCAGAATTCCCGAAAGGACCTTATTTATGAAGAAAAAAGCCCGAAAAAATAGGGTCGGGCAAAACTCCGAAGACATTGGAGCTTTCCCTGAAAACTCCAAATAGATTTTTTCAGTGGTTTTTACGCTGAATCTCTGAAATCATCGGATATTGGTATGGACATCAGCGCAGACACTGAGACCTTAAAGATTGACCTATATAGGACTTCGAGAGCTTTTAAATGCCAGGGTTTCAGATTCAGAGTTTTTAGACCATCGGACTAAATCTCAAATAATTCGTTGTTTTTTTTTTGCTCCAAAAACTATGAATTAGTCAAGGTTTGGATATTCGGAGCTTGATAAATAACTCCCTTAGACTATTCTAAATATTACTTTATTTCTGATGGTTGTTAGAAGGGCTCTTATCACCTCCTGGTTCCTTAGACTATATATAAGGGGATTAATCATTGGAATGACCACTGTGTAGAAGAGAGAGGCCACCTTGTCTTGTTTATCAAAACTACTGGAAGGAGAGCGCAGGTAGATAAACAGAGTTGTTCCATAGAAGATACAGACACATGTAAGGTGAGAAGAACAAGTGCTAAATGCTTTCCTCCTGCCAGTAGTAGAGTTCATCCTCAAGATGGATGAGGCTATTAATAAATAAGATGCAACAATTATCATCATGGAAGCCATGCCAAAAGAGCAAAAGAAGAACATGCTTAACAAGTCACAAGAAAAAGTGTCTGAACAGGAGAGCTTTAGTAAAGGTGGACCCTCACAATAAAAATGGTCTATATGGTTCCATCCACAATACCTCAGGCTGAATATACAAACAGTCTGTAGAGACGACTGAGAGAATCCAATAGACGAGGCAATGAGGATTAACCCAATGCATCTTTTCTCTGTCATGATTAAAGTATAGTGGAGGGGGTGACATATGGCCATGTATCGATCATACGACATGCACGAGAGAAGAATAGACTCTGTTGCAACCAAAGCCGCAAAGAACAAGAACTGAAGAGCACAGCCAATAAATGATATCGATTTTATTCTGGAAACAAGGCCCGCCAGCATTTTAGGGGTAATGACAGAGGAGTAGCAGAGGTCCACCATGGAGAGAGAACCAAGGAAGTAGTACATGGGAGTGTGGAGATGAGGAGTGATACAGACCAGAGCCACCATGCCGCTGTTCCCTACAATTGTTATCACATACACAAGCAGAAAAAATGTGAAAAAGCAGAAGCCTTTTATGTGATTGTTTACCAGCCCATTAAAAATAAAACCTCTCACTCTGGTTTCATTTGAAACTTCCATGGAGATCATCATATCAATAATAACCTTGAAAAAAACCTCAATTGCTATTAATGTGGACGTCTATGGCACTTCGGCGCCCCTGGTTATGTTATTATTGGAAACAAAAGAAGAGACACAAAAGTAGAGAATGTACAGTCTGGGTGCTGTGTAGCAGTTCTCATTTCAGTCCTCCAGCTACATTGTCTTCTGGTTGGTCCTTCTCTTTGGTCAGTCAGGATTGAGATTATTTCCTAGCAGATACTTTTCTTTCAGACCATAGGCTTAGGGCTCTTGTTGTGGCTTGTGCTTAAAACCACTTGCACACAGAGCTTACAATTTAAGGACAATCAAGTTTGGCAAATGCATTTTTATTTACAAAACTGACCCTAAGATATTTGGGAGATTGATACTAAAGAGCTGATGCAAGGTCTGCATCTTTCTTTATTTTTATTGCCAACATTCCATGGGGAAGAAACTCAAGGGAACCCTCTGTAGATCCCTACTAATGATAATATTGGACTAATTATCTTTTGAATAATAACACAGTTTAACCTTTACTAAATGTGCTTGTTTTCTTCCTTTAAGGAGCTTTTTTTTTCTTCTCATGAATGGAAACCACATCTGCATTCTCAGGCCCCAAACATGTCATAAACAGTGATTGGTGATTTACAACTATGCTGAGGTCATATAGAAGTCAGTAGCAGATGTCCCTGAAGATGTTTCTTGACATCATGATCTGCGCTGGTTTTTGTCCGATAATCCGATTAAGTCAAGTTGTCATGGTGACAATTCAATAAAGTTGAGTTTTCTTAGCACCAATTCAAAAAAGTTGCACAATTTGAATTTACTCATGATTTTGTCACAATATTTTTCTGCAGCAACATTTTTATGAAGAATTATTGGTAAATTAAGGGGATTTGAGTTTGGGAGTTAATAAATACCCCATTTTAATAAACAATACAGTTATTCCAAGGGGCTTCGTCTATGGACCCCGCTGCCGTGATGTTGAGATCTTTCTACAGAGGAAAGCATGAACCCACTTATCAGAAGTTAATCCGAGAGATCCGAAGGGAGGAAGTTAATGTTCTACGTCGAGAGAAGAAAAATTGTAGTTCTGAAAAGACTTCCAGTGATTCCCTAAAGGAGGAAGAGATCACGGAATTGAAAAAAGAGATTGCAAAGCTCAAGGCTCGAGTGTCTGGAAGGGATGAGATGCCAACTATGTCTAGACCAGGTCCCTCTCCTAAAGTGGTGCTGGCAGAGAACCACCCAAGTGTTTCCTTTCTGGTCGGTTGGGCCATATATCTACAAACTGCAATAACAACGTGAAGAGGCTGCGGCTGCAGAAGTGACCTCATCTGGATGTGATGTGAAGAAGTTACCCCAAAAGAGATATCGGAAGAGACGTAGTCAGGTGAAGTGTTACACCTGTGGTTGGTACGGTCATACTTCCCACTCCTGTGATTGGGGATTGAATGAAGAATCTTATGATGCATATGTGACATCTTTCCCATGTGAAGTGGATATTCCTGAGGAGAAGTCCTGTGGCACGAGGATGGTCTCTGAGCACTCTGGCACCCACGATAAACATGAGAGACAGGGCCTGGGAAAGCGCAAGCCTTCAGGCAAGGGACATGTCAGGGTAGTTAGTGAAACAGTTTTCCCCTGTGATTCTCCCCCAGAGGTTAGGGAGAAGTAGGAAGGGCAAGCGAGGACGTTGCCCATTCAAGCAGGGGGAGAATGTAGGGAATCCGTGAAAATTCATTGCACTTATCCCTGTAAGGGCAGAGAGCCTGTGTGCTGTAAGCTGTTACCTAGCAACCAGCTATTCAGTGATCTCAGTGCAACAGGAAGTGACACAGCAGCTAGTGAGTGGCTGGCAGGAAGAGGAAGTCACAGAGACTGGCAAAAGAAGAAAGCCTGGCATAGACAGCCGCATGGTGGAGAGAGAAAGAGGCCAGAGAGCTGCTGGTGGGCCCAGAGAGCTCGGAGGCTCCACCACAAGTATTCATTTGGATCAGACTGGCACAGGGAAGCCACATACTGTGCCTGGAGAGGCAGAGAGTGTAAAAGGAATCCAGACTGGAGGAACAACCAGCAGGAGATTCCTATCTGAGCATCCAAAGGGGCTGGTATTCGCACTGTGTATTAAAGGACTTTGCTTTTATTAGTTAGGCAGACAGTTTAGCGATAGCAAGTTAGTGAGGCCCTATTGCCACCGGTTAGGAGTGCTGCATGTACTAGTTGGCCAGTTATTTTATATAAACCGTTATTTAGTTTAACCAATACTGTGTGTGTTATTACTGTATTCCTAGTGGGGCCACCCGTAGGTGCATTCCCGGATCCCACTAGGTGGATGCACTGCGCTAGTAAGTACCAGGTACCCAGTCTCTCCCCATACCACTGCGGAGTGGCTCAGGTTTGTCCCGTGTCATCAGGTAAGTGCCACATGTGGAGTGTAACACAGACAAAGGGGTGTTGAAAGGGTTACATAAGTCTCCAACATATCTGTTAATCAAATCCATACATGGGTTTTGCCCTTATGGAGGCTCATGAGGGAAGTACATGGTTTTTGATTAGGAACAATTAAGAAGATCCACGTGAGCAGCATTGAGAAGAAACCTCCTTTATTTGAAACTTCCATGGTAGGTTAGATGATTATGGGAGGTTACAGTCAATCCCAAAACAATCCTTTTTATTTTATACTTTAATAAATGGGTTGTTGGCATGTTTGTTAGCACAACTGATTCCTTAGATGTTGGCTACCAGTGACACCCTAAGAAAAATAGACACCGTTTTGGTTGCCTTCCAAGTGGTTCCTCTGCAGCAAGTCCCATATTTACAGGCCATACCTCAAATTTGTTTGTATTGCTATTGGGACAGCATCTCCTGGACATCTGAAAGCTGCTGGGAAGTTGTGTAGAGAAAACACTGAACTTTCCTTATAACCTTTATTGAGCAAAGGATTTAATATCTGAATATATTTACAAATTAGAACTTGTAATTTCACATTCAATTCAAATTAAAATGATCTGAATTTTATCTTTAGCAATATGGACCACAAGCATTTTTGAAAATATCAGTATCAAGTAGCACGCTTACATGAAATTACCTTTTAAAGAGCAGAGATAATCATTGTTTGTGGACCTAGAGCAATGAATGGGAAATGATTATGATTTGCTAAGTGCACTGGTGTCGCTGCAAGTGCAATTGATGGTGCACCTGATTCTTTAAGCACAAGTGCATTGCAGGAACCCTGGAGCTGCTGCCTGGCCAGAAGGTGTTGATAGCTCCAGGGTTCCCCTTCTCCAAAACTCAAGCTGCGTCTGATCCAGAAAGGAAAGCAGGAGGAACTGAGCAGCACTAAGCACAACTATATGGAAGCAATGTTGGACTGACCAACCGGGATACCAGGAAAACTCCTGGGGGGCCCAGGTATCAGTGGGCCTCTTGCTTCTAACCATTTGGCCCATTCCCTATTTCTTTATGGGACAAAGAGGCTTAATAATGGAACAATAGAGTATAGTATGACTAGGAGAATAAAGAGGTTGTGAGAAGAAATAAAAGTGGTTTTAAGTGCAACTCAGTGCAGGGAAAAGGGCAAGTTGCCCACTGCTCTAGCGCACGCACATATTCCTAATAGAACACAGGATTCCATTGATGCGGTACTAGCAGACTAATTATTTTGCAGCAAAGAGTAGAAAGAAAGTAGAAAGAGAGAAGAGTTGGAGTCCAGACTGTAGTGACTGAAATCCGCTGGGAACACAAGGGAGCAGTCCAAAGAAACACTGGCACACGGAGGCTAGTAACAGCAGGGTTATACCCTTGCGTGTTTATTCTGCAAACGTGCATCGTTTCGGGGTCAGACCCCTTTGGACTATTCGCTGAGGGGGGTGCCGATCCCTCCAACACCGTGCACCAGGCGTTGAATTGCTGAAGGCCAGGGTTGTGCGAGCGGGCTACACAACACAACACAAGGGAGCAAACATGAGCATTTTGTGGCTGCAGTCTGCCCCATGTGCACAGGACAGGTATGGGGTAATCAGCCTTCTTTACACCAATAATACCAAAGTGGTGTTACCAAAGCAGCTGAAGATGGCGCCCGTGAAGTCCGATGCCTGAATCTGCACCGAGGGGTAAGTAAAACATTAGGGGCATTTGCCGGTGGTAAGGAGGAGGGAGGGGGGTCCTGGTGGGGAAGGGGGGTAGGGTTTTTTTAAATTTAGGGTTGAATTCTTTTTTAATGGCTGTGTTTGGGGATTTAACAATAGTGACTGGGCAACAGAATTCTCATATTTTGTATTGGCGCTTTTGGAAAACACAGGGATTTCAAAATCAGTTTTATATTCAGACATAAAATAAAATCTATTTTGGATATATACCCCCTGTATTTACCCCTGTCCTCTGTCAAATATTTATTTTTTCATTTCCCTCACAGCTTTAGTGTATTTGCCCGTTGCATGATGCAATAGAATTGAGGTTTCTTTTTTCTTTACTACTAGAATCACAGTTAATGGGGCTATAAATTGCCATAAATACAGAGTGGCCACATCAGGCCATAGTGATAAATGGAACACTTCGCTCACACCAAATAGACCGCTCAAAGCTTACCCTCCCATTGGCTGTTCCGTTTCCTCCTTGTTGGGTGCTCAGTCCGCAGCGACCCCACCGCTCCTATCACACCAAAACCAAAAAAGTGGACGGCACTCCGTTCAAGGAGATAGCAGGTTTATTACAACTCCTACAAGGATCTCACGCCCTACGCGTTACTAGATTCAATCCCTTAATCATAGGCCATGGTGATAAATGACTCTCTTGATGGTGACTGTTCCCTTCACTAGTTCCCTTGTGTTGTCCTAGGGTTCAGATGAACATTTCAGAGCTGAGCTGAATCATTCCTGGGATTTAATTTGAACTTCCTTCCAGAACGATGGTTTGTCTGTGTGGTCCCAAGATATTTATATTTGCATATTATTGTATGTACAGATGTTTGTTGGGTCTTGAGCTTTTTATAACTGGTTTCTAAGGAGGAACCAGACTAGTGGAAGCCCACAGTTTTGTTTCTTCTTAAGGTGTCAAGGGTGATCAGGAAGTGCCTCTTAGAGAGATCCTTCAATACAACCAGCGGAGAACTCCTCTTTAACTAATAGTTGTTACGATTGGGAAATCAGAAGCTTCTACAAGTTATTACATCATGTTCTGGAATCTTCACGACTGCTTAAAGAGACTTAGAGGCCTATTTATCAACAGTCTCATTTTAGTGGTTTTAGAGTTTTTTGAAAACTGTCAAAAACAACCGAAAACCTCTAAAACCATGAATCATAGAAAGATCTTCCAATTGTAAAAGGAACATCTATCCTTGACTTTTACATGATTTACACAGGTTTTAGCTGGAGTATTTTCAGAATCGGACTTGTCGCAGTTTTGTTGCATAATAAATCACAAAAAAGTATCGCTTTTTTCCCACCTGGAAAAGCCTGACCTGTAAAAGTTGCCCCTTAGTGTATGGCAACTTTTGACCCAGAGTAAATCAAATATAGTAAATAAAAGCTGCAATAAATTGGTATTACAGATATGGGACCTTTTATACAAAATGCCTGTGGGTTTTACAGATAATGGATCTTTCAATAATTTGAATCTTCACACCTTTAGTCTACAAGAAAATCATATAAACATGAAATAAAGCCAATAGGCTGGTTTTGCTTCCAATAAGGATTAATTATATCTTAGTTGGGATCAAGTACAAGCTACTGTTTTATTATTATACAGAAAAATAAATAATTTCTTAAAAACTTTTGATTATTTGGATAAAATTAAGTCTATGGGAGATGACCTTTCTGTAATTCTGAGCTTTCTGGATAACAGGTTTCCGGATAACGGATCCCATAACTGTCTATTGAAATAGACCTGACTTCCCATTCAGCAAATTTTGAGATTATCTTGTCTGTTCTCATCAGTTATGAATCATTCAAAGCAAAAGTCTAATAGTTTGGAGTAGAAAGACATAAGTACCTATTTTGAATTGATTAGAATGGATTTTATTTTCTAATATGTACAACTATTATATAGGAAAGAGAAAATGCAATGGGAATCTAATACAGGAGAACAATATCTGCAAGGGGGAAACATTGGGGGTCTGCTAGATTTAGGACTGTCACATGGAACCAGTTGTGTATAGCTAGATTAATGACCATAATCAGGATAATAGTGATAAATTGAGTCCTCCTGAAAAGTAGACATAAAAGCCATTCATAGGTGGACTGGCAAGTCCAAATTATGGACCAATTGTCAGGGCAGGTGGTAACCAGGTCAAAGGCCAAATAACAGACCTGGGTTCAGAACTGGCACAGAACAGGGGTCCCCAACCCTTTTCACCCATGAGCCACATTGAAATGTAAAAAAAGTTTGGGAGCGACTGGGACCAGGTAGGGAGGTAGGGAGAGCAGCCGACCATTTAGATATCTGTTCTCTTAATTGCTTAGGCCCAAAAATCTCCAAATTAGGCTCTGATGCCATTGGTTGATATGGAAAGCAAAAGGTGAAGAATTATGATTTTAGTTCTGAGGCAACAGACTGCATTTATTTTGGCGAAGCCCCAGATGGCGAAAAATGTCACTTGATAAAACTGGATTTTTATTTCCAAAACTGGACTGGAATAAAGTTTACTTTCCCCAAGTCATAACCAGGGACAGTCCTATGGCTTGTGATTTCAGATGGACTTAAGGTTCCAGAGAAAACTATCATTGGTGTATTCCACAAACTGACCAGTGTAAGGGAGGAGAACAGTCCTGGTAAGCTATAACATGCCATTGGCTCCTGTATAATCAAAAGGAAATTGTTCACCATTTAACCACAACTTTAGCACAATGTTCCCTTTTATCCAATTTAAATCAGGACAATGGTCAGTTCCCATCATCCTCCGGCTTCTGTCAGGTGATCCCTGTGGTGTCCAAAAAAGAGGACACTCATTTGGAAATTTTACTTGTGAAAAAGGCAAAACTTTGTCTGTAGGACTTGCCACAATAGGGATGACTTTACCATCGCTCAGAGTCCTGGACGCAGCTTCGCATCTTAGGGAATTATCGTTGTCCTGGCGCACTTACACCTGGTGAAGTGGAGTGATGGCTGCAAAACCATCCCTGGTGAATTTTCCTGTGTGTCTTTGTCTGTAGGAATTTTGTGAAGACACCCTCATTGCACCCATGCTGTCTTGCATTAAAAGGGCATTAACTCTTTTTGCCTCTGTATAGGTCCCTGGTAAGGCCTCACCTGGAGTATGGAGGACAGTTTTGGGCTACAGTCCATAGGAGGGATATAAATGAGCTGGAGAGGGTGCAGTAAGCACAGGGCTTGTACCCCCAATGCGGTGTTCTGCACCAGATTTAAAATCCAGCACTAGGTGCAAAATGCAAGCAGACTCAGGTGCATTTAGGTTGAGCACTTATGGGGGCAAGGCTACTAATAGGAGAGGCTCACAAAGATTTCAAAGAACTTGGGGAAACAAAGCTAACTGTAAATATTCTGTCAGTTCATTATGTCCCTTACACTTTTCCCCACAGTAAATTGCACCTAAACCCACTTTAATTAAAGGTCCAAATGTGCTCTGTGCACTACTGTATAGTTGCACTCAGCATCGACCAGTCCTACCTGCCTTCAAATTAGTGTGGATGAAGTTGTAGGACAGTGGGGGTGAAGTTGTAGGACAGTGGGGGTGAAGTTGTAGGACAGTGTGGGTGCAATTGTAGGACAGTGTGGGTGCAGTTGTAGGACAGTGGGGGTGAAGTTGTAGGACAGTGGGGGTGAAGTTGTAGGACAGTGTGGGTGCAGTTGTAGGACAGTGTGGGTGCAGTTGTAGGACAGTGGGGGTGAAGTTGTAGGACAGTGGGGGTGAAGTTGTAGGACAGTGTGGGTGCAGTTGTAGGACAGTGTGGGTGCAGTTGTAGGACAGTGGGGGTGAAGTTGTAGAGTTGTAGGACAGTGTGGGTGCAGTTGAGGATAGTGTGGGTTCAGTTTTAGGCCAGTGTGGGAGCAGTTGAGGACAGTGTGGGTGAAGTTGTAGAAAAGTGTGGGTGCAGTCATAAGACAGTGTGGGAGAACTTGAAGGACAGTGTGGGTGAAGTTGTAGGACATTACAGGTGCAGTTGAGGACAGTGTGGATGAAGTTGTTGGACATTGTGGCTGCAGTTTTAGGATAGTGTGGGTGAAGTTGATGAAAGTGTGGGTACAGTTGTAGGACAGTGTGGGTGCAGTTGAGGAAAGTGTGGGTGCAGTTGTAGGAAAGTGTGGGTGAAGTTGTAGGACATTACGGGTGCAGTTGAGGATAGTGTGGATGAAGTTGTGGGTCATTGTGGCTGCAGTTGTAGGATAGTGTGGGTAAAGTTGATGAAAGTGTGGGTGCAGTTGTATGCCAGTGGGGGTGAAGTTGTAGGAAAATGTGGGTGCAGTTCTAGGACAGGGTGGGTGAAGTTGTAGGACAGTGTGGGTACAGTTGAAGGAAAGTGTGGGTGCAGTTGAGGAAAGTGTGGACGAAGTTGTAGGACAGTGTGGGTGCAGTTATAGGACAGGTTGGGTGAAGTTGTAGGACATTGTTGATGACGTTGAGGACAGTGTGGGTGAAGTTGTAGGACATTGTGGGTACAGTTGAAGGAAAGTGTGGGTGCAGTTGTCTTGCTGGATTTATATAGTGGGTGCCTCTAGGGCCACTGCCATTCATCGCCCTGTCCCTTCCCTTTTATTCGCTCAAATTTTCATCATCGGGACCGGAACAATGGGTATTGGTGCACGGGTAATCTAAAAAACTATTGTCTCTCCTGGGCATCCCCAGTGTTTCTGAACCAATGTGGGTGTGGCTGGGCAGCATGCCACCCCCTAAAGTCCTGCCTCCCTAGGCCCGGGCCTAGGTGGCCTTTCCAGAAATCGGGCCTGGCAGTTGTAAGACAGTGAGGGTACAGCTGAGGGTAGTGTTGGTGAAGTTGTAGGACAGTGGGGGTGAAGTTGTGCAGTAGGTGGGTAGTTTGACCAAACTTTTTGACATAGTGTCACATAACAATCTACTTTCTAAACTAATGTGTATGTTGGGTTTGGTGATGTTTTAATATTAACAGAGAACTTGCCAAAATATTCTGTATAGAAAGTAGTTGTAAGACTCTGCTGGGATCTGAGCCAGATGTCAGATGGTGTCAGGCTCTATGTCTTTTTCAATAGGGCAGTTGAGCAGCGAGCAGGCTTGCTCCTTATCTATCACATGGTCTTTGCAGTGTGTTTCCAGCGGAAGCCTAATTGGAGGGTTGGGGTAAGACAATCAGAACTGACCCTGCCCTGTATAAGGCCAGCCCTGCTCACTACTAGGGCCTGAGCATTGGTTTTTTTAAATACTGTGGTATTGCCCCTAGCTCTGTGTGAGGACTTGCAGCCTCCTCGGCTAGGGACCAGAGCTTAAAGACCAGAGCTGAGGACCCAAGTTAAAGACCAGAGGTAAAGACCAGAGCTAAGGACCAGAACAAAAGGGCCAGAGCTAGGGGCAACACCACAGTACTCAAAAAGACCAATGCTCAGGCCCTGGTGGTGAGGAGGGCTGGTGTTATACAGGGCAGGGTCAGTTCTGATTGATTTACCCCAACCCACCAATTATGATGCCACTGGAAATACACTGCAAAGTCCATGTGATAGATAAGGAGCAAGCCTGCTAGTTGCTCAGCTGGCCTTTTGAATAAGGCACAGGGCCAGAAACCCAAATGTCCCTGGGTCAGATACAAGCAGAGTCTTACAACTACTTTCTATACAGAATCTTTTAGCAAGTTCTCTGTTAATATTAAAACATCATTACCTATCCCAGCATACTCTGTTGACACTACGTCAAAATGTTTGACTGAATACCCAGAATTTTCCAGATTATCCAGCGCCGATCATGATGTCAAGAAAAACACATTTAGGGCCATTGACGTCTTCATGACCTCGACAAGTTTGAGATGGTGTATTTTTGAATTCAGCTTTTTGCCAGCTTTGGGGTAAAATAAATATCTAAAAATTCCAGGGTATTTTTCACGAACAATTTGAGTATCCCCCTAAAAATTTAGACCAGAAAACTTTATTTCAAAAACTGAAAAAAAAGAATATATGAAAAAATGCTTGACCAGAAAAAAAATTAAGGTTTAGTCAATGGGACCCTAAATTTATGCTATCCAAAAGCTACCAAGGTCATGTAAAAGTCACTTGAAGTTGTCTTTAGGAAATTTTAAAATATTTCATCACTGTAAGGTTTTAGAAACCATTCAATTTGAAAACGCATGAAAAATTCTAATTAAATGAGGGGTTTAAGGTTTTTGTATACTTATTCAGATTTGTTCTGCGTTTTTGTTCATTTTTGCTTTTCATTTTTGGATCTCCTAATAAATAAGTAGACATTTGGGCTTTTTTAAAATGTAGGTTTAGTCGTGGATGAGAGACCACCAAAACTACACAAATTTAAATTTTTATAATTAGGCCAAAACTGTGAAGTTTATATTCGTTTTTTATATATACAAAGACATCTATATATATATATATATATATATAGATAATAAAATTAATGATTTGCCCTTACAATAAAGTCATTATTTTGTTCAATTTAGGGACACAAGAATAAAAAACTAATCTAAAAAGGTTTCTCCATAGAGAGACACAATTGGAAACTTTGCCTGCCATGAAAAAAATATTCCAGATTTCAATAATCAAATTGTTTTATTTGGAAAACAAAAAAAAAATAGTTTTTCTCAACCTTAGGGTTGTAGTTTTTGGTGAAACTACCCAGAGCCAAATTCAAAAACACATGTTTAGAAATAATCACCATGTGAAAAAAAAGGGGGAAATTCACCAGAATTTTAATTCTCATTAATTTTTCAAAATAATACATGCTAACTTTATTTGACTTTGAGTGAAATAATAATGAAATAATAAGTAAATGATTTGATATATTGCTGTGCATTAAACAATAATACGAATAACTATTAGAAATATGTCGTGATTAGGCATGGACATTTCCATAGTTTACCTGCAAATCTTTTACAAAAGGCAAAATTTTGCTTTGAAAATTTTCACAGCAAGAAAAACGCCAGAGAAAAATGGTTTAATGCCTTTAATGTATTTTGCATTAAAAAAAAAATCTAGGAAAAATGCCCTTTGACTTTTAATGTGTTGTGCACAAAAATTTTGCAAAATTTTCTGCAGATTAGCTCATCATTATATATATATATATATATATATATATATATATATACAGGGCCGCCATTAGAAATCACGGGGCCCCGTACAACAAAATTTTTGGGGCCCCCTGGGCCCCGCCCACACTGACGACCAAGCTCCACCCCATTTCCCGCCCACTCCACATCGCAGTTAAAAGACCACACAGACATCAGCGCTAAAAAAGTAACCCCCCCCACACAAGTTGTAAAAAGCTATTGATGGTCAGGGCCCCCTTATAAAAAATTGGGGCCCCAAAAAAAAAAAAATTTAAAATTTTTTTTTTTAAAAAAAAACATTGGTGGCAGGGGCCCCCTTACAAGTTAAAAACAAATTGGGGCCCCAAAAAAAAATTAAAAAAAAAAAACATTGGCGTCAGGGGCCCCCTTATAAGTTAAAAACAAATTGGGGCCCCAAAAAAAAATTTAAAAAAAAAAAAAATTTTTTGGAAAAAAAAAAAAACATTGGCGGCAGGGGCCCCCTTATAAGTTAAAAACAAATTGGGGCCCCAAAAAAAAATTTGAAAAAAAAAAAAAATTTTTTTGAAAAAAAAAAAAAAAACATTGGCGGCAGGGGCCCCCTTACAAGTTAAAAACAAATTGGGGCCCCAAAAAAAAATTTAAAAAAAAAAAAATTTTTTTGAAAAAAAAAAAAACATTGGCGGCAGGGGCCCCCTTATAAGTTAAAAACAAATTGGGGCCCCAAAAAAAAATTTGAAAAAAAAAAAAAATTTTTTTGAAAAAAAAAAAAAAAACATTGGCGGCAGGGGCCCCCTTACAAGTTAAAAACAAATTGGGGCCCCAAAAAAAATTAAAAAAAAAAAAAAAATTTTTTGAAAAAAAAAAAAAACATTGGCGTCAGGGGCCCCTTACGAGTTAAAAAAAAAAATTGGGGCCCCAAAAAAACATGTTTTAAAAAAAAAGATTGGTTGCAGGGGCCTATAGAATATTAAAATAATACATTGGTGGCCAGGAGATTAAAAAAAAAAAAAATACACAAACTGGTGTTCAGTAGAATTGAACTCACGGCTTCAGTACTTCAACTTCACCTCCTTTCGTGACTTCGGGTCTTTTCACTGCTTCAGGACTTCGGCTTCGGCTGTTTTCGTGACTTCGGCTTTTTCCGTGACTTCGGGTCTTTTCGGCGCATCGGCTTCGGCTTTTCGGCACTTCCGCATTCGGCACGCAAGAGGCAAGACGTACGGCTCGGGCGCTCGTAAGGGGGGCCCGGATCTTCAAAAAATGCAGCGCTCCCGGGCCCCCCTTCATGCCCGGGCCCGGTACGCTTGTCCCCCCTGTCCCCCCCTGATGGCGGCCCTGTATATATATATATATATATATATATATATATATATATATAAAATTAATGTTTTCTTTAACTCTATCACAATAAACAATTCCCTTTCATTGAGTGTCAGTGGG
This sequence comes from Xenopus petersii, assembly GCA_038501925.1. Taxonomy (NCBI): domain Eukaryota; kingdom Metazoa; phylum Chordata; class Amphibia; order Anura; family Pipidae; genus Xenopus; species Xenopus petersii. Next base: position 157,276,060 of record CM076676.1, on the reverse strand, counting down.
AGTCAGGGCAACTGAAAAAGGAGAGGAATAATGGGGCAGTTTATTGACTGGGTTGTATAATTAATATTCTATGTTAGTGGCAGTAATGTAGTAATAGTATAATTTAAATGAGCATTTTGGTATTGGACTTGTAACGTATTTCTCTTTTAAAAGAGTAAAATAATAACGACTATTATTATGTTTATTTTTATTATTGTTCCTTTATTTAATACAAGAGGCCATGACTTTGGTTTCCAGTTTATTGTTACAGGTCATTGTGTTTCTCATGTCCAGTCATTGGTATAATAGAAAGTCTAGGTGTAATGGTAAGACTGAGTGACATCACAATGCTCTGTGTGATTCCCACACTGGGACTCCCATTAATGACACTTTAGAGACACAATGAAGGCAAAATAACGACGTGTTTATTGGAGATGATGTAATTTCATTGCTTTGTTGCCAATTACATTTAATGTGTTTAATACAAATAAACAGTAACACAAACTAATAAACACTGTAGAGATTTCAGTAACATTTCCAAAGGGATTTTCAAATGTTCACGGCAAAACTGAGAATCTTTAACCTTTGCTCCTCATGCAGTAAATGTAATATTGTGTATTAATACAAGTACATTGAGAAGAATTACACTATAACATATACATATCACAAACAGAAGAACAAATGGTAGAATTATATTATGTCATTACAGTCATTACATTTATTATTATTAAAAATCAAAGTATAATATGTAAAAAAATTAAATACATTTTACAAAATCTATAGTAACGTGGAAACAGTGGAAGCTGCATATTTTCCAGCTGATCCATAGGAGGGCAAAGTATAGATATACAGCAAAACAATATTAATGGACCAGAACCTCCTATTGTGAAAAATATACAAATTTCTTCCTTCACATTTTAGTATATGTCCAACATGGCAGTAACCATTAGGCCCTTTCTAAAGAATAAAAATTTGTGATGTGTGGGTTGAGCAGAATCCCTCAGTGACCCGTGAGTTCACCACTGGTTGGGCAGATTTGGGTTAAAATTTATGTGACTGCAGTGTAATTTGATTTTTTTAAAACTCTAATAAATTGGTCTGTATTCACAATTGAAATTCGATCGAATAGTCCCAACCCGAAAACTCGAATTGAATTTGAATAAAATTTGAATCGAGATTTGCTCTGAAAAAAATGACTTAAATTTTTTTTGCAATTTTTAAGTAATTTTTAAAGCTAAACTTGAAAAAAAATTGGCTCATTGCTACTACTAAACAATTAACTTCTTCAATTAGTTCTACAGGAACATGAACTCAGCAGGTTTTAGGTTGAGTGTTAGAACTGTTTCAAGGGCTGAGATATGATAAATCTCCCATACAGGCCCAGATTTGTGGCATGGACACATAGGCCAGGGCCTAGGGTGGTAAAATTTGAGGGGCAGCATGCCGACCAACGCCATATCTAGAGGAGCACTGGGGAGCAGCATACACAGGGTGCATGTGCGCATGTTCACAGGTGGGAGCTAGGACCTTCTTCTTCATTCTTCATTCTAACCTTACTAAACCTGACCCCTAACAAGGGGTACTTTATTATAATGCACAAGTTTTATAAGCACTGTTTACAAAGATAGAATTTTCATGGATCTTGTGTATTACATATAGTGAATAAAGTATCCCTCTTATAAATAATAAAGGACCAGAGCTGAGGACCAGAGATAAGGACCAGAGCAAGGAACCAGAGCTAGGGACCAGAGCTAAGGACCAGAGCTAGGGACCAGAACTAAGGACTGAAGTTAGGGACCAGAGGTAAGGGCAAGAGCTAAGGTCCAGAGCTAGGGACCAGAGCTAAAGACCAGAGCTAAAGACCAGAGCTAAGGACCAGAGCTATGGACCGGAGGTAAGGACCAGAGCTAAAGACCAGAGCTAGGGACCAGAGCTAAGGACCAGAGCTAAGGACCAGATATAGGGACCAAAGCTAAGGACCAGAGCTTAAAGACCAGCGCCTAAAGACCAGAGCTAAAGATCAGAGCTAATGACCAGAGATAAGGACCAGATTTAAAGACCAGAGCTAAATACCAGAGCTAGGGACCAAACCTAAGTACCAGAGCTTAAAGAGCAGAGCTTAAAGAGCAGAGCTAAGGACCAGAGTTAAGGACCAGAGCTACTGACCAGAAATAAGGACCAGAGTTAGGGACCAGAGCTAGGAACCAGAGCTAAAGACCAGAGCTAAGGACCAGAGCTAGGGACCAGAGCTAAAGACCAGAGCAAGGGACCAGAGCTAAGGTACAGAGCTAGGAACCAGAGCTAGGGAAAAGAGCTCAGGACCAGAGGTAAAGACCAGAGCTAGGGGCTAGAGCTAAGGACCAGAACTAAAGAGCAGTGAAAGAGGCCAGAGCTAAAAACGAGAGCTAGGGACAAGAGCTAAAAAAAAACAGAGCTAACGACTATAGCTAGGGACGAGAGCTAAAGACCAGAGCTAAGGACCAGAGCTAGGGACCAGCGCTAAGGGCCAGAGCTAAGGACCAGAGCTAGGGACCAGAGCTAGGGACCAGATCTAAGGACCAGAGCTAAGGACCAGAGTTAAAGACCAGAGCTAGGGACCAGAGCTAAGGACTAGAGCTAAATACCAGAAATAGGGGCTAGAGCTAAGGACCAGAACTAAAGAGCAGTGATAGAGGCCAGAGCTAAAAACGAGAGCTAGGGACCAGAGCTAAAAAAAAACAGAGCTAAGGACTATAGCTAGGGACGAGAGCTAAAGACCAGAGCTAAGGACCAGAGCTAAACACCAGAGCTATGGACCAGAGTTAAGGACTAGAGCTACAGACCAGAACTAGAGACCAGAGCTCAAAGGGCCCAAGCTAGGGACCAGAGCAAAGGAGCAGATCTAAAGACCAGGGCTCTGGTCCCTAGCAATGGTCTTTAGCTTTGGTCCCTAGCTCTGTTATTTAGGCATGGTCTTTTACTCTGATCCCCAGCTCTGGTCCTTAGCTCTGGTCCATAGCTCTGGACTTTAGCTCTGGTCCTTAGCTCTGGTCCTTTGTCTTGGTCCTTAGCTTTTGTCCCTAGCTCTGGTCCCTAGCTCTGGTCTTTAACTCTGGTCTCTAACTCTGGTCCTTATCTCTGGCCCCTAACTCTTGTCCTTAGCTCTGGTTCCTAGCTCTGGTCCTTTGCCTTGGTCCTTAGCTCTGGTCTTTAGCTTTGTACCTTAGTTCTGGTCCCCATGTCTGGTCCCTAGCTCTGGTCTTTAGCTCTGACCTTAGCTAAGGTCCCTAGCTCTGGTCTTTAGCTCCGGTCCGTAGCTCTGGTCCCTAGCTCTGGTTCCTTGCTCTGGTCCCTAGTTCTTCTCCTTAGCTCTAGTCTTTATGTCTGGTCCCTAGCTCTGGTCTTTAGCTCTAGCCCCTAGCTCTGGTCTTTAGCTCTGGTCCTTAACTGTGGTCCCTAGCACTGGTCCTTAGCTCTGGTCGTAAGCTTTGGTCCATAGCTCTGGTCCATAACTCTGGTCCCTAGATCTGGCCCCTAGCTCTGGTCCTTAGCACTGGTATGTAGCACTGGTCCTTTGCTCTGGCGACTAGCTCCGGTCCTTTGCTCTGGTCCCTAGCTCTTGTCTTCAGCTCTGGTCCTTAGCTAAGGTCCCTAACACTGGTCTTTAGCTCTGGCCCTTATGTCTGGTCCCTAATCTCTAGCCCCTGGCTCTGGTCCTTAAGCTTCAGTCCCTAGCTCTGGTCCATAGCTCTAGCTCCTAGCTATGGTCTTTAGCTCTGGTTCTTAGCTCTGGTTCCTAGCTCTGTTTTTTAGCTCTGGTTACTAGCTATAGTTTTAAGCTCTGGTCCATAGCCCTGGTCCCTACCTCTGGAGCCTGGCTCTGGTCCTTAGCTTTGGCCCCTAGCTTTGATCTTTAACCCTGGTCCTTAGCTCTGGCCCCTAGCTCTGGTCTTTAACACTGGTCCTTAGCTTTGGTGCTTCACTCTGGTCCCTAGCTCTGGTCCTTAGCTCTGGTCTTTAGCTCTAATTCCTAGCTCTGGTCTTTAGTTCTGGTCCTTAGCTCTGGTTCCTAGATCTGATCTTTAGCTCTGGTCCTAAGCTCTGGTCTTAAACTCTGATTCTTAGCTCTGGTCCATAACTCATGTCTTTAGCTCTGGTCCCTGGCACAGGCCCCTAGCTCTGATCTTTAGATCTGATCCTTTGCTCAGGTCCTTAGCTCTGGTCCTTAGCTCTGGTCTATAACTCTGGTCCCTAGCTCTGGCCCCTGACTGTTATCCTTATCACTGGTATGTAGCTCTGGTCCTTAGCTCTGGCCCCTAGCTCCGGTCCTTAGCTCTGGTCTTTAGCTCTTGTCTTTAGCTCTGGTCCTGAGCTAAGGTCCCTAAGGTTGGTCTTTATCTCTGATCCTTATGTCTGGTCCATAAGCTTTAGCTTTAGCCCTTGCTCTGGTCATTAAGCTCTGGTCCTTAAGTCTGGGCCTTAGCATTGGTCCTTAGCTCTGGTCCCTATCTCTGGATCCTTGCTCTGGTCCATAGTTCTTGTCCTTAGCTCTGGTCCCTATCTCTGGTCCTTAGCTCTGGTCCCTAGCTCTGGTCCCTGGCACTGGTCCTTAGCTATGGTCCCTAGCTCTGGTCCTTACTTTTGATCCCTGGCACTGACCTTTAGCTTTGGCCCCTAGCTCTGGTCCCTTGCTCCGGTCCTTAGCTCAGATCCCAAGCTCTGGTCGTTAGCTCTGGTCCATAACTCTGGTTCCTAACTCTGGCCCCTAGCTCTGGTCCTTAGCACTCGTCCCTAGCTCTGGTCCTTAGCTCTGATCATTACATCTGGTCCTTAGCCCTGTTCCCTTAGCTCTGGTCTTTAAGCTTCAGTCCGTAGCTCTGGTCCGTAGCTCTAGCTCCTAGCTCTGATCTTTAGCTCTGGTCCCTAGCTCTGGTTTTTAGCTCTGGTTTTTAGCTCTGGTCCCTACCGTTGGTCCCTGGCTCTGGTCCTTAGATTTGGTCCTTAGCTTTGGTCCCTAGCTTTGCTCTGGTCCTTAGCTCTTTCCCCTAGCTCTGATCTTAAACTCTGGTCCTTAGCTCTGTTCCTTAGCTTTGGTGATTTACTCTGGTCCCTAGCTCTGGTCCTTAGCCCAGGTCTTTAGCTCTAATTCCTAGCTCTGGTCTTTAACTCTGGTCCCTAGCTTTGGCCCCTAGCTCTGGTCTTTAATGCTGATTCTTAGCTCTGGTCCATTTCTCATGTCCTGAGCTCTGGTCCCTAGCTCTGGTCTTTAGCTCTGGTCATTAACTCGGGTCCGTAGCTCTGGTCCCTTGCTCTGGTCTTTAATCCCTGGTCCCTTGCTAGGGACCAGAGCTTAAAGACCAGAGCTGAGGACCCGAGTTAAAGACCAGAGGTAAAGACCAGAGCTAAGGACCAGAGCAAAAGGGCCAGAGCTAGGGGCAACACCACAGTACTCAAAAAGACCAATGCTCAGGCCCTGGTGGTGAGGAGGGCTGGTCTTATACAGGGCAGGGTCAGTTCTGATTTATTTACCCCAACCCACCAATTATGATGCCACTGGAAATACACTGCAAAGTCCATGTGATAGATAAGGAGCAAGCCTGCTAGTTGCTCAGCCCTTTTGAATAAGGCACAGAGCCAGAAACCCAAATGTCCCTGGGTCAGATACAAGCAGAGTCTTACAACTACTTTCTATACAGAATCTTTTAGCAAGTTCTCTGTTAATATTAAAACATTATTGCCAATCCCAACATACACATTAGTTTAGAAAATAGACTGTTATGTGACACTATGTCAAAATGTTTGACTGAAAACAAAGAATTTTCCAGATTATCCAGCGCCTATCATGATGTCAAGAAAATCACATTCAGGGCCATTGACGTCTACATTACCTCGACAAGTTTGAGATGGTGTATTTTTGAATTCAGCATTTTGCCAGCTTTGGGGTAAAATAAATATCTAAAAATTCCAGGGTATTTTTCACGAAAAATTTGAGTATCCCCCTAAAAATTTAGACCAGAAAACTTTATTTCAAAAACTGAAAAAAAAGAATATACGAAAAAATGCTTGACCAGAAAAAAAATTAAGGTTTAGTCAATGGGACCCTAAATTTCAGCTATCCAAAAGCTACCAAGGTCATGTAGAAGTCACTTGAAGTTGTCTTTAGGAAATTTTAAAATATTTCATCACTGTCAGGTTTTAGAAACCATTCAACTTGAAAACGCATGAAAAATTCTAATTAAATGAGGGGTTTAAGGTTTTTGTATACTTATTCAGATTTGTTCTGTGTTTTTGTTCATTTTTGCTTTTCATTTTTGGATCTCCTAATAAATAAGTAGACATTTGTGCTTTTGTAAAATGTAGGTTTAGTCGTGGATGAGAGACCACCAAAACTACACAAATTTGAATTTTTATAATTAGGCCAAAACTGTGAAGTTTATATTAGTTTTTTATATATACAAAGACATCTATATATATAGATAATAAAATTAATGGTTTGCCCTTACAAAAAAGTCATTATTTTGTTCAATTTAGTGACACAAGAATAAAAAAGTGATTTAAAAAGGTTTCTCCATAGAGAGACACAATTGGAAACTTTGCCTGCCATGAAAAAAATATTCCAGATTTCAATAATCAAATTGTTTGATTTGGAAAACAAAAAAAAATAGTTTTTCTCAACCTTAGGGTTGTAGTTTTTGGTGAAACTACCCAGAGCCGAATTCAAAAACACGTTTAGAAATAATCACCATGTGAAAAAAAGGGGGAAATTCACCAGAATTTTAATTTTCATTAATTTTTAAAAATAATACATGCTAACTTTATTTGACTTTGAGTGAAATAATAATGAAATAATAAGTAAATGATTTGATATATTGCTGTGCATTAAACAATAATACGAATAACTATTAGAAATATGTCGTGATTAGGCATGGACATTTCCATAGTTTACCTGCAAATCTTTTACACAAGGCAAAATTTTGCTTTGAAAATTTTCACAGCAAGAAAAACGCCCGAGAAAAATGGTTTAATGCCTTTAATGTATTTTGCATTAAAAAAAAATCTAGGAAAAATGCCCTTTGACTTTTAATGTGTTGTGCACAAAAATTTAGCACATTTTTCTGCAGATTAGTTCATCACTATATATATATATATATATATATATACAGTATATATATATATAATATTAATAATGAACATTTTCTTTAACTCTATTACAATAAACAATTCCCTTTCATTGGGTGTCAGTGGGAGTCAGGGCAACTGAAAAAGGAGAGGAATTATGGGGCAGTAATGTAGTAATAGTATAATTTAAATGAGCATTTTGGTATTGGACTTGTAACGTATTTCTCTTTTAAAAGAGTAAAATAATAACGACTATTATTATGTTTATTTTTATTACTGTTCCTTTATTTAATACAAGAGGCCATGACTTTGGTTTCCAGTTTATTGTTACAGGTCATTGTGTTTCTCATGTCCAGTCATTGGTATAATAGAAAGTCTAGGTGTAATGGTAAGACTGAGTGACATCACAATGCTCTGTGTGATTCCCACACTGGGACTCCCATTAATGACACTTTAGAGACACAATGAAGGCAAAATAACGACGTGTTTATTGGAGATGATGTAATTTCATTGCTTTGTTGCCAATTACATTTAATGTGTTTAATACAAATAAACAGTAACACAAACTAATAAACACTGTAGAGATTTCAGTAACATTTCCAAAGGGATTTTCAAATGTTCACGGCAAAACTGAGAATCTTTAACCTTTGCTCCTCATGCAGTAAATGTAATATTGTGTATTAATACAAGTACATTGAGAAGAATTACACTATAACATATACATATCACAAACAGAAGAACAAATGGTAGAATTATTTAATGTCATTATATTTATTATTATTAAAAATCAAAGTATAATATGTAAAAAAATTAAATACATTTTACAAAATCTATAGTAACGTGGAAACAGTGGAAGCTGCATATTTTCCAGCTGATCCATAGGAGGGCAAAGTATAGATATACAGCAAAACAATATTAATGGACCAGAACCTCCTATTGTGAAAAATATACAAATTTCTTCCTTCACATTTTAGTATATGTCCAACATGGCAGTAACCATTAGGCCCTTTCTAAAGAATAAAAATTTGTGATGTGTGGGTTGAGCAGAATCCCTCAGTGACCCGTGAGTTCACCACTGGTTGGGCAGATTTGGGTTAAAATTTATGTGACTGCAGTGTAATTTGATTTTTTTAAAACTCTAATAAATTGGTCTGTATTCACAATTGAAATTCGATCGAATAGTCCCAACCCGAAAACTCGAATTGAATTTGAATAAAATTTGAATCGAGATTTGCTCTGAAAAAAATGACTTAAATTTTTTTTGCAATTTTTAAGTAATTTTTAAAGCTAAACTTGAAAAAAAATTGTCTCATTGCTACTACTAAACAATTAACTTCTTCAATTAGTTCTACAGGAACATGAACTCAGCAGGTTTTAGGTTGAGTGTTAGAACTGTTTCAAGGGCTGAGATATGATAAATCTCCCATACAGGCCCAGATTTGTGGCATGGACACATAGGCCAGGGCCTAGGGTGGTAAAATTTGAGGGGCAGCATGCCGACCAACGCCATATCTAGAGGAGCACTGGGGAGCAGCATACACAGGGTGCATGTGCGCATGTTCACAGGTGGGAGCTAGGACCTTCTTCTTCATTCTTCATTCTAACCTTACTAAACCTGACCCCTAACAAGGGGTACTTTATTATAATGCACAAGTTTTATAAGCACTGTTTACAAAGATAGAATTTTCATGGATCTTGTGTATTACATATAGTGAATAAAGTATCCCTCTTATAAATAATAAAGGACCAGAGCTGAGGACCAGAGATAAGGACCAGAGCAAGGAACCAGAGCTAGGGACCAGAGCTAAGGACCAGAGCTAGGGACCAGAACTAAGGACTGAAGTTAGGGACCAGAGGTAAGGGCAAGAGCTAAGGTCCAGAGCTAGGGACCAGAGCTAAAGACCAGAGCTAAAGACCAGAGCTAAGGACCAGAGCTATGGACCGGAGGTAAGGACCAGAGCTAAAGACCAGAGCTAGGGACCAGAGCTAAGGACCAGAGCTAAGGACCAGATATAGGGACCAAAGCTAAGGACCAGAGCTTAAAGACCAGCGCCTAAAGACCAGAGCTAAAGATCAGAGCTAATGACCAGAGATAAGGACCAGATTTAAAGACCAGAGCTAAATACCAGAGCTAGGGACCAAACCTAAGTACCAGAGCTTAAAGAGCAGAGCTTAAAGAGCAGAGCTAAGGACCAGAGTTAAGGACCAGAGCTACTGACCAGAAATAAGGACCAGAGTTAGGGACCAGAGCTAGGAACCAGAGCTAAAGACCAGAGCTAAGGACCAGAGCTAGGGACCAGAGCTAAAGACCAGAGCAAGGGACCAGAGCTAAGGTACAGAGCTAGGAACCAGAGCTAGGGAAAAGAGCTCAGGACCAGAGGTAAAGACCAGAGCTAGGGGCTAGAGCTAAGGACCAGAACTAAAGAGCAGTGAAAGAGGCCAGAGCTAAAAACGAGAGCTAGGGACAAGAGCTAAAAAAAAACAGAGCTAACGACTATAGCTAGGGACGAGAGCTAAAGACCAGAGCTAAGGACCAGAGCTAGGGACCAGCGCTAAGGGCCAGAGCTAAGGACCAGAGCTAGGGACCAGAGCTAGGGACCAGATCTAAGGACCAGAGCTAAGGACCAGAGTTAAAGACCAGAGCTAGGGACCAGAGCTAAGGACTAGAGCTAAATACCAGAAATAGGGGCTAGAGCTAAGGACCAGAACTAAAGAGCAGTGATAGAGGCCAGAGCTAAAAACGAGAGCTAGGGACCAGAGCTAAAAAAAAACAGAGCTAAGGACTATAGCTAGGGACGAGAGCTAAAGACCAGAGCTAAGGACCAGAGCTAAACACCAGAGCTATGGACCAGAGTTAAGGACTAGAGCTACAGACCAGAACTAGAGACCAGAGCTCAAAGGGCCCAAGCTAGGGACCAGAGCAAAGGAGCAGATCTAAAGACCAGGGCTCTGGTCCCTAGCAATGGTCTTTAGCTTTGGTCCCTAGCTCTGTTATTTAGGCATGGTCTTTTACTCTGATCCCCAGCTCTGGTCCTTAGCTCTGGTCCATAGCTCTGGACTTTAGCTCTGGTCCTTAGCTCTGGTCCTTTGTCTTGGTCCTTAGCTTTTGTCCCTAGCTCTGGTCCCTAGCTCTGGTCTTTAACTCTGGTCTCTAACTCTGGTCCTTATCTCTGGCCCCTAACTCTTGTCCTTAGCTCTGGTTCCTAGCTCTGGTCCTTTGCCTTGGTCCTTAGCTCTGGTCTTTAGCTTTGTACCTTAGTTCTGGTCCCCATGTCTGGTCCCTAGCTCTGGTCTTTAGCTCTGACCTTAGCTAAGGTCCCTAGCTCTGGTCTTTAGCTCCGGTCCGTAGCTCTGGTCCCTAGCTCTGGTTCCTTGCTCTGGTCCCTAGTTCTTCTCCTTAGCTCTAGTCTTTATGTCTGGTCCCTAGCTCTGGTCTTTAGCTCTAGCCCCTAGCTCTGGTCTTTAGCTCTGGTCCTTAACTGTGGTCCCTAGCACTGGTCCTTAGCTCTGGTCGTAAGCTTTGGTCCATAGCTCTGGTCCATAACTCTGGTCCCTAGATCTGGCCCCTAGCTCTGGTCCTTAGCACTGGTATGTAGCACTGGTCCTTTGCTCTGGCGACTAGCTCCGGTCCTTTGCTCTGGTCCCTAGCTCTTGTCTTCAGCTCTGGTCCTTAGCTAAGGTCCCTAACACTGGTCTTTAGCTCTGGCCCTTATGTCTGGTCCCTAATCTCTAGCCCCTGGCTCTGGTCCTTAAGCTTCAGTCCCTAGCTCTGGTCCATAGCTCTAGCTCCTAGCTATGGTCTTTAGCTCTGGTTCTTAGCTCTGGTTCCTAGCTCTGTTTTTTAGCTCTGGTTACTAGCTATAGTTTTAAGCTCTGGTCCATAGCCCTGGTCCCTACCTCTGGAGCCTGGCTCTGGTCCTTAGCTTTGGCCCCTAGCTTTGATCTTTAACCCTGGTCCTTAGCTCTGGCCCCTAGCTCTGGTCTTTAACACTGGTCCTTAGCTTTGGTGCTTCACTCTGGTCCCTAGCTCTGGTCCTTAGCTCTGGTCTTTAGCTCTAATTCCTAGCTCTGGTCTTTAGTTCTGGTCCTTAGCTCTGGTTCCTAGATCTGATCTTTAGCTCTGGTCCTAAGCTCTGGTCTTAAACTCTGATTCTTAGCTCTGGTCCATAACTCATGTCTTTAGCTCTGGTCCCTGGCACAGGCCCCTAGCTCTGATCTTTAGATCTGATCCTTTGCTCAGGTCCTTAGCTCTGGTCCTTAGCTCTGGTCTATAACTCTGGTCCCTAGCTCTGGCCCCTGACTGTTATCCTTATCACTGGTATGTAGCTCTGGTCCTTAGCTCTGGCCCCTAGCTCCGGTCCTTAGCTCTGGTCTTTAGCTCTTGTCTTTAGCTCTGGTCCTGAGCTAAGGTCCCTAAGGTTGGTCTTTATCTCTGATCCTTATGTCTGGTCCATAAGCTTTAGCTTTAGCCCTTGCTCTGGTCATTAAGCTCTGGTCCTTAAGTCTGGGCCTTAGCATTGGTCCTTAGCTCTGGTCCCTATCTCTGGATCCTTGCTCTGGTCCATAGTTCTTGTCCTTAGCTCTGGTCCCTATCTCTGGTCCTTAGCTCTGGTCCCTAGCTCTGGTCCCTGGCACTGGTCCTTAGCTATGGTCCCTAGCTCTGGTCCTTACTTTTGATCCCTGGCACTGACCTTTAGCTTTGGCCCCTAGCTCTGGTCCCTTGCTCCGGTCCTTAGCTCAGATCCCAAGCTCTGGTCGTTAGCTCTGGTCCATAACTCTGGTTCCTAACTCTGGCCCCTAGCTCTGGTCCTTAGCACTCGTCCCTAGCTCTGGTCCTTAGCTCTGATCATTACATCTGGTCCTTAGCCCTGTTCCCTTAGCTCTGGTCTTTAAGCTTCAGTCCGTAGCTCTGGTCCGTAGCTCTAGCTCCTAGCTCTGATCTTTAGCTCTGGTCCCTAGCTCTGGTTTTTAGCTCTGGTTTTTAGCTCTGGTCCCTACCGTTGGTCCCTGGCTCTGGTCCTTAGATTTGGTCCTTAGCTTTGGTCCCTAGCTTTGCTCTGGTCCTTAGCTCTTTCCCCTAGCTCTGATCTTAAACTCTGGTCCTTAGCTCTGTTCCTTAGCTTTGGTGATTTACTCTGGTCCCTAGCTCTGGTCCTTAGCCCAGGTCTTTAGCTCTAATTCCTAGCTCTGGTCTTTAACTCTGGTCCCTAGCTTTGGCCCCTAGCTCTGGTCTTTAATGCTGATTCTTAGCTCTGGTCCATTTCTCATGTCCTGAGCTCTGGTCCCTAGCTCTGGTCTTTAGCTCTGGTCATTAACTCGGGTCCGTAGCTCTGGTCCCTTGCTCTGGTCTTTAATCCCTGGTCCCTTGCTAGGGACCAGAGCTTAAAGACCAGAGCTGAGGACCCGAGTTAAAGACCAGAGGTAAAGACCAGAGCTAAGGACCAGAGCAAAAGGGCCAGAGCTAGGGGCAACACCACAGTACTCAAAAAGACCAATGCTCAGGCCCTGGTGGTGAGGAGGGCTGGTCTTATACAGGGCAGGGTCAGTTCTGATTTATTTACCCCAACCCACCAATTATGATGCCACTGGAAATACACTGCAAAGTCCATGTGATAGATAAGGAGCAAGCCTGCTAGTTGCTCAGCCCTTTTGAATAAGGCACAGAGCCAGAAACCCAAATGTCCCTGGGTCAGATACAAGCAGAGTCTTACAACTACTTTCTATACAGAATCTTTTAGCAAGTTCTCTGTTAATATTAAAACATTATTGCCAATCCCAACATACACATTAGTTTAGAAAATAGACTGTTATGTGACACTATGTCAAAATGTTTGACTGAAAACAAAGAATTTTCCAGATTATCCAGCGCCTATCATGATGTCAAGAAAATCACATTCAGGGCCATTGACGTCTACATTACCTCGACAAGTTTGAGATGGTGTATTTTTGAATTCAGCATTTTGCCAGCTTTGGGGTAAAATAAATATCTAAAAATTCCAGGGTATTTTTCACGAAAAATTTGAGTATCCCCCTAAAAATTTAGACCAGAAAACTTTATTTCAAAAACTGAAAAAAAAGAATATACGAAAAAATGCTTGACCAGAAAAAAAATTAAGGTTTAGTCAATGGGACCCTAAATTTCAGCTATCCAAAAGCTACCAAGGTCATGTAGAAGTCACTTGAAGTTGTCTTTAGGAAATTTTAAAATATTTCATCACTGTCAGGTTTTAGAAACCATTCAACTTGAAAACGCATGAAAAATTCTAATTAAATGAGGGGTTTAAGGTTTTTGTATACTTATTCAGATTTGTTCTGTGTTTTTGTTCATTTTTGCTTTTCATTTTTGGATCTCCTAATAAATAAGTAGACATTTGTGCTTTTGTAAAATGTAGGTTTAGTCGTGGATGAGAGACCACCAAAACTACACAAATTTGAATTTTTATAATTAGGCCAAAACTGTGAAGTTTATATTAGTTTTTTATATATACAAAGACATCTATATATATAGATAATAAAATTAATGGTTTGCCCTTACAAAAAAGTCATTATTTTGTTCAATTTAGTGACACAAGAATAAAAAAGTGATTTAAAAAGGTTTCTCCATAGAGAGACACAATTGGAAACTTTGCCTGCCATGAAAAAAATATTCCAGATTTCAATAATCAAATTGTTTGATTTGGAAAACAAAAAAAAATAGTTTTTCTCAACCTTAGGGTTGTAGTTTTTGGTGAAACTACCCAGAGCCGAATTCAAAAACACGTTTAGAAATAATCACCATGTGAAAAAAAGGGGGAAATTCACCAGAATTTTAATTTTCATTAATTTTTAAAAATAATACATGCTAACTTTATTTGACTTTGAGTGAAATAATAATGAAATAATAAGTAAATGATTTGATATATTGCTGTGCATTAAACAATAATACGAATAACTATTAGAAATATGTCGTGATTAGGCATGGACATTTCCATAGTTTACCTGCAAATCTTTTACACAAGGCAAAATTTTGCTTTGAAAATTTTCACAGCAAGAAAAACGCCCGAGAAAAATGGTTTAATGCCTTTAATGTATTTTGCATTAAAAAAAAATCTAGGAAAAATGCCCTTTGACTTTTAATGTGTTGTGCACAAAAATTTAGCACATTTTTCTGCAGATTAGTTCATCACTATATATATATATATATATATATATACAGTATATATATATATAATATTAATAATGAACATTTTCTTTAACTCTATTACAATAAACAATTCCCTTTCATTGGGTGTCAGTGGGAGTCAGGGCAACTGAAAAAGGAGAGGAATTATGGGGCAGTAATGTAGTAATAGTATAATTTAAATGAGCATTTTGGTATTGGACTTGTAACGTATTTCTCTTTTAAAAGAGTAAAATAATAACGACTATTATTATGTTTATTTTTATTACTGTTCCTTTATTTAATACAAGAGGCCATGACTTTGGTTTCCAGTTTATTGTTACAGGTCATTGTGTTTCTCATGTCCAGTCATTGGTATAATAGAAAGTCTAGGTGTAATGGTAAGACTGAGTGACATCACAATGCTCTGTGTGATTCCCACACTGGGACTCCCATTAATGACACTTTAGAGACACAATGAAGGCAAAATAACGACGTGTTTATTGGAGATGATGTAATTTCATTGCTTTGTTGCCAATTACATTTAATGTGTTTAATACAAATAAACAGTAACACAAACTAATAAACACTGTAGAGATTTCAGTAACATTTCCAAAGGGATTTTCAAATGTTCACGGCAAAACTGAGAATCTTTAACCTTTGCTCCTCATGCAGTAAATGTAATATTGTGTATTAATACAAGTACATTGAGAAGAATTACACTATAACATATACATATCACAAACAGAAGAACAAATGGTAGAATTATTTAATGTCATTATATTTATTATTATTAAAAATCAAAGTATAATATGTAAAAAAATTAAATACATTTTACAAAATCTATAGTAACGTGGAAACAGTGGAAGCTGCATATTTTCCAGCTGATCCATAGGAGGGCAAAGTATAGATATACAGCAAAACAATATTAATGGACCAGAACCTCCTATTGTGAAAAATATACAAATTTCTTCCTTCACATTTTAGTATATGTCCAACATGGCAGTAACCATTAGGCCCTTTCTAAAGAATAAAAATTTGTGATGTGTGGGTTGAGCAGAATCCCTCAGTGACCCGTGAGTTCACCACTGGTTGGGCAGATTTGGGTTAAAATTTATGTGACTGCAGTGTAATTTGATTTTTTTAAAACTCTAATAAATTGGTCTGTATTCACAATTGAAATTCGATCGAATAGTCCCAACCCGAAAACTCGAATTGAATTTGAATAAAATTTGAATCGAGATTTGCTCTGAAAAAAATGACTTAAATTTTTTTTGCAATTTTTAAGTAATTTTTAAAGCTAAACTTGAAAAAAAATTGGCTCATTGCTACTACTAAACAATTAACTTCTTCAATTAGTTCTACAGGAACATGAACTCAGCAGGTTTTAGGTTGAGTGTTAGAACTGTTTCAAGGGCTGAGATATGATAAATCTCCCATACAGGCCCAGATTTGTGGCATGGACACATAGGCCAGGGCCTAGGGTGGTAAAATTTGAGGGGCAGCATGCCGACCAACGCCATATCTAGAGGAGCACTGGGGAGCAGCATACACAGGGTGCATGTGCGCATGTTCACAGGTGGGAGCTAGGACCTTCTTCTTCATTCTTCATTCTAACCTTACAAAACCTGGCCCCTAACAAGGGGTACTTTATTATAATGCACAAGTTTTATAAGCACCGTTTACAAAGATAGCATTTTCATGGATCTTGTGTATTAAATATAGTGAATAAAGTATCCCTCTTATAAATAATAAAGGACCAGAGCTGAGGATCAGAGATAAGGACCAGAGCAAGGAACCAGAGCTAGGGACCAGAGCTAAGGACCAGAGCTAGGGACCAGAACTAAGGACTGAAGTTAGGGACCAGAGGTAAGGGCAAGAGCTAAGGTCCAGAGCTAGGGACCAGAGCTAAAGACCAGAGCTATAGACCAGAGCTAAGGACCAGAGCTATGGACCGGAGGTAAGGACCAGAGCTAAAGACCAGAGCTAGGGATCAGAGCAAAGGACCAGAGCTAAGGACCAGATATAGGGACCAAAGCTAAGGACCAGAGCTTAAAGACTAGCGCCTAAAGACCAGAGCTAAAGATCAGAGCTAATGACCAGAGATAAGGACCAGATTTAAAGATCAGAGCTAAATACCAGAGCTAGGGACCAAACCTAAGTACCAGAGCTTAAAGAGCAGAGCTTAAAGAGCAGAGCTAAGGACCAGCGTTAAGGACCAGAGCTAGTGACCAGAAATAAGGACCAGAGTTAGGGACCAGAGCTAGGAACCAGAGCTAAGGACAAGAGCTAGGGACCAGAGCTAAGGACCAGAGCTAAAGACCAGAGCTACGGACCAGAGCTAGGGACCAAAGCTAAAGACCAGAGCAAGGGACCAGAGCTAAGGGACAGAGCTAGGAACCAGAGCTAGGGAAAAGAGCTCAGGACCAGAGGTAAAGACCAGAGCTAGGGACCAGAGCTAAGGACCAGATGTAAGGGCAAGAGCTAAGGCCCAGAGCTAAAGACTAGAGCATAAAGACCAGAGCTAAATACCAGAGATAGGGACCAGAGCTAAAGACCAGAGGTAGGGACCAAACTGAAGTACCAAAGCTTAAAGAGCAGAGCTAATGACGAGAGCTAGGGACCTGGGCTAATAACCAGAGCTAGGGACCAGAGCTTAAAGACCAGAGCTAACGACCAGAGCTAGGGACATGAGCTAATGACCAGAGCTAAAGACCAGAGCTAGGGACCTGAGCTAATGACCAGAGTTGAAGACCAGAGCTAGGGACCAGAGGTAAGGGCAAGAGCTAAAGACCAGAGCTAAGGACCAGAAAGAAGGACCAGAGCTAGGGACCAGAGCTAAGGACCAGAGTTAGGGACCAGAGATAGGAACCAGAGCTAAGGACAAGAGCTAGGGACCAGAGCTAAGGACCAGAGCTAAAGACCAGAGCTAAGGACCAGAGCTAGGGACCAGAGCTAAAGAGCAGAGCAAGGGACCAGAGCTAAGGGACAGAGCTAGGAACTAGAGCTAGGGAAAAGAGCTCAGGACCAGAGGTAAAGACCAGAGCTAGGGACCAGAGCTAAGGACCAGATGTAAGGGCAAGAGCTAAGGACCAGAGCTAAAGACTAGAGCTTAAAGACCAGAGCTAAATACCAGAGATAGGGACCAGAGCTAAAGACCAGAGTTAGGGACCAAACTGAAGTACCAGAGCTTAAAGAGCAGAACTAATGACGAGAGCTAGGGACCTGGGCTAATAACCAGAGCTAGGGACCAGAGCTTAAAGACCAGAGCTAACGACCAGAGCTAGGGACATGAGCTAATGACCAGAGCTAAAGACCAGAGCTAGGGACCTGAGCTAATGACCAGAGCTGAAGACCAGAGCTAGGGACCAGAGGTAAGGGCAAGAGCTAAAGACCAGAGTTCCTGATTATCTGTTGTGACCCCTGCCTGTTCCTGACCTCTGTATCCTGATCTATTGCCTGAATTTCGACCACCTCTTCTGCTAAATCCTTCTGATTGATCTCTCGGTCTTGACCCTTGCCTGCCTGACCTCACTTTTGCCAAGACCCAGCCTGATTTGTTTAAGCTTACTTTCTGCCTGCCTCGACCCTGCCAGTTCCGACTACGATTCCATTTAACACCTTGTACCACGACCTTCTGCCCAAAGACTTTGCTAACAGTCGTGCCCCTCTGCTTATCCAGAACCTCTAGCCTTGCACCTCTCGTTTGAGTCCTGGTGGCATCCAATTAGCTGAGGGCTCCTCCCGAGGCCAACGGTGGTCACACTACAGGTGAAGAACAAGCAGAGACCAGGGTGCTTGGCATTTGTTCTGGTGTTGGGTGCTGACCGTGACACTCTGGTCCTTAGCTCTGCTTCCTAGTGCTGGTCCTTATCTCTGGTCCTTAGCTCTGCTCCCTAGCTCTGGCCCCTTAGCTCTAGTCCCTAGCTCTGGCCCTTAGCTCTGGTCGTAGGGAGCTAAAGACCAAAGCTAAGAGCCAGAGCTAAGGACCAGAGCTAGTGACCAGAGCTATGGGCCAGAGCAAAGGACTAGAGCTAGGGACCAGAGGTAAGGGCCAGAGCTAAGGACCAGAGCTAGTGACCAGAGCTAGGGACCAGATCTAAGGACCAGAGCTAAGGACCAGAGTTAAAGACCAGAGCTAGGGATCAGAGCTAAGCACTAGAGCTAAATACCAGAAATAGGGGCTAGAGTTAAGGACCAGAACTAAAGAGCAGTGATAGAGGCCAGAGCTAAAAACGAGAGCTAGGGTCCAGAGCTAAAAAAAAACAGAGCTAAGGACTATAGCTAGGGACGAGAGCTAAACACCAGAGCTAAGGACCAGAGCTAAACACCAGAGCTATGGACCAGAGTTAAGGACTAGAGCTAAACACCAGAGCTATGGACCAGAGTTAAGGACTAGAGCTACAGACCAGAACTAGAGACCAGAGCTCAAAGGGCCCAAGCTAGGGACCAGAGCAAAGGGGCAGATCTAAAGACCAGGGCTCTGGTCCCTAGCAATGGTCTTTAGCTTTGGTCCCTAGCTCTGTTATTTAGGCATGGTCTTTTACTCTGATCCCCAGCTCTGGTCCTTAGCTCTGGTCCATAGCTCTGGACTTTAGCTCTGGTCCTTAGCTCTGGTCCTTTGTCTTGGTCCTTAGCTCTGTTCCCTAGCTCTGGTCTTTAACACTGGTCCTTAGCTTTGGTGCTTCACTCTGGTCCCTAGCTCTGGTCCTTAGCTCTGGTCTTTAGCTCTAATTCCTAGCTCTGGTCCTTAGCTTTGGCCCCTAGCTTTGATCTTTAACCCTGGTCCTTAGCTCTGGCCCCTAGCTCTGGTCTTTAACACTGGTCCTTAGCTTTGGTGCTTCACTGTGGTCCCTAGCTCTGGTCCTTAGCTCTGGTCTTTAGCTCTAATTCCTAGCTCTGGTCTTTAGCTCTGGTCCTTAGCTCTGGTTCCTAGATCTGGTCTTTAGCTCTGGTCCTAAGCTCTGGTCTTAAACACTGATTCTTAGCTCTGGTCCATAACTCATGTCTTTAGCTCTGGTCCCTGGCACTGGCCCCTAGCTCTGGTCCCTAGCTCTGATCTTTAGATCTGTTCCTTAGCTCAGGTCCTTAGCTCTGGTCTATAACTCTGGTCCCTAGCTCTGGCCCCTAGCTGTTATCCTTATCACTGGTATGTAGCTCTGGTCCTTAGCTCTGGCCCCTAGCTCCGGTCCTTAGCTCTGGTCTTTAGCTCTTGTCTTTAGCTCTGGTCCTCAGCTAAGGTCCCTAACGTTGGTCTTTATCTCTGATCCTTATGTCTGGTCCATAAGCTTTAGCTTTAGCCCTTGCTCTGGTCATTAAGCTCTGGTCCTTAAGTCTGGGCCTTAGCATTGGTCCTTAGCTCTGGTCCCTATCTCTGGATCCTTGCTCTGGTCCATAGTTCTTGTCCTTAGCTCTGGTCCCTATCTCTGGTCCTTAGCTCTGGTCCCTAGCTCTGGTCCCTGGCACTGGTCCTTAGCTGTGGTCCCTAGCTCTCATCCTTAGTTTTGATCCCTGGCACTGACCTTTAGCTTTGGCCCCTAGCTCTGGTCCCTTGCTCCGGTCCTTAGCTCAGATCCCAAGCTCTGGTCTTTAGCTCTGGTCCATAACTCTGGCCCCTTGCGCTGGTCCTTAGCACTGGTCCCAAGCTCTGGTCCTTAGCTCTGATCATTACATCTGGTCCTTAGCCCTGTTCCCTTAGCTCTGGTCTTTAAGCTTCAGTCCGTAGCTCTGGTCCGTAGCTCTAGCTCCTAGCTCTGATCTTTACCTCTGGTCCCTAGCTCTGTTTTTTAGCTCTGGTCCCTACCGTTGGTCCCTGGCTCTGGTCCTTAGATTTGGTCCTTAGCTTTGGTCCCTAGCTTTGCTCTGGTCCTTAGCTCTGTCCCCTAGCTCTGATCTTAAACTCTGGTCCTTAGCTCTGTTCCTTAGCTTTGGTGATTTACTCTGGTCCCTAGCTCTGGTCCTTAGCCCAGGTATTTAGCTCTAATTCATAGCTCGGGTCCTTAGCTCTGGTCCCTTGCTCTGGTCTTTAATCCCTGGTCCCTTGCTAGGGACCAGAGCTTAAAGACCAGAGCTGAGGACCCGAGTTAAAGACCAGAGGTAAAGACCAGAGCTAACGACCAGAGCAAAAGGGCCAGAGCTAGGGGCAACACCACAGTACTCAAAAAGATCAATGCTCAGGCCCTGGTGGTGAGGAGGGCTGGTCTTATACAGGGCAGGGTCAGTTCTGATTGATTTACCCCAACCCACCAATTATGATGCCACTGGAAATACACTGCAAAGTCCATGTGATAGATAAGGAGCAAGCCTGCTAGTTGCTCAGCTGGCCTTTTGAATAAGGCACAGAGCCAGAAACCCAAATGTCCCTGGGTCAGATACAAGCAGAGTCTTACAACTACTTTCTATACAGAACCTTTTAGCAAGTTCTCTGTTAATATTAAAACATCATTACCAATCCCAACATACACATTAGTTTAGAAAATAGACTGTTATGTGACACTATGTCAAAATGTTTGACTGAAAACCCAGAATTTTCCAGATTATCCAGCGTCGATCATGATGTCAAGAAAAACAAATTCAGGGCCATTGACGTCTACATGACCTCGACAAGTTTGAGATGGTGTATTTTTGAATTCAGCATTTTGCCAGCTTTGGGGTAAAATAAATATCTAAAAATTCCAGGGTATTCTTTACGAAAAATTTGAGTATCCCCCTAAAAATTTAGACCAGAAAACTTTATTTCAAAAACTGAAAAAAAAGAATATACGAAAAAATGCTTGACCAGAAAAAAAATTAAGGTTTAGTCAATGGGACCCTAAATTTATGCTATCCAAAAGCTACCAAGGTCATGTAAAAGTCACTTGAAGTTGTCTTTAGGAAATTTTAAAATATTTCATCACTGTAAGGTTTTAGAAACCATTCAACTTGAAAACGCATGAAAAATTCTAATTAAATGAGGGGTTTAAGGTTTTTGTATACTTATTCAGATTTGTTCTGCGTTTTTGTTCATTTTTGCTTTTCATTTTTGGATCTCCTAATAAATAAGTAGACATTTGGGCTTTTTTAAAATGTAGGTTTAGTCGTGGATGAGAGACCTCCAAAACTACACAAATTTGAATTTTTATAATTAGGCCAAAACTGTGAAGTTTATATTCGTTTTTTATATATACAAAGACATCTATATATATAGATAATAAAATTAATGGTTTGCCCTTACAAAAAAGTCATTATTTTGTTCAATTTAGTGACACAAGAATAAAAAACTGATTTAAAAAGGTTTCTCCCTAGAGAGACACAATTGGAAACTTTGCCTGCCATGAAAAAAATATTCCAGATTTCAATAATCAAATTGTTTGATTTGGAAAACAAAAAAAAAATAGTTTTTCTCAACCTTAGGGTTGTAGTTTTTGGTGAAACTACCCAGAGCCGAATTCAAAAACACATGTTTAGAAATAATCACCATGTGAAAAAAAAGGGGGAAATTCACCAGAATTTTAATTTTCATTAATTTTTCAAAATAATACATGCTAACTTTATTTGACTTTGAGTGAAATAATAATGAAATAATAAGTAAATGATTTGATATGTTGCTGTGCATTAAACAATAATACGAATAACTATTAGAAACTATGTCGTGATTAGGCATGGACATTTCCATATTTTACCTGCAAATCTTTTACACAAGGCAAAATTTTGCTTTGAAAATTTTCACAGCAAGAAAAACGCCCAAGAAAAATGGTTTAATGCCTTTAATGTATTTTGCATGAAAAAAAATCTAGGAAAAATGCCCTTTGACTTTTAATGTGTTGTGCACAAACATTTAGCACATTTTTCTGCAGATTAGCTCATCACTATATATATATATATATATATATATATATATATATATATATATATATATATATATATATATATATATATATATATATATATATGGGAGTCAGGGCAACTGAAAAAGGAGAGGAATAATGGGGCAGTTTATTGACTGGGTTGTATAATTAATATTCTATGTTAGTGGCAGTAATGTAGTAATAGTATAATTTAAATGAGCATTTTGGTATTGGACTTGTAACGTATTTCTCTTTTAAAAGGGTAAAATAATAACGACTATTATTATGTTTATTTTTATTACTGTTCCTTTATTTAATACAAGAGGCCATGACTTTGGTTTCCAGTTTATTGTTACAGGTCATTGTGTTTCTCATGTCCAGTCATTGGTATAATAGAAAGTCTAGGTGTAATGGTAAGACTGAGTGACATCACAATGCTCTGTGTGATTCCCACACTGGGACTCCCATTAATGACACTTTAGAGACACAATGAAGGCAAAATAACGACGTGTTTATTGGAGATGATGTAATTTCATTGCTTTGTTGCCAATTACATTTAATGTGTTTAATACAAATAAACAGTAACACAAACTAATAAACACTGTAGAGATTTCAGTAACATTTCCGAAGGGATTTTCAAATGTTCACGGCAAAACTAAGAATCTTTAACCTTTGCTCCTCATGCAGTAAATGTAATATTGTGTATTAATACAAGTACATTGAGAAGAATTACACTATAACATATACATATCACAAACAGAAGAACAAATGGTAGAATTATTTAATGTCATTACAGTCATTACATTTATTATTATTAAAAATCAAAGTATAATATGTAAAAAAATTAAATACATTTTACAAAATCTATAGTAACGTGGAAACAGTGGAAGCTGCATATTTTCCAGCTGATCCATAGGAGGGCAAAGTATAGATATACAGCAAAACAATATTAATGGATCAGAACCTCCTATTGTGAAAAATATACAAATTTCTTCCTTCACATTTTAGTATATGTCCAACATGGCAGTAACCATTAAGCCCTTTCTAAAGAATAAAATTTTGTCATGTGTGGGTTGAGCAGAATCCCTCAGTGAGCCGTGAGTTCACCACTGGTTGGGCAGATTTGGGTTAAAATTTATGTGACTGCAGTGTAATTTGATTTTTTTTAAAACTCTAATAAATTGGTTTGTATTCACAATTGAAATTCCCGAAACCCGAAAACTCGAATTGAATTTGAATAAAATTTGAATCAAGATTTGCTCTGAAAAAAAAATGACTTTACTACATCAATTTTTTTTGCAATTTTTAAGTAATTTTTAAAGCTAAACTTGAAAAAAAATTGGCTCATTGCTACTACTAAACAATTAACTTCTTCAATTAGTTCTACAGGAACATGAACTCAGCAGGTTTTAGGTTGAGTGTTAGAACTGTTTCAAGGGCTGAGATATGATAAATCTCCCATACAGGCCCAGATTTGTGGCATGGACACATAGGCCAGGGCCTAGGGTGGTAAAATTTGAGGGGCAGCATGCCGACCAACGCCATATCTAGAGGAGCACTGGGGAGCAGCATACACATGTGCGCTTGCAGGGTGCATGTGCGCATGTTCACAGGTGGGAGCTAGGACCTTCTTCTTCATTCTTCATTCTAACCTTACTAAACCTGACCCCTAACAAGGGGTACTTTATTATAATGCACAAGTTTTATGAGCACCGTTTACAAAGATAGCATTTTCATGTGTATTACATATAGTGAATAAAGTATCCCTCTTATAAATAATAAAGGACCAGAGCTGAGGACCAGAGATAAGGACCAGAGCAAGGAACCAGAGCTAGGGACCAGAGCTAAGGACCAGAGCTAGGGACCAGAACTAAGGACTGAAGTTAGGGACCAGAGGTAAGGGCAAGAGCTAAGGTCCAGAGCTAGGGACCAGAGCTAAAGACCAGAGCTAAAGACCAGAGCTAAGGACCAGAGCTATGGACCGGAGGTAAGGACCAGAGCTAAAGACCAGAGCTAGGGATCAGAGCAAAGGACCAGAGCTAAGGACCAGATATAGGGACCAAAGCTAAGGACCAGAGCTTAAAGACTAGCGCCTAAAGACCAGAGCTAAAAATCAGAGCTAATGACCAGAGATACGGACCAGATTTAAAGACCAGAGCTAAATACCAGAGCTATGGACCAAACCTAAGTACCAGAGCTTAAAGAGCAGAGCTTAAAGAGCAGAGCTAAGGACCAGCGTTAAGGACCAGAGCTAGTGACCAGAAATAAGGACCAGAGTTAGGGACCAGAGCTAGGAACCAGAGCTAAGGACAAGAGCTAGGGACCAGAGCTAAGGACCAGAGCTAAAGACCAGAGCTACGGACCAGAGCTAGGGACCAAAGCTAAAGACCAGAGCAAGGGACCAGAGCTAAGGGACAGAGCTAGGAACCAGAGCTAGGGAAAAGAGCTCAGGACCAGAGGTAAAGACCAGAGCTAGGGACCAGAGCTAAGGACCAGATGTAAGGGCCAGAGCTAAGGCCCAGAGCTAAAGACTAGAGCATAAAGACCAGAGCTAAATACCAGAGATAGGGACCAGAGCTAAAGACCAGAGGAAGGGACCAAACTGAAGTACCAGAGCTTAAAGAGCAGAGCTAATGATGAGAGCTAGGGACCTGGGCTAATAACCAGAGCTAGGGACCAGAGCTTAAAGACCAGAGCTAACGACCAGAGCTAGGGACATGAGCTAATGACCAGAGCTAAAGACCAGAGCTAGGGACCTGAGCTAATGACCAGAGCTGAAGACCAGAGCTAGGGACCTGAGGTAAGGGCAAGAGCTAAAGACCAGAGCTAAGGACCAGAAAGAAGGACCAGAGCTAGGGACCAGAGCTAAGGACCAGAGTTAGGGACCAGAGATAGGAACCAGAGCTAAGGACAAGAGCTAGGGACCAGAGCTAAGGACCAGAGCTAAAGACCAGAGCTAAGGACCAGAGCTAGGGACCAGAGCTAAAGAGCAGAGCAAGGGACCAGAGCTAAGGGACAGAGCTAGGAACCAGAGCTAGGGAAAAGAGCTCAGGACCAGAGGTAAAGACCAGAGCTAGGGACCAGATGTAAGGGCAAGAGCTAAGGACAAGAGCTAAAGACTAGAGCTTAAAGACCAGAGCTAAATACCAGAGATAGGGACCAGAGCTAAAGACCAGAGTTAGGGACCAAACTGAAGTACCAGAGCTTAAAGAGCAGAACTAATGACGAGAGCTAGGGACCTGGGCTAATAACCAGAGCTAGGGACCAGAGCTTAAAGACCAGAGCTAACGACCAGAGCTAGGGACATGAGCTAATGACCAGAGCTAAAGACCAGAGCTAGGGACCTGAGCTAATGACCAGAGCTGAAGACCAGAGCTAGGGACCAGAGGTAAGGGCAAGAGCTAAAGACCAGAGTTCCTGATTATCTGTTGTGACCCCTGCCTGTTCCTGACGATTCTGACCTCTGTATCCTGAGCTATTGCCTGAATTTCGACCACCTCTTCTGCTAAATCCTTCTGATTGATCTCTCGGTCTTGACCCTTGCCTGCCTGACCTCACTTTTGCCAAGACCCAGCCTGATTTGTTTAAGCTTACTTTCTGCCTGCCTCGACCCTGCCAGTTCCGACTACGATTCCATTTAACACCTTGTACCACGACCTTCTGCCCAAAGACTTTGCTAACAGTCGTGCCCCTCTGCTTATCCAGAACCTCTAGCCTTGCACCTCTCGTTTGAGTCCTGGTGGCATCCAATTAGCTGAGGGCTCCTCCCGAGGCCAACGGCGGTCACACTACAGGTGAAGAACAAGCAGAGACCAGGGTGCTTGGCATTTGTTCTGGTGTTGGGTGCTGACCGTGACACTCTGGTCCTTAACTCTGCTTCCTAGTGCTGGTCCTTATCTCTGGTCCTTAGCTCTGCTCCCTAGCTCTGGCCCCTTAGCTCTAGTCCCTAGCTCTGGCCCTTAGCTCTGTTCCTAGGGAGCTAAAGACCAAAGCTAAGAGCCAGAGCTAAGGACCAGAGCTAGTGACCAGAGCTATGGGCCAGAGCAAAGGACCAGAGCTAGGGACAAGAGCTAAGGGCCAGAGCTAAGGACCAGAGCTAGTGACCAGAGCTAGGGACCAGATCTAAGGACCAGAGCTAAGGACCAGAGTTAAAGACCAGAGCTAAGCACTAGAGCTAAATACCAGAAATAGGGGCTAGAGTTAAGGACCAGAACTAAAGAGCAGTGATAGAGGCCAGAGCTAAAAACGAGAGCTAGGGTCCAGAGCTAAAAAAAAACAGAGCTAAGGACTATAGCTAGGGACGAGAGCTAAAGACCAGAGCTAAGGACCAGAGCTAAGGACCAGAGCTAAACACCAGAGCTATGGACCAGAGTTAAGGACTAGAGCTAAACACCAGAGCTATGGACCAGAGTTAAAGGGATCCTGTCATCGGAAAATATGTTTTTTTCAAAATGCATCAGTTAATAGTGCTACTCCAGCAGAATTCTGCACTGAAACCCATTTCTCAAAAGAGCAAACAGATTTTTTTATATTCAATTTTGAAATCTGACATGGGGCTAGACATTTTGTCAATTTCCCAGCTGCCCCTGGTCATGTGACTTGTGCCTGCACTTTAGGAGAGAAATGCTTTCTGGCAGGCTGCTGTTTTTCCTTCTCAATGTAACTGAATGTGTCTCAGTGGGACAGGGGTTTTTACTATTGAGTGTTGTTCTTAGATCTACCAGGCAGCTGTTATCTTGTGTTAGGGAGCTGTTATCTGGTTACCTTCCCATTGTTCTTTTGTTTGGTTGCTGGGGGGAAAAGGGAGGGGGTGATATCACTCCAACTTGCAGTACAGCAGTAAAGAGTGAATGAAGTTTATCAAAGCACAAGTCACATGACTTTGGGCAGCTGGGAAATTGACAAAATGTCTAGCCCCATGTCAAATTTCAAAATTGAATATAAAAAAATCTGTTTGCTCTTTTGAGAAATGGATTTCAGTGCAGAATTCCTCTGGAGCAGCACTATTAACTGATTCATTTTGAAAAAAAATGTTTTTCCCATGACAGTATCCCTTTAAGGACTAGAGCTACAGACCAGAACTAGAGACCAGAGCTCAAAGGGCCCAAGCTAGGGACCAGAGCAAAGGAGCAGATCTAAAGACCAGGGCTCTGGTCCCTAGCAATGGTCTTTAGCTTTGGTCCCTAGCTCTGTTATTTAGGCATGGTCTTTTACTCTGATCCCCAGCTCTGGTCCTTAGCTCTGGTCCATAGCTCTGGACTTTAGCTCTGGTCCTTAGCTCTGGTCCTTTGTCTTGGTCCTTAGCTCTGTTCCCTAGCTCTGGTCCCTAGCTCTGGTCTTTAACTCTGGTCTCTAACTCTGGTCCTTATCTCTGGCCCCTAACTCTTGTCCTTAGCTCTGGTTCCTAGCTCTGGTCCTTTGCCTTGGTCCTTAGCTCTGGTCCCTAGCTCTGGTCCTTAGCTCTGGTCTTTAGCTTTGTACCTTAGTTCTGGTCCCCATGTCTGGTCCCTAGCTCTGGTCTTTAGCTCTGACCTTAGCTAAGGTCCCTAGCTCTGGTCTTTAGCTCCGGTCCATAGCTCTGGTCCCTAGCTCTGGTTCCTAGTTCTTTTCCTTAGCTCTAGTCTTTATGTCTGGTCCCTAGCTCTGGTCTTTAGCTCTAGCCCCTAGCTCTGGTCTTTAGCTCTGGTCCTTAACTGTGGTCCCTAGCACTGGTCCTTAGCTCTGGTCGTAAGCTTTGGTCCATAGCTCTTGTCCATAACTCTGGTCCCTAGATCTGGCCCCTAGCTCTGGTCCTTAGCACTGGTATGTAGCACTGGTCCTTTGCTCTGGCGCCTATCTCCGGTCCTTAGCTCTGGTCCCTAGCTCTTGTCTTTAGCTCTGGTCCTTAGCTAAGGTCCCTAACACTGGTCTTTAGCTCTGGCCCTTATGTCTGGTCCCTAATCTCTAGCCCCTGGCTCTGGTCCTTAAGCTTCAGTCCCTAGCTCTGGTCCATAGCTCTAGCTCCTAGCTATGGTCTTTAGCTCTGGTTCCTAGCTCTGTTTTTTAGCTCTGGTTCCTAGCTATAGTTTTAAGCTCTGGTTCATAGCCCTGGTCCCTACCTCTGGAGCCTGGCTCTGGTCCTTAGCTTTGGCCCCTAGCTTTGATCTTTAACCCTGGTCCTTAGCTCTGGCCCCTAGCTCTGGTCATTAACACTGGTCCTTAGCTTTGGTGCTTCACTCTGGTCCCTAGCTCTGGTCCTTAGCTCTGGTCTTTAGCTCTAATTCCTAGCTCTGGTCTTTAGCTCTGGTCCTTAGCTCTGGTTCCTAGATCTGGTCTTTAGCTCTGGTCCTAAGCTCTGGTCTTAAACACTGATTCTTAGCTCTGGTCCATAACTCATGTCTTTAGCTCTGGTCCCTGGCACTGGCCCCTAGCTCTGGTCCCTAGCTCTGATCTTTAGATCTGTTCCTTAGCTCAGGTCCTTAGCTCTAGTCCTTAGCTCTGGTCTATAACTCTGGTCCCTAGCTCTGGCCCCTAGCTGTTATCCTTATCACTGGTATGTAGCTCTGGTCCTTAGCTCTGGCCCCTAGCTCCGGTCCTTAGCTCTGGTTTTTAGCTCTTGTCTTTAGCTCTGGTCCTCAGCTAAGGTCCCTAACGTTGGTCTTTATCTCTGATCCTTATGTCTGGTCCATAAGCTTTAGCTTTAGCCCTTGCTCTGGTCATTAAGCTCTGGTCCTTAAGTCTGGGCCTTAGCATTGGTCCTTAGCTCTGGTCCCTATCTCTGGATCCTTGCTCTGGTCCATAGTTCTTGTCCTTAGCTCTGGTCCCTATCTCTGGTCCTTAGCTCTGGTCCCTAGCTCTGGTCCCTGGCACTGGTCCTTAGCTGTGGTCCCTAGCTCTCATCCTTAGTTTTGATCCCTGGCACTGACCTTTAGCTTTGGCCCCTAGCTCTGGTCCCTTGCTCCGGTCCTTAGCTCAGATCCCAAGCTCTGGTCTTTAGCTCTGGTCCATAACTCTGGCCCCTAGCTCTGGTCCTTAGCACTGGTCCCTAGCTCTGGTCCTTAGCTCTGATCATTACATCTGGTCCTTAGCCCTGTTCCCTTAGCTCTGGTCTTTAAGCTTCAGTCCGTAGCTCTGGTCCGTAGCTCTTGCTCCTAGCTCTGATCTTTACCTCTGGTCCCTAGCTCTGTTTTTTAGCTCTGGTCCCTACCGTTGGTCCCTGGCTCTGGTCCTTAGATTTGGTCCTTAGCTTTGGTCCCTAGCTTTGCTCTGGTCCTTAGCTCTGTCCCCTAGCTCTGATCTTAAACTCTGGTCCTTAGCTCTGTTTCTTAGCTTTGGTGATTTACTCTGGTCCCTAGCTCTGGTCCTTAGCCCAGGTATTTAGCTCTAATTCATAGCTCGGGTCCTTAGCTCTGGTCCCTTGCTCTGGTCTTTAATCCCTGGTCCCTTGCTGGTCCCTAAAGACCAGAGGTAAAGACCAGAGCTAACGACCAGAGCAAAAGGGCCAGAGCTAGGGGCAACACCACAGTACTCAAAAAGATCAATGCTCAGGCCCTGGTGGTGAGGAAGGCTGGTGTTATACAGGGCAGGGTCAGTTCTGATTGATTTACCCCAACCCACCAATTATGATGCCACTGGAAATACACTGCAAAGTCCATGTGATAGATAAGGAGCAAGCCTGCTAGTTGCTCAGCTGGCCTTTTGAATAAGGCACAGAGCCAGAAACCCAAATGTCCCTGGGTCAGATACAAGCAGAGTCTTACAACTACTTTCTATACAGAACCTTTTAGCAAGTTCTCTGTTAATATTAAAACATCATTACCAATCCCAACATACACATTAGTTTAGAAAATAGACTGTTATGTGACACTATGTCAAAATGTTTGACTGAAAACCCAGAATTTTCCAGATTATCCAGCGCCGATCATGATGTCAAGAAAAACACATTCAGGGCCATTGACGTCTACATGACCTCGACAAGTTTGAGATGGTGTATTTTTGAATTCAGCATTTTGCCAGCTTTGGGGTAAAATAAATATCTAAAAATTCCAGGGTATTCTTTACGAAAAATTTGAGTATCCCCCTAAAAATTTAGACCAGAAAACTTTATTTCAAAAACTGAAAAAAAACAATATACGAAAAAATGCTTGACCAGAAAAAAAATTAAGGTTTAGTCAATGGGACCCTAAATTGGAGGAGAGACCTCCAAAACTACACAAATTTGAATTTTTATAATTAGGCCAAAACTGTGAAGTTTATATTCGTTTTTTATATATACAAAGACATCTATATATATAGATAATAAAATTAATGGTTTGCCCTTACAAAAAAGTCATTATTTTGTTCAATTTAGTGACACAAGAATAAAAAACTGATTTAAAAGGTTTTCTCCATAGAGAGAAACAATTGGAAACTTTGCCTGCTATGAAAAAAATATTCCAGATTTCAATAATCAAATTGTTTGATTTGGAAAACAAAAAAAAAAATAGTTTTTCTCAACCTTAGGGTTGTAGTTTTTGGTGAAACTACCCAGAGCCGAATTCAAAAACACATGTTTAGAAATAATCACCATGTGAAAAAAAGGGGGAAATTCACCAGAATTTTAATTTTCATTAATTTTTCAAAATAATACATGCTAACTTTATTTGACTTTGAGTGAAATAATAATGAAATAATAAGTAAATGATTTGATATATTGCTGTGCATTAAACAATAATACGAATAACTATTAGAAATATGTCGTGATTAGGCATGGACTTTTCCATATTTGCAAATCTTTTACACAAGGCAAAATTTTGCTTTGAAAATTTTCACAGCAAGAAAAAACTCACCCAAGAAAAATGGTTTAATGCCTTTAATGTATTTTGCATTAAAAAAAAAATATAGGAAAAATGCCCTTTGACTTTTAATGTGTTGTGCACAAAAATTTAGCACATTTTTCTGCAGATTAGCTCATCACTATATATATATACAGTATATATATATAATATTAATAATGAACATTTTCTTTAACTCTATCACAATAAACAATTCCCTTTCATTGGGTGTCAGTGGGAGTCAGGGCAACTGAAAAAGGAGAGGAATAATGGGGCAGTTTATTGACTGGGTTGTATAATTAATATTCTATGTTAGTGACAGTAATGTTGTTATAGTATAATTTAAATGAGCATTTTGGTATTGGACTTGTAACGTATTTCTCTTTTAAAAGGGTAAAATAATAACGACTATTATTATGTTTATTTTTATTATTGTTCCTTTATTTAATACAAGAGGCCATGACTTTGGTTTCCAGTTTATTGTTACAGGTCATTGTGTTTCTCATGTCCAGTCATTGGTATAATAGAAAGTCTAGGTGTAATGGTAAGACTGAGTGACATCACAATGCTCTGTGTGATTCCCACACTGGGACTCCCATTAATGACACTTTAGAGACACAATGAAGGCAAAATAACGACGTGTTTATTGGAGATGATGTAATTTCATTGCTTTGTTGCCAATTACATTTAATGTGTTTAATACAAATAAACAGTAACACAAACTAATAAACACTGTAGAGATTTCAGTAACATTTCCAAAGGGATTTTCAAATGTTCACGGCAAAACTGAGAATCTTTAACCTTTGCTCCTCATGCAGTAAATGTAATATTGTGTATTAATACAAGTACATTGAGAAGAATTACACTATAACATATACATATCACAAACAGAAGAACAAATGGTAGAATTATATAATGTCATTACAGTCATTACATTTATTATTATTAAAAATCAAAGTATAATTTGTAAAAAAATTAAATACATTTTACAAAATCTATAGTAACGTGGAAGCAGTGGAAGCTGCATATTTTCCAGCTGATCCATAGGAGGGCAAAGTATAGATATACAGCAAAACAATATTAATGGACCAGAACCTCCTATTGTGAAAAAATATACAAATTTCTTCCTTCACATTTTAGTATATGTCCAACATGGCAGTAACCATTAGGCCCTTTCTAAAGAATAAAAATGTGTGATGTGTGGGTTGAGCAGAATCCCTCAGTGACCCGTGAGATTACCACTGGTTGGGCAGATTTGGGTTAAAATTTATGTGACTGCAGTGTAATTTGATTTTTTTAAAACTCTAATAAATTGGTTTGTATTCACAATTGAAATTCGATCGAATAGTCCCAACCCGAAAACTCGAATTGAATTTGAATAAAATTTGAATCAAGATTTGCTCTGAAAAAAAACGACTTTACCACATCAATTTTTTTTGAAATTTTTAAGTAATTTTTAAAGCTAAACTTGAAAAAAATTGGCTCATTGCTACTACTAAACAATTAACTTCTTCAATTAGTTCTACAGGAACATGAACTCAGCAGGTTTTAGGTTGAGTGTTAGAAATGTTTCAAGGGCTGAGATATGATAAATCTCCCATACAGGCCCAGATTTGTGGCATGGACACATAGGCCAGGGCCTAGGGTGGTAAAATTTGAGGGGCAGCATGCCGACCAACGCCATATCTAGCGGAGCACTGGGGAGCAGCATACACAGGGTGCATGTGCGCATGTTCACAGGTGGGAGCTAGGACCTTCTTCTTCATTCTTCATTCTAACCTTACTAAACCTGGCCCCTAACAAGGGGTACTTTATTATAATGCACAAGTTTTATAAGCACCGTTTACAAAGATAGCATTTTCATGGATCTTGTATATTACATATAGTGAATAAAGTATCCCTCTTATAAATAATAAAGGACCAGAGCTGAGGGCCAGAGTTAAGGACCAGAGCAAGGAACCAGAGCTAGGGACCAGAGCTAAGGACCAGAGCTAGGGACCAGAACTAAGGACTGAAGTTAGGGACCAGAGGTAAGGGCAAGAGCTAAGGTCCAGAGCTAGGGACCAGAGCTAAAGACCAGAGCTAAGGACCAGAGCTATGGACCGGAGGTAAGGACCAGAGCTAAAGACCAGAGCTAGGGACCAGAGCTAAGGACCAGAGCTAAGGACCAGATATAGGGACCAAAGCTAAGGACCAGAGCTTAAAGACCAGCGCCTAAAGACCAGAGCTAAAGATCAGAGCTAACGACCAGAGATAAGGACCAGATTTAAAGACCAGAGCTAAATACCAGAGCTAGGGACCAAACCTAAGTACCAGAGCTTAAAGAGCAGAGCTAAGGACCAGAGTTAAGGACCTGAGCTAGTGACCAGAAATAAGGACCAGAGTTAGGGACCAGAGATAGGAACCAGAGCTAAGGACAAGAGATAGGGACCAGAGCTAAGGACCAGAGATAAAGACCAGAGCTAAGGACCAGAGCTAGGGACCAGAGCTAAAGAGCAGAGCAAGGGACCAGAGCTAAGGGACAGAGCTAGGAACCAGAGCTAGGGAAAAGAGCTCAGGACCAGAGGTAAAGACCAGAGCTAGGGACCAGAGCTAAGGACCAGAGCTAGGGACCAGAGCTAAAGACCAGAGCAAGGGACCAGAGCTAAGGGACAGAGCTAGGAACCAGAGCTAGGGAAAAGAGCTCAGGACCAGAGGTAAAGACCAGAGCTAAGGACCAGATGTAAGGGCAAGAGCTAAGGACCAGAGCTAAAGACTAGAGCTTAAAGACCAGAGCTAAATACCAGAGATAGGGACCAGAGCTAAAGACCAGAGTTAGGGACCAAACTAAAGTACCAGAGCTTAAAGACCAGAGCTAACGACCAGAACTAGGGACATGAGCTAATGACCAGAGCTAAAGACCAGAGCTAGGGACCTGAGCTAATAACCAGAGCTGAAGACCAGAGCTACGGACCAGAGGTAAGGGCAAGAGCTAAAGACCAGAGCTAAGGACCAGAAAGAAGGACCAGAGCTAGGGACCAGAGCTAAGGACCAGAGTTAGGGACCAGAGCTAGGAACCAGAGCAAAGGACCAGAGCTAGGGACCAGAGCTAAGGAACAGAGCTAGGGACCAGAGCTAAAGGCTAGAGCAAGGGACCAGAGCTAAGGGCCAGAGCTAAAGACCAGAGCTATGGAAAAGAGCTAAAGACCAGAGTTAAAGACCAGAGCTAGGGACCAGAGCTAAGGACCAAAGCTAAAGACCAGAGCCAGGGACCAGACCTAAGGACCAGAGCTAGGGACAAAAGCTAAAGACCAGAGGTTAAAGACCAGAGCCTAAAGACCAGAGCTAAAGATGAGAGCTAAGGACCAGAATTAAAGACCAGATCTAAGTACCAGAGCTAGGGACCACAGCTAAGGACCAGAGCTAAAGATCAGAGTTAAGGACCAAACCGAAGTACCAGAGCTTAAAAAGCAGAGCTAATGACCAGACTAGGGACCAGAGCTAAACACCAGCGCTAAAGACCAGAGTGAAGGACCAGAGCTAGGCACCAGAGCTAAGCACCAGAGTTAGGGACCAGAGCTAGGGACCAGAACTAGGGACCAGAGCTAAGGGCAAGGGCTAGAGACCAGAGCTAAGGACCAGAGCAAAGGGCCAGAGCTTAAGGACCAGAGCTAAAGACCAGAGCTAAGGACCAGAGCAAGGGGCCAGAGCTAAAGACCAGAGCTAGGGAAAAGAGCTAAGCACCAGAATTAAAGACCAGAGCAAGGGGCCAGAGCTATGGACCAGAGATAGGGATCGGAACTAAGGACCAGAGCATTGGACCAAAGCTAAAGACCAGAGCTAACGACCAGAGCTTAAGACCAGAGCTAGGGACCTGAGTTAATGACCAGAGCTAAAGACCAGAGCTGGGGACCTGAGCTAATGACCAGAGCTGAAGACCAGAGGTAAGGGCAAGAGCTAAAGACCAGAGCTTTGGACCAAAGCTAAAGACCAGAGCTTAAGACCAGAGCTAGGGACCTAAGCTAATGAGCAGAGCTAATGACCAGAGCTAGGAACCTGAGCTAATGACCAGAGCTGAAGACCAGAGCTAGGAACCAGAGGTAAGGGCAAGAGCTAAAGACCAGAGCTAAGGACCAGAAAGAAGGACCAGAGCTAGGACCAGAGCTAAGGACCAGAGTTAGGGACCAGAGCTAGGAACCAGAGCTAGGGACCAGAGCTAAGGAACAGAGCTAGGGACCAGAGCTAAAGACTAGAGAAAGGGACCAGAGCTAAGGGCCAGAGCTAGGAACCAGAGCTAAAGACCAGCGCTAGGGAAAAGAGCTAAGGACCAGAGTTAAAGACCAAAGCTAGGGACCAGACCTAAGGACCAGAGCTAGGGATCAATGCTAAAGACCAGAGCTAGGGACCAGAGCTAAGGACCAGA
Organism: Xenopus petersii; assembly: GCA_038501925.1. NCBI lineage: Eukaryota > Metazoa > Chordata > Amphibia > Anura > Pipidae > Xenopus > Xenopus petersii. Next base: position 157,240,825 of record CM076676.1, on the reverse strand, counting down.
GATAGGGACCAGAACTAAGGACCAGAGCATTAAACCAATGCTAAAGACCAGAGCTAACGATCAGAGCTGAAAGACCAGAGCCTAAAGACCAGAGCTAAAGATGAGAGCTAAGGACCAGAATTAAAGACCAGATCTAAGTACCACAGCTAGGGACCATAGCTAAGGACCATAGCTAAAGACCAGAGTTAGGGACCAAACTGAAGAATCAGAGCTTAAAGACCAGAGCCTAAAGACCAGAGCTTAAAGACCAGAGCCTAAAGACCAGAGCTAAAGATGAGAGCTAAGGACCAGAATTAAAGACCAGATCTAAGTACCACAGCTAGGGACCAGAGCTAAAGACCAGAGTTAGGGACCAAACTGAAGTACCAGAGCTTAAAGACCAGAGCTTAAAGAGCAGAGCTAATGACCAGAGCTAAGGACCAGAGCTAGGGACCAGAGCTAAAGACCAGAGCTAAAGACCAGAGTGAAGGACCAGAGCTATGGACCAGAGCTAAGGAACAGAGCTAGGGAACAGAGCTAAGGACCAGAGCTAAAGACCAGAGCTAGGGACCAAAGCTAAAGACCAGAGCTAAGAGCAAGAGCTAAGGACCAGAGCTAAATGCCAGAGCTAAGGACCAGAGCTAAGGACCAGAGCTAGGGACCAGAGCTAAGGACCAGAGTTAGGAACCAGAGCTAGGGACCAGAGCTAAGGACAAGAGCTAGGGACCAGAGCTTAGGACCAGAGCTTAAGAACCAGAGCTAAAGACCAGAGCTAGGGAAAAGAGCTAAGGACCAGAGTTAAAGACCAGAGCTAAGGGCCAGAGCTAGAACCAGAGCTAAAGACCAGAGCTAGGGAAAAGAGCTAAGGACCAGAGTTAAAGACCAGAGCTAGAGACCAGAGCTAAAGACCAGAGCTAGGGACCAGAGCTAAGAACCAGAGATAGGGACCAGAACTAAGGACCAGAGCATTAAACCAATGCTAAAGACCAGAGCTAACAATCAGAGCTTAAGACCAGAGCTAGGCACCTGAGCTAATGATCAGAGTTAGAAACCAGAGCTAGGAACCAGAGCTAGGGACCAGAGATAAGGACAAGAGCTAGGGACCAGAGCTAAGGACCAGAGCTAGGGACCAGAGCTAAAGACCAGAGCAAGGGACCAGAACTAAGGGACAGAGCTAGGAACCAGAGCTAGGGAAAAGAGCTCAGGACCAGAGGTAAAGACCAGAACTAAGGACTAGAGCTAAGGACCAGATGTATGGGCAAGAGCTAAGGACCAGAGCTAAAGACTAGAGCTTAAAGACCAGAGCTAAATACCAGAGATAGGGACCAGAGCTAAAGACCAGAGTTAGGGACCAAACTGAAGTACCAGAGCTTAAAGACCAGAGCTAACGACCAGAGCTAGGGACATGAGCTAATGACCAGAGCTAAAGACCAGAGCTAGGGACCTGAGCTAATGACCAGAGCTGAAGACCAGAGCTAGGGACCAGAGGTAAGGGCAAGAGCTAAAGACTAGAGTTAAGGACCAGAAAGAAGGACCAGAGCTAGGGACCAGAGCTAAGGACCAGAGTTAGGGACCAGAGCTAGGAACCAGAGCTAAGGACCAGAGCTAGGGACCAGAGCTAAGGAACAGAGTGAGGGACCAGAGCTAAAGACTAGAGCAAGGGACCAGAGCTAAAGACTAGAGCAAGGGACCAGAGCTAAGGGCCAGAGCTAAAAACCAGAGCTATGGTAAAGAGCTAAAGACCAGAGTTAAAGACCAGAGCTAGGGACCAGAGCTAAGGACCAAAGCTAAAGACCAGAGCCAGGGACCAGATCTAAGGACCAGAGCTAGGGACCAAAGCTAAAGACCAGAGCTTAAAGACCAGAGCCTAAAGACCAGAGCTAAAGATGAGAGCTAAGGACCAGAATTAAAGACCAGATCTAAGTACCAGAGCTAGGGACCACAGCTAAGGACCAGAGCAAAAGATCAAAGTTAGGGACCAAACCGAAGTACCAGAGCTTAAAAAGCAGAGCTAATGACCAGACTAGGGACCAGAGCTAAATACCAGAGCTAAAGACCAGAGTGAAGGACCAGAGCTAGGCACCAGAGCTAAGCACCAGAGTTAGGGACCAGAGCTAATGACCAGAACTAGGGACCAGAGCTAAGGGCAAGGGCTAGAGACCAGAGCTAAGGACCAGAGCAAAGGGCCAGAGCTTAAGGACCAGAGCTAATGACCAGAGATAAGGACCAGAGCAAGGGGCCAGAGCTAAAGACCAGAGCTAGGGAAAAGTGCTTAGGACCAGATTTAAAGACCAGAGTAAGGGGCCAGAGCTAAGGACCAGAGATAGGGACTGGAACTAAGGACCAGAGCATTGGACCAAAGCTAAAGACCAGAGCTAACAACCAGAGCTTAAGACCAGAGCTAGGGACCTGAGCTAATGACCAGAGCTAAAGACCAGAGCTGGGGACCTGAGCTAATGACCAGAGCTGAAGACCAGAGGTAAGGGCAAGAGCTAAAGACCAGAGCTTTGGACCAAAGCTAAAGACCAGAGCTTAAGACCAGAGCTAGGGACCTAAGCTAATGTCCAGAGCTAATGACCAGAGCTAGGGACCTGAGCTAATGACCAGAGCTGAAGACCAGAGCTAGGGACCAGAGGTAAGGGCAAGAGCTAAAGACCAGAGCTAAGGACCAGAAAGAAGGACCAGAGCTAGGGACCAGAGCTAAGGACCAGAGTTAGGGACCAGAGCTAGGAACCAGAGCTAGGGACCAGAGCTAAGGAACAGAGCTAGGGACCAAAGCTAAAGACTAGAGAAAGGGACCAGAGCTAAGGGCCAGAGCTAGGAACCAGAGTTAAAGACCAGCGCTAGGGAAAAGAGCTAAGGACCAGACTTAAAGACCAGAGCTAGGGACCAGAGCTAAAGAACAGAGCCAGGGACCAGACCTAAGGACCAGAGCTAGGGACCAACGCTAAAGACCAGAGCTAGGGACCAGAGCTAAGTACCAGAGATAGGGACCAGAACTAAGGACCAGAGCATTAAACCAATGCTAAAGACCAGAGCTAACGATCAGAGCTTAAAGACCAGAGCCTAAAGACCAGAGCTAAAGATGAGAGCTAAGGACCAGAATTAAAGACCAGATCTAAGTACCACAGCTAGGGACCATAGCTAAGGACCAGAGCTAAAGACCAGAGTTAGGGACCAAACTGAAGTACCAGAGCTTAAAGACCAGAGCTTAAAGAACAGAGCTAATGACCAGAGCTAAGGACCAGAGCTAGGGAGCAGAGCTAAAGACCAGAGCTAAAGACCAGAGTGAAGGACCAGAGCTATGGACCAGAGCAAAGGAACAGAGCTAGGGAAAAGAGCTAAGGACCAGAGCTAAAGACCAGAGCTAGGGACCAGAGCTAAAGACCAGAGCTAAGAGCAAGAGCTAAGGACGAGAGCTAGGGACCAGAGCTAAATGCCAGAGCTAAGGACCAGAGCTTAGGACCAGAGCTAGGGACCAGAGCTAAGGACCAGAGTTAGGAACCAGAGCTAGGAACCAGAGCTAGGGACCAGAGCTAAGGACCAGAGTTTAAGAACCAGAGCTAAAGACCAGAGCTAGGGAAAAGAGCTAAGGACCAGAGTTAAAGACCAGAGCTAAGGGCCAGAGCTAGAACCAGAGCTAAAGACCAGAGCTAGGGAAAAGAGCTAAGGACCAGAATTAAAGACCAGAGCTAGAGACCAGAGCTAAAGATCAGAGCTAGGGACCAGAGCTAAGGACCAGAGATAGGGACCAGAACTAAGGACCAGAGCATTAAACCAATGCTAAAGACCAGAGCTAACGATCAGAGCTTAAGACCAGAGCTAGGGACCTGACCTAATGACCAGAGCTAAAGACCAGAGCTGGGGACCTGAGCTAATGAACAGAGCTGAAGACCAGAGCTAGGGACCAGAGTTAAGGGCAAGAGCTTTGGACCAAAGCTAAAGACCAGAGCTTAAGACCAGAGCTAGGGACCTAAGCTAATGACCAGAGCTAGGGACCTGAGCTAATGACCAGAGCTGGAGACCAGAGCTAGGGACCAGAGGTAAGGGCAAGAGCTAAAGACCAGAGCTAAGGACCAGAAAGAAGGACCAGAGCTAGGGACCAGATCTAAGGACCACAGCTAAGGACCAGAGCAAAAGATCAAAGTTAGGGACCAAACCGAAGTACCAGAGCTTAAAAAGCAGAGCTAATGACCAGACTAGGGACCAGAGCTAAATACCAGAGCTAAAGACCAGAGTGAAGGACCAGAGCTAGGCACCAGAGCTAAGCACCAGAGTTAGGGACCAGAGCTAGGGACCAGAACTAGGGACCAGAGCTAAGGGCAAGGGCTAGAGACCAGAGCTAAGGACCAGAGCAAAGGGCCAGAGCTTAAGGACCAGAGCTAAAGACCAGAGCTAAGGACCAGAGCAAGGGGCCAGAGCTAAAGACCAGAGCTAGGGAAAAGTGCTAAGGACCAGAATTAAAGACCAGAGTAAAGGGCCAGAGCTAAGGACCAGAGATAGGGACCGGAACTAAGGACCAGAGCATTGGACCAAAGCTAAAGACCAGAGCTAACAACCAGAGCTTAAGACCAGAGCTAGGGACCTGAGCTAATGACCAGAGCTAAAGACCAGAGCTGGGGACCTGAGCTAATGACCAGAGCTGAAGACCAGAGGTAAGGGCAAGAGCTAAAGACCAGAGCTTTGGACCAAAGCTAAAGACCAGAGCTTAAGACCAGAGCTAGGGACCTAAGCTAATGTCCAGAGCTAATGACCAGAGCTAGGGACCTGAGCTAATGACCAGAGCTGAAGACCAGAGCTAGGGACCAGAGGTAAGGGCAAGAGCTAAAGACCAGAGCTAAGGACCAGAAAGAAGGACCAGAGCTAGGGACCAGAGCTAAGGACCAGAGTTAGGGACCAGAGCTAGGAACCAGAGCTAGGGACCAGAGCTAAGGAACAGAGCTAGGGACCAAAGCTAAAGACTAGAGAAAGGGACCAGAGCTAAGGGCCAGAGCTAGGAACCAGAGCTAAAGACCAGCGCTAGGGAAAAGAGCTAAGGACCAGACTTAAAGACCAGAGCTAGGGACCAGAGCTAAAGAACAGAGCCAGGGACCAGACCTAAGGACCAGAGCTAGGGACCAACGCTAAAGACCAGAGCTAGGGACCAGAGCTAAGTACCAGAGATAGGGACCAGAACTAAGGACCAGAGCATTAAACCAATGCTAAAGACCAGAGCTAACGATCAGAGCTTAAAGACCAGAGCCTTAAGACCAGAGCTAAAGATGAGAGCTAAGGACCAGAATTAAAGACCAGATCTAAGTACCACAGCTAGGGACCATAGCTAAGGACCAGAGCTAAAGACCAGAGTTAGGGACCAAACTGAAGTACCAGAGTTTAAAGACCAGAGCAAAAGAACAGAGCTAATGACCAGAGCTAAGGACCAGAGCTAGGGAGCAGAGCTAAAGACCAGAGCTAAAGACCAGAGTGAAGGACCAGAGCTATGGACCAGAGCAAAGGAACAGAGCTAGGGAATAGAGCTAAGGACCAGAGCTAAAGACCAGAGCTAGGGACCAGAGCTAAAGACCAGAGCTAAGAGCAAGAGCTAAGGACGAGAGCTAGGGACCAGAGCTAAATGCCAGAGCTAAGGACCAGAGCTTAGGACCAGAGCTAGGGACCAGAGCTAAGGACCAGAGTTAGGAACCAGAGCTAGGAACCAGAGCTAGGGACCAGAGCTAAGGACCAGAGTTTAAGAACCAGAGCTAAAGACCAGAGCTAGGGAAAAGAGCTAAGGACCAGAGTTAAAGACCAGAGCTAAGGGCCAGAGCTAGAACCAGAGCTAAAGACCAGAGCTAGGGAAAAGAGCTAAGGACCAGAGTTAAAGACCAGAGCTAGAGACCAGAGCTAAAGATCAGAGCTAGGGACCAGAGCTAAGGACCAGAGATAGGGACCAGAACTAAGGACCAGAGCATTAAACCAATGCTAAAGACCAGAGCTAACGATCAGAGCTTAAGACCAGAGCTAGGGACCTGACCTAATGACCAGAGCTAAAGACCAGAGCTGGGGACCTGAGCTAATGAACAGAGCTGAAGACCAGAGCTAGGGACCAGAGTTAAGGGCAAGAGCTTTGGACCAAAGCTAAAGACCAGAGCTTAAGACCAGAGCTAGGGACCTAAGCTAATGACCAGAGCTAGGGACCTGAGCTAATGACCAGAGCTGGAGACCAGAGCTAGGGACCAGTGGTAAGGGCAAGAGCTAAAGACCAGAGCTAAGGACCAGAAAGAAGGACCAGAGCTAGGGACCAGATCTAAGGACCAGAGTTAGGGACCAGAGATAGGAACCAGAGCTAGGGACCAGAGCTAAGGAACAGAGCTAGGGACCAGAGCTAAAGACTAGAGCAAGGGACCAGAGCTAAGGGCCAGAGCTAGGAACCAGAGCTAAAGACCAGAGCTAGGGAAAAGAGCTAAGGACCAGAGTTAAAGACCAGAGCTAGGGACCAGAGCTAAGGACCAGAGCTATGGACCAAAGCTAAAGACCAGAGCTTAAAGACCAGAGCCTAAATACCAGAGCCTAAAGACCAGAGCTAAAGATGAGAGCTAAGGACCAGAATTAAAGACCAGATCTAAGTAGCACAGCTAGGGACCACATCTAAGGACCAGAGCTAAAGACCAGAGTTAGGGACCAAACTGAAGTACCAGAGCTTAAAGAGCAGAGCTTAAAGAGCAGAGCTAATGGCCAGAGCTAAGGACCAGAGCTAGGGACCAGAGCTAAAGACCAGAGCTAAAGACCAGCGTGAAGGACCAGAGCTATGGACCAGAACTAAGGAACAAAGCTAGGGAACAGAGCTAAGGACCAGAGCACCCAGGAACTTAGGAAATTACCTTTACATTGGGTAAAGTGAAAAGGTACATGGTGCCTTTAAATATTTGAATTTACTCCGACCATAGTGATGTCAGAAGTTGAGCTTGAGTCAAACCTTGAAGCAGCAGGGAAGGGGATACAGTGGGAGTCCCCGCTGCGGGTGAAAACTGGTAATTTTTGGAAATTAGTGTAAATATAAGACATCAAAAAAAGTATGCACAAGGTAGATTCTGGGGTCTTTACATGCCATGTTCTTCGATTATCCTATGTACATTGGGCATCAAACTGTTTAGAGGACCCCAGGCTTTCATATTTGGGGTTATTTATCTTGATACCTAATAGTATGTATGATATAAGGTGCTGCATGTTGGAAGTTTTGAGGTGATTTTTGGAAACGTCCCAAAAAATTGCCAAATTTAGGAAAGATTTGCGGCTTGGTACTTTGCGGTAGAAAGACATGCATACCCAATTTAGATTCGGGGGAATGTGTACTTTCTGAAAATATATGGTTTTCTTGGGTGAACCTACTGTTAGTGGAATGTTTGGCCTTGAAATCAGAAGTATGCCGTTTTGTGGAGCGGTGCTTTGGAAATTTGCTAGTGTACTGCTTGTAGATTTTGATCTATACAAGTGAGAAATCTCCATAAAACTATATATATTTGGTATTTCCACGTTCAGGAGACATAGACCTTTCCAAATCTGCTATGTTCTTGTACATAAAATAAATGATGTTTCTGATATTTAATTGTACTTTGTGAAACATGATTTTTTTCATTTTATTAGGCACTATATATAAGCCTATATTTTTTTAGAGAAGTGGAATTACACAAAAATTCTAGCATATTTTGAAAGCTCAGGTTGTCCTGAAAAAAAACATATAGGGGCAGATTTACATATGGTCGAATATGGAGGGTTAATTAACCCTCCATATTCGACTGCCTAATGTAAATCCTTCGACTTCGAATATCCGCATTTCCTACGATCGTAGGAAACATTGTTTGATCGAACGATTAAATCCTTTGAATCGAACGTTTCGAAGGATTTTAATCCATCGATCAAAGGATTTTCCTTCGATCAGAAAATTGTTAGGAAGCCTATGGGGACCTTCCCCATAGGGTAACATTTCCCTCGGTAGGTTTTACTTGCCGAAGTAGGGGGTCGAAGTTTTTTAAAAGAGACAGTACTTTGACTATAGAATTGTCGAATAGTCAAACGATTTTTAGTTCGAAACGTTCCATTCGAAGTCGAAGTCGTAGTCGAAGGTCGAAGTAGCCATTTCGATGTTGAAGTAGCCAAAAAAAACATTTGAAATTCAACGTTTTTTTTATTCTATTCCTTCACTCGAACTAAGTGAATGTGCCCCATATTGTTTTCCTGGTTAAACTAAAAGACCCCTCCCCCTAGGAAAGGCTCTTAAAGTGAAGGAGTATAAAATGTTCAAAAATGGTCTTGCAATAAAAGTACCAAATCAGCCAAATTGTCTGGCAGCGAAAAGGTTAAGAAGCTTAAAAAACTCCCATAGCTACTGTTGCAATTGGTATATGAGTTGCTTCATTTCCCAGCAATCCCTTCAGCCCATACTGTTAAAAAATCCAAAAAACAAATGTATTACGTTTTAAAAAAAAAGTCAGCAGCTTGACATACAGAGCTTTGATACTGCTATAAATGTATTTTAAATTTAACAAACTAATTTTTAAAATCAGAACTTAGAAAAAAAATAAAAACCAATGGAAAGTGAGAAAATGTAAAGTAGAAAATGAGTGTAAAACATTAGTAAGGTCCAAAAATAAAACCTGTACTTGATTAAGTATCTCACATCAGTATGGGATGTTTAGTTGACTCTGATGATTCTACTATTACATGTATAATAAAGTTATAAGAGTTTCTTTTTGTTGACTGGTTTTACTCTATGGACCTTATTATTCCAGCCTCAATAGGCCTCAGCAGATTTCTCCATAGACTTAGTGACTGTGTAAGTTGGTGCATCTAGTAAATAAAAGGAGACAAGTTTAACACCTCCCAGTCAGTAGCCGGTGCCATTCTGATAGGAGCAAATCACGTTAGTACATTATTGCCAGATCCTCTGTTTCTGGGAGATGTTTCATAGGAAGAAATGTCTAGGGCTGGACTTGCAGGAATGTCTGTTACAATGTAGAGCAGATTGATCTGATGCTTCTTCTTTCTTATAATTCCAACATATTGTTGATTCTAATCTGCACTTTCCTTCACTATTTATTACATCCTTAGCAGGGACAAGTAAGTGTTATTTAAATGCACTAAACTACAGTAGGTATTTAATAAATCACTTTAAACAACTGTTTATCTATTTATCTGTTTATCGGGGCTGCAACCAACACCCCCATGCTGTGAGTCAGATTTCGATGCTCTTATTTACTCTATCCAGCAATTGAAACATTTTGTAAAAAAAATAAAGCTGCAAATGTGAACATCAATTTATTCTAATTCTATACCGACTTAAATCCTGTTCTGTACATGAAACAGCTCTTAACATGTTCTGTATTTCTGCTGCATATTGTTCCCTCTTCCCCAGCCAGTCTGTTAATTCCAACTCATTTCTTTCCTCTCACCGGCTATTCACTGCTCCTACTTCCCACTGTTCTCAGGTTCCTCACACTTCTATTAACTCTGGGTTTAATGGGAGGTTTCTTACAAGGGAGGCTTCATGGGCTAATGTTTTGGTTGAGCTCAGTCTGATCTTCTAACCTGAGTCTACACTAGATTTGCTCTGATATTTACACTGAAAGCTCTAATACACCCAGTTCTGCTGCCATTGCCATCTGAGCAGGGGACATTTCACTGGTCTCTCCAACATGTACCTGAACTGATCTCCCCTCCTATCTGTCTCTATCTTCTGTACTTGTATAACTATGCCAAAAAGACAATCTGCAGGGACATTGCCATTTTACTAACAGGTGTAGAGGACAATTTGCTAGCGAAAGAGTTCAGTGCTAATGAAGTTTTTGCTCAGAAGAGCAATCGTTAGTCCACAAATTCATTAAAGTGCCCTATTTTTCAGTATGTTACCCCTTTTGCCAGAGTCTGCTTTGGCAGGTTATATACCTGGTGAACTGATGAGATGAAGCTGGCTTTTTTTTTTCATTTTTTAAAGTGGGATTATGTTTAAAAGTTAAATATATTTAAATCTATTTTGTTTGTTAATTTTTTATGAAGGTTATGCCGCATTTGTTTTAGGGTGGGCTCATGTCTAGGACATTAGAGGATCTCTTTTGTCTTTATTTTGATACCTTGGACATGTGTAATAATAAGTAGCCACTTCAAGCATTTGCACCATCTCTAATATAGACATATATATAAAGCATGTCCTTTATGTACCCGTCCTATTCAAATGAACCTAAGCATCTGATAATGAAGTTTTGCTAGTGAAAAAGTAACGCAAGTGAAAGTTTAAGCGTATGTGCTGCAAAATAACATCCGACGAGGTTACGCAAAGTGTGGCAGAGCCTTCCGAGATGGAAATTCATCTTTTAGTGAATTTTTCCCCCATATTTTTTTTTATCTCAAGCTTTCCATGCAGGACAGTGTACATCGGTACTTGGGCAACTCTATAATATGAGTTTTTTTTAAGCTGCGCTTGCACTTAAATGCAAATGAGAAGCAATTGCACCCAATATTTTCATTTCTGGTGCTTGACATGCGAGTAACGTGTGCTTATTCTATTCTTTAGATACAAGTGTTGCTGGAACCCTTGTCCTACCTCATCCAGACATGGTGGTAGAAACAACAGTGTGTGATTCATAATGGGAACGATTGAGTGGTGCTGGATGCAATTATACAGAGAAAAGAGCGTTTTGAGAGAGATTTGAGGAAAAGCAATTGCTCTTGTGGTCATAAGGGCCCATTTATTAAACCTCAAGTTTATCTGCTACTTGAATATTTCATTGAAAAGAAAAACCTTGCATTTTTAGAGATTTATTATACCCCAATAGCTGCGAAAAATCCGAATCTGAAAATACTCCATCTCAAACCTGTCGAGGTCATGTAGAAGTCAGTGACAAATGTCCCTGAAGATGTTTCTTGACATAGTGATCTGTGGTGGATAATCTGATACTACTACTACTAAAAAGTTGAGTTTTCACAGACAAAATTCGATAAAATTGAGTTTTCAAAGCATCAACGATATGATACAAATTGATGCAGGATTTTGCCATTCTTATTTTTTTAAGAACAATTATTGATAAATGAGTTCAAATCTGTCAAGGTAAAAAGGCAACTGGACTTTTGGGGTGTTATTGATCAAAGTCCGATAAAAAAAATTCTGCTACAAACTGCGATCAAATCCGCTTAGGTTTTTTAAGATTATTATATATCTTGCTGAAAATTTGCTTTGCAGCAACAAAAAAAATCAGATTTTCATGATTTTTTCAGAATTTACACCCGATTTCTTATGCCTTTTTACCCAAAAACTCTTAAAACTTCGGGGGAATTGCACTAAACCCAGCACACATCAAAAAATCATTCGGACTTCTCCCATTGACTTATATGCAGCCTCTACAGGTCTGAGATGCCGGATTTTATGATTCAGACTTATCCATCCTCAGGGTTTAATAAATTTCAAACAATTCATGATTTTTTAGTAAATACCCCTCTTAGAGTTTTCTTTAAAAAGTTTTACCACTCATCCTTTTCTGTTGTTTCCGCCACATATGGGGTGATTATTTTGCTTCAACTGCTATGCTTCTTCTCTCTATTTCTAGGTTTGGTCATTTTGCTTTCAAGAAAATGCTAAAAGGGAAATGTAATAAAAGTCGGTAACATAAAAAACTATTCACAATGAGAAAAGTTATGCCTTTTTGAAAACCTGGACACTGTTTAACAACATTTTACAAATGAGCAGTGAATGTAAAAAAAAAAAAGTTGTCATGTTTGTTGCAAAGATTATGACACATTCAAGCACTTCTCAAAAGTGAGCAATTCAAATTTACAATCCAATAACTGTGATAAAAATATAACATTGCAAAATGTAAACTTTTATTCACATTGGTGCAAATTGTTTTTCTCTTTGCAACTTTTATTACATTCCCCCATAAAAGTCCAGTTGCCTTTTGACTTTTGACATTTTGTAACCCAAATTAATTAATATGAATTGTTAATCTCTCCAGTGTTAATTTGTTATGATTTCTTAAAGAATAAATTAGTTGCTGAGTGGAGATAACAATATTTAAGAATAAAGACCATTTATTTGCCAGGTCTTGTAAAAGATGTGAGCCATGTGTTTCTGGTTGAAATAACAAATTAATAGCTATTTTATTCTGTGACGGATTTTCAAGTATTTTTTTAAGCGATTCAGATAAAGGATGTTTATTAATAGCAAGAGCTGCCTTATCTTGAGATACATCAAGGCGTGTATGTTATTGTATCACATTCATTCAACTTAAACATGGATCTAATGGATTTCCAAGTTAAAGCTTCACCGGAATTAAGTTCAGTTTAATTAAGATTTGCTGATTTTGTGAAATACAGTTTTTTCTGCAAGAAGGAATCAAAAAGTTCTTTTCACTTCACTTCTAAACTGATAAAAGGTGATAAAAAGTTGAGATTTCATAAGTACACCTATTAAACTTGAAATAAAGTATGTCTTTTAACATCACCATGCTGGTTTTTCTATTTTTATGTAAATAAGATACTATGCGGGTTATTTACTAAACTCCAAATACCAAAAATCCCAAAATTTTCTAATTATTTTAAATCGGAATTTTAAACAAACGCACATTATTCAGAATTCATTGTACCCAAGGATTGAAAAAGTCAGAATCCATCTCAGACCTGCGGAGATTGCATATAAGTCAATGAGAGAAGTCCCAAAGACTTTTTGATCTGTGCTGGGTTTCGTGCAATAATCCAAAGTTTTCGGGGAAAAAATTCTTAGATTTTTTTCAAATTTTTCCCCCGACAATGAACATTTTCATGGAAGTGTATTAATAAATTAGCAGAAAAAACCTGTGTGGCTTTAGTCAGAGTTTTTTCAGAAAATATTGAGATAAATTCAGACTTTGATAAATAACCCCCTATATTGGATGTTTATTCTAATCTGGAAATGGTTAAGGTTTCTCTTCCCTATTCTCCATTCAATGAAATATCAACAAAGACCATATGGATCTTTCTAAAATGAGGAACATTCAGTCCACCTAACTGCTTAGATTTTCTTAATTTTGATTATGTTTTTGTTTTTTTGTTGCACCATAAAAAACTTCATACAATTTTGCCCAGTTTTCTTAAAATCTGAATGTCTGCGTAAGATGGGAAGATTTAAAAGGAGGTATGACATTTTTGGGAATATTAACATTTTAAAGAAATCCACCCTTCCTAAAAGGTTAAGAGGGTGAGGAGAAATATTCAAAGTGTATAATCTAGATAAAATAGAAGGAAATATCTATATCTAATGGAAACCCAAAGAAGGTTTGAAATTTAGTATGTTAAAATACTGTTGGGGACAGACCTAGAAATATCTAATATTTCTGTTTTACTAAGTGTTATGAAATAATCATATGGGGCAAATTCATGAAGGGTGGAATATCGATCGAACGAACGATTAAATCCTCCGAATCAAATGATTCAAAGGATTTTAATCCAACGATCGAAGGATTATCCTTCGACCAAAAAAACTTAGCCAAGCCTATGGGGACCTTCCCCATACCATAGGAGTGTTAAAAATTAAGGGACATAAAGGAAAAATAGGATCCATTAAACCCTTTTTCCTTTCCTAGGCAATGCAAATGAACAATCACACAATTGTTACTGAGATTTTCCTTTTGGGATTTCAGCATCTCAACAATTTCAAGATTCTAATTTTTTCTTTGATTCTTTGGATTCACATATTGACCATCTATGGAAATGTCCTTGTCATAGTATTGGTAACAATTAGCCAAGATCTTCATTCTCCCATGTTCTTCTTTCTCCAACAACTCTCCTTATCTGATCTCCTGCAGTCCATGCTTATTGTTCCCATTCTGCTCAAAACTGTGATACATGAAGGATCTAAAATATCCCTTATTGGCTGTATTGCACAACTTTATATATTTGGTGTCACTGAAGCTTTACAGTGTCTCCTTCTAACTGTGATGTCCTATGACAGATATCTGGCCATCTGTAATCCTCTGTGTTATTCTTCAATAATGAGCCACGGATTTTGTGTTAAATTAATTATCATGTCATGGCTGCTTGCTTATAGCATTACACCAGTTACTGTGATTACTGCAGCTACACAAGAGTTCTGCAACCAAAATACCATCAACCATTTCTTCTGTGATTATTTTCCTCTTCTGGAACTTTCTTGCTCAGACACCTCATTAGCACAGATATTTATAATGATAGCATCTGTCCTTGCAATTCTTTCCCCCTGCTTGCTCATCATTGTATCCTATATCTGTATTTCCCATGAAATCCTAAAGATAACGTCCAATATTGGGAGACAAAAAGCCTTCTCCACCTGCAGCTCCCACTTGGCTGTGGTCTCCATATTTTATGGGAGTCTCATTGTTACTTATGTGGTTCCCACAAGAAACCAGTCACAGACCATTGGAAAACTTCTTTCACTTTTATACACAGTAGTGACTCCTTTTATTAACCCAATGATTTATAGCTTGAGAAGTACAAATATGAAAAATGCCCTTAAAAAAATTCTACAGTGAAGAATACAACCACCAAATTTTAGCCAGGTTCATTTTGGTATACATTGTTGTATTGTATCTTCTGTCATTGTTTTTCTTTTTGTTACCCAAACACCTTTTCTGATAATAATAATAATAATAATAGGGATAATAATAAAGATTGCAGCATTTGTATGGTGGTTATAATGCTGTTGGATGCCATAATAATAGAATATCTTTAGTCCTCTAATCCAGGTAATATCCAAGTAAAAAAAGTACTCCTGCAAAAGAATTTTGTATCTATAGTGGTGGTGAAATAACACTGTGACTCACAGTACAAGGAACCTAATGACAAGTTTTATTTTTATTAAACAGAGCATTTTATAATCTAATTAGAAATGCTTCAATGCCTACATGAACATTTTAGTCCAACTTTGAGGCCCAAGAATACCAATAATCTTTTTTTTTGTCAGAAATTTTTTATTTTTTCAAGTTTCACATAGACAGCAAACCGTTTGCCCTCAATGGGCCATGACATTTTCTTCCATTACAAAATAAACAGCTTGAGATGAATTTCAGCAATACAAACCCATAGAAAACAAACTTTTCCTATGCATGACTGCAAAATATTTGTCCCAGTGATACCGGCAAGTCACCATCCTGCCCTTCCCCATCATACAGACATATCAAACCCCCAACCGTCCTACCAAGGCATCTGTATTGACTTTATTTGACATCCCCTCAACCCGGTTTACATCATTTCCTAACAATAGCTCAAAAGTGTGACATGGCCTCAATAGCATCCCAACTACTCCAGATCTTATTAAACTGATTTACCTTATCATGTTTGAGTGCCGTCAGATAATCCATCCTCCGAATATATCTGATTCTTTCCAGGAATTCCTTCTCTGATGGGGGAGCCAATTTTTTGCTATTAATCCCCTAGCCGCCGTGAGTATGCAATTAACCATTTTTTGTGTGGGATGCCGTATTGTAGGGAATTTATTACCCAGCACATACACCAAGGGATCCAGAGGCACTACTATCATAGTTACCTTTTCAACCCAACCTCTGACCATATCCCAAAACCGTTTCAACTTATGACAGGTCCAAAACATATGTAGGAGCGAACCCCCGACATCCCCACACCTCCAGCAGCAAGAATCAGTGGAATCAGGGAACAGTTTGTGTAAGAGTTGTGGGGTATGATACCAACCCAGTATAATTTTATATATGTTTTCTTTAATGGTAGCACATACCGAGGTTGCCCTAGCATTTTCCCAAATATTATCCCATGTTGAGATGGGGATCTCAGTTCCCAGCATATGCTCCCACCGTGCCATATACTTATGAGGATGCTTCTCGATATCCGGTTCACTAAGAGCCAGATACCACCTTGTAATCAGACCCTTTTGTGTAGGGAAGAGTTTGCATAGTGCTAGAGCAGGGTCATTCTGTGGCAGTCGTGCCGCTGGAAATATGGTTAATGCATAATGCCTCAACTGTATATATATAGGAAAGGAGAAATTAGGCCTCCACCGTCTCTCCCAATTATATCCCTATAGGTGCAAAGGGTACCGTCTGTTTTGTTAAATAGGGAATTAAGATGGGTAGTTTTGGCCAAAATTAGTTGTCCCCTAGTAGAAGGCGTCATCCCCGGTAGAAAGTCTTGGTTATCAAGTAGCGGGATTAGTGGAGATATGTGAGGTTGGAATCCTAAGTGGGAAGTCACCTTACTCCAACAGGTGGCCGTCTGTTTCATGGATTCTAAGGGGAAAATATGAGCAGCCTGCTTACATCTTCTCCATAGCGTGCATGCAGGGGAACCCTTTAGCAAATAATTCCTCTCAATTTCCACCCACGTAGTCAAAGGAAACTCAGAGAACCACCCTGCTACCTGTTTGACCTGAGTCGCTAAATAGTAGCTATACAGATTGGGCAGTGATAAACCCCCCATTGTTTTAGGAGCCATCAAAACTTTTTGTCCCACACAATGCCTTTTATGATTCCATAAAAATTTTGCGATTGCTCTTTGAAGATCCTCTATGGTCCGCCTAGGAACCGCTACAGGTAAGGTGTCATAAAGGTACAATAGACGGGGAAGCAAATTCATTTTAACAGACGCAATACGCCCAAACCAAGATAAATTGTACCGATTCCATTCAAGCAGGTCTTTTTTCAGTACCTCCATTAACCTAGGGTAATTGGCCGCATATAATGAACTATGAGTAGGGGTCAATTTAATTCCCAAATATGTGATGGATGTAAGTTGCCAATTATACGGGAAGTTTAATATCAAAAGTTTAATCTGAGGATCTGAAATATTAATAGGTAGGGCCTCTCACTTGGACTCGTTGATTTTATACCCAGAGAACCTCCCATACCCATCTAGTGTGACATGTAGATTTGGAAGGAACGTCTGGGGACGAGTGATCGAGAGAATAACGTCATCGGCATACATTGCAATTTTGTACTGCGTCCCCTTCACCATTAGGCCGTGTATGTCAGGGTTTTCCCTAATCTTTTGAGCTAGCGGTTCAATGCTAATCGCAAATAATAATGGGGAGAGAGGGCAGCCCTGCCTCGTACCATTAGCGATGGGTATAGACTTAATATTTTAAGTTTTGTTCCTAAATCTTTATAGAGGGAGTGTAAAATTACCAGAAATTCACCCGAGAAACCCATATGCTGTAAAGTGAGAAACATAAAATCCCAGTCCAGGCGATCAAACGCTTTCTCTGCGTCTAGGCTCAGGAGTAACATGGAATCCCGTCTTTTGTTCGCTATATCAACCAGATCTATGACCCTCCGTGTATTATCCCCAGCCTTCCTGCCCTTTATAAAACCCACTTGATCCATATGGATTAGTTTAGGGAGCAAGCGATTTAACCCTAGTGAGAGAATTTTAGTAAAAATTTTATAGTTGGAATTAAGGATTAAGGAAATAGGGCGATAGTTACTACACCTGGTCAAATCCTTGCCCTCTTTTGGAATAAGTGTGATATATGATTCCTTAAATGTAGGGGGGACCCTCTCACCTCTCAGAAAACTGTTAAACATACGTAACACATGCGTGGTCAGGATCTGTTTGTAGGTCTTATAATAGCTATAGGGAAGGCCATCAGGTCCCGGGGTTTTAGAGGAGGGCATTGTTTTTAACGCTTCCCAAAATTCATCCTCACCAATATCCATATTAAGGGTCTATAGCTCCTCGGCTGTCAGAGTTGGTAAATGCAAGTCCTCTAAGTAGGATCGAATCCCATTAATATGTGGGGCTTTCTGTGTTCCTGTCCGATCCAGATTATACAAGTTATGGTAATAGGTACTGAACTCCTTCATAATTCTATTGGGGTCAGAGGTAGGGCCCGCAGGAGTGTGAATCACTTGTGGAGTATTCATTGCCTTTCGTTGGTGTAGCTTACGCGCTAATAAAGTATGGGAGGAATTAGCCCTCTCATAATACAATTGCTTCAAAGACGTCAAACTTCTTTCTGCTTGGTGAATTTTTAAATCTTTAATTTGGTTCCGCAGTTGTAAAATTTTTACTAGGAAACTAAGCCTGTATTTCCTCGGCCTCCTTCAATAAGGTCTCATTCGATAGGATATCCAAGTGGGTAGACTTCCTAAGTGCTGCGCCCAACGAAATGCAATGACCCCGTATAACCGGTTTATGGGCCTCCCATAATATCCCCTGAGAAGTTACTGACCCTTCATTAAGCACAAAGTAATCCACGAGGGCCTCCCCAATTTTTTCTCGTATAGTTGGAATTTTCAGTAATGATTCATTCAAACGCCAAGCATTTCTATCTCTTTGGGCTTTCAGTAGCCCTATGGTCAACTCTATGGGGGCGTGATCCGACCAAGTGATAGAATGAATTTTGGAGGAATGCTGCATAGTACATAGTTGTGAGGACATCAGAAAGTAATCAATTCTGGTGTGTACTTTATGAACATGGGAATAATGAGGGAATTCCCGGTCATTAAAATGTCCAACCCTCCAGACATTGATAAATGCATGGGCTTTCAACAGATCCCTAAACTTAATAGACATTTGTTCGCTACTTGGGATTATCCTACTACATTCCATCTGAGCCCTGTCTTTAACTTGGGATAACACCATATTAAAATCCCCCCCTATAATCACATTGGAACAAAGGAGAGATTCAATTCTATGAAAGCATTTAGTGAGAAATGCTATGGAACGCTTGTTCGGTACATAAATATTAGCTATCAGAAGAGGAATCTCGTCTATCTGTCCCCGGGAAATTAAATAATGACCATTCGGATCTCGTATTACGTTCTCACATTGAAATCTAGAATCCCTACGGAACAGTATTGCCACCCCGGCCTTCCTGTTGGGACCAGAAGCAAAAATATGGGTAGGAAAAGACTTATGGTGTAAACGCCAGGGATCCCCTCTCTTATGGTGTGTTTCTTGTAATAGCACAATCTCCGATTTGAGGGTTTGCATTTCTTTCGTCAAAAGTTGCCTCTTAAGGGGAGAGTTCAACCCATTCACATTCATAGAAATAATTTTAACCATTGTGAGTGTCACGGCCGGCACCCAATACCAGAACAGGTGCCAAGTACCCTGGTCTCGGCTCGGCTTCACCAGTAGTGTGACCACCGTTGGGCTTCGGGAGGAGCCCTCAGCTTACTTGGGTGCCACCTGGACTTAACGAGGGGTACAAGGCAAGATGTTCTGGCTAGCAGAGGGGCACTGCAGGTAGAAAGTCTTTTGGGCCGAAGGTCACGGTACAAATGGAGCAGGCAAGAGAATCGTCAGACAGGCAGGGTCGAGGCAGGCAGATATCAAGAATCGTCAAGCAGGCAAGGGTCAAACCGGGTAATCAAATCGATGGGGTCAGGCAGAAAGAGTAGTCGAGATGCAGGCAAAGGTCAGGATTCGGATATCAGAATAGTCAGGAGCAGGCAGGGATCAAAACCGGAAAAGCAGATACAAATGCACAGGAACAGACAGCACAAGGCTTCAGGAACCACCAGAATCAAGATTCTATCACGGGCACTGGCTGGGAGTCTGAATGGGCCTTAAATACTTTCAAATTTCGCGCCAAAATGTGCGCCAATGCGCACTGACGCAATCACGCCAGCGCGCCTGTACCTTCTAAGAGGCGTGCAGGTGGGCCGCGCGTGCCCTAGAGGAATCAAGATGGCGCCGGATCAGGAGCGCGGCGGCGTGGCGGCCGTCCACGCCGCATACCAGGTATTTTTATTGAGGAACAGATAACAAAGCAATCATATCACCCCAAGGTCCAAAATGACCCATCCCAATTCCAGGGCTCCCTCCCAATTCCATTAGTTTGCTAAATGTGCCGTCATGAACTCCAGTACAGGAACAATGACTTGTAGGGTATGGCTCCATATTACACTGGGGGCAGCAGCCTAGAATTTCTAAAGACCGGTCATGCATAGTAGGTAACATTAAACAACTTTGCATAAGTAATTTACCATATACTCCAACATGGAGGTGCATTAATAGAAAAAACAAACAACTTACGGCTTCCCACCCAAACCTGGAGAAGTCCAATGTAGGGGTCAATCCCCTTACTACAGAGAGCATGGGATGACTAAGGACCTTGTCCAATCGAGAGTGGTGCCTCTAAAGTCCAAATATTACTCATTGACTCTAAAGGAAGAGCCGTGGGTCGTTCTTGAACCGTAGAATCCATCTACGATACGCAGACCAAAGTCCGAGACCTCAGTCCTAGCAAAAGAAGAAGATCGAAATCACATGGTGCTCAATTATTCAGGGACGGATGTGGGCTTCTCTGTGGAGAAGCAGACTGCCTGGTAGGTGTGCTGGGCAAGCTCCTCTCTTTGGATGGATCCTCTGTCCTGAGGGGCGTCTGGTCCGGTCTTCTCAGAGATGTAGGCTGCATCGGGGATGCTTCAGCCGTCCGTGCTGGAATACCCAACTGGGCAAGAAATTGAAGCCCTAGGGCTGAGTCCCTGAGAATAAATTGCTGTCCATTCCGGGATCACAATCAGCCTGAAGTTGTAACCCCACCTGTAAGGGATCTGCGCATCTCTCAGCTTTTGTGTAATCGGACGCATAGCTCGTCTCTTAGCCAGCGTCATTGGAGACAGATCATTGAAGACTTGCAACTTATGTCCCTGGAATGAATAGGAGGATTGATTACGCAGATTAATAATAATCGATTCCTTACTTTCGTAGTAGTGGAGTCTACAGATTACATCCTTGGATGTGTTGTTAATCGGTGTAGGTGGGCCTAAGGCCCTGTGCGCTCTGTCCATGCGCCAGGCCTCAGGGGGTAGATCAGGATTATTCGTAGAGAAGAGGGATCTTAGATATGTCCTCAGATGAGCTGCAGAGACATTATTTGGGATGCCTCTTATGCGTAGATTTTGCCTCCGTTCTCTATTTTCCAGATCCTCATGAATGTTTTGTAGTTTATGAACCTCCTCCCGGAGCTCAACGTTTTCCTCCTCAAGGAAAGTTTGGCACTGCAACAGCGCATCAGAGGCTTTCTCAACCTGATCCGTACGTTCCCCCAGGTCCCTGATATCCTTCTGTAATTCAGTGACAGTAGACTTTATGCTGTCTGTAATCGTTTTGGTGAGTCTATCATATAGCCCCTCCAGCTGCTCAGAAAGATCTGCAGACGTCACCACATCCCCCTCATGTTCCACCCGACCATGTCTGCTCACCTCTGGCAACACAGTGTAGGAAGTTAAGTGGGTCACTGACTGGGGGGACACGGGAGCAGTATTACTCTGCGAATCCATGACAGCTGAGTGCGCAGGAGATGCCGAAGCGCTACTTGAATGCTCGGCGCCATCTTGGGCATGCCCCTTCGGTCCGCGTGGCAGTCTGCGGTTCAGAAAAGGAGATAGTGTATTTGCGTCCTTCGGCTTCTTTTTACCCATGGCCGCAGTGTCCGACTCCTATTCCGCTCACTTAGGGTTCCCGGTTCGCTCGTCTGTCAGCTAATAAACGGCTGTACTATGGACGAGGCAACGGAGCTCGATCAAACAGCGGCCATCTTGGATCGCCGCGCATGCGCCTCCGAATACCAATAATCTTATCATCAAGCAGAATATCTGAATTAGGTTCTGAAATATTATTTTCTGCACCACATTCTGTGCCATAATCTGAAAATTCAAATATTGGTGTTTGGGGTGAGGCTGGGTGGGGCCAAGAGCAAAGGTAAATTTAGTTAAAGTTACTGTCAAAGAGAAAAGGCATTCTCATCTGAGAGGTTAGAGAAGATGGAAATGCTCTGCTTGGTCAGCACAGGTTTCATTATTTCAAATGTATTTTCTCAAACTGATATGGTGCTAACTTGTTGGAAAAACAATAATATTCTAGCAGTGATGGGCAAATCTGTGACATTTCACTGCGCTGAATAATTTCCAGCGAAATTCTCAAAACTATAAAAAATTCACAAGATATATGATGTCAGAAGTTGCATGGTCCATTTTGTTAAATCTCTTACCTGAACAGGCAGGAATGGTTTCAGTGGAACTTAGACTGGTCAGATGTAGAAAGAATAGGCTATTCCTTTTAATAGGTCACTCTAGGGAGTGCTAGATAGGATAGGATGGCTATTGAGCCAAGCAGCACTGCTCCACTGAAAACTCCTATGTGATGTGCCCATTACACCATACAACACCCTGCCTCCACAACGTTGTGAGGGCTCACTCCTGAGTATATGGAGTCTTATCCAGAGCAAGTATACTGTAAAGCTCATACTTCAGGAGAAAGGTGCAGTGCCAATTAATATAGCCTTACTGATATGTTGCAACATACCCTGTATATCACCCTCATAAGTCCCCAAGTCCACACTACAAACAATAGATTATATCCAAGCAGACTTTATTTGGGCCCAAAAAATACCAACAATCGCTAGAGTCATGCTACATGACCCAATCTCACAATTAGGCCTCGCTATGCCCATTGCTGAACTATACTAGACCTTCTCCTTCCCCTCTTCTGGGGGCAGGAATCAAAACAGCAGGGAACAGGTGAAAATACGGAACATAGTTGTAGTGAGTTTAGTGTCTCAGGCCTGGCAGTCACCCTGCTATAGTTCCAGGGGTACCCAGGGCACAAATAAACACTCACCCCAAATCTCCCCCTAACTGGCCTTCAGACTGGGCCCCCTTAGCTCATAATAAGTTTACAGATATATAGAAACATTGGGGTAACAGTCACCCTTCTATAGTTCCAGGGGTACCCAGGGCACAAATAAGCACTCACCCCAAATCTCCCCCTAACTGACCTTCAGACTGGGCCCCCTTAGCTCATAACAAGGTTACAGATATATAGGAACATTGGGGTAACAGTCACCCTTCTATAGTTCCAGGGGTACCCAGGGCACAAATAAGCACTCACCCCAAATCTCCCCCTAACTGACCTTCAGACTGGGCCCCCTTAGCTCATAACAAGGTTACAGATATATAGAAACATTGGGGTGTCAACCTGCTATAGTTCCAGGGGTACCCAGGGTACAAATAAGCACTCACCCCAAATCTCCCCCTAACTGTCCTTCAGACTGGGCCCCCTTAGCTCATAACAAGGTTACAGATATATAGAAACATTGGGGTAACAGTCACCCTGCTATAGTTCCAGGGGTACCCAGGGCACAAATAAGCACTCAACCATTTTGCCCAAGATTTTTGTCCAGATTTTAAATTTCTCATTGGAGTCAAACCTTATTGTATTCCTCTGAGTAAGGGCAGCAAAGGTACAAGCCCCCCCTGCCATATTAACATCTGTCCCATAGCAACTGTTACATACGGTACATGAGTCACTCCATTTCCCAGCAGCCCCTACTGAGCATGCTCCCTGACTGTTACTAACATGTGTCCCATAGCAACTATTACAATTAGTACACGAGTTGGTCCATTTCCCAGCAGCACTCATTTTACAAAAATACAATACAAAAGTATAAATTATTAGTAACATCGAAAAACAAAACCTGTACTTGAGTGAGTAACCCTCTTAGTATGTGATGTTAGAATTGGCTCAGATGTTTCTAGCATTATGTGTATAATAAAGATATAAGAAGTTTTATTTTCATTTTGACTTTGACATTGGTTTTACTCTATGGACCTTATTATTCCAGCCTCAATAGGCCTCAGCAGATTTCTCCATAGACTTAGTGACTGTGTAAGTTGGTGCATCTAGTAAATAAAAGGAGACAAGTTTAACACCTCCCAGTCAGTAGCCGGTGCCATTCTGATAGGAACAAATCACGTCAGTACATTATTGCTAAATCCTCTGTTACTGGGAGATGTTTCATAGGAAGAAATGTCTAGGGCTGGACTTGCAGGAATGTCTGTTACAATGTAGAGCAGGTTGGTCTGATGCTTCTTCTTTCTTGTGATTTCAACATATTGTTGATTCTAATCTGCACTTTCCTTCACTATTTATTACATCCTTAGCAAGGACAAGTAAGTGTTATTTAAATGCACTAAACTACAGTAGGTATTTAATAAATCACTTTAAACAACTGTTTATCTATTTATCTGTTTATCGGGGCTGCAACCAACACCCCCATGCTGTGAGTCAGATTTCGATGCTCTTATTTACTCTATCCAGCAATTGAAAAACATTTTGTAAAAAAAATAAAGACGCAAATGTGAACATCAATTTATTCTAATTCTATACCGACTTAAATCCTGTTCTGTACATGAAACAGCTCTTAACATGTTCTGTATTTCTGCTGCATATTGTTCCCTCTTCCCCAGCCAGTCTGTTAATTCCAACTCATTTCTTTCCTCTCACCGGCTATTCACTGCTCCTACTTCCCACTGTTCTCAGGTTCCTCACACTTCTATTAACTCTGGGTTTAATGGGAGGTTTCTTACAAGGGAGGCTTCATGGGCTAATGTTTTGGTTGAGCTCAGTCTGATCTTCTAACCTGAGTCTGCACTAGATTTGCTCTGATATTTACACTGAAAGCTCTAATACACCCAGTTCTGCTGCCATTGCCATCTGAGCAGGGGACATTTCACTGGTCTCTCCAACATGTCCCTGAACTGATCTCCCCTCCTATCTGTCTCTATCTTCTGTACTTGTATAACTATGCCAAAAAGACAATCTGCAGGGACATTGCCATTTTACTAACAGGCGTAGAGGACAATTTGCTAGCGAAAGAGTTCAGTTCTAATGAAGTTTTTGCTCAGAAGAGCAATCGTTAGCCCACAAATTCATTAAAGTGCCCTATTTTTCAGTATGTTACCCCTTTTGCCAGAGTCTGCTTTGGCAGGTTATATACCTGGTGAACTGATGAGATGAAGCTGGCTTTTTTTTTTCATTTTTTAAAGTGGGATTATGTTTAAAAGTTAAATATATTTAAATCTATTTTGTTTGTTAATTTTTTATGAAGGTTATGCCGCATTTGTTTTAGGGTGGGCTCATGTCTAGGACATTAGAGGATCTCTTTTGTCTTTATTTTGATACCTTGGACATGTGTAATAATAAGTAGCCACTTCAAGCATTTGCACCATCTCTAATATAGACATATATAAAGCATGTCCTTTATGTACCCGTCCTATTCAAATGAACCTAAGCATCTGATAATGAAGTTTTGCTAGTGAAAAAGTAACGCAAGTGAAAGTTTAAGCGTATGTGCTGCAAAATAACATCCGACGAGGTTACGCAAAGTGTGGCAGAGCCTTCCGAGATGGAAATTCATCTTTTAGTGAATTTTTCCCCCATATTTTTTTTTATCTCAAGCTTTCCATGCAGGACAGTGTACATCGGTACTTGGGCAACTCTATAATATGAGTTTTTTTTAAGCTGCGCTTGCACTTAAATGCAAATGAGAAGCAATTGCACCCAATATTTTCATTTCTGGTGCTTGACATGCGAGTAACGTGTGCTTATTCTATTCTTTAGATACAAGTGTTGCTGGAACCCTTGTCCTACCTCATCCAGACATGGTGGTAGAAACAACAGTGTGTGATTCATAATGGGAACGATTGAGTGGTGCTGGATGCAACTATACGGAAGTGAAAAGAGCGTTTTGAGAGAGATTTGAGGAAAAGCAATTGCTCTTGTGGTCATAAGGGCCCATTTATTAAACCTCAAGTTTATCTGCTACTTGAATATTTCATTGAAAAGAAAAACCTTGCATTTTTAGAGATTTATTATACCCCAATAGCTGCGAAAAATCCGAATCTGAAAATACTCCATCTCAAACCTGTCGAGGTCATGTAGAAGTCAGTGACAAATGTCCCTGAAGATGTTTCTTGGCATAGTGATCTGTGGTGGATAATCTGATACTACTACTACTAAAAAGTTGAGTTTTCACAGACAAAATTCGATAAAATTGAGTTTTCAAAGCATCAACGATATGATACAAATTGATGCAGGATTTTGCCATTCTTATTTTTTTAAGAACAATTATTGATAAATGAGTTCAAATCTGTCAAGGTAAAAAGGCAACTGGACTTTTGGGGTGTTATTTATCAAAGTCCGATAAAAAAAATTCTGCTACAAACTGCGATCAAATCCGCTTAGGTTTTTTAAGATTATTATATATCTTGCTGAAAATTTGCCTTGCAAATTTTTCAGAATTTACACCTGGAAACTCTGATTTCTTATGCCTTTTTACCCAAAAACTCTTAAAACTTCGGGGGAATTGCACTAAACCCAGCACACATCAAAAAATCATTCGGACTTCTCCCATTGACTTATATGCAGCCTCTACAGGTCTGAGATGCCGGATTTTATGATTCAGACTTATCCATCCTCAGGGTTTAATAAATTCCAAAAAATTCATGATTTTTTAGTAAATACCCCTCTTAGAGTTTTCTTTAAAAAGTTTTACCACTCATCCTTTTCTGTTGTTTCCGCCACATATGGGGTGATTATTTTGCTTCAACTGCTATGCTTCTTCTCTCTATTTCTAGGTTTGGTCATTTTGCTTGAAATTGAAACGCTTTCAAGAAAATGCTAAAAGGGAAATGTAATAAAAGTCGGTAACATAAAAAACTATTCACAATGAGAAAAGTTATGCCTTTTTGAAAACCTGGACACTGTTTAACAACATTTTACAAATGAGCAGTGAATGTAAAAAAAAAAAAGTTGTCATGTTTGTTGCAAAGATTATGACACATTCAAGCACTTCTCAAAAGTGAGCAATTCAAATTTACAATCCAATAACTGTGATAAAAATATAACATTGCAAAATGTAAACTTTTATTCACATTGGTGCAAATTGTTTTTCTCTTTGCAACTTTTATTACATTCCCCCATAAAAGTCCAGTTGCCTTTTGACTTTTGACATTTTGTAACCCAAATTAATTAATATGAATTGTTAATCTCTCCAGTGTTAATTTGTTATGATTAGAATAAATTAGTTGCTGAGTGGAGATAACAATATTCAAGAATAAAGACCATTTATTTGCCAGGTCTTGTAAAAGATGTGAGTCATGTGTTTCTGGTTGAAATAACAAATTAATAGCTATTTTATTCTGTGACGGATTTTCAAGTATTTTTTTAAGCGATTCAGATAAAGGATGTTTATTAATAGCAAGAGCTGCCTTATCTTGAGATACATCAAGGCATGTATGTTATTGTATCACATTCATTCAACTTAAACATGGATCTAATGGATTTCCAAGTTAAAGCTTCACCGGAATTAAGTTCAGTTTAATTAAGATTTGCCGATTTTGTGAAATACAGTTTTTTCTGCAAGAAGGAATCAAAAAGTTCTTTTCACTTCACTTCTAAACTGATAAAAGGTGATAAAAAGTTGAGATTTCATAAGTACACCTATTAAACTTGAAATAAAGTATGTCTTTTAACATCACCATGCTGGTTTTTCTATTTTTATGTAAATAAGATACTATGCGGGTTATTTACTAAACTCCAAATACCAAAAATCCCAAAATTTTCTAATTATTTTAAATCGGAATTTTAAACAAACGCACATTATTCAGAATTCATTGTACCCAAGGATTGAAAAAGTCAGAATCCATCTCAGACCTGCGGAGATTGCATATAAGTCAATGAGAGAAGTCCCAAAGACTTTTTGATCTGTGCTGGGTTTCGTGCAATAATCCAAAGTTTTCGGGTAAAAATTCTTAGATTTTTTTCAAATTTTCCCCCGACAATGAACATTTTCATGAAAGTGTATTAATAAATTAGCAGAAAAAACCTGTGTGGCTTTAGTCAGAGTTTTTTCAGAAAATATTGAGATAAATTCAGACTTTGATAAATAACCCCCTATATTGGATGTTTATTCTAATCTGGAAATGGTTAAGGTTTCTCTTCCCTATTCTCCATTCAATGAAATATCAACAAAGACCATATGGATCTTTCTAAAATGAGGAACATTCAGTCCACCTAACTGCTTAGATTTTCTTAATTTTGATTAAGTTTTTGGTTTTTTGTTGCACCATAAAAAACTTCATACAATTTTGCCCAGTTTTCTTAAAATCTGAATGTCTGCGTAAGATGGGAAAATTTAAAAGGAGGTATGACATTTTTGGGAATATTAACACTTTAAAGAACTCCACCCTTCCTAAAAGGTTAAGAGGGTGAGGAGAAATATTCAAAGTGTATAATCGAGATAAAATAGAAGGAAATATCTATATCTAATGGAAACCCAAAGAAGGTTTGATATTTAGTATGTTAAAATACTGTTGGGGACAGACCTAGAAATATCTAATATTTCTGTTTTACTAAGTGTTATGAAATAATCATATGGGGCAAATTCATGAAGGGTGGAATATCGATCGAACGAACGAACGATTAAATCCTCCGAATCAAATGATTCAAAGAATTTTAATCCAACGATCGAAGGATTATCCTTCGACCCCATATGCTAACATTGAGCTCGGTAGCTTTTAGGTGGCAACGTTTTTTCTTAAAGAGACAGTACCTCGACTATCGAATGGTCGAATAGTCGAACGATTTTTACTTCGAATCATTCGATTCGAAGTCGAAGTCGTAGTCGAAGGTGGAAGTAGCCCATTTGATGGTCGAAGTAGCCAAAAAAACACTTCGAAATTCGAAGCATTTTTTCTTCTATTCCTTCACTCGAACTTAATGAATGGGCCCCTATGAGTCGAAGAAACTGAATGTTTTCAAGATAGATCTCTGGGTGAATTGTACAATAAGAAGTAAATCATCTGCAAATGCAGCTGTTTTTAGTGTTTGCTCACAAGTCTGAATACCTTAAGGGGGTCCATAGGAGTGTTAAAAATTAAGGGACATAAAGGAAAAATTGGATCCATTAAACCCTTTTTCCTTTCCTAGGCAATGCAAATGAACAATCACACAATTGTTACTGAGATTTTCCTTTTGGGATTTCAGCATCTCAACAATTTCAAGATTCTAATTTTTTCTTTGATTCTTTGGATTCACATATTGACCATCTATGGAAATGTCCTTGTCATAGTATTGGTAACAATTAGCCAAGATCTTCATTCTCCCATGTTCTTCTTTCTCCAACAACTCTCCTTATCTGATCTCCTGCAGTCCATGCTTATTGTTCCCATTCTGCTCAAAACTGTAATACATGAGGGATCTAAAATATCCCTTATTGGCTGTATTGCACAACTTTATATATTTGGTGTCACTGAAGCTTTACAGTGTCTCCTTCTAACTGTGATGTCCTATGACAGATATCTGGCCATCTGTAATCCTCTGTGTTATTCTTCAATAATGAACCACAGATTTTGTGTTAAATTAATTATCATGTCATGGCTGCTTGCTTATAGCATTACACCAGTTACTGTGATTACTGCAGCTACACAAGAGTTCTGCAACCAAAATACCATCAACCATTTCTTCTGTGATTATTTTCCTCTTCTGGAACTTTCTTGCTCAGACACCTCATTAGCACATATATTTATAATGATAGCATCTGTCCTTGCAATTCTTTCCCCCTGCTTGCTCATCATTGTATCCTATATCTGTATTGCCCATGAAATCCTAAAGATAACGTCCAATATTGGGAGACAAAAAGCCTTCTCCACCTGCAGCTCCCACTTGGCTGTGGTCTCCATATTTTATGGGAGTCTCATTGTTACTTATATGGTTCCCACAAGAAACCAGTCACAGACCATTGGAAAACTTCTTTCACTTTTATACACAGTAGTGACTCCTTTTATTAACCCAATGATTTACAGCTTGAGAAGTACAAATATGAAAAATGCCCTTAAAAAAATTCTACAGTGAAGAATACAACCACCAAATTTTAGCCAGGTTCATTTTGGTATACATTGTTGTATTGTATCTTCTGTCATTGTTTTTCTTTTTGTTACCCAAACACCTTTTCTGATAATAATAATAATAATAATAAGGATAATAATAAAGATTGCAGCATTTGTATGGTGGTTATAATGCTGTTGGATGCCATAATAATAGAATATCTTTAGTCCTCTAATCCAGGTAATATCCAAGTAAAAAAAGTACTCCTGCAAAAGAATTTTGTATCTATAGTGGTGGTGAAATAACACTGTGACTCACAGTACAAGGAACCTAATGACAAGTTTTATTTTTATTAAACAGAGCATTTTATAATCTAATTAGAAATGCTTCAATGCCTACATGAACATTTTAGTCCAACTTTGAGGCCCAAGAATACCAATAATCTTTTTTTTTTGTCAGAAAATTTTCACATAGACAGCAAACCGTTTGCCCTCAATGGGCCATGACATTTTCTTCCATTACAAAATAAACAGCTTGAGATGAATTTCAGCAATACAAACCCATAGAAAACAAAACTTTTCCTATGCATGACTGCAAAATATTTGTCCCAGTGATACCGGCAAGTCACCATCCTGCCCTTCCCCATCATACAGACATATCAAACCCCCAACCGTCCTACCAAGGCATCTGTATTGACTTTATTTGACATCCCCTCAACCCGGTTTACATTATTTCCTAACAATAGCTCAAAAGTGTGACATGGCCTCAATAGCATCCCAACTACTCCAGATCTTATTAAACTGATCTACCTTATCATGTTTGAGTGCCGTCAGATAATCCATCCTCCGAATATATCTGATTCTTTCCAGGAATTCCTTCTCTGATGGGGGAGCCAATTTTTTGCTATTAATCCCCTAGCCGCCGTGAGTATGCAATTAACCATTTTTTGTGTGGGATGCCGTATTGTAGGGATTTTATTACCCAGCACATACACCAAGGGATCCAGAGGCACTACTATCATAGTTACCTTTTCAACCCAACCTCTGACCATATCCCAAAACCGTTTCAACTTATGACAGGTCCAAAACATATGTAGGAGCGAACCCCCGACATCCCCACACCTCCAGCAGCAAGAATCAGTGGAATCAGGGAACAGTTTGTGTAAGAGTTGTGGGGTATGATACCAACCCAGTATAATTTTATATATGTTTTCTTTAATGGTAGCACATACCGAGGTTGCCCTAGCATTTTCCCAAATATTATCCCATGTTGAGATGGGGATCTCAGTTCCCAACATATGCTCCCACCGTGCCATATACTTATGAGGATGCTTCTCAATATCCGGTTCACTAAGAGCCAGATACCACCTTGTAATCAGACCCTTTTGTGTAGGGAAGAGTTTGCATAGTGCTAGAGCAGGGTCATTCTGTGGCAGTCGTGCCGCTGGAAATATGGTTAATGCATAATGCCTCAAC
This sequence comes from Xenopus petersii, assembly GCA_038501925.1. Lineage (NCBI taxonomy): Eukaryota > Metazoa > Chordata > Amphibia > Anura > Pipidae > Xenopus > Xenopus petersii. The sequence continues at coordinate 157,209,752 of CM076676.1, read as the reverse complement.
TGTATATATAGGAAAGGAGAAATTAGGCCTCCACCGTCTCTCCCAATTACTGTATATCCCTATAGGTGCAAAGGGTACCGTCTGTTTTGTTAAATAGGGAATTAAGATGGGTAGTTTTGGCCAAAATTAGTTGTCCCCTAGTAGAAGGCGTCATCCCCGGTAGAAAGTCTTGGTTATCGAGTAGCGGGATTAGTGGAGATATGTGAGGTTGGAAGTGGGAAGTCACCTTACTCCAACAGGTGGCCGTCTGTTTCATGGATTCTAAGGGGAAAATATGAGCAGCCTGCTTACATCTTGTCCATAGCGTGCATGCAGGGGAACCCTTTAGCAAATAATTCCTCTCAATTTCCGCCCACGTAGTCAAAGGAAACTCAGAGAACCACCCTGCTACCTGTTTGACCTGAGTCGCTAAATAGTAGCTATACAGATTGGGCAGTGATAAACCCCCCATTGTTTTAGGAGCCATCAAAACTTTTTGTCCCACCCGATGCCTTTTATGATTCCATAAAAATTTTGCAATTGCTCTTTGAAGATCCTCTATGGTCCGCCTAGGAACCGCTACAGGTAAGGTGTCATAAAGGTACAATAGATGGGGAAGCAAATTCATTTTAACAGACGCAATACGTCCAAACCATGATAAATTGTACCGATTCCATTCAAGCAGGTCTTTTTTCAGTACCTCCATTAACCTAGGGTAATTGGCCGCATATAATGAACTATGAGTAGGGGTCAATTTAATTCCCAAATATGTGATGGATGTAAGTTGCCAATTATACGGGAAGTTCAATTTCAAAAGTTTAATCTGAGGTTCCGAAATATTAATAGGTAGGGCCTCTGACTTGGACTCGTTGATTTTATACCCAGAGAACCTCCCATACCCATCTAGTGTGATATGTAGATTCGGAAGGGACGTCTGGGGACGAGTGATCGAGAGAATAACGTCATCGGCATACATTGCAATTTTGTACTGCGTCCCCTTCACCATTAGGCCGTGTATGTCAGGGTTTTCCCTAATCTTTTGAGCTAGCGGTTCAATGCTAATCGCAAATAATAATGGGGAGAGAGGGCAGCCCTGCCTCGTACCATTAGTGATGGGTATAGACGGGGACACTCTCTCCAATATTTTAAGTTTTGTTCATAAATCTTTATAGAGGGAGTGTAAAATTACCAGAAATTCACCCGAGAAACCCATATGCTGTAAAGTGAGAAACATAAAATCCCAGTCCAGGCGATCAAACGCTTTCTCTGCGTCTAGGCTCAGGAGTAACATGGAATACCGTCTTTTGTTCGCTATATCAACCAGATCTATGACCCTCCGTGTATTATCCCCAGCCTTCCTGCCCTTTATAAAACCCACTTGATCCATATGGATTAGTTTAGGGAGCAAGCGATTTAACCCTAGTGAGAGAATTGTAGTAAAAATTTTATAGTCGGAATTAAGTAGGGAAATAGGGCGAAAGTTACTACACCTTGTCAAATCCTTGCCCTCTTTTGGAATAAGTGTGATATATGATTCCTTAAATGTAGGGGGGACCCTCTCACCTCTCAGAAAACTGTTAAACATACGTAACACATGCGTGGTCAGGATCTGTTTGTAGGTCTTATAATAGCTATAGGGAAGGCCATCAGGTCCCGGGTTTTAGAGGAGGGCATTGTTTTTAACGCTTCCCAAAATTCATCCTCACCAATATCCATATTAAGGGTATCTAGCTCCTCGGCTGTCAGAGTTGGTATATGCAAATCCTCTAAGTAGGATCGAATCTCATTAATATGTGGGGCTTTCTGTGTTCCTGTCCGATCCAGATTATACAAGTTATGGTAATAGATACTGAACTCCTTCATAATTCTATTGGGGTCAGAGGTAGGGCCCGCAGGAGTGTGAATCACTTGTGGAGTATTCATTGCCTTTCGTTGGTGCAGCTTACGCGCTAATAAAGTTTGGGAGGAATTAGCACTCTCATAATACAATTGCTTCAAAGACGTCAAACTTCTTTCCGCTTGGTGAATTTTTAAATCTTTAATTTGGTTCCGCAGTTGTAAAATTTTTACTAGGAAACTAAGCCTGTATTTCCTCGGCCTCCTTCAATAAGGTCTCATTCGATAGGATAGCCAAGTGGGTAGACTTCCTAAGTGCTGCGCCCAACGAAATGCAATGACCCCGTATAACCGGTTTATGGGCCTCCCATAATATCCCCTGAGAAGTTACTGACCCTTCATTAAGCACAAAGTAATCCACGAGGGCCTCCCCAATTTTTTCTCGTATAGTTGGAATTTTCAGTAATGATTCATTCAAACGCCAAGCATTTCTATCTCTTTGGGCTTTCAGTAGCCCTATGGTCAACTCTATGGGGGCGTGATCCGACCAAGTGATAGAATGAATTTTGGAGGAATGCTGCATAGTACATAGTTGTGAGGACATCAGAAAGTAATCAATTCTGGTGTGTACTTTATGAACATGGGAATAATGAGTGAATTCCCGGTCATTAGAATGTCCAACCCTCCAGACATCGATAAATGCATGGGCTTTCAACAGATCCCTAAACTTAATAGACATTTGTTCGCTACTTGGGATTATCCTACTGCATTCCATCTGAGCCCTGTCTTTAACTTGGGATAACACCATATTAAAATCCCCCCCTATAATCACATTGGAACAAAGGAGAGATTCAATTCTATGAAAGCATTTCGTGAGAAATGCTATGGAACGCTTGTTCGGTACATAAATATTAGCTATCAGAAGAGGAATCTCGTCTATCTGTCCCCGGGAAATTAAATAATGACCATTCGGATCTCGTATTACGTTCTCACATTGAAATCTAGAATCCCTACGGAACAGTATTGCCACCCCGGCCTTCCTGTTGGGACCAGAAGCAAAAATATGGGTAGGAAAAGACTTATGGTGTAAACGCCAGGGATCCCCTCTCTTATGGTGCGTTTCTTGTAATAGCACAATCTCCGATTTGAGGGTTTGCATTTCTTTCGTCAAAAGTTGCCTCTTAAGGGGAGAGTTCAACCCATTTACATTCATAGAAATAATTTTAACCATTGTGAGTGTCACGGCCGGCACCCAATACCAGAACAGGTGCCAAGTACCCTGGTCTCGGCTCGGATTCACCAGTAGTGTGACCACCGTTGGGCTTCGGGAGGAGCCCTCAGCTTACTTGGGTGCCACCTGGACTTAACGAGGGGTACAAGGCGAGATGTTCTGGCTAGCAGGGGGGCACAGCAGGTAGAAAGTCTTTTGGGCCGAAGGTCACGGTACAAATGGAGCAGGCAAGAGAATCATCAGACAGGCAGGGTCGAGGCAGGCAGATATCAAGAATCGTCAGGCAGGCAAGGGTCAAACCAGGTAATCAAACAGATGGGGTCAGGCAGAAAGAGTAGTCGAGATGCAGGCAAAGGTCAGGATTCGGATATCAGAATAGTCAGGAGCAGGCAGGGATCAAAACCGGAAAAGCAGATACAAATGCACAGGAACAGACAGCACAAGGCTTCAGGAACCACCAGAATCAAGATTCTATCACGGGCACTGGCTGGGAGTCTGAATGGGCCTTAAATACTTTCAAATTTCGCGCCAAAACGTGCGCCAATGCGCGCTGGCACAATCACGCCAGCGCGCCTGTACCTTTAAGAGGCATGCAGGTGCGCCGCGCGTGCCCTAGAGGAATCAAGATGGCGCCGGATCAGGAGCGCGTTGACGTGGCGGCCATCCACGTCGCCGCATACCAGGTATTTTTATTGAGGAACAGATAAGCAAAGCAATCATATCACCCCAAGGTCCAAAATGACCCATCCCAATTCCAGGGCTCCCTCCCAATTCCATTAGTTTGCTAAATGTGCCGTCATGAACTCCAGTACAGGAACAATGACTTGTAGGGTATGGCTCCATATTACACTGGGGGCAGCAGCCTAGAATTTCTAAAGACCGGTCATGCATAGTAGGTAACATTAAACAACTTTGCATAAGTAATTTACCATATACTCCAACATGGAGGTGCATTAATAGAAAAAACAAACAACTTACGGCTTCCCACCCAAACCTGGAGAAGTCCAATGTAGGGGTCAATCCCCTTACTACAGAGAGCATGGGATGACTAAGGACCTTGTCCAATCGAGAGTGGTGCAAATATTACTCATTGACTCTAAAGGAAGAGCCGTGGGTCATTCTTGAACCGTAGAATCCATCTACGATACGCAGACCAAAGTCCGAGACCTCAGTCCTAGCAAAAGAAGAAGATCGAAATCACATGGCGCTCAATTATTCAGGGACGGATGTGGGCTTCTCTGTGGAGAAGCAGACTGCCTGGTAGGTGTGCTGGGCAAGCTCCTCTCTTTGGATGGATCCTCTGTCCTGAGGGGCGTCTGATCCGGTCTTCTCGGAGATGTAGGCTGCGTCGGGGATGCTTCAGCCGTCCGTGCTGGAATACCCAACTGGGCAAGAAATTGAAGCCCTAGGGCTGAGTCCCTGAGAATAAATTGCTGTCCATTCCGGGATCACAATCAGCCTGAAGTTGTAACCCCACCTGTAAGGGATCTGCGCATCTCTCAGCTTTTGTGTAATCGGACTCATAGCTCGTCTCTTAGCCAGCGTCATTGGAGACAGATCATTGAAGACTTGCAACTTATCTCCCTGGAATGAATAGGAGGATTGATTATGCAGATTAATAATAATCAATTCCTTACTTTCGTAGTGGTGGAGTCTACAGATTACATCCTTGGATGTGTTGTTAATCGGTGTAGCTGGGCCTAAGGTCCTGTGCGCTCTGTCCATGCGCCAGGCCTAAGGGGGTAGATAAGGATTAATCGTAGAGAAGAGGGATCTTAGATATGTCCTCAGATGAGCTGCAGAGACATTATTTGGGATGCCTCTTATGCGTAGATTTTGCCTCCGTTCTCTATTTTCCAGATCCTCATGAATGTTTTGTAGTATATGAACCTCCTCCCGGAGCTCAACGTTTTCCTCCTCAAGGAAAGTTTGGCGCTGCAACAGCGCATCAGAGGCTTTCTCAACCTGATCCGTACGTTCCCCCAGGTCCCTGATATCCTTCTGTAATTCAGTGACAGTAGACTTTATGCTGTCTGTAATCGTTTTGGTGAGTCTATCATATAGCCCCTCCAGCTGCTCAGAAAGATCTGCAGACGTCACCACATCCCCCTCATATTCCACCCGACCATGTCTGCTCACCTCTGGCAACACAGTGTAGGAAGTTAAGTGGGTCACTGACTGGGGGGACACGGGAGCAGTATTACTCTGCGAATCCATGACAGCTGAGTGCGCAGGAGATGCCGAATCGCTACTTGAATGCTCGGCGCCATCTTGGGCCTGCCCCTTCGGTCCGCGTGGTGGTCTGCGGTTCAGAAAAGGAGATAGTGTATTTGCGTCCTTCGGCTTCTTTTTACCCATGGCCGCAGTGTCCGACTCCTATTCCGCTCACTTAGGGTTCCCGGTTCGCTCGTCTGTCAGCTAATAAACGGCTGTACTATGGACGAGGCACCGGAGCTCGATCAAACAGCGGCCATCTTGGATCGCCGCGCATGCGCCTCCGAACACCAATAATCTTAACATCAAGCAGAATATCTGAATTAGGTTCTGAAATATTATTTTCTGCACCACATTCTGTGCCATAATCTGAAAATTCAAATATTGGTGTTTGGGGTGAGGCTGGGTGGGGCCAAGAGCAAAGGTAAATTTAGTTAAAGTTACTGTCAAAGAGAAAAGGCATTCTCATCTGAGAGGTTAGAGAAGATGGAAATGCTCTGCTTGGTCAGCACAGGTTTCATTATTTCAAATGTATTTTCTCAAACTGATATGGTGCTAACTTGTTGGAAAAACAATAATATTCTAGCAGTGATGGGCAAATCTGTGACATTTCACTGCGCTGAATAATTTCCAGCGAAATTCTCAAAACTACAAAAAATTCACAAGATATATGATGTCAGAAGTTGCATGGTCCATTTTGTTTTCAAATTCTTTATTTATAATTTTAACAAGGAAGGGGGAACGGGTACAGAAAAGAGAGGAGAGGGTTGGGAAAGAAAGGAATATTTGCAATAGACATTTACACATTCGTAATATTTAAATCAGCAAGTCCGACAACGAGTCATATCTCAATAAAAAAAAAAAAAAAGTGATATTGTTTCATACAAAAGAAAAAAAAAGAAATCAATAGAACACAGCAACAAGTCTATAATGTGAATGGGGCTACACATGAATACTTATTACATAAACCATTCTTCTCGATAATGAGTAATAAGATAAGTACGCTAACAATTATTCCTGAGGAAATCTAACCAAGGGGACCACATTTTCCAGTAGTTGGCACTGTCATTACTCATCAAATGTGATATTTCCTCTAGTTTTCTAATTTCTTCCACAGTAGTTAACCAGTCTTTGTATGTGGGGGGATTAACCGATTTCCAGTTCTTAGGAATTAGAGCTTTCGCTGCTTGCAGGAGGTGAAGCGTAAGAGGATCAGTTATCACATTAATAGTACCTGGTAAGATATTCAGCAGAACAATAGGGTAGTCTTGTATCATGATATTAAGTTGTGTCATCTTGTTTATAGCTTCTGATATATCACTCCAAAATTTAACCAAAATGGGGCATGAAAGCCATATGTGGATATGGGTTCCTTCAGCCTGATTACACCTCCAACACTTGTTCGAGCTGTTAGGATACATTCTTTTCAATCTAGCAGGAGTATAATGCCACCTAGTGACTAATTTATAAACTGATTCATTAGTTCTGGAAGCTCTTGAGGTTTTATGGATATTCTTGAAGATTTTTTCCCACAGACACTCTGGTAAAGTCATCTGTAGTTCAATTTCCCACGCCTTACAAAAAGTCATGGTACATAGGGGCTTTGCTTCTAATACAAGTTTATAGAGCTTAGAAAGCAGTTTGTCAGGAACTGAGTATGTAGATAATAGTAATTCCCATGAGGTTACAGGTCTCTGCCAGTCGTTACACCTTTTAGATTGGATGTGGGAATGATGTTGGTTATAACCCCATACATCACGCGGGTGCTGCCCCCAACGTTTTTGGATTTCAGCTAAAGGGATCATTTTATTATTTTTAATGAAGTCACAGAGTTTTGTGTCTCTGTTTCCCAGTTTCCCCCACCTAGTGAAAGCACCTCTCTCCAAACTAGGGGGAAAGTTTGGGTTAGATAATAAAGGTTGAAGTACATAAGGAGGGCGGGATAGCTGATATGATTCCCTATTTTTAAGAAACAAAGGTGAAGCTAAGTAAGTCTCAGGTTTTCTCTAGTCTTCTTGATGGTCTCGGTGTTCTTTTAGGAGTGTAATTCTGTGACCATTCCCCTTGAAGATCGAAAGACAAATCCGATATTTTGCCGTGCTCAGGGATCCATCCTGGAAGGTCGATTTTAGGAAGACGAAGTTTTGTCATGAAAGTCTCAGTGTCCATTGGTGTGCGTATTACTGCAGAGTTGCCATCCTTGGTAGCAGATAAGGAGAAAGGGTATGCCCACCTATAGGGAATATTTTGCTCCCTTAAGAGATCAGTGAGAGGTTTCAGCATTTTACGTTTAAATAGGGTAGTTCTTGACATGTCTTGGAAGAGTTTAATGATATTATCCTCATATGATAGGTTGGTAGTCTCCCTTGACTTCGACATGATTTCCTCCTTTAGGGAAAAATTATGTAGACAGCATAGGATGTCTCTAGGAGCGTTCAAAGGAGCCGCTTTAGGTTTCTGGACTCTATGAGCCCTATCAATCTGGATTTCTGTCTCGGGGTCTCTCTTTAAAATGCTATTAAAGATATGTTTCAGCGCTGAGTGGATATCTTCTGCTTGCACCACTTCAGGGACCCCTCTGACTCTGATGTTGCTCCTCCTGCTCCTATTTTCCTGATCCTCCAGCTGTCTCTGTAGTTCTTGTATAATAGTATCTTGCTGTTGAATGTGTTTGTAAATCGTTTTCTGGTTAGATGCGCACTTGGTGAGATTGGATTCTACATCCTCTGTGCGTGCAGCTAGGGAAATCATGTCTTTTTTAATGTCCTGGATTTCCTCCTTTATTGTAGAGGTTACCTGTTGCAGCATCTCTTTAATATCAGCTTTAGAAGGGAGGTTGGCAATGTAATCCCTTAAGCCTAATTCTTCCTCTGCTTCGCTGTCCATTTCAGACTGCTCTTTGTATGAAGCAGCTTCCTCCTCCTCAGAAGCGTCTCGCATGGGCGCCATCTTGGATTCCAGACGCTCCATTTTTTTTAAAGAAAAGCGGCGCTATATCGCTTGAGGCTGCCTGAGATCGTCGCCCAGGAGATTTGTCTTTGTCCGGCTTCGCTTTGTGTGTTTTCCCCATTTTCCCCGACGCTGTAAAGAGCAGGCGCAGGTCAGCGCAGACGGAGCTCTCACACTATGCTGCCATGCGGCTCTATGTCAAGCCACGCCCCCCATGGTCCATTTTGTTAAATCTCTTACCTGAACAGGCAGGAAGGGCTTCAGTCAGATCTAGAAAGAATAGGCTATTCCTTTTAATAGGTCACTCTAGGGAGTGCTAGATAGGATAGGATGGCTATTGAGCCAATCAGCACTGCTCCACTGAAAACTCCTATGTGATGTGCCTATTACACCATACAACACCCTGCCTCCACAACGTTGTGAGGGCTCACTCCTGAGTATATGGAGTCTTATCCAGAGCAAGTATACTGTAAAGCTCATACTTGCAGTGCCAATTAATATAGCCTTACTGAAATGTTGCAACATACCCTGTATATCACCCTCATAAGTCCCCAAGTCCACACTACAAACAATAGATTATATCCAAGCAGACTTTATTTGGGCCCAAAAAATACCAACAATCGCTAGAGTCATGCTACATGACCCAATCTCACAATTAGGCCTCGCTATGCCCATTGCTGAACTATACTAGACCTTGTCCTTCCCCTCTTCTGGGGGCAGGAATCAAAACAGCAGGGAACAGGTGAAAATACGGAACATAGTTGTAGTGAGTTTAGTGTCTCAGGCCTGGCAGTCACCCTGCTATTGTTCCAGTTACAAATAAGCACTCACCCCAAATCTCCCCCTAACTGACCTTCAGACTGGGCCCCTTTAGCTCATAACAAGTTTACAGATATATAGAAACATTGGGGTAACAGTCACCCTGCTATAGTTCCAGGGGTACCCAGGGTACAAATAAACACTCACCCCAAATCTCCCCCTAACTTGCCTTCAGACTGGGCCCCCTTAGCTCATAACATGGTTACAGATATATAGAAACATTGGGGTGTCACCGTGCTACAGTTCCAGGGGTACCCAGGGCATAAATAAACACTCACCCCAAATCTCCCCCTAACTGACCTTCAGACTGGGCCCCCTTAGCTCATAACAAGGTTACAGATATATAGAAACATTGGGGTATCACCCTGCTATAGTTCCAGGGGTATCCAGGGTACAAATAAGCACTGACCCCAAATCTCCCCCTAACTGACCTTCAGACTGGGCCCCCTTAGCTCATAACAAGGTTACATATATATATAGAAACATTGGGGTGTTACCCTGCTATAGTTCCAGGGGTACCCAGGGTACAAATAAGCACTCACCCCAAATCTCCCCCTAACTGACCTTCAGACTGGGCCCCCTTAGCTCATAACAAGGTTACAGATATATAGAAACATTGGGGTGTCACTCTGCTATAGTTCCAGGGGTACCCAGGGCACAAATAAGCACTCAACCATTTTGCCCAAGTTCCACTACTAGCCAAAACCCATTAGTTAGTAAATAATAAATGGTATGATTTACCCAGTTCCCAAAATAATCTTTGTGGCTTCAGGAATAAAAAAAAAACCTGTTGTTGTTTATATAGAGAATTAGGAATTGAAAGTATGTAAATGTTTGTGTCACAAGATGGCATTGCTCTATACTTTGAATATAATGGCTTGCTGTTATTTATTTATTACTGATATTAAAGCTAAAAACCTTCTCAGCTTCAAACATTACTCAGTACCAAGATACTGCATTATAGGAATTTTAAATTTCTCATTGGAGTCAAACCTTATTGTGTTCCTCTGAGTAAGGGCAGCAAAGGTACAAGGCCCCCCTGCCATATTAACATCTGTCCCATAGCAACTGTTACATACGGTACATGAGTCGCTCCATTTCCCAGCAGCCCCTACTGAGCATGCTCCCTGACTGTTACTAACATGTGTCCCATAGCAACTATTACAATTAGTACACGAGTTGGTCCATTTCCCAGCAGCACTCATTTTACAAAAATACAATACAAAAGTATAAATTATTAGTAACATCGAAAAACCAAACCTGTACTTGAGTGAGTAACCCTCTCAGTATGTGATGTATTGGCTCAGATGTTTCTAGCATTATGTGTATAATAAAGATATAAGAAGTTTTATTTTCATTTTGACTTTGACATTGGTTTTACTCTATGGACCTTATTATTCCAGCCTCAATAGGCCTCAGCAGATTTCTCCATAGACTTAGTGACTGTGTAAGTTGGTGCATCTAGTAAATAAAAGGAGACAAGTTTAACACCTCCCAGTCAGTAGCCGGTGCCATTCTGATAGGAACAAATCACGTCAGTACATTATTGCTAAATCCTCTGTTACTGGGAAATGTTTCATAGGAAGAAATGTCTAGGGCTGGACTTGCAGGAATGTCTGTTACAATGTAGAGCAGGTTGGTCTGATGCTTCTTCTTTCTTGTGATTTCAACATATTGTTGATTCTAATCTGCACTTTCCTTCACTATTTATTACATCCTTAGCATGGACAAGTAAGTGTTATTTAAATGCACTAAACTACAGTAGGTATTTAATAAATCACTTTATTATTTTCTCTAACAACTGTTTATCTATTTATCTGTTTATCGGGGCTGCAACCAACACCCCCATGCTGTGAGTCAGATTTCGATGCTCTTATTTACTCTATCCAGCAATTGAAACATTTTGTAAAAAAAATAAAGCTGCAAATGTGAACATCAATTTATTCTAATTCTATACCGACTTAAATCCTGTTCTGTACATGAAACAGCTCTTAACATGTTCTGTATTTCTGCTGCATATTGTTCCCTCTTCCCCAGCCAGTCTGTTAATTCCAACTCATTTCTTTCCTCTCACCGGCTATTCACTGCTCCTACTTCCCACTGTTCTCAGGTTCCTCACACTTCTATTAACTCTGGGTTTAATGGGAGGTTTCTTACAAGGGAGGCTTCATGGGCTAATGTTTTGGTTGAGCTCAGTCTGATCTTGCTAGCAAAAGAGTTCAGTTCTAATGAAGTTTTTGCTCAGAAGAGCAATCGTTAGCCCACAAATTCATTAAAGTGCCCTATTTTTCAGTATGTTACCCCTTTTGCCAGAGTCTGCTTTGGCAGGTTATATACCTGGTGAACTGATGAGATGAAGCTGGCTTTTTTTTTCATTTTTTAAAGTGGGATTATGTTTAAAAGTTAAATATATTTAAATATATTTTGTTTGTTAATTTTTTATGAAGATTATGCCGCATTTGTTTTAGGGTGGGCTCATGTCTAGGACATTAGAGGATCTCTTTTGTCTTTATTTTGATACCTTGGACATGTGTAATAATAAGTAGCCACTTCAAGCATTTGCACCATCTCTAATATAGACATATATATAAAGCATGTTCCCATCCTATTCAAATGAACCTAAGCATGTGATAATGAAGTTTTGCTAGTGAAAAAGTAACGCAAGTGAAAGTTTACTAGGTAATGCTCACGATGATGCATTTTCGCTGGCAACACGTCACCACCATTCCTCTGCTGAGATGTAACTTCGCAATTTCTCTTCCGAGATGGAAATTCATCTTTTAGTGAATTTTTCCTCCGATTTTTTTTGATCTTAAGCTTTCCAGGCAGGACAGTGTACATCGGTACTTGGGCAACTCTATAATATGAGTTTTTTTTAAGCTGCGCTTGCACTTAAATGCAAATGAGAAGCAATTGCACCCAATATTTTCATTTCTGGTGCTTGACATGCGAGTAACGTGTGCTTATTCTATTCTTTAGATACAAGTGTTGCTGGAACCCTTGTCCTACCTCATCCAGACATGGTGGTAACTCCAGGGTTCCCCTACATCAGTAGCAACAACAGTGTGTGATTCATAATGGGAACGATTGAGTGGTGCTGGATGCAACTGTACGGAAGTGAAAAGAGTGTTTTGAGAGAGATTTGAGGAAAAGCAATTGCTCTTGTGCTCATAAGGGCCCATTTATTAAACCTCAAATTTATCTGCTACTTGAATATTTCATTGAAAAGAAAAACCTTGCATTTTTAGAGATTTATTATACCCCAATAGCTGCGAAAAATCCGAATCTGAAAATACTCCATCTCAAACCTGTCGAGGTCATGTAGAAGTCAGTGACAAATGTCCCTGAAGATGTTTCTTGGCATAGTGATCTGTGGTGGATAATCTGATAAAGTTGGGGTTTTCATACGACAATACTAAAAAGTTGAGTTTTCACAGACAAAATTCGATAAAATTGAGTTTTCAAAGCCTCAATGATATGATACCAATTGATGCTGGATTTTGCCATTCTTATTTTTTTAAGAACAATTATTGATAAATGAGTTCAAATCTGTCACGGTAAAAAGGCAACTGGACTTTTGGGGTGTTATTTATCAAAGTCCGATAAAAAAAATTCTGCTACAAACTGCGATCAAATCCACTTAGGTTTTTTAAGATTATTATATATCTTGCTGAAAATTTGCCTTGCGGCAAAAAAAAAAATCAGATTTTCATGATTTTTTCAGAATTTACACCCGAAAACTCTGATTTCTTATGCCTTTTTACCCAAAAACTCTTAAAACTTCGGGGGAATTGCACTAAACCCAGCACACATCAAAAAATCATTCGGACTTCTCCCATTGACTTATATGCAGCCTCTACAGGTCTGAGATGCCGGATTTTATGATTCAGACTTATCCATCCTCAGGGTTTAATAAATTCCAAAAAATTAATGATTTTTTTAGTAAATACACCCCTTAGAGTTTTCTTTAAAAAGTTTTACCACTCATCCTTTTCTGTTGTTTCCGCCACATATGGGGTGATTATTTTGCTTCAACTGCTATGCTTCTTCCCTCTATTTCTAGGTTTGGTCATTTTGCTTGAAATTGAAACGCTTTCAAGAAAATGCTAAAAGGGAAATGTAATAAAAGTCGGTAACATAAAAAACTATTCACAATGAGAAAAGTTATGCCTTTTTGAAAACCTGGACACTGTTTAACAACATTTTACAAATGAGCAGTGAATGTAAAAAAAAAAGTTGTCATGTTTGTTGCAAAGATTATGACACATTCAAGCACTTCTCAAAAGTGAGCAATTCAAATTTACAATCCCAATAACTGTTATAAAAATATAACATTGCAAAATGTAAACTTTTATTCACATTGGTGCAAATTGTTTTTCTCTTTGCAACTTTTATTACATTCCCCCATAAAAGTCCAGTTGCCTTTTGACTTTTGACATTTTGTAACCCAAATTAATTAATATGAATTGTTAATCTCTCCAGTGTTAATTTGTTATGATTTCTTAAAGAATAAATTAGTTGCTGAGTGGAGATAACAATATTCAAGAATAAAGACCATTTATTTGCCAGGTCTTGTAAAAGATGTGAGTCATGTGTTTCTGGTTGAAATAACAAATTAATAGCTATTTTATTCTGTGACGGATTTTCAAGTATTTTTTTAAGCGATTCAGATAAAGGATGTTTATTAATAGCAAGAGCTGCCTTATCTTGAGATACATCAAGGCATGTATGTTATTGTATCACATTCATTCAACTTAAACATGGATCTAATGGATTTCCAAGTTAAAGCTTCACCGGAATTAAGTTCAGTTTCATTAAGATTTGCTGATTTTCTCTCCAAGAAGGAATCAAAAAGTTCTTTTCACTTCACTATTACACCTATTAAACTTGAAATAAAGTATGTCATTTAACATCACCATGCTGGTTTTCCTATTTTTATGTAAATAAGATACTATGGGGGTTATTTACTAAACTCCAAATACCGAAAATCCCAGCATTTTCTAATTATTTTAAATAGGAATTTTAAACAAACACACATTATTCAGAATTCATTGTACCCAAGGATTGAAAAAGTCAGAATCCAAAAATCCGGCATCTCAGACCTGCGGAGATTGCATATAAGTCAATGAGAGAAGTCCCAAAGACTTTTTGATCTGTGCTGGGTTTCGTGCAATAATCCAAAGTTTTCTGGTAAAAATTTGTATTTTTCGAGATTTTTTTCAGATTTTCCCCCGACAATGAACATTTTCATGAAAGTGTATTAATAAATTAGCAGAAAAAACCCGTGTGGCTTTAGTTAAAATTTTTTTCAGAAAATATTGAGATAAATTCAGACTTTGATAAATAACCCCCTATATTGGATGTTTATTCTAATCTGGAAATGGTTAAGGTTTCTCTTCCCTATTCTCCATTCAATGAAATATCAACAAAGACCATATGGATCTTTCTAAAATGAGGAACATTCAGTCCACCTAACTGCTTAGATTTTCTTAATTTTGATTAAGTTTTTGGTTTTTTGTTGCACCATAAAAAACTTCAATTTTACAATTTTACAACTTACAATTTTGCCCAGTTTTCTTAAAATCTGAATGTCTGCGTAAGATGGGAAGATTTAAAAGGAGGTATGACATTTTTGGGAATATTAACACTTTAAAGAAATCCACTCTTCCTAAAAGGTTAAGAGGGCGAGGAGAAATATTCAAAGTGTATAATCTTGATAAAATAGAAGGAAATATCTATATCTAATGGAAACCCAAAGAAGGTTTTATATTTAGTATGTTAAAATACTGTTGGGGACAGACCTAGAAATATCTAATATTTCTGTTTTACTAAGTGTTATGAAATAATCATATGGGGCAAATTCATGAAGGGTCGAATATCGATCGAACGAACGATTAAATCCTCCGAATCAATTCATTTAGGATATGGGAAAATGTTTGCTAAAAGTACCTCTAATAGTCCTATATCATTTTGTCCTAAATGTGACGAGACTAATGTGTCAATTTTTCATTATTTATGGTCCTGTCCAAAAATTAACCTTTTTTGGAGGGAAGTTACTAATTTTTTGAATTCTAGACTGAAGATAAAAATTAAACTATCTCCGTGTATTGCTTTACTGCATCTAGATATTAATATGCTTTCTGCAAATCCTAAGTCAAATATTATCTCCCATGAAAGTAAATTATTGACTTCCTTTATTCTAGCTGCTTCTAGGAAAGCTTTATTTAATTTCTGGTTACAAAAGGAACCCCCCTCATTATCGGACATCATCTCTTATATGAATCAGTTTAGTTGGCAAGAAGCCTTAATAACTAAAACTAAAGGAAGTATTTCCAAAGATTCTTTTAGGCTGGTTTGGTCTCCTTATTTTGAAATCTGTAACTCCAATACTGGCGATCAAATAATGCGCTTTCTTCAATAGTTAGATGACCTATCTGACACTCCAGATGATAAATGGGCTTTTTCTTTCTTTTATTACTTGTGCATCCACTGGCTTAGTTAATTTTTAGTTCGTTTTTTGTTATTTTTCATGAATGATATAGTTTTGATACTATCATGCCATTGTCTCCTTTGCAACATATTTTCTTCATCTGCATAACATTTGTTGTCATTTTAATTTCATTTGTTTAATATGAAAATCAAATAAAATATTGTAAACAGAAATCCTCAGAATCAAACGATTCGAAGGATTTTAATCCAACGATCGAAGGATTATCCTTCGACCAAAAAAACGTAGCCAAGCCTATGGGGACCTTCCCCATAGGCTAACATTGAGCTTGGTAGCTTTTAGGTGGCAAAGTTTTTTCTTAAAGAGACAGTACTTCGACTATCGAATGGTCGAATAGTCGAACGAGTTTTACTTTAAATCATTCGATTCGAAGTCGTAGTCGAAGGTCGAAGTAGCCCATTTGATGGTCGAAGTAGCCAAAAAAACACTTCGAAATTCGAAGCATTTTTTCTTCTATTCCTTCACTCGAACTTAATGAATGGGCCCCTATGAGTCGAAGAAACTGAATGTTTTCAAGATAGATCTCTGGGTGAATTGTACAATAAGAAGTAAATCATCTGCAAATGCAGCTGTTTTTAGTGTTTGCTCACAAGTCTGAATACCTTAAGGGGGTCCATAGGAGTGTTAAAAATTAAGGGACATAAAGGAAAAATTGGATCCATTAAACCCTTTTTCCTTTCCTAGCCAATGCAAATGAACAATCACACAATTGTTACTGAGATTTTCCTTTTGGGATTTCAGCATCTCAACAATTTCAAGATTCTAATTTTTTCTTTGATTCTTTGGATTCACATATTGACCATCTATGGAAATGTCCTTGTCATAGTATTGGTAACAATTAGCCAAGATCTTCATTCTCCCATGTTCTTCTTTCTCCAACAACTCTCCTTATCTGATCTCCTGCAGTCCATGCTTATTGTTCCCATCCTGCTCAAAACTGTGATAAATGAAGGAGCTAAAATATCCCTTATTGGCTGTATTGCACAACTTTATATATTTGGTGCCACTGAAATTTTACAGTGTTTCCTTCTAACTGTGATGTCCTATGACAGATATCTGGCCATCTGTAATCCTCTGTGTTATTCGTCAATAATGAACCACAGATTTTGTGTTAAATTAATTATCATGTCATGGCTGCTTGCTTATAGCATTACACCAGTTACTGTGATTACTATAGCTACACAAGAGTTCTGCAACCAAAATACCATCAACCATTTCTTCTGTGATTTGTTTCCTCTTCTGGAACTTTCTTGCTCAGACACCTCATTAGCACATATATTTATAATGATAGCATCTGTCCCTGCAATTCTTTCCCCCTGCTTGCTCATCATTGTATCCTATATCTGTATTGCCCATGAAATCCTAAAGATAACGTCCAATATTGGGAGACAAAAAGCCTTCTCCACCTGCAGCTCCCACTTGGCTGTGGTCTCCATATTTTATGGGAGTCTCATTGTTACTTATGTGGTTCCCACAAGAAACCAGTCACAGACCATTGGAAAACTTCTTTCACTTTTATACACAGTAGTGACTCCTTTTATTAACCCAATGATTTATAGCTTGAGAAGTACAGATATGAAAAATGCCCTTAAAAAAATTCTACAGTGAAGAATACAACCACCAAATTTTAGCCAGGTTCATTTTGGTATACATTGTTGTATTGTATCTTCTGTCATTGTTTTTCTTTTTGTTACCCAAATACCTTTTCTGATAATAATAATAATAAGGATAATAATAAAGATTGCAGCATTTGTATGGTGGTTATAATGCTGTTGGATGCCATAATAATAGAATATCTTTAGTATCTATAGTGGTGGTGAAATAACACTGTGACTCACAGTACAAGGAACCTAATGACAAGTTTTATTTTTATTAAACAGAGCATTTTATAATCTAATTAGAAATGCTTCAATGTCTACATGAACATTTTAGTCCAACTTTGAGGCCCAAGAACACCAATACCGTATATACTCGTGTATAAGCCGACCCGTGTATAAGCCGAGGTACCTAATTTTACCTACAAAAACTGGGAAAACGTATTGACTCGCGTATAAGCCTAGACACAACTACAGCCCTGTCTCCCAGCAGCGCACATTCTGCCAAAGCGACCCCCCCAGCGATCAACCGGACTTCTTTGCAAAGCTGATGGTGACAGAGAATTGCCAAACGGATTACTGTGTGCATTGTCCCACTGTCCCACTACCATGTGCAGAGGGTGCTGTTTGATATTGCCATCACTGTTAATCTTTTGTATAACCAACAGAGGGCACTGTGTGATATTGCAGTCACTGTTAATCTTTCATATAACCAACAGAGGGCACTGTGTGATATTGCAGTCACTGTTATTCTTTCATACAACCAACAGATGGCGCTGTGTGATATTGCAGTCACTGTTAATCTTTCATATAACCAACAGAGGGCGCTGTGTGATATTGCAGTCCCGGTTATTCTTTTATACAACCAACAGATGGCGCTGTGTGATATTGCAGTCACTGTTAATCTTTCATATAACCAACAGAGGGCGCACTGTTATTCTTTCATATAACCAACAGAGGGCATTGTGGGATATTGCAGTCTCTCCCCAAGTGAACTGTTGGTATAGGAATGATTAAAAGTGACTGCAATCTCAGCTACTCGGCCCGCGTATAAGCCGAGGTAGACTTTTTCAGCACATTTTGGATGCTGAAAAACTCGGCTTATACGCGGTATATACGGTAATCTTTTTTTTTGTAAGAAAATTTTTATTATTTTTTCAAGTTTCACATAGACAGCAAACAGTTTGCCCTCAATGGGACATGACATTTTCTTCCATTACAAAATAAACAGCTTGAGATGAAGTTCAGCAATACAAACCCATAGAAAACAAAACTTTTCCTATGCATGACTGCAAAATATTTGTCCCAGTGATACCGTCAAGTCACCATCCTGCCCTTCCCCATCATACAGACATATCAAACCCCCAACCGTCCTACCAAGGCATCTGTATAAAGGATCATTGGGGTCCGAAACATGTTGTTATACAATAAATAATGTTTTGCGGCAGAGACTGCGTCTGATGTGCTCCATCCATACCCTGATGTATTGAAATTACCAAGGCATCTGTATTGACTTTATTTGACATCCCCTCAACCCGGTTTACATCATTTCCTAACAATAGCTCAAAAGTGTGACATGGCCTCAATAGCATCCCAACTACCCCAGATCTTATTAAACTGATCTACCTTATTATGTTTGAGTGCCGTCAGATAATCCATCCTCCGAACATATCTGATTCTTTCCAGGAATTCCTTCTCTGATGGGGGAGCCAATGCCTTCCAATTTTTTGCTATTAATCCCCTAGCCACCGTGAGTATGCAATTAACCATATTTTGTGTGGGATGCCATATTGTAGGGATTTTATTACCCAGCACATACACCAAGGGATCCAGAGGCACTACTATCATAGTTACCTTTTCAACCCAACCTCTGACCATATCCCAAAACCATTTCAACTTATGACAGGTCCAAAACATATGTAGGAGTGAACCCCAGACATCCCCACACCTCCAGCAGCAAGAATCAGTGGAATCAGAGAACAGTTTGTGTAAGAGTTGTGGGGTATGATACCAACCCAGTATAATTTTATATATGTTTTCTTTAATGGTAGCACATACCGAGGTTGCCCTAGCATTTTCCCAAATATTATCCCATGTTGAGATGGGGATCTCAGTTCCCAACATATGCTCCCACCGTGCCATATACTTATGAGGATGCTTCTCGATATCCGGTTCACTGAGAGCCAGATACCACCTTGTAATCAGACCCTTTTGTGTAGGGAAGAGTTTGCATAGTGCTAGAGCAGGATGATTCTCTGGAAGTCGTGCCGCTGGAAATATGGTTAATGCATAATGCCTCAACTGTATATATAGGAAAGGAGAAATTAGGCCTCCACCGTCTCTTCCAATTATATCCCTGTAGGTGCAAAGGGTACCGTCTGTTTTGTTAAATAAGGAATTAAGATGGGTAGTTTTGGCTAAAATTAGTTGTCCCCTAGTAGAAGGCGTCATCACCGGTAGAAAGTCTTGGTTATCGAGTAGCGGGATTAGTGGAGATATGTGAGGTTGGAATCCTAAATGGGAAGTCACCTTACTCCAACATGAGCAGCCTGCTTACATCTTGTCCATAGCGTGCATGCAGGGGACCCCTTTAGCAAATAATTCCTCTCAATTTCCGCCCACGTAGTCAAAGGAAACTCAGAGAACCACCCTGCTACCTGTTTGACCTGAGTCGCTAAATAGTAGCTATACAGATTGGGCAGTGATAAACCCCCCATTGTTTTAGGAGCCATCAAAACTTTTTGTCCCACACAATGCCTTTTATGATTCCATAAAAATTTTGCGATTGCTCTTTGAACATCCTCTATGGTCCGCCTAGGAACCGCTACAGGTAAGGTGTCATAAAGGTACAATAGACGGGGAAGCAAATTCATTTTAACAGACGCAATACGCCCAAACCATGATAAATTGTACCGATTCCATTCAAGCAGGTCTTTTGTCAGTACCTCCTTTAACCTAGGGTAATTGACCGCATATAATGAACTATGAGTAGGGGTCAATTTAATTCCCAAATATGTGATGGATGTAAGTTGCCAATTATAGAGGAAGTTCAATTTCAAAAGTTTAATCTGAGAATCCGAAATATTAATAGGTAGGGCCTCTGACTTGGACTCGTTGATTTTATACCCAGAGAACCTCCCATACCCATCTAGTGTGATATGTAGATTTGGAAGGGACGTCTGGGGACGAGTGATCGAGAGAATAACGTCATCGGCATACATTGCAATTTTGTACTGCGTCCCCTTCACCATTAGGCCGTGTATGTCAGGGTTTTCCCTAATCTTTTGAGGTAGCGGTTCAATGCTAATCGCAAATAATAATGAGGAGAGAGGGCAGCCCTGCCTCGTACCATTAGTGATGGGTATAGACAGGGACACTCTCTCCAATATTTTAAGTTTTGTTCCTAAATCTTTATAGAGGGAGTGTAAAATTACCAGAAATTCACCCGAGAAACCCGTATGCTGTAAAGTGAGAAACATAAAATCCCAGTCCAGGCGATCAAACGCTTTCTCTGCTTCTAGGCTCAGGAGTAACATGGAATCCCGTCTTTTGTTAGCTATATCAACCAGATCTATGACCCTCCGTGTATTATCCCCAGCCTTCCTGCCCTTTATAAAACCCACTTGATCCATATGGATTAGTTTAGGGAGCAAGCGATTTAACCGTAGTGAGAGAATTTTAGTTAAAATTTTATAGTTGGAATTAAGTAGGGCGATAGTTACTACACCTGGTCAAATCCTTGCCCTCTTTTGGAATAAGTGTGATATATGATTCCTTAAATGTAGGGGGGACCCTCTCACCTCTCAGAAAACTGTTAAACATACGTAACACATGCGTGGTCAGGATCTGTTTGTAGGTCTTATAATAGCTATAGGGAAGGCCATCAGGTCCCGGGGTTTTAGAGGAGGGCATTGTTTTTAATGCTTCCCAAAATTCATCCTCACCAATATCCATATTAAGGGTCTCTAGCTCCTCGGCTGTCAGAGTTGGTAAATGCAAGTCCTCTAAGTAGGATCGAATCCCATTAATATGTGGGGCTTTCTGTGTTCCTGTCCGATCCAGATTATACAAGTTACGATAATAGGTACTGAACTCCTTCATAATTCTATTGGGGTCAGAGGTAGGGCCCGCAGGAGTGTGAATCACTTGTGGAGTATTCATTGCCTTTCGTTGGCGCAGCTTACGTGCTAATAAAGTATGGAAGGAATTAGCCCTCTCATAATACAATTGCTTCAAAGACGTCAAACTTCTTTCCGGTTGGTGAATTTTTAAATCTTTAATTTGGTTCCGCAGTTGTAAAATTTTTGCCAGTCTAGTTCTACTAGGAAACTTAGCCTGTATTTCCTCGGCCTCCTTCAATAAGGTCTCATTCGATAGGATAGCCAAGTGGGTAGACTTCCTAAGTGCTGCGCCCAATGAAATGCAATGACCCCATATAACCGGTTTATGGGCCTCTCATAATATCACCTGAGAAGTTACTGACCCTTCATTAAGCACAAAGTTATCCACGAGGGCCTCCCCAATTTTTTCTCATATAGTTGGAATTTTCAGTAATGATTCATTCAAACGCCAAGCATTTCTATCTCTTTGGGTTTTCAGTAGCCCTATGGTCAACTCTATGGGGGCGTGATCCGACCAAGTGATAGAATGAATTTTGGAGGAATGCTGCATAGTACATAGTTGTGAGGACATCAGAAAGTAATCAATTCTGGTGTGTACTTTATGAACATGGGAATAATGAGTGAATTCCCGGTCATTAGAATGTCCAACCCTCCAGACATCGATAAATGCATGGGCTTTCAACAGATCCCTAAACTTAATAGACATTTGTTCGCTACTTGGGATTATCCTACTACATTCCATCTGAGCCCTGTCTTTAACTTGGGATAACACCATATTAAAATCCCCCCCTATAATCACATTGGAACAATGGAGAGATTCAATTCTATGAAAGCATTTCGTGAGAAATGCTATGGAACGCTTGTTCGGTACATAAATATTAGCTATCAGAAGAGGAATCTTGTCTATCTGTCCCCGGGCAATTAAATAATGACCATTTGGATCTCGTATTACGTTCTCACATTGAAATCTAGAATCCCTACGGAACAGTATTGCCACCCCGGCCTTCCTGTTGGGACCAGAAGCAAAAATATGGGTAGGAAAAGACTTATGGTGTAAACGCCAGGGATCCCCTCTCTTATGGTGCGTTTCTTGTAATAGCACAATCTCCGATTTGAGGGTTTGCATTTCTTTCGTCAAAAGTTGCCTCTTAAGGGGAGAGTTCAACCCATTCACATTCATAGAAATAATTTTCACCATTGTGAGTGTCACGGCCGGCACCCAATACCAGAACAGGTGCCAAGTACCCTGGTCTCGGCTTCACCAGTAGTGTGACCACCGTTGGGCTTCGGGAGGAGTCCTCAGCTTACTTGGGTGCCACCTGGACTTAACGAGGGGTACAAGGCAAGATGTTCTGGCTAGCACAGGGGCACGGCAGGTAGAAAGTCTTTTGGGCCGAAGGTCACGGTACAAATGGAGCAGGCAAGAGAATCGTCAGACAGGCAGGGTCGAGGCAGGCAGATATCAAGAATCGTCAGGCAGGCAAGGGTCAAACCGGGTAATCAAACAGATGGGGTCAGGCAGAAAGAGTAGTCAAGATGCAGGCAAAGGTCAGGATTCGGATATCAGAATAGTCAGGAGCAGGCCGGGATCAAAACCGGAAAAGCAGATACAAATGCACAGGAACAGACAGCACAAGGCTTCAGGAACCACCAGAATCAAGATTCTATCACGGGCACTGGCTGGGAGTCTGAATGGGCCTTAAATACTTTCAAATTTCGCGCCAAAACGTGCGCAATCACGCCAGCGCGCCTGTACCTTTAAGAGGGTTGCCCTAGAGGAATCAAGATGGCGCCGGATCAGGAGCGCGGCGGCGTGGCGGCCGTCCACGCCACCGCATACCAGGTATTTTTATTGAGGAACAGATAAGCAAAGCAATGATATCACCCCAAGGTCTAAAATGACCCATCCCAATTCCAGGGCTCCCTCCCAATTCCATTAGTTTGCTAAATGTGCCGTCATGAACTCCAGTACAGGAACAATGACTTGTAGGGTATGGCTCCATATTACACTGGGGGCAGCAGCCTAGAATTTCTAAAGACCGGTCATGCATAGTAGGTAACATTAAACAACTTTGCATAAGTAATTTACCATATACTCCAACATGGAGGTGCATTAATAGAAAAAACAAACAACTTACGGCTTCCCACCCAAACCTGGAGAAGTCCAATGTAGGGGTCAAGACTGCCTGGTAGGTGTGCTGGGCAAGCTCCTCTCTTTGGATGGAACCTCTGTCCAGAGGGGCGTCTGGTCCGGTCTTCTCGGAGATGTAGGCTGCGTCGGGGATGCTTCAGCCGTCCGTGCTGGAATACCCAACTGGGCAAGAAATTGAAGCCCTAGGGCTGAGTCCCTGAGAATAAATTGCTGTCCATTCCGGGATCACAATCAGCCTGAAGTTGTAACTCCACCTGTAAGGGATCTGAGCATCTCTCAGCTTTTGTGTAATCGGACGCATAGCTCTTCTCTCAGCCAGCGTCATTGGAGACAGATCATTGAAGACTTGCAACATATGTCCCTGGAATGAATAGGAGGATTGATTATGCAGATTAATAATAATCGATTCCTTACTTTCGTAGTGGTGGAGTCTACAGATTACATCATTGGATGTGTTGTTAATCGGTGTAGGTGGGCCTAGGGCCCTGTGCGCTCTGTCCATGCGCCAGGCCTCAGGGGGTAGATCAGGATTAATCGTAGAGAAGAGGGATCTTAGATATGTCCTCAGATGAGCTGCAGAGACATTATTTGGGATGCCCCTTATGCGTAGATTTTGCCTCCGTTCTCTATTTTCCAGATCCTCATGAATGTTTTGTAGTTTATGAACCTCCTCCCGGAGCTCAATGTTTTCCTCCTCAAGGAAGGTTTGGCGCTGCAACAGCGCATCAGAGGCTTTCTCAACCTGATCCGTACGTTCCCCCAGGTCCCTGATAGCCTTCTGTAATTCAGTGACAGTAGACTTTATGCTGTCTGTAATCGTTTTGGTGAGTCTATCATATAGCCCCTCCAGCTGCTCAGAAAGATCTGCAGACGTCACCACATCCCCCTCATATTCCACCCGACCATGTCTGCTCACCTCTGGCAACACAGTGTTGGAAGTCGCGTGGGTCACTGACTGGGGGGACACGGGAGCAGTATTACTCTGCGAATCCATGACAGCTGAGTGCGCAGGAGATGCCGAAGCGCTACTTGAATGCTCTGCGCCATCTAGGGCCTGCCGCTTCGGTCCGCGTGGCGGTCTGTGGTTCAGAAAAGGAGATAGTGTATTTGTCCTTCGGCTTCTTTTTACCCATGGCCGCAGTGTCCGACTCCTATTCCGCTCACTTAGGGTTCCCTGTTGGCTCGTCTGTCAGCTAATAAACGGCTGTACTATGGACGAGGCACCGGAGCTCGCTCAAACAGCGGCCATCTTGGATCGCCGCGCATGCGCCTCCGAACACCAATAATCTTAACATCAAGCAGAATATCTGATTTAGGTTCTGAAATATTATTTTCAGCACCACATTCTGTGCCATAATCTGAAAATTCAAATATAGGTGTTTGGGGTGAGGCTAGGTGGGGCCAAGAGCCAAGGTAAATTTAGTTAAAGTTACTGTCAAAGAGAAAAGGCATTCTCATCTGAGAGGTTAGAGAAGATGGAAATGCTCTGCTTGGTCAGCACAGGTTTCATTATTTCAAATGTATTTTCTCAAACTGATATGGTGCTAACTTGTTGGAAAAACAATAATATTCTAGCAGTGATGGGCGAATCTGTAACATTACACTGCGCTGAATAATTTCCAGCGAAATTCTCAAAACTACAAAAAATTCACAAGATATATGATGTCAGAAGTTGCATGGTCCATTTTGTTAAATCTCTTACCTGAACAGGCAGGAAGGGTTTCAGTGGAACTTAGACTGGTCAGATGTAGAAAGAATAGGCTATTCCTTTTAATAGGTCACTCTAGGGAGTGCTAGATAGGATAGGATGGCTATTGAGCCAATCAGCACTGCTCCACTGAAAACTCCTATGTGAGGTGCCCATTACACCATACCACACCCTGCCTCCACAACGTTGTGAGGGCTCACTCCTGAGTATATGGAGTCTTATCCAGAGCAAGTATACTGTAAAGCTCATACTTGCAGTGCCAATTAATATAGCCTTACTGAAATGTTGCAACATACCCTGTATATCACCCTCATAAGTCCCCAAGTCCACACTACAAACAATAGATTATATCCAAGCAGACTTTATTTGGGCCCAATAAATACCAACAATCGCTAGAGTCATGCTACATGACCCAATCTCACAATTAGGCCTCGCTATGCCCATTGCTGAACTATACTAGACCTTGTCCTTCCCCTCTTCTGGGGGCAGGAATCAAAACAGCAGGGAACAGGTGAAAATACGGAACATACCTGTAGTGAGTTTAGTGTCTCAGGCCTGTCAGTCACCCTGCTATAGTTCCAGGTGTACCCAGGGCACAAATAAACACTCACCCCAAATCTCCCTATAACTGACCTTCAGACTGGGCCCCCTTAGCTCATAACAAGGTTACAGATATATAGAAACATTGAGGTAACAGTCACCCTGCTATAGTTCCAGGGGTACCCAGGGCACAAATAAACACTCACCCCAAATCTCCCCCTAACTGACCTTCAGACTGGGCCCCCTTAGCTCATAACAAGGTTACAGATATATAGAAACATTGGGGTAACTGTCACCCTGCTATAGTTCCAGGGGTACCCAGGGTACAAATAAGCACTCACCCCAAATCTCCCCCTAACTGGCCTTCAGACTGGGCCCCCTTAGCTCATAACAAGGTTACAGATATATAGAAACATTGAGGTAACAGTCACCCTGCTATAGTTCCAGGGGTACCCAGGGCATAAATAAACACTCACCCCAAATCTCCCCCTAACTGACCTTCAGACTGGGCCCCCTTAGCTCATAACAAGGTTACAGATATATAGAAACATTGAGGTGTCACCCTGCTATAGTTCCAGGGGTACCCAGGGTACAAATAAGCACTCACCCCAAATCTCCCCCTAACTGGCCTTCAGACTGGGCCCCCTTAGCTCATAACAAGGTTACAGATATATAGAAACATAGGGGTGTCACCCTGCTATAGTTCCTGGGGTACCCAGGGTACAAATAAGCACTCACCCCAAATCTCCCCCTAACTGGCCTTCAGACTGGGCCCCCTTAGCTCATAACAAGGTTACAGATATATAGAAACATAGGGGTGTCACCCTGCTATAGTTCCTGGGGTACCCAGGGCACAAATAAAGACTCACCCCAAACCTCCCCCTAACTGACCTTCAGACTGGGCCCCCTTAGCTCATAACAAGGTTACAGATATATAGAAACATTGGGGTAACAGTCACCCTGCTATAGTTCCAGGGGTACCCAGGGCACAAATAAGCACTCAACCATTTTGCCCAAGGTCCACTACTAGCCAAAACCCATTAGTTAGTAAATAATAAATGGTATGATTTACCCAGTTCCCAAATTAATCTTTGTGGCAAAATACAATACAAAAATACAATACAAAAGTATAAATTATTAGTAACATCGAAAAACAAAACCTGTACTTGAGTGAGTAACCCTCTCAGTATGTGATGTTAGTATTGGCTCAGATGTTTCTAGCATTATGTGTATAATAAAGATATAGGAAGTTTTATTTTCATTTTGACTTTGACATTGGTTTTACTCTATGGACCTTATTATTCCAGCCTCAATAGGCCTCAGCAGATTTCTCCATAGACTTAGTGACTGTGTAAGTTGGTGCATCTAGTAAATAAAAGGAGACAAGTTTAACACCTCCCAGTCAGTAGCCGGTGCCATTCTGATAGGAGCAAATCACGTCAGTACATTATTGCTAAATCCTCTGTTACTGGGAAATGTTTCATAGGAAGAAATGTCTAGGGCTGGACTTGCAGGAATGTCTGTTACAATGTAGAGCAGGTTGGTCTGATACTTCTTCTTTCTTGTGATTTCAACATATTGTTGATTCTAATCTGCACTTTCCTTCACTATTTATTACATCCTTAGCAAGGACAAGTAAGTGTTATTTAAATGCACTAAACTACAGTAGGTATTTAATAAATCACTTTATTATTTTCTCTAACAACTGTTTATCTATTTATATGTTTATCGGGGCTGCAACCAACACCCCCATGCTGTGAGTCAGATTTCAATGCTCTTATTTACTCTATCCAGCAATTGAAACATTTTGTAAAAAACATAAAGATGCAAATGTGAACAACAATTTATTCTAATTCTATACCGACTTAAATCCTGTTCTGTACATGAAACAGCTCTTAACATGTTCTGTATTTCTGCTGCATATTGTTCCCTCTTCCCCAGCCAGTCTGTTAATTCCAACTCATTTCTTTCCTCTCACCGGCTATTCACTGCTCCTACTTCCCACTGTTCTCAGGTTCCTCACACTTCTATTAACTCTGGGTTTAATGGGAGGTTTCTTACAAGGGAGGCTTCATGGGCTAATGTTTTGGTTGAGCTCAGTCTGATCTTATAACCTGAGTCTGCACTAGATTTGCTCTGATATTTACACTGAAAGCTCTAATACACCCAGTTCTGCTGCCATTGCCATCTGAGCAGGGGACATTTCACTGGTCTCTCCAACATGTACCTGAACTGATCTCCCCTCCTATCTGTCTGTATCTTCTGTATTTGTATAACTATGCCAAAAAGACAATCTGCAGGGACATTGCCATTTTACTAACAGACGTAGAGGACAATTTGCTAGCGAAAGAGTTCAGTGCTAATGAAGTTTTTGCTCAGAAGAGCAATCGTTAGTCCACAAATTCATTAAAGTGCCATATTTTTCAGTATGTTACCCCTTTTGCCAGAGTCTGCTTTGGCAGGTTATATACCTGGTGAACTGATGAGATGAAGCTGGCTTTTTTTTTTTCATTTTTTAAAGTGGGATTATGTTTAAAAGTTAAATATATTTAAATATATTTTGTTTGTTAATTTTTAATGAAGGTTATGCCGCATTTGTTTTAGGGTGGGCTCATGTCTAGGACATTAGAGGATCTCTTTTGTCTTTATTTTGATACCTTGGACATGTGTAATAATAAGTAGCCACTTCAAGCATTTGCACCATCTCTAATATAGACATATATAAAGCATGTCCTTTATGTACCCGTCCTATTCAAATGAACCTAAGCATCTGATAATGAAGTTTTGCTAGTGAAAAAGTAACGCAAGTGAAAGTTTACTAGGTAATGCTCACGATGATGCATTTTCGCTGGCAACACGTCACCACCATTCCTCTGCTGAGATTTAACTTCGCAATTTGGTGAATAAGCGTATGTGCTGCGAAATAACATCCGACGAGGTTACGCAAAGTGTGGCAGAGCCTTCCAAGATGGAAATTCATCTTTTTAGTGAATTTTTTTTGATTTTAAGCTTTCCAGGCAGGACAGTGTACATCGGTACTTGGGCAACTCTATAATATGAGTTTTTTTTAAGCTGCGCTTGCACTTAAATGCAAATGAGAAGCAATTGCACCCAATATTTTCATTTCTGGTGCTTGACATGCGAGTAACGTGTGCTTATTCTATTCTTTAGATACAAGTGTTGCTGGAACCCTTGTCCTACCTCATCCAGACATGGTGGTAACTCCAGGGTTCCCCTACATCAGTAGAAACAACAGTGTGTGATTCATAATGGGAACGATTGAGTGGCGCTGGATGCAACTATACGGAAGTGAAAAGAGCGTTTTGAGAGAGATTTGAGGAAAAGCAATTGCTCTTGTGCTCATAAGGGCCCATTTATTAAACCTCAAATTTATCTGCTACTTGAATATTTCATTGAAAAGAAAAACCTTGCATTTTTAGAGATTTATTATACCCCAATAGCTGCGAAAAATCCGAATCTGAAAATACTCCATCTCAAACCTGTCGAGGTCATGTAGAAGTCAGTGACAAATGTCCCTGAAGATGTTTCTTGACATAGTGATCTGTGGTGGATAATCTGATAAAGTTGGGGTTTTCATACGACAATACTAAAAAGTTGAGTTTTCACAGACAAAATTCGATAAAATTGAGTTTTCAAAGCCTCAATGATATGATACAAATTGAAGCTGGATTTTACCATTCTTATTTTTTTAAGAACAATTATTGATAAATGAGTTCAAATCTGTCAAGGTAAAAAGGCAACTGGATTTTTGGGGTGTTATTGATCAAAGTCCGATAAAAAAATTCTGCTACAAACTGCAATCAAATCCGCTTAGGTTTTTTAAGATTATTATATATCTTGCTGAAAATTTGCCTTGCGGCAAAAAAAAAATCAGATTTTCATGATTTTTTCAGAATTTACACCCGAAAACTCTGATTTCTTATGCTTTTTTACCCAACAACTCTTAAAACTTCGGGGGAATTGCACTAAAACCAGCACACATCAAAAAATCATTCGGACTTCTCCCATTGACTTATATGCAGCCTCTACAGGTCTGAGATGCCGGATTTTATGATTCAGACTTATCCATCCTCAGGGTTTAATAAATTCCAAAAAATTGATGATTTTTTAGTAAATACCCCCCCTTAGAGTTTTCTTTAAAAAGTTTTACCACTCATCCTTTTCTGTTGTTTCTGCCACATATGGGGTGATTATTTTGCTTCAACTGCTATGCTTCTTCCCTCTATTTCTAGGTTTGGTCATTTTGCTTGCAATTGAAAAGAGGAAAATGTAATAAAAGTCGGTAACATAAAAACTATTCACAATGAGAAAAGTTATGCCTTTTTGAAAACCTGGACACTGTTTAACAACATTTTACTAGGGATGCATCGAATCCACTTTTTTGGATTCGGCCGAACCCCCGAATCCTTTGTGAAAGATTCGGCCGAATACCGAACCGAATCCGAACCCTAATTTGCATATGCAAATTAGGGATGGGAAGGGGAAAACATTTTTTACTTCCTTGTTTTGTGACAAAAAGTCACGTGATTTCTCTCCCCACGCCTAATTTACATATGCAAATTAGGATTCGGATTCGGTTTGGCCAGGCAGAAGGATTCGGCCGAATCCGAATCCTGCTTAAAAAGGCCGAATCCTGACCGAATCCCGAACCGAATCCTGGATTCGGTGCATCCCTACATTTTACAAATGAGCAGTGAATGTAAAAAAAAAAAAGTTGTCATGTTTGTTGCAAAGATTATGACACATTCAAGCACTTCTCAAAAGTGAGCAATTCAAATTTACAATCCAATAACTGTTATAAAAATATAACATTGCAAAATGTAAACTTTTATTCGCATTGGTGCAAATTGTTTTTCTCTTTGCAACTTTTATTACATTCCCCCATAAAAGTCCAGTTGCCTTTTGACTTTTGACATTTTGTAACCCAAATTAATTACTATGAATTGTTAATCTCTCCAGTGTTAATTTGTTATGATTTCTTAAAGAATAAATTAGTTGCTGAGTGGAGATAACAATATTCAAGAATAAAGACCATTTATTTGCCAGGTCTTGTAAAAGATGTGAGTCATGTGTTTCCGGTTGAAATAACAAATTAATAGCTATTTTATTCTGTGACGGATTTTCAAGTATTTTTTTAAGCGATTCAGATAAAGGATGTTTATTAATAGCAAGAGCTGCCTTATCTTGAGATACATCAAGGCATGTATGTTATTGTATCACATTCATTCAACTTAAACATGGATCTAATGGATTTCCAAGTTAAAGCTTCACCGGAATTAAGTTCAGTTTAATTAAGATTTGCTGATTTTGTGAAATACAGTTTTTTCTCCAAGAAGGAATCAAAAAGTTCTTTTCACTTCACTTCTAAACTGATAAAAGGTGATAAAAAGTTGAGATTTGATAAGTACACCTATTAAACTTGAAATAAAGTATGTCTTTTAACATCACCATGCTGGGTTTTCTATTTTTATGTAAATAAGATACTATGGGGGTTATTTACTAAACTCCAAATACCGAAAATCCCAAAATTTTCTAATTATTTTAAATCGGAATTTTAAACAAACACACATTATTCAGAATTCATTGTACCCAAGGTTTGAAAAATCAGAATCCAAAAATCCAGACCTGCGGAGATTGCATATAAGTCAATGAGAGAAGTCCCAAAGACTTTTTGATCTGTGCTGGGTTTCGTGCAATAATCCAAAGTTTTCGGGTAAAAATTCTTAGATTTTTTTCAAATTTTCCCCCGACAATGAACATTTTCATGAAAGTGTATTAATAAATT
The DNA here is from genome assembly GCA_038501925.1 of Xenopus petersii. NCBI lineage: Eukaryota > Metazoa > Chordata > Amphibia > Anura > Pipidae > Xenopus > Xenopus petersii. The sequence goes on along the minus strand of CM076676.1, from coordinate 157,178,294 downwards.
AGCAGAAAAAACCTCTGTGGATTTAGTCAGAGTTTTTTCAGAAAATATTGAGATAAATTCAGACTTTGATAAATAACCCCCTATATTGGATGTTAATTCTAATCTGGAAATGGTTAAGGTTTCTCTTCCCTATTATCCATTCAATGAAATATCAACAAAGACCATATGGATCTTTCTAAAATGAGGAACATTCAGTCCACCTAACTGCTTAGATTCAGGGATGGGCGAATTTGACCCGTTTCGTTTCGCCAAAAATTCGCCGCCGGCGAAATGTCGCTGACGCCCATTAAAGTCTATGGGCGTAAAAAAAAAATTGTCGCGCGGCGAAATTATTTTGTCGCGCGTCTTTTTTTTTTTGACGCACATCTCCATACAAGTCTATGGGCGTCATTTTTTCGGCGAAACGAGGCGAAAAAATTCGCCCATCCCTACTTAGATTTTCTAAATTTTGATTAAGTGTTTGGTTTTTTGTAGCACCATAAAAAACTTCATACAATTTTGCCCAGTTTTCTTAAAATCTGAATGTCTGCGTAAGATGGGAAGATTTAAAAGGAGGTATGACATTTTCGGGAATATTAACATTTTAAAGAAATCCACCCTTCCTAAAAGGTTAAGAGGGTGAGGAGAAATATTCAAAGTGTATAATCTAGATAAAATAGAAGGAAATATCTATAGCTAATGGAAACCCAAAGAAGGTTTGATATTTAGTATGTTAAAATACTGTTGGGGACAGACCTAGAAATATCTAATATTTCTGTTTTACTAAGTGTTATGAAATAATCATATGGGGCAAATTCATGAAGGGTCGAATATCGATCGAACGAACGATTAAATCCTCCGAATCAAACGATTCCAAGGATTTTAATCCAACGATCGAAGGATTATCCTTTGACCAAAAAAACTTAGCCAAGCCTATGGGGACCTTCCCCATAGGCTAACATTGAGCTCGGTAGCTTCTAGGTGGCAAAGTTTTTTCTTAAAGAGACAGTACTTAGACTATCGAATGGTCGAATAGTCAAATGATTTTTACTTCGAATCATTCGATTCGAAGTCGAAGTTGTAGTCGAAGGTCGAAGTAGCCCATTTGATGGTCGAAGTAGGCAAAAAAACACTTCGAAATTTGAAGCATTTTTTCTTCTATTCCTTCACTCGAACTTAATGAATGGGCCCCTATGAGTCGAAGAAACTGAATGTTTTCAAGATAGATCTCTGGGTGAATTGTACAATAAGAAGTAAATCATCTGCTCACAAGTCTGAATACCTTAAGGGGGTCCATAGGAGTCTTAAAAATTAAGGGACATAAAGGAAAATTTGGATTCATTAAACCCTTTTTCCTTTCCCAGGCAATGCAAATGAACAATCACACAATTGTTACTGAGATTTTCCTTTTGGGATTTCAGCATCTCAACAATTTCAAGATTCTAATTTTTTCTTTGATTCTTTTGATTCACATATTGACCATCTATGGAAATGTCCATGTCATAGTATTGGTAACAATTAGCCAAGATCTTCATTCTCCCATGTTCTTCTTTCTCCAACAACTCTCCTTATCTGATCTCCTGGAGTCCATGCTTATTGTTCCCATTCTGCTCAAAACTGTAATAAATGAAGGATCTAAAATATCCCTTATTGGCTGTATTGCACAACTTTATATATTTGCTGTCACTGAAGCTTTACAGTGTCTCCTTCTAACTGTGATGTCCTATGACAGATATCTGGCCATCTGTAATCCTCTGTGTTATTCTTCAATAATGAGCCACAGATTTTGTGTTAAATTAATTATCATGTCATGGCTGCTTGCCCTTAGCTTTACACCAGTTACTGTGATTACTGCTGCTACACAAGAGTTCTGCAACCAAAATACCATCAACCATTTCTTCTGTGATTTGTTTCCTCTTCTGGAACTTTCTTGCTCAGACACCTCATTAGCACATATATTTATAATGATAGTATCTGTCCCTTCAATTCTTTCCCCCTGCTTGCTCATCATTGTATCCTATATCTGTATTGCCCATGAAATCCTAAAAATAGCATCCAATATTGGAAGACAAAAAGCCTTCTCCACCTGCAGCTCCCACTTGGCTGTGGTCTCCATATTTTATGGGAGTCTCATTGTTACTTATGTGGTTCCCACAAGAAACCAGTCACAGACCATTGGAAAACTTCTTTCACTGTTATACACTGTAGTGACTCCTTTTATTAACCCAATGATTTATAGCTTGAGAAGTACAGATATGAAAAATGCCCTTAAAAAAATTCTACAGTGAAGAATACAACCACCAAATTTTAGCCAGGTTCATTTTGGTATACATTGTTGTATTGTATCTTATGTCATTGTTTTTCTTTTTGTTACCCAAACACCTTTTCTGATAATAATAATAATAATAATAATAATAATAATAATAAGGATAATAATAAAGATTGCAGCATTTGTATGGTGGTTATAATGCTGTTGGATGCCATAATAACAGAATATCTTTAGTCCTCTAATCCAGGTAATATCCAAGTAAAAAAAGTACTCCTACAAAAGAATTTTGTATCTATAGTGGTGGTGAAATAACACTTTGACTCACAGTACAAGGAATCTAATGACAAGTTTTATTTTTATTAAACAGAGCATTTTATAATCTAATTAGAAATGCTTCAATGTCTACATGAACATTAGTCCAACTTTGAGGCCCAAGAACACCAATAATTTTTTTTTTTGTAAGGAAATTTTTATTATTTTTTCAAGTTTCAAATAGACAGCAAACAGTTTGCCCTCAGTGGGCCATGACATTTTCTTCCATTACAAAATAAACAGCTTGAGATGAATTTCAGCAATCCTTAGTGGGAAGTCACCTTACTCCAACAGGTGGCCGTCTGATTCATGGATTGTAAAGGGAAAATATGAGCAGCCTGCTTACATCTTGTCCATAGCGTGCATGCAGGGGACCCCTTTAGCAAATAATTCCTCTCAATTTCCACCCACGTAGTCAAAGGAAACTTAGAGAACCACCCTGCTACCTGTTTGACCTGAGTCGTTAAATAGTAGCTATACAGATTGGGCAGTGATAAACCCCCCATTGTTTTAGGAGCCATCAAAACTTTTTGTCCCACGCGATGCCTTTTATGATTCCATAAAAATTTTGCGATTGCTCTTTGAAGATCCTCTATGGTCCGCCTAGGAACCGCTACAGGTAAGGTGTCATAAAGGTACAATAGACGGGGAAGCAAATTCATTTTAACAGACGCAATACGCCCAAACCATGATAAATTGTACCGATTCCATTCAAGCAGGTCTTTTTTCAGTACCTCCATTAACCTAGGGTAATTGGCCGCATATAATGAACTATGAGTAGGGGTCAATTTAATTCCCAAATATGTGATGGATGTAAGTTGCCAATTATACGGGAAGTTCAATTTCAAAAGTTTAATCTGAGGATCCGAAATATTAATAGGTAGGGCCTCTGACTTGGACTCGTTGATTTTATACCCAGAGAACCTCCCATACCCATCTAGTGTGACATGTAGATTTGGAAGGGACGTCTGGGGACGAGTGATCGAGAGAATAACGTCATCGGCATACATTACAATTTTGTACTGCGTCCCCTTCACCATTAGGCCGTGTATGTCAGGGTTTTCCCTAATCTTTTGAGCTAGCGGTTCAATGCTAATCGCAAATAATAATGGGGAGAGAGGGCAGCCCTGCCTCGTACCATTAGTGATGGGTATAGACGGGGACACTCTCTCCAATATTTTAAGTTTTGTTCCTAAATCTTTATAGAGGGAGTGTAAAATTACCAGAAATTCACCCAAGAAACCCATATGCTGTAAAGTTAGAAACATAAAATCACAGTCCAGGCGATCAAACGCTTTCTCTGCGTCTAGGCTCAGGAGTAACATGGAATACCGTTTTTTGTTAGCTATATCAACCAGATCTATGACCCTCCGTGTATTATCCCCAGTCTTCCTGCCCTTTATAAAACCCACTTGATCCATATGGATTAGTTTAGGGAGCAAGCGATTTAACCGTAGTGAGGGGATTTTAGTTAAAATTTTATAGTCGGAATTAAGTAGGGAAATAGGGCGATAGTTACTACACCTGGTCAAATCCTTGCCCTCTTTTGGAATAAGTGTGATATATGATTCCTTAAATGTAGGGGGGACCCTCTCACCTCTGAGAAAACTGTTAAACATACGTAACACATGCGTGGTCAGGATCTGTTTGTAGGTCTTAATATAGCTATAGGGAAGGCATCAGGTCCCGGGGTTTTAGAGGAGGGCATTGTTTTTTATCCATATTAAGGGTATGTAGCTCCTCGGCTGTCAGAGTTGGTAAATGCAAGTCCTCTAAGTAGGATCGAATCCCATTAATATGTGGGGCTTTCTGTGTTCCTGTCCGATCCAGATTATACAAGTTATGGTAATAGGTACTGAACTCCTTCATAATTCTATTGGGTTCAGAGGTAGGGCCCGCAGGAGTGTGAATCACTTGTGGAGTATTCATTGCCTTTCGTTGGTGCAGCTTATGCGCTAATAAAGTATGGGAGGAATTAGCCCTCTCATAATACAATTGCTTTAAAGACGTCAAACTTCTTTCCGCTTGGTGAATTTTTAAATCTTTAATTTGGTTCCGCAGTTGTAACATTTTTGCCAGTCTAGTTCTACTAGGAAACTTAGCCTGTATTTCCTCGGCCTCCTTCAATAAGGTCTCATTCGATAGGATAGCCAAGTGGGTTGTGCTGCGCCCAACGAAATGCAATGACCCCGTATAACCGGTTTATGGGCCTCCCATAATATCCCCTGAGAAGTTACTGACCCTTCATTAAGCACAAAGTAATCCACGAGGGCCTCCCCAATTTTTTCTCGTATAGTTGGAATTTTCAGTAATGATTCATTCAAACGCCAAGCATTTCTATCTCTTTGGGTTTTCAGTAGCCCTATGGTCAACTCTATGGGGGCGTGATCCGACCAAGTGATAGAATGAATTTTGGAGGAATGCCGCATAGTACATAGTTGTGAGGACATCAGAAAGTAATCAATTCTGGTGTGTACTTTATGAACATGGGAATAATGAGTGAATTCCCGGTCATTAGAATGTCCAACCCTCCAGACATCGATAAATGCATGGGCTTTCAACTGATCCCTAAACTTAATAGACATTTGTTCGCTACTTGGGATTATCCTACTACATTCCATCTGAGCCCTGTCTTTAACTTGGGATAACACCATATTAAAATCCCCCCTATAATCACATTGGAACAATGGAGAGATTCAATTCTATGAAAGCATTTCATGAGAAATGCTATGGAACGCTTGTTCGGTACATAAATATTAGCTATCAGAAGAGGAATCTCCTCTATCTGTCACCGGGCAATTAAATAATGACCATTCGGATCTCGTATTACGTTCTCACATTGAAATCTAGAATCCCTACGGAACAGTATTGCCACCCCGGCCTTCCTGTTGGGACCAGAAGCAAAAATATGGGTAGGAAAAGATTTATGGTGTAAACGCCAGGGATCCCCTCTCTTATGGTGCGTTTCTTGTAATAGCACAATCTCCGATTTGAGGGTATGCATTTCTTTCGTTAAAAGTTGCCTCTTAAGGGGAGAGTTCAACCCATTCACATTCATAGAAATAATTTTAACCATTTTGAGGAACAGATAAGCAAAGCAATGATATCACCCCAAGGTCCAAAATGACCCATCCCAATTCCAGGGCTCCCTCCCAATTCCATTCGTTTGCTAAATGTGCCGTCATGAACTCCAGTACAGGAACAATGACTTGTAGGGTATGGCTCCATATTACACTGGGGGCAGCAGCCTAGAATTTCTAAAGACCGGTCATGCATAGTAGGTAACATTAAACAACTTTGCATAAGTAATTTACCATATACTCCAACATGGAAGTGCATTAATAGAAAAAACAAACAACTTACGGCTTCCCACCCAAACCTGGAGAAGTCCAATGTAGGGGTCAATCCCCTTACTACAGAGAGCATGGGATGATTAATGACCTTGTCCAATCGAGAGTGGTGCCTCTAAAGTCCAAATATTACTCATTGACTCTAAAGGAAGAGCCGTGGGTCGTTCTTGAACCGTAGAATCCATCTACGATATGCAGACCAAAGTCCGAGACCTCAGTCCTAGCAAAAGAAGAAGATCGAAATCACATGGCGCTCAATTATTCATGGACGGATGTGGGCTTCCCTGTGGAGAAGCAGACAGCCTGGTAGGTGTGCTGGGCAAGCTCCTCTCTTTGGATGGAACCTCTGTCCAGAGGGGCGTCTGGTCCGGTCTTCTCAGAGATGTAGGCTGCGTCGGGGATGCTTCAGCCGTCCGTGCTGGAATACCCAACTGGGCAAGAAATTGAAGCCCTAGGGCTGAGTCCCTGAGAATAAATTGCTGTCCATTCCAGATCACAGTCAGCCTGAAGGGGTAACCCCACCTGTAAGGGATGTGCGCATCTCTCAGCTTTTGTGTAATCGGACGCATAGCTCGTCTCTTAGCCAGCGTCATTGGAGACAGATCGTTGAAGACTTGCAACTTATGTCCCTGTAATGAATAGGAGGATTGATTACACAGATTAATAATAATTGATTCCTTACTTTCGTAGTAGTGGAGTCTACAGATTACATCCTTGGATGTGTTGTTAATCGGTGTAGCTGGGCCTAGGGCCCTGTGCGCTCTGTCCATGCGCCAGGCCTCAGGGGGTAGATCAGGATTAATCGTAGAGAAGAGGGATCTTAGATATGTCCTCAGATGAGCTGCAGAGACATTATTTGGGATGCCTCTTATGCGTAGATTTTGCCTCCGTTCTCTATTTTCCAGATCCTCATGCATGTTTTGTAGTTTATGAACCTCCTCCCGGAGCTCAACGTTTTCCTCCTCAAGGAAAGTTTGGCGCTGCAACAGCGCATCAGAGGCTTTCTCAACCTGATCCGTACGTTCCCCCAGGTCCCTGATATCCTTCTGTAATTCAGTGACAGTAGACTTTATGCTGTCTGTAATCGTTTTGGTGAGTCTATCATATAGCCCCTCCAGCTGCTCAGAAAGATCTGCAGACGTCACCACATCCCCCTCATATTCCACTCGACCATGTCTGCTCACCTCTGGCAACACAGTGTTGGAAGTCGCGTGGGTCACTGACTGGGGGACACGGGAGCAGTATTACTCTGCGAATCCATGACAGCTGAGTGCGCAGGAGATGCCAAAGCGCTACTTGAATGCTCGGCACCATCTTGGGCCTGCCCCTTCGGTCCGCGTGGCGGTCTGCGGATGAGAAAAGGAGATAGTGTATTTGCGTCCTTCGGCTTCTTTTTACCCATGGCCGCAGTGTCCGACTCCTATTCCGCTCACTTAGGGTTCCCGGTTCGCTCGTCTGTCAGCTAATAAACGGCTGTACTATGGACGAGGCACCGGAGCTCGATCAAACAGCGGCCATCTTGGATCGCCGCGCATGCGCCTCCGAACACCAGTAATCTTAACATCAAGCAGAATATCTGAATTAGGTTCTGAAATATTATTTTCTGCACCACATTCTGTGCCATAATCTGAAAATTCAAATATTGGTGTTTGGGGTGAGGTTGGGTGGGGCCAAGAGCAAAGGTAAATTTAGTTAAAGTTACTGTCAAAGAGAAAAGGCATTCTCATCTGAGAGGTTAGAGAAGATGGAAATGCTCTGCTTGGTCAGCACAGGTTTCATTATTTCGAATGTATTTTCTCAAACTGATATGGTGCTAACTTGTTGGAAAAACAATAATATTCTAGCAGTGATGGGCAAATCTGTGACATTTCACTGCGCTAAATAATTTCCAGCGAAATTCTCAAAACTACAAAAAATTCACAAGATATATGATGTCAGAAGTTGCATGGTCCATTTTGTTAAATCTCTTACCTGAACAGGCAGGAAGGGTTTCAGTGGAACTGGTCAGATGTAGAAAGAATAGGCTATTCCTTTTAATAGGTCACTCTAGGGAGTGCTAGATAGGATAGGATGGCTATTGAGCCAAGCAGCACTGCTCCACTGAAAACTCCTATGTGAGGTGCCCATTACACCATACAACACCCTGCCTCCACAACGTTGTGAGGGCTCACTCCTGAGTATATGGAGTCTTATCCAGAGCAAGTATACTGTAAAGCTCATACTTGCAGTGCCAATTAATATAGCCTTACTGAAATGTTGCAACATACCCTGTATATCACCCTCATAAGTCCCCAAGTCCACACTACAAACAATAGATTATATCCAAGCAGACTTTATTTGGGCCCAAAAAATACCAACAATCGCTAGAGTCATGCTACATGACCCAGTCTCACAATTAGGCCTCGCTATGCCCATTGCTGAACTATACTAGACCTTGTCCTTCCCCTCTTCTGGGGGCAGGAATCAAAACAGCAGGGAACAGGTGAAAATACGGAACATAATTGTAGTGAGTTTAGTGTCTCAGGCCTGGCAGTCACCCTGCTATAGTTCCAGGTGTACCCAGGGCACAAATAAACACTCACCCCAAATCTCCCCCTAATTGGCCTTCAGACTGGGCCCCCTTAGCTCATAACAAGGTTTCAGATATATATAGAAAGATTGAGGTAACAGTCACTCTGCTATAGTTCCTGGGGTACCCAGGGCACAAATAAGCACTTACCCCAAATCTCCCCCTAACTGGCCTTCAGACTGGGCCCCCTTAGCTCATAACAAGGTTACAGATATATAGAAACATTGGGGTGTCACCCTGCTATAGTTCCAGGGGTACCCAGGGCATAAATAAACATTCACCCCAAATCTCCCCCTAACTGACCTTCAGACTGGGCCCCTTTAGCTCATAACAAGGTTACAGATATATAGAAACATTGGGGTAACAGTCACTCTGCTATAGTTCCAGGGGTACCCAGGGCACAAATAAACACTCACCCCAAATCTCCCCCTAACTGGCCTTCAGACTGGGCCCCCTTAGCTCATAACAAGGTTACAGATATATAGAAACATTGGGGTGTGACCCTGCTATAGTTCCATGGGTACCCAGGGCACAAATAAGCACTTATCCCAAATCTCCCCCTAACTGGCCTTCAGACTGGGCCCCCTTAGCTCATAACAAGGTTACAGATATATAGAAACATTGGGGTGTCACCCTGCTATAGTTCCAGGGGTACCCAGGGCATAAATAAACATTCACCCCAAATCTCCCCCTAACTGACCTTCAGACTGGGCCCCTTTAGCTCATAACAAGGTTACAGATATATAGAAACATTGGGGTAACAGTCACTCTGCTATAGTTCCAGGGGTACCCAGGGCACAAATAAACACTCACCCCAAATCTCCCCCTAACTGGCCTTCAGACTGGGCCCCCTTAGCTCATAACAAGGTTACAGATATATAGAAACATTGGGGTAACAGTCACCCTGCTATAGTTCCAGGGGTACCCAGGGTACAAGTAAGCACTCACTCCAAATCTCCCCCTAACTGACCTTCAGGCTGTGCCCACTTAACTCACCAAGTCAGTTTGTGATGTTATAACAGATGATTTTTAGCATTATATGTATAATAAAGTTATAGGAAGTTTATTTTTCATTTTGACTTTGAGATTGACTTTACTCTATGGACCTTATTATTCCAGCCTCAATAGGCCTCAGCAGATTTCTCCATAGACTTAGTGACTGTGTAAGTTGGTGCATCTAGTAAATAAAAGGAGACAAGTTTAACACCTCCCAGTCAGTAGCCGGTGCCATTCTGATAGGAGCAAATGCTAAATCCTCTGTTTCTGGGAGATGTTTCATAGGAAGAAATGTCTAGGGCTGGACTTGCAGGAATGTCTGTTACAATGCAGAGCAGGTTGGTCTGATGCTTCTTCTTTCTTATGATTTCAACATATTGTTGATTCTAATCTGCACTTTCCTTCACTATTTATTACATCCTTAGCAAGGACAAGTAAGTGTTATTTAAATGCACTAAACTACAGTAGGTATTTAATAAATCACTGTATTATTTTCTCTAACAACTGTTTATCTATTTATCTGTTTATCGGGGCTGCAACCAACACCCCCATGCTGTGAGTCAGATTTCAATGCTCTTATTTACTCTATCCAGCAATTGAAACATTTTGTAAAAAAAAAAAAAACGCAAATGTGGACATCAATTTATTCTAATTCTATACCGACTTAAATCCTGTTGTGTACATGAAACAGCTCTTAACATGTTCTGTATTTCTGCTGCATATTGTTCCCTCTTCCCCAGCCAGTCTGTTAATTCCAACTCATTTCTTTCCTCTCACCGGCTATTCACTGCTCCTACTTCCCACTGTTCTCAGGTTCCTCACACTTCTATTAACTCTGGGTTTAATGGGAGGTTTCTTACAAGGGAGGCTTCATGGGCTAATGTTTTGGTTGAGCTCAGTCTGATCTTATAACCTGAGTCTGCACTAGATTTGCTCTGATATTTACACTGAAAGCTCTAATACACCCAGTTCTGCTGCCATTGCCATCTGAGCAGGGGACATTTCACTGGTCTCTCCAACATGTACCTGAACTGATCTCCCCTCCTATCTGTCTCTATCTTCTGTATTTGTATAACTATGCCAAAAAGACAATCTGCAGGGACATTGCCATTTTACTAACAGGTGTAGAGGACAATTCGCTAGCGAAAGAGTTCAGTGCGAATGAAGTTTTTACTCTGTAACATTCGTTACTCCAGAAATGTATTAGAGTGCGAATTTTTCAGTACGTTTCCTCTTCCTCAGGAGTCTGCTTTGCCAGGTTAGACCTGGTGAACTGATAAGATGAAGCAACATCCTCCTCAATCTTGTCAGTGACATCATATCCTTTATTCGGAAAAGTCATGTTCATATCTAAAAGTTATAACTGTTAAATATATTTTGTTTGTTCACCTTTTAACCATTTGAAGGTTATGCCGCATTTGTTTTTTGATGGGCTCATGCTAGGACATTAGAGGATCTTTTGGCTTTATTTTGCTTCCTTGGACATTTGTAATAATAAGTGAACACTTCAAACATTTGCACCAACATCTCTAATAAAGACGTATATACGACCTATATGTACACGCCCGATTCAAATTGACCTAAGTGTGTGTTAATGAAGTTTTGCTTGAATTTTTTGAGATTTGTTATACCCCAAAAGCTGCTAAAAATTAGAATTTGAAAATCCTCCGTCTCAAACCTGTCCAGGTCAGGTAGAAGTCAATGGCAGATGTCCCTGAAGATGTTTCTTGACATCGTGATCTGTGCTGGGTAATCTGATAAAGTTGGGGTTTTCAAACGATAATTTTGAAAAATTGAGTTTTCACTGAGAAAATTTCGATAAGTCAACTTTTTGGAGCATCAATCCTACGATACATATTGATACTTGATTTTGTCGGTCAGATTTTTTCAAGAACATCTAGGGGCCCATTTACTTAGCTCGATTGAAGAAATGGATAAAAAAAACGTCATATTCCGAATGCTACTTTGACCTTCGACTACGACTTTAAATCAAACGTTTCGAACTAAAAATCGTTCGACTATTCGATAGTTGAAGTACTGTCTCTTTAAGAAAAGCTTCGACCCCCCTAGTTCGCCACCTAAAAGCTACCGAAGTCAATGTTAGCCTATGGGGAATGTCCCCATAAGCTTCCTAAGCATTTTTTGGTCGAACAAAAATCGTTCGATCAAAGGATTAAAATCGATCGAACGAATAGCGCTAAATATATATTCGAAGTCGAAGGATTTAACTTCGACAGTCGAATATCGAGGGTTAATTAACTCTCGATATTCGACCTTAAGTAAATTTGCCCCTTATTGATCAATTAGTTCAATTCATGGATGGTTGACTTTGTTTTTTTTTTATAAAAAACCTAGATTAATTTGAGTTTTAGTAAATAACCCCCCTAATGTTGCTTATTTTAACTATATGGGAGTGCAAGGAGCATGTTTATAGAGAAGTAACTCTAATGAATGGTGTCAATAAGCACAACAGTCACATTTATTTTAGCAAAACCGCACTTGCTGCTGAGTTTGCCAATTCATTTCCCTTCTGCCCTGACTCTTTGCCTGCCCTATGCCCCAGTAGATTGTTCATAAATTGAGCTGAAGTCGATTTTTAATGAATATGCTACTTTGTGGGTCCTAATTTACAGTTGTTCCCTATGCTGGGTAAATAGAAATCTTAAATATGATAATATATAATTTAAAACAGGAGATCCATATTTATTTAATTTAACTCATTTATCGAGAAATCTGCTATAAAAAGTCGGTAGGGGAAAAGTCTCAACAAAAAACGTGTGACAATTTGAATGGTATGAATTTTTCAAGTTTGGCAATTGAATCACTCAATTTTCCCAAAAAATCCGATTATTGTACGAGATCACAACAACAAGAAATATCTTCATGGACATCTACCATTGACTTCTACATGACTTTCACAGGTCTGAGCTGAAGTATTTTTGGATTTGGATTTTTTGCAGATTTGGGGGTATATTAAATCTAAAGTTTTTTTCCCCTCTAAAAATTCATGTTTTCCCCTTTAAAAACTCGACCAGAAAAATCTGGTTTAATAAAAAGGCCCCTAAAAAAACAAATTCTTTAGTTTTTAAAAATCTGTGAAGATTCTCATTCATCCAGGTCACGATATACATGTACATATACATTCTAGAATCAAGTAAAAAGGCAACTGGAATTTTGGGGTGTTATCAAAGTCTGATAAAAAAAATTTTTGCTATAAAATCTGATCAAATCTGCCCTGTTTTTTTACGCTGATTTATTATTACATTTTCCTGAAAATTTGCTTTGCGGCAAAAAATAAGATTTTCACGATATATTCCGATTTTTCACACGAAAACTCAGATGTCTTATGCTTTTTTGACCGAAAACTCGGAAAACTTCAGGGTATTGCACGAAACCCAGTGCACATCATAAAATCATTGGGACTTCTCCCATTGACTTATTTGCAACCTCAACAGGTCTGAGATGCCGGATTTTCTGATTCAAACTTTTTCATCCTCAGGGTTTAATAAACTCTGAAAAATTTGTGATTTTTTTAGTAAATAACCCCTTAGAGTTTTACCACTCATACATTTCTGTTGTTTCTGTCACATATGGAATGAATTTGTTGCATCAACTGCAATGCTCCGTCCCTCTATTTCTAGGTTTTGTAGTTTTGCTTGAAATTGAAACGCTTTCAAGAAAACTAAGAAAATAATATGAATTGTTAATCTCTCCAATGTTCACAGTTAATTTGTTATGATTTCGTAAAGAAGAAATTAAACATGGATTCCCAAGTTAAAGCTTTACCGGAATTAGGATCAGTAATTTTCTGATTTTGTGAAATACAGTTTTTTCTCCAAGAAGGAATCAAAAAGTTCTTTTCACTTCACTTCTGAACTGAAAGGTGATTAAAAAGTTGAGATTTGATAATTACACCTATTAAACTTGAAATAAAATACATGCCTTTTAACATCAACATGCTGTTTTTTTTAGTATAAAATCAAAATTTTAAAAAACACAAATTTTTCGGAATTTATTATACCCGAGGATCGAAAAAGTCAGAATCTAAAAATCCAGCATTTCAGACCAATGGAGTTTGCATATAAGTTAATAGGAGAAGTCCCAAAGATTTTTTGATCTGTGCTGGGTTTTGGCCAGTAATCCAAAGTTTTCAGGGTTTTCAGGTAAAAATTTGTAAAAATTCTTATTTTTTGTGATTTTTTCACATTTTTTACCCGCAAACTAAATTTTTGGGAAAGTGTATTAATAAATAAGCCTTAAAAATCCTTGTGGCTTTAGTCAGAGTTTTTTTCAGAAAATATTGAGATAAATTCAGACTTTGATAAATAACCCCCTATATTGTATGTTGATTTCGAAATGGTTGTTTTCTTTTCCCCATATCCATCCAATGAAATATCATCAAATCGAGGCCATATGTATCTTTCTAAAATCAGGAACATTTAGTCCACCTAACTGCTTAGATTTTCTTAATTCTGATAGTTATTTTGGGTTTTTTGTTGCAGCATGAAAAACTTCAAACAATTTTGCCCAGTTTTTTTTTTATAAAATCTCAATGTCTGAGTAAGATGGGAAGATTTGAGGTGTGACATGTTTGGGAATATTAACATTTTAAAGAAATCCACCCTTCCTAATAGGTTAAGAGGGTGAGGAGAAATATTCAATGTGTATAATCTAGATAAAATAGAAGGAAATATCTATATCTAATGGAAAGAGGGTTTGATATTTTGTTTTGTTAAAATACTCTTGGGGACAGAATTAGAAATATCTAATATTTCTGTTTTACTAAGGTTTATGAAATAACCAGAAATAACACTATATGAATCAAAGAAACTGGATATTTACAAGATAGATCTCTGGGTGAATTGAACAATAAGAAGTAAATCATCTGCAAATGCACTTGTTTTTAGTGTTTTACCACAAATCTTTATACCTTGGTTTAAAAATCAAATAAGGAGTGTTGAAAAGTAAGTGACACAAGGGAAAATTTGATTTATTAAACCCTTTTTCCTTTCCTAGGCAATGGAAATGAACAATCACACAATTGTTATTGAGATTTTCCTTTTGGGATTTCAGCGTCTCAACAATTTCAAGATCCTAATTTTTTCATTGATTCTTTTGATTCACATATTGACCATCTGTGAGAATGCCCTTATCATAGTATTGGTAACAATTAGCCAAGATCTTCATTCTCCCATGTTCTTCTTTCTCCAACAACTCTCCTTATCTGATCTACTGGAGTCCATGATTATTGTTCCCATCCTGCTCAAAACTGTAATAAATGAAGGAGCTAAAATATCCCTTATTGGCTGTATTGTACAACTTTATTTCTTTGGTGTCATTGAATCTTTACAGTGTCTCCTTCTAACTGTGATGTCCTATGACAGATATCTGGCCATCTGTAATCCTCTGTGTTATTCTTCAATAATGAGCCATGGATTTTGTGTTAAATTAATTCTCATGACATGGCTGCTTGCTTATAGCGTTACATCAGTTACTGTGATCACTGCAGCTACACAAGAGTTCTGCAACCAAAATACCATCAACCATTTCTTCTGTGATTACTTTCCTCTTCTGGAACTTTCCTGCTCAGACACCTCATTAGCACAGATATTGATAATGATAGCATCTGTCCTTGGAATTCTTTCCCCCTGCTTGCTCATCACTGGATCCTATATCTGTATTGCCCATGAAATCCTAAAGATAACGTCCAATATTGGGAGACAAAAAGCCTTCTCCACCTGCAGCTCCCACTTGGCTGTGGTCTCCATATTTTATGCGACTCTCATTGTTACTTATGTGGTTCCCACAAGAAACCAGTCACAGACCATTGGAAAACTTCTTTCACTTTTATACACAGTAGTGACTCCTTTTATTAACCCAATGATTTACAGCTTGAGAAGTACAGATATGAAAAATGCCCTTAAAAAAATTCTACAGTGAAGAATACAACTACCAAATTGTA
This sequence comes from Xenopus petersii, assembly GCA_038501925.1. Taxonomy (NCBI): domain Eukaryota; kingdom Metazoa; phylum Chordata; class Amphibia; order Anura; family Pipidae; genus Xenopus; species Xenopus petersii. Next base: position 157,162,857 of record CM076676.1, on the reverse strand, counting down.
GCCAAATTAATTTTTTTCATTTACTGTCAATAAAACATAAGGCAGACATTGTTCTTTTGTATCTTTGGTCATTGCTTTTCTTTTTGTTCCCCAAACACCTTTTCAGATAATAATAATAATAGTAAAAGATTGCAGCATTTGTATGGTGGTTATAATGCTGTTGGATGCCATAAGATTGGAATATCTTTAGTCCTCTAATCCAGATAATATCCAATTAAATAAAGTACTCCTACAAAAGAATTTTGTCTCTATAGTGGTGGTGAAATAACACTGTGACTCACAGTACAAGGAACCTAATGACAAAAACACCAATAATCTTAACATCAAGCAGAATATCTGAATTGGTTTCTGAAATATTACTTTCGGCACCACATTCTGTGCCATAATCTGAAAATTCAAATATTGGTGTTTGGGGTGAGGCTGGGTGGGGTTAAGAGCCAAGGTAAATTAAGTTAAAGTTACTGTCAAAGAGAAAAGGCATTCTCATCTGAGAGGTTAGTGAAGATGGGGATGCTCTGCTTGGTCAGCACAGGTTTCATTATTTCAAATGTATTTTCTCTAATTGATGTTGTGCTAACTTGTTGGAAATACCAATTCAGTATTTAATGCGTTCTTGAACAGGAAATTAAGAGCTTGCAAGTATGACATCTTCATGTCCAGGTTTTGATATAGTGCAACATAAACATTCTTTTCTTAATCTGAGGTTTGTTGGTGGTGCCATTTATACAGTCTTAGAGAACTGGCTGTAGGATCACTAGCAGACATCATGGTACATTTTCTAACAGACATAGGGACACATTCAATTAAGTGCAAAAAGTTATGTCATTATTTATCCTGTGAAAACTCATAGATGAGTTTCAATTCATTGAGAAAAAACCTTTCTTCTTATTGAGTTCTAGTTTTTACCTATAGACTTCAAAAGAGTTTTCACGTGATAAACAGTGAGATGTTTTCCTGAAATTAATTGCATCTCGATTGGATCTCATCCATGAGTTTTCCTGTGTTAAACCTTTTTCTCACTGAATTGAATTCAAAGTGGCTTGAAGAAAGGTTCTGTTTTGGGTTTGTTTTTTCCAATCTCTTCATTAATGATTTGGATTAGCAAAGAATCTTGGTAAGACAATGACACAAAACTATGCCAATTCATTCTATCTAGGATGCGACATACTTGGGAGATCTGAACAAATTGGCAGTTTGGCAGGGTTTTTACAGCAACTGCTGTGACAACAAGGCAAGTCTGGTGAAAGAGGTAACGTTCAGTAAAATCTGCATTTTAGTGAATTTGCAGAGTAACATCCATTCACCAGAGCGAATTGTCGCCTGGTGATAGAGTGAAAAGTATGACCGATAGCACCCATCTCTTTTGCCAGCGAATCATCACTTGCGCCCATTAGTAAATTGCTGATGTCCCCGTGGGCGGTAATGCTAGTGAATTGACTCTAGAATTAGCCAGTTCGCCCCTTTAGTTAATCTGCTCCTTATTCTTTCTTGTAAATGTGCTTTGTATTTATTCTCGTACTTTGTATTTATCAGTATTTATTATTGTAATTGCCCCCTGTTTGTTCTATTGATTAGTGATGGGCGAATTTGTGCAGTTTCGCTTCGCCGAAAAATTCGCGAATTTCGCGCGAAATTCGCGAAACGGCGAAAAATTCGCGAAACGGCGCCGGCGTCTCGTTTTTGACGCCGGCGCCCGTTTTTGACGCCGGCGCCCGCGAATTTTCGTGGCAGTTGCGCGAATTTATTAGCCGACGGCGAATCGCGCAAATTCGCCGCGAATTCGCGCCTGGCGAATAAATTCGCCCATCACTACTATTGATTTATTGTTATAGTGTACAGTGCTGCATACAGAAGCACTAACAATTAATACATCCATAAGTTCATAGTTCAATGGATAGAGTAATCTGACAGTTGCTGTACACATTAGTACCAATGAGACTGTTAGAGACTCTGTGAAGTTGAAGGCGATGACTTTGACAGTACCAATCTCCGAGATATCACCCATTGCTTATGTTAGAGAGACATAAGGTGCTTAGAGTTTAGGGAGGGGGATTTGGACTTTTGGAGAACTATAGTCTCTTTGCCAGGGATTGGCTGCATCTCAATGATGATGGTGCAGTTGCTTTGGTGGAAAGGATGTCTGGAAGGTTAGAGGAAATTCTAAACTAGACATGGGGGTGATGAAGCAGTGAAACATTTTATGGAAGATAGTCTACATGATGATCTGGGTATAGTAAAGGAAAACAGGGTTGGAGAGATTGATGGAGATATGTCAGGGAAGGCCATGAGTCATATGTAGGAAATATATGTACCTGTATTAAATGTATGTTTACTAATGCAAAAATCTTGTCCAGAAAAATGGGAGAGCTAAAGATAATGGGTCTGAATGAGAAGTATGATACAGTCATATGGAAAAGTTTGGGAACCCCTCTTAATTCTTTGTAGTTTTGTTTATCATTGGCTGAGCTTTCAAAGTAGCCACTTCCTTTTAATATATAACTTGCCTTATGGAAACAGTAGTATTTCAGCAATGAAATGAAATGTGCATAAATTTGGGCACCCCAGCAGAGATATTGCCTCCTTTTGCAAATGTAACAGCCTCTAGACATCTCTTAAAGACCTTTGATGAGTGTCTGGATTCTGGATGTGGCTATTTTTGACCATTGGTCCATACAAAATCTCTCCAGTTCAGTTAAATGTGATGGCTGCCGAGCATGGACAGTCTGCTTCAAATCATCCCATAGATTTTCCATGATATTCAAGTCGGGGGACTCCAGAATATTGTACTTGTACCTCTGCATAAATGTTGGAATATCCAACCCCTGCAGCTTAATTTCAACTTTGTTACTGATGCTTGAACATTATCCTGAAGAATTTGTTGATATTGGGTTGAATTCATCTGACCCTGGACTTTAACAAGGGCCCCAGTAGTCCCTGAACTAGTCACACAGCCCCTGAACTAGCCACACAGCCCCACAGCATGATGGGACCTCCACCAAATGTGACAGTCGGTAGCAGTTGTTTTTCTTGGAATGCCGTGTTCTTCTTCTGCCATGTAAAGCGCTTTTTGTTATGAGCAAATAACTAAATTTTTGTCTCCTCAGTCCAAAGCTCTTTGTTCCAAAATGACTGTGTCTTGTCTAAATGAGCTTTTCCATACAACAAGCGACTGTGTTTGTGTGAGTGCAGAAAGGGCTTCTTTCTCATCCCCCTGCCATATACATGTTCTTTGTGCAAATTGTGCTGAATTGTAGAACAATGTACAGATACACCTGCATCTGCAGAAAGATGTTCTTGCAGGTCTTTGGAGATGATATGGAGATGGGTTGTCTGTAACATTCTCACAATCCTCCGCATATGCTGCTCCTTTATTTTTCTTGGCCTGTCAGACCTGGGTTTTACAGCAACTGTGCCTGTGGCCTTCCCTTTCCTGATTACATTCCTTACAGATAAACTGACAGTTTAAACCTCTCAGATAGCTTTTTTTTTTTTAGCCTTCCCCTAAACCATGATACTGAACAATCTTTGAGAGTTGCTTTGAGGATCCCATGCTGTCACTCTTCAGAGGAGAGTAAAACAGAAGCACAACTTACAATTGGTCACCTTAAATACCTTTTCTTATGATTGGACACACCTGCCTATGAAGTTCAAGGCTTAACAAAATAATCCAACAAATTTGCAAAATTTCAAGGGTACCCAAATTTTTGCACAGCCAGTTTTTCACATTTGATTTAATACCATACAACTGAATACTGCTTCACTAAAAATCTTTGTTCAGAAAATACCCCAGCACTCAGATGTCCCTTGGAAATGAAAGACATACCACTGTTCTCTTTTGTTGAAAGTGGAGTAAATTATTATGCAGGATGAGAGGAGTTCCCAAACTTTTTCATATGACTGCATAATTGGCATTCCTCAAACATGGCTAAATGAATCACATGACTTGCCAGTACATATAAGAGGCTATACTTTGTTTTGGGGGAAAAGGGGAATAGAAAAAGAGGGGTATGTCTGCATGTTAATCATGAGTAAGGAGGAAGTTATGGAGAAAAAGAGGACACTGAAGGGTTATTGGATGAACTTCTAAGCTCCTATTGCAAATATAAAGGGCTGCAAGGTTGGAGATACTCATAGTAATAGGGGATTTTGATTACATAGACAAATGAGGAAATGATACTGCTAGCAAAGTTAATGAAAATGGGAATGACAATTTCCTTTCACAGATTAGAATGGTCTCTATATTGGATTTAGTGAAATGTAAATTAGAGGTGCCGTATGCTTCTTTTAGCAGCTATAAACACTATAGAGTTATAATAGAAAATAAGGAACTGATTGAAGCCCAAGCAAAGACTAATCCCATATTATTTAATGTATCAATAGTGAAAGCTTTTTGGTTTACAGCATGGCTCTTTTGAAAGTTTTAGTTAGATTGGAAGGGACAATGAAAAAGCAAATGTACAAAAGGTTCTTTTTTTTACTTAAAGGGATACTGTCATGAAAAGTTTTTTTTCCAAAATGAATCAGTTAATAGTGCTGCTCCAGCAAGATTCTGCATTGAAATCCATTTCTCAAAAGAGCAAACAGATTTTTTTATATTCAATTATGAAATCTGACATGGGGCTAGACATTTTGTCAATTTCCCAGCTGCCCCAAGTCATGTGACTTGTGCTCTGATAAACTTCGATCACTCTTTACTGCTGTACTGCAAGTTGGAGTGATATCACCCCCCTCCCTTTTTCCCTCCAGCAGCCAAACAAAAGAACAATGGGAAGGTAACCAGATAGCAGCTCCCTAACACAAGATAACAGCTGCCTGGTAGATCTAAGAACAAAATAATTAATTCATGCAAGTGCTAGTGCATAAAAATCACAAGGTAATTCATTAATAATATAGTTTAACAAAAAAGGAACCAGGACCAACATTCAAGGAAATTTGAGTAGGAAAAGGAAAATAGTGTAGAGTTTATTGCAGTTTGCACATTTCCCTTTGTCAGTAGATGATGCCCCAAGTCCTATCTTAGCATTTCAATAGAAAAATGTTTCCCCATGAGTACTAAACCTAGTCAAGCAGTGTGATATCATTATACCAAGCTTAGTGTTCATGTTTTTTTTTAGAAAGATGGCATTATTGAGCGCACTAAAAAATAATTTTGTGAATGCCCTTTCCACTTCTTTGTTCCTTAGACTATATATCAAAGGATTAAGCATTGGAATGACCACTGTGTAGAAGACAGACACCACTTTGTCTTGTTTATCAAAACTACTGGAAGGTGGGCGCAGGTAGATGAAGAAAACGGTATAGTAGAAGATGCAAACACACGTAAGGTGAGAGGAACAAGTGCTAAATGCCTTTCTCCTTCCTGAAGCAGACTTCATCCGTAGGATGGCAGAAACAATTAACGTGTAAGAAACAAGAATGGTCATCATTGACCCCATGCCACACGTGCAAGTAAACAAAATGGTCACCAAGTCACAATAAAGAGTTTCAGAACATGAGATCTTCCGCAAGGGAGGCATGTCACAATAAAAATGGTCTATTCGGTTCATTCCACAGAACCTAAGGCTAAATGTACAACTGGTCTGCACTGATGATTGCATGAACCCAACAGAAGTGGCAGCGAGAATAAGTCCAAGACACTTCTTCTTTGTCATGATTAAAGTATAGTGGAGAGGGTAGCATATGGCAACATATCTATCATATGCCATGCACGAGAGAAGAAGAGCTTCAGTGACAGCCAAGGCAGCAAAGAAGAATAACTGAAGAGCGCAACCACAGAATTAAATCATTTTTTTCTGGGAAATAAGGTCAACCAGCAGAGGAGTAGCAGAGGTCCACCATGGAGAGAGAAGCAAGGAAGTAGTACATGGGAGTATGAAGGTGAGAAGTGTTCCAGACCAGAGCCATCAGGCCGCTGTTTCCCACAACTGTTATCAAATAAACAAGTGAAAACAATATGTAGAGGCATAACCCCTGTAGATAATTATCCACCAGTCCAGTGAAAATAAATTCTCCAACATTGGTTTCATTAAGAACTTCCATGGATATTTCTTTTTACAAATTCTATTAAATTTAAAAGAAATTAGTTTGAATATGCTGAATACTAACTTACAATGGGTTCAGCACAACTTCTAGTTGAAACGGCAAGCAGGTTGTTGCAGAAGCCACACGAATATCTTTATTCTGCAATGTGTTTGAGGTGCAAAACTGGTTTCAAAGTCTTGTACTACCTCACTTCAGACAGAGGGACATCTTAGAAATGGAACATGTTTCTGTCTAGGTTTAAGGATCTCAGTATCAGCCTTAAAGGGTTAAATGGACAGATTCATGACAGTTACTGGAAGGCGTAAAGCCAAGGCCATCCCTAAAAGTTTACATATTTATAGAAAAGACCTATTTAAATGTTATCTATATATTTATATCTACTGGAAAGATGTGTGAGGTTTTAGTGCTGTGTTTATTTCTTCGGCAAAACAAAAAACTGACCGTAAATCCTCAATACGATTCCCACTCATTAGGTAATTGGTGACAATGTTCAGTTTCAGTCTTTATCCCATGGAGTTATGTGGCAGTTGTGCAGTAGACATGACATTATTATGAGTTTTACTGAATCGGAAGAGGACTCACGCATTGCTATTTATTCTAAACATTAGCTTGAGAGGAACTTGAGGGAGCCAAAAAGGAAATCTCTGTGGATCCTAATGGTGACAGAATTTGAATTCCCGTTGGTTAAGTATCCTCTTACTAATTTATGTTTCCATATCTTATACTGGAAACCAATTAAGTTGCAGGGATGTTGCTGGATGTCAGCTTTTTACCCATAATCTGATTGAATTTATCCTTCTACAGAAGCCTGGCCATACTCCCCTTTTAGTATCTGCTGTTTGCATGCTCCTTAAAGGGATACTGTCATGGGAAATTTTTTTTAATAGTGCTGCTCCAGCAGAATTCTGCACTGAAATCCATTTCTCAAAAGAGCAAACAGATTTTTTTATATTCAATTTTGAAATCTAACATGGGGCTAGACATATTGTCAATTACCCAGCTGCCCCATGTCATGTGACTTGTGTCTGCACTTCAGGAGAGAAATGCTTTCTGGCAGGCTGCTGTTTTTCCTTCTCAATGTAACTGAATGTGTCTCAGTGGGACATGGGTTTTTACTATTGAGTGTTGTTCTTAGATTTACCAGGCAGCTGTTATCTTGTGTTAGGGAGCTGTTATCTGGTTACCTTCCTATTGTTCTTTTGTTTGGCTGCTGGGGGGAAAAAGGGAGGGGTGATATCACTCCAATTTGCAGTACAGCAGTAAAGAGTGATTGAAGTTTATCAGAGCACAAGTCACATGACTTGGGGCAGCTGGGAAATTGACAAAATGTCTAGCCCCATGTCAGATTTCAAAATTGAATATACTTTTCAAAAATGAATTAACTTTTGAGAAATGGATTTCAGTGCAGAATTCTGCTGGAGCAGCACTATTAACTGATTCATTTTGAACATTTTTTCCCATGACAGTATCCCTTTAACTTTGTTGATTCAACTAGCAGCTTTGGTATAGTGTCTGTCGCTTTCTCTTCCTCCCCTTAACGCATAAATAGCATAAAATCGCCAAGATCTATGCCTTTTTCTTTGAAATCACTCAACAATGCCCTCATTCTCTTCTTCTTAGATTACTGCTACCTACTAATTCAGACCTTTAGACTTCACCCCAGTCTTAAACTCTGCCCTACTTCTCTCACCAAAAAGTTCAATTTGATTGCATTCATTGAGAGTGTTCATAATACTTCCTTCAGGCACAAAACGTCCATATTAAATCAGACATTTGATATCTAACTCCTGGGTCTTCTAAAAACTAGAATAGAATAGTTTTATTTCCCAAAGACCTTCCCAAAGACTATTATACAGAAAGGCCTTTGTTATTTTTCCCTTTATTGCAATGTCTATAAGAATATTCAGAATACGGTGGCATGAATGAGTTTTCCAAACTCGAATATTCCACATTTATCAATCAAAAAGATATTGACCAAAAACACTTGTCAACAAAAACCTGGCAATCATCTGGAGAAGTCAACAGGACTTGTCAACATTTTATCTATTTTTAATTTGTGTTTAAAGAAAAAGTCAAATAACTTGAATGAGGTTTTCTGTAAATATTCCAAATATCGAAAATGAAATTTAATTGAAAAAAAAAATGCTTGTTCTAATTTATTTAACATTGTTTTGCAGTTAGGTGTTGAAAAACTCAAATTGGACAATTAATACGTCTACCCCCCATGTGATTTTAAGCATTATACTATGAATGTATTTAGGTCTGTATGGGTAACACTACTATGGATATCATTTAAACCACTTACATTGAGGGGCACATTTATCAAGGGTCGAATATCGAGGGTTAATAAACCCTCGAATTCGACCCTTGAATTTAAATCCTTCGAATTTGATTATTGAATTTGAAGGATGTAGAGCAAAACCTACCATCGATTGATCAAAGTAAAAATCGTTCGATTGAACGATAAAATCCTTTTAATCGAATGTTTTTAATTGATTGATCAAAGGATTTTTCTGCAATCAAAAAAAGCTTAGAAAAGTGATGGGGAAGGTCCCCATAGGCTAACATTGTACCTTGGTAGGTTAAAACTGCTGAAGTATGTAGTCAAGTTTTTTTAAAAGAGACAGTACTTCGACTATCGAATGGTCAAATAGTCGAACGATTTTTAGTTTGAATCGTTCGAATCGAAGTCGAAGGTCATAGTAGCCTATTCGATGGTCAAAGTACCCAAAAAAATACTTCGAAATCCATAGCTTTTTACATTTGAATCCTTCACTCGAGCTTAGTAAATGTGCCCCTAAAAGTCTGGACATTATAAAGGCGGTGCTTTTGAAACTTTAATTCTTGCCCAGTCCCTGGACAGTCCAGCAGAATACATCAATATCAACTGCAAGTTTTTACATTAATAAACATTTGAAATAGTTTTTTTCAGAAAAAGAAAAATTGTCATGAGTAATACGTAATCTCTCTCCAAAAATTAAATTTTCATGGAGGAGAAAAAAACCCTATGGTTTTCTTTAATGAGAAAGAGGTCAACATATTTAGCAGATTTTTGATAAAAAGGCACCTAAGATTCACTAAACATAGGCTGAAAGCCCCTCGCTTTATTGTAACTGTCACATAACTGCTGTTGCATATTATTATGAAACAAACTTTTACAGTTTGAGCTAAAAGACCGGATAACCACAAAACCACATATGAGATGGCGCAGTCTATCGCACAATAACTCACTTTTCATAATGGTTGGGGCATGGAACCTCCAATAAAGCCGATCTGAAATATGATTGTATGGTTATATTTCTGCCCCTGAAACTTGGGTTATTGTACTCGGGGCACATTTACTAAACTAAGAAGGATTAGAATAAAAAATACTTTGAATTTCAAAGTATTTCTTTGGCTACTTCGACCATCGAATTGGCTACTTCAACCTTCAACTACGACTTTGAATCGTTCGACTATTCGACCATTCGATAGTCGAAGTACTGTCTCTTTAAAAAAAAACGTCGACCTCCTACTTTGCTGCCTAAAACCTACCGAGCACCAGTGTTAGGCAAAGGGGAAGGTCCCCATAGGCTTTCCTAGCAATTTCTGATCGAAGAAAAATCGTTCGATCGATGGATTAAAATCCTATGAATCGTTCGATCGAACGAATTGCGGTAAATCCTTCGACTTCGATATTCGAAGTCGAAGGATTTAACTATGATGGTCGAATATCGAGGGTTAATTAACCCTCGATATTCGACCCTTAGTAAATGGACTTCTTGATGTGTCATACAGAAGCTTCCAATCAGAACAACAACAGAACTAGGATGAACTTAATTTTGAGAAAAGCTGTAAAAATGGCAACACAACTGAGGATTGTCTGGTCTCTCGCTGAATTTGTTATTGTCTGTGATGTGCCCTGAAGCCCCCTCAAACAAGGAGACCATTCTCTTGGGACAGTTACCTAAATATTTCTCTGATACACTCACTTAACAATTCCTTTTCACTCGATGTCTGATATGATCTGAATATCCTGCCACACGGACTATTTTACAACACCAACTTGCTGGTGGCATTCTGCCAATGTCACAAATGAAACTCACCTTCAAAGGAACAGAAGAAATGAAACCTTCGGCTTCCTCTGGCTGAACAAATGAAAGCAAAACCTGTTCAGCAGCTTCACAAGTGCTTTTCAAATATTTATCTCAGTTAACTCATAAATGTCTGAAGATGGTATAGAGTTTCTATTATTATTTTATTTTCTGGTATTTAGTTCTGTAGCACTTTACAAAGATTATCACCTTCACATCAGTTCTTTCCCAAGTGAGCTTACAACCTAAGGTCTTACACATTAAAGGAAAACTATACCCCCAAAATGAATACTTAAGCAACAGATAGTTTATATCAAATTGAATGACATATTAAAGAATCTTACCAAACTGGAATATATATTTACATAAATATTGCCCTTTTACATCTCGTGCCTTGAACCACCATTTCGTGACTCTATCTGTGCTGCCTCAGAGATCACCTGACCAGAAATACTACAACACTAACTGTAACAGGAAGAAGTGAGGAAGCAAAAGGCAGAACTCTGTCTGTTAATTGGCTCATGTGACCTTACATGTGGTTTGTATGTGTGCACAGTGAATCTTATGATCTCAGGGGGCGGCCCTTGTTTTTTAAAATGGCAATTTTCTATTTATGATTACCCAATGGCACATACTACTAAAAAAGTATATTATCATGATAATGGTTCATTTACATGAAGCAGGGTTTTACACATGAGCTGTTTTACTCAGTATCTTTTAATAGAGACCTACATTGTTTGGGGGGTATAGTTTTCCTTTAACCATAAGCCTCTGTCTCAAAGAGCTTACAATCTAAGCTCCCTATCACATTCCCATCAGTCCCTGCCCGGTGAGCTTACAATCTAAAGTCCCTATCACATTCCCATCAGTCCCTGACCCAGTGAGCTCACAATCTATTCACACACACACACACTATGGTCAGTATTATCATGAACCAGTTAACTTGCTGAAACCAGGACCCCGGCGATGAAAGACAGCAGTGCTATCAACACAATTGTTTGACCACAATGTATCTTCATTCTGTTGTGACTGAGTTCACCATAACCACATTTAAGCTTGACAAATGGGGACAACACACTAAGGGAGCCCTGTACTTAATTCCTTCCTAAGGCTACATTGAGGCCCACTGCACTGTGGGAACCAGTCATATTTGGGCATGTTTACATGCATTTAGCTGATTAGTTGCTATGGGTAATTGCACAGATGTAAATATTCCCAGTTTTGATAAATGACAGTAAAGGTCCTTCCATTGTCTGCAGTGATACTAGAGGGACTGGGAATTTCCTTTATTACAATGTTATCCTCATGAGCTAACGAAACCCTTCGTGGAGCTCCTGGGTTGTATCACGTAACATGCTTAGATCCTACAATGTGGACATACTTGTCCACATGCAGGGTTCTATAACTGCAATTTTTATTAGTCAAACAAGTGTGTAGGGACCCATAGGGTTAATATGCCCCTATGGCTTTAATTCCATAACCTTCCTCCTTTTATCTAGTTGCTGTGTAAAAGCCGCTGTATCTAGTCTTAATCTACATATTGTAGTTATTGGCCAAGAGATGTAATGACCACTTCCTGCCACACTTTAATATAGTGTTTGGAAAGGGATGGATCTTCCTCTTTGGCTTCTGGTGTCCTCCTGGATGTGCCCATTGAGCCTAGATACACCAAGGCCCAGTAAAGCCATTCACACTGGTCCTCTTTCCCCCTCCTCTCCTTTTGCTTAAGCCCGGTGCTGGTTAGAGAGGTCGGCGCTTCTCCTATTTGAAGACCCGTGAAAGCTACCAGACACACGATGGTAAGTGTAGCGGGAGTGACATATGTGACTTCTGACGAAGTGGCACGCCCCCGAAACGTTACATCTGACATAATAAATGTGCAGGGGGTCACCCCCGCTACACTTGCCATTGTGTGTCTGGTATCTTTCACGGACCAGTAAAGCCATTGCCTTAAAGGGAGCAGCACCTCTAGAGTCGGGGAGCAGGGACCCAGTGAACGAGATTAGCTAGAGACAGGTTATATCTGTTATAGACTCTCTAGGAGAGTGAGATAGAGAGTACACATAGGAAGAGCAGCTTTGTGCTCCATCAAGGATCTGTAGCAGGGAGTATCTTCCCAAGGCTCCTAGATTGCCTTTAGTGAAGGGACCATAGTGAATAGGGTGTCAGGCTTAGACTCCTTCTCTCTGTCCCCTCCACTGGGTCGCATCCGGACCACTTTAAAGTGATACTGACACTAAAAAATGAATTTTAGCATATGAATGTACATTGATTGTTACCTATAGGTCATGTTGATCATTTTTTACTGAGAGGTTTGTTTTTGTATATAATTGTTAGTTGAAGTTCCTAAGCCTGACTCTCTGACACTCTGACTTTGCCAACCAGACTGTCCCATCTCAGCCTGTTAGTTACAGTTTCTAATGCTAACGGACTCCTGTTGCACAAATATGGCAGCCCCCTCATACAGGAACATGGGGGATCAGACAGGTAATGTTAAAGCATCATTCAAATACTTTATGGCAAAGTTAGAAGTAGCTTGCAAAGGCAATATTATAATAGATGTAAAAAAAAGTTTAATTTCAGGTGTCAGTATCTCTTTAAGGTACATCTTCCAGGAGGTCTGCTTTACTACTTGACTACAATCCTCAGGGGAGGCACATTCCTTAGCTGTCTCATCATCCACCTGTCTCAGCCTGCTAATATACTTGCATATACCTCATCTTTTGTAAGTAACCCTGTGGGACATTTGTCTTGTACAAATAAACTGTTACTCTTTTGTTTCATCACAAGAACCTTCTGGCATCCATTATTTTATATTTTATCGCACAGTAGCCTGTGGTAGTTGTAGTTAAACTACACCACACCTTAAATCTTTCACTTAGGCCCTAGCCTGAAGTGTTAGAGTCACATGTAACCCATGCTCTAAGCACTAGTTGGACATTAGCGTTAAAATTTCATATAAGATTTGTCCACAAAAGGTTAAGTGAAAGTAGATAATTGTGCACAATTCAAATTGAATTTGGATTATTCCCTAGTCGAAGTACACAAAAAATAACTGGAAATTTGAATTTTTTTAATTCAAATTTTCATTTCGAGCCTTGATAAATCTGCCCCTAAAAGTCTGGACATAATAAAGGCGGTGCTTTTGAAACTTTAATTCTTGCCCAGTCCCTGGACACTCCAGCAGAATACATCAATATCAACTGCAAGTTTTCACAATAATAAACATTTGAAATATTTTTTTTCAGAAAAAGAAAAATTGGCACGAGTAATACGTAATCTCTCCACAAAAATGTAATTTTCATGGAGAGGAAAAAACCCTACATTTTTCTCTAATGAGAAAGAGGTCAACATATTTAGCAGATTTTTGATAAAAAGGCACCTAAGATTCACTAAACACCGGCTGAAAGCCCCTCGTTTTATTGTAACTGTCACATAACTGCTGTTGCATATTATTATGAAACAAACTATTACAGTTTGAGCTAAAAGACCGGATAACCACAAAACCACATACGATATGGCGCAGTCTATCACATAACAACTCACTTTTCATAATGGTTGGGGCATGGAACCTCCAATAAAGCCAATCTGAAATATGATTGTATGGTTATATTTCTGCCCCTGAAACTTGGGTTGTTGTACTGGGATAATTGAAACATTCCTAAGCAAACACAGACACTTAGAGGCACATTTACTAAGCTCGAGTGAAGGATTAGAATAAAAAATACTTCGAATTTCGAAGTATTTTTTTGGCTACTTCGACCATCGAATTGGTTACTTCGACCTTCGACTACAACTAAAAATGGTTTGACTATTCGACCATTCGATAGTCGAAGTACTGTCTCTTTAAAAAAAACGTCGACCTCCTACTTCGCCACCTAAAACCTACCGAGCACCAGTGTTAGCCAATGGGGAAGGTCCCCATAGGCTTTCCTAGCAATTTCTGATCGAAGGAAAATCGTTCGATCGTTGGATTAAAATCCTATGAATCGTTCGATCGAACGAATTGCGGTAAATCCTTCGGCTTCGATATTCGAAGTCGAAGGATTTAACTATGATGGTCGAATATTGAGAGTTAATTAACCCTCGATATTCGACCCTTAGTAAATGGGCCTCTTGATGTGTCATACAGAAGCTTCCAATCAGAACAACAACAGAACTAGGATGAACTTAATTTTGAGACAAGCTGTAAAAACGGCAACACAACTGAGGATTGTCTGGTCTCTCGCTGAATTTGTTATTGTCTGTGATGTGCCCTGAAGCCCCCTCAAACAAGGAGACCATTCTCTTGGGACAGTTACCTAAATATTTCTCTGATACACTCACTTAACAATTCCTTTTCACTCGATGTCTGATATGATCTGAATATCCTGCCACACGGACTATTTTACAACACCAACTTGCTGGTGGCATTCTGCCAATGTCACAAATGAAACTCACCTTCAAAGGAACAGAAGAAATGAAACCTTCGGCTTCCTCTGGCTGAATATATGAAATTCATTTTTTTCATTTTCATTGTGGTTTCATTTCTCTGAGCTCATATTTTGAATGGAATGCACATTCGATTTCTTTGAAACATACAGGAAGTAACATTGCTTATATATCAACGACAAACAGATTATCTCTCATTATTTCCGAGAGGAGGACTTCTACACACTTTACACTTTTCCTCAATGACAAGATGAATCTTGCTGCTCTAATGCAGGAGCTCAAATGCTCCCTATGCCAAGATTTCTATAAAACACCTGTCACACTACCTTGTGGTGATTCTTTCTGCCAAGAGTGTATCCAACGCTCATGGATGAGACCGGAGCCTTCAACTCCTTTTTGCCCTGAATGCAGAGAGACATTTCCAATGAATGTGAAACTCAACAGCAACTCCAAGATGAGGAACCTCTTGAAACATATCACTTCTCAACAAACAGAGACAGAAGTTAGTAAGTGTATCTGCTGTTACTGTGTGGGAAAGCAGAACACTGATGTCAAGAAAATGTGCCTGGTATGTGATGCATTTCTTTGTGACATTCACCTGAAAACATCATGTAAGACAGCAGACCATGTCCTTATGGATACCACTGCCTCTCTGGATAGCAGATATTGCCCGGTTCATCAGGAGTATCGCAAATATTACTGCTTAGATGATTGTACTTGCATCTGCCCCTCTTGTATCATTTTTGGAGATCACAGACAACATAAAGTAACACTTGTAACAAATATCTTAGAGGAGCAAAAAGATGATCTTCAACGTGTTATTAATCAGCTCAAATCAAAGGAGAAAGAGATGCAGGAGATCTGTCATCAAACAAGAAGGCACAGAAAAGACAACAAAGCAAAGTCTGCGAGGAGTAAAAAAAAGATGAGAAAGATATTTTCTGACATAAGAACACAATTAAAAGTGGTGGAGCTTCAGGTTCTTGGTGAGATCACCAGGCAAAATAAGGAAGATGCAGACAGGTTCTCTGACCGCATAAAGAAGCTAAAGCAAAGAAAAGCAGCCATATCTAAGAAGATTGCAGACATACAGGGTCTCTGCAATAATCTTGATCCATTGGCCATTCTGGAGTACAAGAGCAATGAATTAAACAGCGCTAAAACTTATGACATTACAGACATCCCACGTTTAGGAGGTCTTGACGATGTACTTGTTATGGTCAACTTCCAGTTTGCTTTACAAAGATTCCAAAATGAACTGACAACAATCCAGCAAGAAAACGGTCTGTGGGGTCAAATTGCTTCACATCGTCTGAAGGACATCGATAGGTTTCCAGGGAGGAGTATCTCTGAAGATCAGTTTAATGCTTTCCATTTAGATCCAGGGGGAAGGAAACACAAGAGCTATAGATTACATCAGGTGGTAAGCTTCGATGCTATTTCTTCAGGAAGGTATTATTGGGAAGTGGAGATTAATGATCTTCCATGTTGGGGTCTTGGAGTATCCTATGATAGAATTATAACAGATGATGTGTCTTTGTTAGGGTTTAATTCTTATTCTTGGTGCCTGTATAAACCCATGTTAGGGAATGTTCAAGTGGTACACAACTGTCAGGAATTCCCAGTTCCCGTAGATTCTCCGATTGACAGAATAGTTGTATACCTGGACTATGAGAAAGGAGACATTTCTTTCTTTCAGCTTTCTAGCAATATTAGGCACCTTCGCACTTTCTCCACTACCTTCCAAAAGCTTCTCCATGCTGTTCTTTATGTAGCGGTGGATAATGAGCAAAAGTAAAGGAGAACAGCACCCGAAATAACAAATGGAGTTTTCTAGGGTTCATTTTCTGTCCATCTTCCAGGTCTTTTCATCTTCTGCTTTGGTTTGTCTGGTCAAAGTAACTCAAACAGAAACTAAGAAAAAACCATATTAATGTTTTATTTAATGTTCAAATGTAGTAGCCTTGGACATGGTGCCCCATATTATGAGGTCCCTTATGATGGAATCCCAAGGTCCCAAGCATTCTGTGTAAATAATCCCATATATGTGAGTTTGTAACACTGAGGGGCAGATTTATCAAGGGTCGAAAATACTTCGAATTCGAATATTGAATTTGAAGGATTTAGCACAAATGCTTTGATCGTTCGATCGAATAAAAATCATTCGATTGAACGATTAAATTGTTTTAATCGATTGATCGAACAATTTTTATTCGATCAAAAAAAGCTTAGAAAAGTGCTGGGGAAGGTCCCCATAGGCTAACATTGCAGCTCGGTAGGTTTAAAGTGGCGAAGTATGAAGTCAAAGTATTTTTTAAAGAGACAGTACTTAGATTATCGAATGGTCGAATAGTCGATCGATTTTTACTTCGAACCGTTCGAATGATTCGATTCGATCGAATTCGATCGAATTTGACCCATTCGATGGTCGAAGTACCCAAAAAATACTTCGAAATTCAATTTTTTTTCATTCGAATTCTTCACTCGAGCTTAGTAAATCTGCCCCTGAGAGTTCATTTCTTTTAGGTAACTTTAAGGAGGGGCCAATTCATTAACTTCGAGTGAAGGATTCGAAGTAAAAAAACTTCGAATTTCTAAGTGTTTTTTGGGCTACTTCGACCATCGAATGGGCTACTTCGACCTTCGACTACGACTTCGAATCGAAGGATTCCAACTAAGAATCATTAGACTATTCGATAGTCGAAGTACTGTCTCTTTAAGAAAAAACTTCAACCCCCTAGTTCGCCACCTAAAAGCTACCGAACCCAATGTTAGGCTATGGGGAAGGTCCCCATAGGCTTGCCTGACTTTTTTTGGTCGAAGGATAATCCATCGATCGTTGGATTAAAATCCTTTGAATTGTTCGGTTCGAAGGATTTAATCGTTCGATTGAACGATTATTCCTTCGATTGTTAATTAACCCTCGATATTCGACCCTTGATGCATCGGCCCCTAAGTATGTGTAGAGAATAGGGCTGTAAGTGAGTTTGCAAAGAATTCTCTCTATCTGCCCCATACTTTCAGAAAAGGGTGTGGACTTTAAACTGGAAACAAAGACACCAGGCGAATGAGTACAAGATACAACATAACTAAAATAACAAAGGCTTATCTGGTTCACGCCTTAAAGGCACACAATTCATTTGACTTTCTTATTTTTTCAAGCCAGACTTGAACCAAGAGTAAGTGAATCTACTTATCTGTTATATGGGATTTGAAAGAGTTACTGTTGTGTATTTTGCCTTTATAATAAATTCATACTATTGACTTGCCTCTGGTCTGGTTAGTGCCTACAATAACCAATGTCCAGCTCAGTGACATACATGTACACACATATATATACACTCAGCCTTACCCACAATCACACATATGTGCACACACACATTGTTGTTCATACACACTCACACTCACACTCACACTCCAACACAAGTGGATACAGGTGCGCACAAACGCACATACAATTTGCTGGTTGCTTGCGTCAGTTTATGGAGCTGTAACCCTTTCTTGACATGCTCTCATAGAACAGGATCACACTCACTTCAATCCCAATTTCTATGGGATTTTAAAGGTGTATTTATCAAATGGCGAGCTTTCACTATCGCCCGTTGATAAATACGCCTTTAAAAATCCCATGGAAATGAATGTAGAGAGGCGGTATTTCACTATGAGTTCTATAACTTCACTCTTTGATAAATATACCCCTGTGTCTCTTTGCTTGTAGAAGATACTGGGAAACTGGGATTTTACAGCACAGTGTCTCCACCTAGTGACCAGTGAGGAATAAACCTCAAAGTGGCGCCACAAGGAAAATAAAAAACACAGTGCTTGCAGCAATAATTAACTTTCTATAACATTTAAGAAAAGCAATGGGAATAGAATACAAATAACACTGCTGCACTGGGGACACATGGGCGTCTATTTGTCTCACTAGCAGATAACACACTCCGACTGTCTAACTAGCACCGTCTCTTTAATATCACATCCTATCCTGTTTAAAAAACATAAAAAACCTGAGTGTTCAAATTACCCCTCACATTGACTTCAACAGAAGCTTTCTAGGTTTTAGCTACCTACTTTATTTATTTGCCCCTTAAAGTTTCCTTATGTATATAACTCACTGGGGCTCACTTATAAACACTGGGCAAATTTGTACCTGGGCAATAACCCATAGCAACCAATCAGTGATTAGATTTTCCCAACCAGCTGCAAGGAAAACAATGAAAGCAAACATCTTATTTGTTCTTGTGGGTAAATGCCCAGGTGCAAATTTTGCTCATTATTTACAAATGATCTCCAGTGATTTCTAATATCCTTATCCTTGTGCTTTTATATGGTCACAGAACAACCCCTCAGTGACTTCTAATATCCTTATCATTTACAGTAGGGGGTACATTATCCCTTATAATACATGAGTGATACTCAGAGTTCCCTGTATAACTCAGCCTGCAGCCTTGTGCCTTTATATGGTCACAGAACAACCCCTCAGTGACTTCTAATATCCTTATCATTTACAGTAGGGGTACATTATCCCTTATAATACATGAGTGATACTCAGAGTTCCCTGTATAACTCAGCATGCAGCCTTGTGCCTTTATATGGTCACAGAACAACCCCTCAGTGACTTCTAATATCCTTATCATTTACAGTAGGGGGTACATTATCCCTTATAATACATGAGTGATACTCAGAGTTCCCTGTATAACTCAGCCTGCAGCCTTGTGCCTTTATATGGTCACAGAACAACCCCTCAGTGACTTCTAATATCCTTATCATTTACAGTAGGGGTACATTATCCCTTATAATACATGAGTGATACTCAGAGTTCCCTGTATAACTCAGCATGCAGCCTTGTGCCTTTATATGGTCACAGAACAACCCCTCAGTGACTTCTAATATCCTTATCATTTACAGTAGGGGGTACATTATCCCTTATAATACATGAGTGATACTCAGAGTTCCCTGTATAACTCAGCCTGCAGCCTTGTGCCTTTATATGGTCACAGAACAACCCCTCAGTGACTTCTAATATCCTTA
Source organism: Xenopus petersii (assembly GCA_038501925.1). Classification (NCBI taxonomy): domain Eukaryota; kingdom Metazoa; phylum Chordata; class Amphibia; order Anura; family Pipidae; genus Xenopus; species Xenopus petersii. Next base: position 157,143,280 of record CM076676.1, on the reverse strand, counting down.
TCATTTAAAGGCAATGTAAAGGCAGGAGCCTACTTGTGCTTGGGCAATAGTCGGTGTAGAATGAGGTCTATACATTACAGTATATTGGATTAATCAGAAGGGGCAGAGCACAGTGTTGGGCACAAGACAGTCCTGTACTTAGCGCCTGCCATTGAGCACAATGCTGAGAGGCCTATGTTAGTAAAAGGCATGTCAATAAGCAGTTAACAGCTCTCTTACACAATGTTCTGTAATGTGCAGGTAAGTCCCTGTTCCAGCTGTCTTTCTCTCCAATTAACAAGGATTCTCTCTAGGGTTCTTTCCCATGGGACAGACATGCTCAGAATATAGTATAAAACAAGTAGCTTGGCCCTTGTGCTCGTACTGAAGGCTGTTGGTCTGGACCTAAATACTCTGGCCTGGGCTGAATTGCCCCACAACTACTTTTTATTCCAACAGGTATTTACAATCCATTTTGCTATAGACTTTCCTTTAATGATCCAATTTGTTATTGTTTGCTGACTCTGTTCTACCTACAGCAGGATCAGGAATGTTTTGCCTCTTGTTCATTGTCTTACTCAGTGTCCCGCACATCACTATCCAAATTATTGGTTTTAATAATTTTTCTGGAATGGAACTATGAATGCCACAAATTAAACACTTATTCTATGAGATTGTGAAGAATATATTGACCAGTTTAATTATGTTTAAAAAAGATGACCTCCAACAAAGACAAGGCTGTTGCTGTGAACCCAAATAAGTTTGTATGTACTAAGCAGGTATTCACTATGCGTATGTTCTGTATAAGCCTAAAAATGTGTATCCAGCCAGCCGAATGGTACATCATTGTCTTTTGTCCTGAAGACCATATTACGCAGGTGTGATATTAGCCATGGAGATCTTATTTAGGGTTAGACGTCCAAAGAATCACACCAGCACCAGCTCTGGATCAGACAGTAGGTACCGTATATACTCGAGTATAAGCTGAGTTTTTCAGCCCCCAAAATATGCTGAAAAACTCTACCTTGGCTTATACTCGGTCCAAGCGCAAAAACGGTCGCCAGCGTCTAAGAATAGTCGCCGGCGTCCAAGAATTGTCTCCAAGAATATTCGCTGGCGTCCAAGAATGGTCGCTGGCATCCAAAAACGAAACGCCAGCACCTCCAATGGGAGCAGAAACCCTCAATTTTTTGATTGAAACTTACCAGAAGCTGCTGCATTTCTCACCCTCGGGTTATACTCGAGTCAATAAGCTTTCCCAGTTTTTGGAGGTAAAACTATGTACCTCAGCTTATACTCGGGATGGCTTATACTCGAGTATATACGGTATGTTTGTTTGTATTCAGCTTTCAAACTGGAGGATCTCTTCAACATCATGGGTAGGTATATGCTTGGGAATCTCTATAACATCATTTATATATATATATATATATATATATATATATATATATATATATATATATATATATATATATATATATATATATCCATGCCTGACAGTAGGTATGTATGTTTGTATTCATCTGTCATTTCTATAAAAATCAAGGTAAGGTACCTCATTCTTCAGATCTGTTTTTAGACATTGAGTATATATGTATGTATCCTGCTCAACATCATGTTTAGGTGCCTTGAGAATGTCATTATACAGGTCTGGATTTAAACAATAGCTATGTCTTGTATGGGTGTATCCTGTTCTAAAACTGGGGAATCTCTCCAAAATCATGGTTAGGTGCCATGAAAACCACATTATTCACTTCTGAATTCAGACAGTAGGTATATTCAATAATATCATGGTCACAACACTACCTTAAATTAAACCTCCCTAAAACTGAAATGGTTCTCTTTCCTCCAACTAACACCAGTAATATCCCGGAAGTATCCATCATAGTTAACAATTCCACTATCACCCCCTCTCCCCAGGCCCGGTGCCTTGGGGTTATCCTAGATTCTGCCCTGTCATTCACTCCTCATATCCAGTCACTTGTTAAATCATGTCACTTCCACCTAAGGAACATATCCAAAATACCATCATTTATCACCCAAGACACTGCCAAAATTCTTATTCACTCTCTCATCATAACACGTCTAGACTACTGTAACTCTCTTTTAATTGGCCTCCCCCCTGTCACCTCTCCAGTCCATAATGAACACTGCTGCGAGGCTCATACACCTCAGCAACCGCTCCTCCTCTGCCTCGCCATTCTGTCAGTCCCTGCACTGGCTTCCGTTACCTTTCAGAATCAAATTCATATTAATGACACTGACATTCAAAGCACTTCATAACTCTGCCCCACCCTACATCTCTGAACTCATCTCTATATACTCACCCAATCGCTCGCATTCAAGACTTTGCAAGGGCTGCACCCCTCCTCTGGAACTCTCTCCCACGGTCTGTCCAACTTTCTCCCAACCTTTCTGCTTTCAAGAAATCTCTGAAAACGCACTTCTTTCAAGAAGCCTCCCCTCACTCTGCTTAACTACCAAACGCAACACCACATACAATACCACATTTCTCACCCACTTACTTCGATCTTGCCCACTCCCACACCTTGTGTATTACTCCCTTCCCTTTAGACTGTATGCCTATGCATAGGGCCTTCCTCACCTTTTGTACCTGTATTGATTGTGATGTTTGTTACTCCATATATTCTATATATGTAATTCGTGTGATGTAGTTGTATAATCACATTTACTTTACAGTGCTACGCAATATGTTGGTGCTATATAAATACATGTTAATAATAATAATAGGTGCCTTAAAAGCCACAGTATTCATCTCTGAATTCAGACAGTAGGTATATTCAATAATATCATGGTTAGGCGCCTTAAAAACCACATGATTGATCTCTGAATTCAGACGGTAGGTATATTTCGATAACATCATGTTGGGTGCCATGAAAGCCACATTATTCAGCTCTGAATTCAGACTGCATGTATATTTCAATAACATCATGGTTAGGTGCCTTAAAACCGTGTTATCCAGCTCTGGATTCAGACAGTAGATATGTATATCTGTATTGAGCCCTCAAACTGGGGGACCTCTGTGGAGTTTTTGTCCATCTGTACATCAACATAATGCACCTGCCTTTTACAAGGATGCCATGGGTCTCAACTCAAGTCAAGAGTGAGTTTATTGTCATTTCATCTATATACATTTGTACAGTACACAGTGAGATGAAACAATGTTCCTGTAGGACCATGGTGCTACACACAACATAAAAGTACCAGACAAAAGACAAAAAGGGCAAGTGCAAAAATATGCACAGTGTAGGACAGGACAGTGCAGGGACAGGACAATACAGGGCACACTCAGCAGATGTAATATGTTAAGTAAATAATGCTAAACGTCACACATGATGGTGTATCATTGTGATATGACAGTAGTAAGAACATGATAAAGAACATGGTGCAGATGTGCTCATAGAGAACAATTGTATCCAATGGCTACTTATTTATACAATGGAGTACATTGACAACGTTTTTGGGAATCTACCTATTACTCCAAAATGTATAGCAATATCTTGCCAACAACAAAAATAAATCTTAATTACCTATACTCTTTTTTAATAGGATCCTAATAATTTATCTTCAGAATCACACGGCCAACATAAGATCAAGCTCCTGCACACATTGGCTGAAAATGAATAAGGAAAACCAGACAACAGTTGCAGATTTCCTTCTTTTAGGTTTTCATGAGCTTTGCAACGTCAAAAGTGTTTTATTCATTGGCATTTTTCTTATTTACTTGGTGACAGTAATTGGAAATTTCATGATTATTATGTTGGTGACCTTCAGCCAAAGACTTGACTCTCCCATGTACTTCTTCCTGGGTCATTTATCGTGTTGTGATCTGCTTCTCTCCATAGTAGTAGTTCCATTGCTGTTGGATAGTACATTGAGAGAAGTCACCATATCCTTTGTTGGATGTTTTGCCCAGTTTTATCTTTTTGGTTCCTTGGCAACTACAGAATGCTATATTCTTTCTGTCATGTCCTATGATAGATATTTAGCCATATGTAACCCATTGCATTATTCATCTGTGATGAACCTCAAGAGATGCTTCCACTTTGCTTTCTGGTGTTGGATTGTAGCCTTCATGCTGATGCTTCTCACAGCTGTTCAAATAGCAAGATTGAATTTTTGTGGCCCAAATGTCATTGACCATTTCTTTTGTGATCTGGCACCTCTTCTTCAGCTTTCTTGTTCAGACACATCTTTTGTTGAAACAGAGAACCTTGTAGTAGGCATTCCATCAACATTCTTGCCACTGCTTTTCATCTCTAAGACATACATGAACATTTTCTGCACTATCCTTAAAATACCATCTGCTATTGGCAAGCAGAAAGCCTTTTACACCTGCAGTTCCCATTTGGCAGTTGTGTCTGTTTATTATGGTACATTGATTATTGCCTATTTATTCCTATCTAAAGGTCACTCATTGAATCTCAATAAGGTTTTGTCTCTGCTCTATACAGTGTTGACACCATTGCTGAATCCACTTATCTATAGTTTAAGGAATAAAGAAATAAAAAAAGTCATTAGTAAATATCTTAGTTTTAATTAGCCAGTGGATTCTAATGTTGTTGAAGAAGATATAACTAAGGAACTCAAACGTATAGCTATAGCTAGGTAATAATTTTATAGGGTTCAGTCCTTTACAAAAGCCCATTAACAATGTTAATTCCATCCTATAGACATTTACAGGTATGGGATTCATTATCCACAAAGCTGTTAACCAGAAAGCTCTGAATTACAGGAAGGGCGTATCCCATAGAGTCCATTTTAAGCAAACAATTACAATTTTTAGAAATGATTTCCCTTTTCTCTATAATAATAAAACAGTACCTGATGATCCCAACTAAGATACAATTTATCCTTACTGGATGGATTATTTGATAAAATATTATTTAGGGGGTTATTTTCTAAAATCCAAATTTATCTATATTATATATATGTATATATATATTATATATACTCGAGTATAAGACAAGTTTTTCAGCATCCAAATGTGCTGAAAAAGTCTACCTCGGCTTATACTCGGGTCAGCGGGCAGTAGCTGAGATTGCAGTCACTTTTAATCATTCCTATACCAACAGTTCACTTGGGGAGAGACTGCAATATCCCACAATGCCCTCTGTTGGTTATATGAAAGAATAACAGTGCGCCCTCTGTTGGTTATATGAAAGAATAACAGTGACTGCAATATTACACAGCCCCCTCTGTTGGTTATATGAAGGATTAGCAAGCAATATGGCAGCTCCTATACCTGTTTAAAATACATATGCATAACTAAGTAACGCTAAGTGCACAATAAACATCATGCAGTGTGGGGAAGAGTACCCAGCATTCCTTACTGCAGAACTCACCACTATGGAATGGAAGCCAACATTGCCTCCACCAGCTCAATCACCATGGTCATGTAGATGGAGACACAACCTCCTGTCTTGATTCCTAGAGAGATAGAAAAGTATCACAGAGTTTGGGCACATCACCCATTCCTAACCCTCGTGTCAGAGTGATGCCAGGCCGCCATCAGAAACTTTAGGTGCCCCCTACAAGTTATTTAAATGGGTCCCCTCATGAACACAAGCACACAGTACCAACATTTGTGGCCACCCCATTGTGTGTGCTAACCTAATAGTTAGGTATGCAAATAATCAAACAGGAGATATGCCATATAATTCCTGCCCAGGAGAATAATGTAACTTTACTAGTGTTGTTAAAGGTAAGAAATAACAGTGCTGAACTGAGTGGTCCTCCAGCTGAAGTCATGACTGTCCTCGTTGTAAAGGATGTTCTGCTGCTGCCCCAATACTGTCTGTACAACACCTGTCACCTGGAAAAAGAGAAGAATTACACTCGAGTAGATGGTCATGGTCTTCTGGAATAGAGTGGAATCTTTTGAGTGCAGATATCGATAGTGGTCTGTGCTTAGGTGGAAAATGCCAGGGATGACAATAATGTTGGAGCAAATATATATAATTATCAATTATATCCTTATTAATGGGTCTTGATGTCAGCAGTTATAAACAGAGCTTTGTGATATAATTTTGGTCACATGACTCACTAAACCTTGCGCATTATAATAAATAAAGTAACCCTTGTAGGAAAATATGAGGATATTAGAAATTACCTCGGAGTTTCATGACCTTTGGACTTGTGCTTTTATATGGTCATGGAACTCCTCTGTGATTTATAATATCCTTATATTTTACAATAGGGGGAACTTCATTTACTATACCTGTATATATGAGATCATCTGGAAGATGGAGACATCATTTCAGTTCTGATATCCACGGTGAGATGTATAAAGAGTGTTAATTCCATTCCATTCAGCTGAGGTGCTTTAAAATTGAATTTGGAGATGTATCTCAGATTAAAAGTATTGTTTGGTGTAAAAATAAAAACTGGGTTAATAATGTATGAAGGCTGGAGTGACTGGATGTGTAACATAATAGCCAGAACTCTACTTCCTGCTTTGCAGCTCTCTTGATTTCTACTGATTGGTTACCAGGCAGTAACCAATCAGTGACTTGAGGGGAGGCCACATGGGACATAACTGTCGCATTTCAATCTGAGCTGAATGCTGAGGATCAATTACAAACTCATTGAACAGTTATGTCCCATGTGGCCCCCCTTATAGTCACTGACTAACTCAGAGTTAGAGAGCTGAAAAGCAGGAAGTAGTGTTCTGGCTATTATGTTACACATCCACTCACTCCAGCCTTTATACATTACATTTTTGCCTAATTAGGAACATTAGAAACATTTTTTATTTTGAACAGGCTATTTACACCGTTTTTATTTTCACACTAAACTGTTCCTTTAAGAGGAGGCAGGTGTCAATATGAATAGTACGTATGTGTTGGCTCTGTATGATTAAAGATAAGAAATACATATTTAATAGGCACAGTTTGCAAAGAAACAGTACAGTCTGACATTGAGCTCCAGCTCAACATGAATAAAGAAAAATCAAAACTTTTTAGCTTTTACATGAAAATGTCACATTTTTGACAGCTTAGCCCTTTCCATTTGAGTGCTGCTTTTTTCTCTTTTTTTTACTAGTAACCAAATGAGAGAATGCTTCTTACTTGTGCACCTTTTACTATACATCCTCAGCCATTGTTTTTTTTGGGCGAGTATTTTTATACGGTCAATCTTTTCCCCTTTGCATACAATGCACCCCTCATTGTTGTTGAGGGCTAGGAGGTGCTTTGCATACAGGGTGGAACTGGGGCCCGGGGTGGACCGGGATTGTCGTGTATGCCCTCCGGGTCCCTACTGCCGGGCTCCACGACCGAGCCACCCCCCACCGCACATGCGTGGGCGTACATACATGCAGCTTGTATTTGCCGCGACCTGCGGCGAGAAGATTAGCGCAGAGAACAGTACTGGGCCAGCAGGGCCCACACGAGCCAGAGGCCCACCAGGTTTTTTCCCGGTGCCCCACCGGCCCAGTCCGACCCTGTTTGCATACAAGAGAATTTGAGATCAGTCCCAATAGCCCGAATGACTTCTACTAAGGTCACCAGATTCTGTAGAAAGGATCAGCACAGTATAAGCTCAAAGAGAGGTCCTAGGGCAAGAAGTGGTCAAACAGCCTCACAAACATGGGGCACGGTGCAAAGTGCAGAACATGCCGAATGCCATGGTTTCTACACCGTGCCTCAATTGAATCCATTTCTTGCATGATGGGTCTCCTACAATAGAGATATAACCCCATCTGGGCCAGGCTAGACCTTGTCCAGCTAGGAAACAGGCAGTGCACCAGTTACATTTGACCCTCCCTCCACAGGATGGGCCTTTGCTACATGAAAAAGTGAAGGAATGGTGTTGTACAACTACACCTCACTTGTCCTGTGTGACTAAATAAAAGAATTGGAACACAAAAGGTTCTTGAACAAAACAAACAGCAACAGGATAAAATTCTCTTAATGGTAAAATCAGGGTTTTGATCCTCAAAAATCCTCTGAAGTGTTTATGTTTAAATACATGTCGGGTAACAACATTTCAGAGCCAGCATCTCAAATGGAAAATGAGTGGATTCAACAGGTAAGTTCAATCACTAGTGCTTCCATCCAATGAAGCAGGGAATACACAATAGAAGGTGGTGATGAACTTCAATCAAATGCAGTTGGTTGCTGCAAAATTTGTGCTGTGAACACAATAAATAGGACAAAGTTTGCAGCAACCCACTGCGTTTGATTGAAGTTCATCACCACCTTCTATTGTGTATTTCAGAGCCAGCATCTTGTGACATCCCTGTGGAGATAGCATAGATAGATGCACCATCATGATCTCTGTACCGTGACCTGGATCCCCACATGTTGGATCAGGGAAATCACATAACCTAAATCCCTATTAGTCAGTGATCCCAATTCTACAGGCCAGTCTTGCCTGAGGGGAGCACTACCCCCTTGTTATCCCTCCTAGTTGGAGCACAGGCTGCTCTTGCTCATTAATTCTATCAATCTCACTTTCCTAGAAAATGCTCACACAGAGAACTACCCTGTCCTGACTATACCTCATTCACTGGGTCCATGTATCCCCGACTTCACCAAGGGCCTCACCACCTTTGGGGCCTTCTGTTTACTGTGGACTAAGCTCCAGGCTCCCAGTGCATCCACTCCCTCCTAGAGTGACAGGGGAAAGAGTAAGCTCCACCCTCTGCTCAGCATTATATGGCAATGTGACAGGAATTGTCATCAGCCTCTGGACCAATGATACACTGTACACAATATGCTAATAAGCAGAAGTAGATACATGGGCTTTTGCCCAGCAACAAGGAGGTGTAGGCATTTAAAGCCATACGGGAGAGTTAACCCAATGGGTCCCTACAGAGAGAAGAGAGTTCCACAGAGAACAAGCAGGGCCACAAGTTTGGTCATATTTTAAAGAATTCAATATTGGTGAGTGAAGCATGAATAAAAGTGAAGGAGACTGAAGAGAAGATGGTTGTTCCATGTAATATGTCACAGAAATGTAGTGAATCATGTGAAGAGTTGAATGGCAGTTGAATTATGGGTACACTACGGGGACAGGCCTGTGGGTGGCAAGTGTGGGGAAGTTGGGCATTTTACAGAGGTAAAGAGTGAAGAGAATGGCTTTGTGACTACAACAGAGGTGACTTCTCAGACAGTGGGACAAGACTGATAAAGAGTTGTACCAGGGGCAGGCAAGTCGTTTGGTATAGCATAGATTTAATAGAAAAGAGTTGGTTTCAAGATTTGCCCAACATCTCGGTATCTGATTTAAAATGATAATCTGGATCCCATAGTATCTTCTCTACATACCAACAGAAGGTAAACCATGTGAGGAGACATAGAGGGGGACATACATGGGCAAGTTGAAAAATATATAAATAAAGAAACAGTCTCCTTGTTATTGGGACTAGATACATTGATTACGTCACAGAATTCATAGACAGATAAATATTTGTCAGTCCAGTGCCAGGAGCTAAGATAAGTGCCTCCCCAAACAGGGCTCCATTATTTAGTGTCCAGGAAAGAATGAACTGCTTGCTGGTGAAAAGTAAATGACAATTTGTTTGGCTTCACCCACAAGGTTTTATTCAAGAACTTAATGTTGGGAGGCTGTAGTGGATTGTCACAAAAATGTACCTTCACAGCTGTTTCTTTTTATTAAACGCTAAGGGGCCTATTTAGTCAAATTTAATATTGCATTTTTTCTGCTTTTCAAGATAATCTTAGTGGAAATGCACACTTTAAAAATTTTTCAGGAATTTTCCGCACAGATTAACGGTATTGAGTTTATTGTAAATATCTCAGTGATTGACAAAAAAATTATTTTCTGCGGCTTTCTCTGGTTTTATCTCAATTATCTTCATATAGGAAGTTTGAAAAACCTAAAATTTGAAAAATTATAAACTGATTTGCTATTGGGTACAAATAATGCTGGAGGTGCAAAGAGTTCTGCCTGAGAGTGCTACAATTTGGGGAGCAGTATGGGCAAATAACTTGGATCTTTACACCTGTCTTTTGCCAACTCTTTGTTAATGAACACTTTGAGCCTATAACTGCTGCAGTTTCACTAAATTTAAGCTACTGCTCTTGTGTAAACCATGATTATTCCTACAAATTCAATTGAATTGAAAAATTGTTACACATGAATAGGGATGTAGCGAACCGCCGCCGATGTGTTCGCGAACGCCGGCAAAATTTGCGAACAGTTCGCGAACTGTTCGCGAACTTCGAACATCCGAAAATCGTTCGATTTGAACGATCGAAGGATTGAAATCGTTCGATCGAAGGATTTTCGTTCGAATCGAACGATCGAAGCCATTCGATCGAATGATTTCATTCGATCGAATGCTTTGATCGTTCGATTCGAATGAAAATCCTTCGATTTTAGCGGTCGAATGGTCGAACGATCGAACGATTTTGACGCGAACGCCTATTGGCGAACGTCGCGCGACGTTCGCGAACTTGCGGCGGACGCGAACAGTCGAAGTTCGCGCGAACTAGTTCGCCGGCGAACAGTTCGCTACATCCCTACACATGAACTGGCACAATAATAACTCACATTCATAACAGGGCCTTGGAGTGTAATTACATAGAGCATCTCTTCTCCCTACTGGCCCAATCTCCTGCTAACAAGCTTTGAGTAAGGAAAGTCTCCAAGTTAAGTATAAAAACAGCTATTGAGGCTCTTGTCTTTGTATTGAAGGCGACCAACCTGACTATTTATGGGTCTGTGCTGAACTTTCCAATTGCTTCTACTGTTAGGGACTGGGAGAAGGTTGGCTTTCTGTTTTTAGTAATCTAATTATTTAATAACCAGTTATGGTTATTTAACCGAAATGATATCCAACACTACACTACTCATTGACAAGGAGTTTGTTATGCCTGATGTAACATTCTGTCCCAGAATTCCAGCTTAAATGCAGGTGGGCGTAACTTAAGAGGACACTTACCATCTAAATATTGTGTGACTGAACAGGAGCATCATGGAAATGAAGCCCTTGGCCAGGGTAGGTCCAAGCACATTGTCAATGCCATTTTTATGGGTGCAAAACTATACACATTTTTGCATGAACCCCGTAGCTACCAATTATAAATTGAGCACTTAATTTTTTTTAACTGACTTATTCTCCATAAATGAAGGTAACTAGGTGCCTATGTACTGGTTATAGGTATGTACAAATATTTCTATCTATGCCTCTATAAAATAACCTGCTGTACATCTGACAAACACCAATGCTCACCTGTAAAGAAGAGTAAAACAGTTCCATTTATTAAATATATTTCCTTTATAGATACAGTATATGTAACCACAGCAAGGCCTAGGGAGACAAAGACTCCACAACATCTTTATAAACAGATTTCTCTTTTTAACCAGGAAGGGAAGGTACAATACAGCGTGAATTCTCTGAACTACAATATCACACATTTAATAAAAAGAGCTTGAGAACATTGTATGAGCAGGCAGCTAGTGGGGCTAATGTTCTACTCACATTTCAGGGTCACATTTTTCACAAACTCAGCTGGGGAATGAGTTCAGGTTCCAATTGATGATAGTTTAGTGTTCAGAAAGGGGTTCATTTGGTCTGACTGGGGCTTATTTCTTTGCTGGGGTCAGGTGTACAGAACATCAGAAAACACAATGGGGCACATTTACTCGAGGGAGAAGTGGTTAACGCTAGCGTCAATTCACTAGCCTTACCGCCTGCAATGACATTGCCAAATTATTAACAGGCGCAAGTGTAACTTTTCTAGCGAAGGAGATAGATGCAAGTGGTCATTCACACTCTCTCACCAGGCGAAAATTCGCTCTGGCGAATGGTCGTTATTACACAAATTCAATGAAATACGGATTTTACTGAACGTTACCTCTTTCACCAGACTTGCCTTCACCAGTTCAGACCAGGAGAAGTGCATTGGAGTGCATAGATCTTCCTCAATCTTCTGTTACTTACATTATATTTTTTAGTAGAAAAAATTCTAAGTCCAAAAAACGCTGGCGTCTTTTTCTTTTTTTCAGAATGATAGGCTTTAAATTTTTTAAATTTTTTTGGGGTAACCGGGTTCTCCCATACATTTTTCAACATATGGAACATAAACTATACAGTGGGCTCATGTGTAGGGCAATATAACAACTCTATTGTCTTTATTAAGGTTCCCTGGACTTGTGTAATGTAATGTATTTGCTGCAACATATACGTCCATTCAACTTTAAATTTCCCGCCGTATGCAAATTAACCCAAGTGCAAGACCTCTAGTGAATTTGCACTAGGCAGAAACGAACGCTAGTGCATCTTCGCCTTTAAGTGCTCGCATTGAAGAAGTAATGCTAGCGAAACGTCGCCAGTGTTCGGCTCCCACGACGAAACTCGAGCAAATTTTTGCCTGACAAAGTCGTTGGCAAATTTCCCGCCCTCAAGTAAATCTGCCCCAATATCTTCAATATTAAACTTAGGGGGTTATCTACTAAAATCCAATTATCTCATAATATTAATAAAAAACAAACCCCAATGCCAAATTATAGTTTATTTATTAATAAAAAAAATAGATTTAATCTGAACGTGAAAAAACTCAAGATCAAACAAAAACCCAAATCGTGTAAAATTTTCTGTTTTTCCCCCAAATCATTTCATTTTTTGAGCTTTTGTCTGAAAATCCCGAAAAAGTCAGACTTTCGGGCTAAATCCAGCACACACCACGAAAACTTGAAATTGGTATAGGTGCCTCTCCCATTGACTTATACAGGACCTCAACAGATCTGAGATGACTAATTTTCAGATTCAGGCTTTTTACAGCATCGGGGTATAATAAATCTTGAAAAATTTGAGTTTTTTTTCACAAAAGAAATTGAGTTTTTGCCAATAAAAGCTTGATCAGAAAAATTCAAGGTTTAATAAGCAACCCCCCTATATGTATCCTCCTACATCTATTTGCCCCTCTGCACTGTGGGTAGTTTCTCTGCTGCTGAATAGTGTCTGTCTGTGACCCCAATTATAATATGTAGTAAATGTGTAGTTTGACCTGGCCTTAAATATGGACATTTGGGAACACATGAATGTATCTACCCCAGATTTCACAATTAAGGGTGATTATGTCATCAAATATTAGGGGGTGAGGCCAAGGATTGTTTTCCCCATATCTCGAACTTTACGTACATTGGGTTCCTGTATGCTTTTGTACAGGAGTCCACACATATTCCAGACAGTAATATAAAACTTTTTCAATCAATTAAAATGCCTTTATTGTACATATTTGACACAGATTCCAGGTATCAATGTTTCAGGTCTACATGACCACTGATCAAGGTTGATAAAAGTCAATGTAGACATGAGATGTTACTATGTGTGCAAAGTGAACATGGTGGGATATGCACCCAGCTCAGTGTATAATCCTATGTGGTGTTGACTACAATTTTGATTTGTACAATCAAAGAGTCCATCCAATAAAAATGCCTGCCATCCATGTTTCCTGCTTATGGTCCAAGGCTTGCTTAGTACCTTCTACTGTTTATAATGTCATATTATGCCATTTGGCCAGTTCTGTAGACCATGGCTACCACCTACCCACAATACTGTGCCTAGACAGGGTCACTGGAAGAGGACGGGTTATAGGCCCAGAATCTGTAGATTCTGGTAAATTCCAAAAAGATATTGACATAAACATCAACTATTTATGGGACTTGTGGGGAGCTCTTTGGGCTCCTGCAAGCTTAAAATTCCACTTTGAATCTCAGTCCAGGACTAGGTATCCCAAAAGGAAGAGAACATGAAAGGTGAACAGAGAAATGGAAAGGGGTGTCAGTTGTGGTATATTCTATAGATGCATAAACTCTAGGGCAAATAGGGCAAATTTACTTGGGAGTAGTGTCCCAGTTATCCACCCATTTTCCCACTTTTTGGGTTTGTAAATGAGCCCTAATGTGTAACATAAATATAGTGAAATAACCTAAGAATGAAAATAATAGTGATTTACTTACAAAAAATCTGTAAATTTACTAATAAAATATGTCACCATGTTTCTTTTTTGTCAGAGAAAAATAAAAAAAAATGCACAAACTGTAGAAGTACTTAGGCACTTGTGGGGGAGATGGAAGATTTGGAAGAGAGGTCTAAAATAGGATGTAAGGAGATTGATACATCTGAGCATCACTGTAATTGGAAACTTTTCATGGGTAGCACTAGGAGGTTTAACTTGGTCTTTCACCTTGTTGACCATTCTATCTCCAAGTCTGGACTGTATTTCCCAAAGAGATTTAAGATCTAATTATCGGATGTCCTTTAATACAGTACCTTGGATATCATCCTTATATTGCCTAGTTCATGCAAGGTTTAACTTATTCTCTTTCTTGAATTGACAGGCAATTAATAAGGAAAACTGGACAATGGTAGCAGATTTCATTCTTTTGGGATTTCATGACCTTTATAGCTTCAAAGGCATTTTGATCCTTGGCCTCCTCCTTATTTACTTATTGACTGTGACTGGAAATCTCATGATTATTATGTTGGTGACCTTCTGTCAAAGTCTTGATTCTCCTATGTACTTCTTCTTGGGTCATTTATCTACTTGTGATTTGCTCCTGACCACAGTAATTGTCCCCCTGATGTTGGACACTATAGTGAGAGAAGTAACCATCACCTTTGTTGGATGTTTTGCTCAGTTTTATCTTTTTGGTTCTTTGGCAGCTACGGAGTGCTTTATTCTTTCCATCATGTCGTATGATAGATATCTAGCCATATGTAAGCCACTGCATTATTCATCAGTTATGAACCTTAAGAGATGTTCCCACCTTGCTTTCTGGTGTTGGATTCTAGCCTTCATGCTCATGCTGCTCACATCTATTCAAATAGGTAGATTGCAGTTCTGTGGTCCAAATGTGATTGATCATTTTTTCTGTGATCTGGCGCCTCTTCTACAACTTTCTTGTTCAGACACATCTTTTGTTGAAGCTGAGAACCTCATCGGGGGTTTACCAGCAACAGTTTTGCCATTAGCCTTCATTACAGCAACTTATATCATCATCTTTCATACCATCCTTAGGATACCATCTTCCACTGGAAAACAGAAAGCCTTTTACACCTGCAGTTCCCACCTGACAGTTGTGTGCGTATATTATGGGACATTGATTGTTGCGTATTTATTTCTGTCTAAAGGCCACTCGTTGTCTCTCAATAAGATTTTGTCTCTGCTCTATACAGTGTTGACACCATTGCTAAATCCGATTATTTACAGCTTCAGGAGTAAAGAAATCAAAAGAGCCCTTTCTAAATTTCTAAGGGTTATATAAACCCTATTTTAATCAAGTCCCAGGATTGTATTTAGATACGTCTTACAAGTCAACACCATTTGACAATATGGGGGTATATTTATCAAATAGTGAAGTTCCGCCACTAGAGTGAAATTCCTCCACTCTCCATTCATTTCTATGGGATTTTTATAGGCGTATTTATCAAAGGGTGAACTTTTACTTTTACCCATTGATAAATACGCCTTTCAAAATCCCATAGAAATGAATTGAGAGCTGCGGAATTTCACTCTAGTGGCTGAACTTCACTCTTTGATAAATTTACCCCTATATATTTAAGCAATTACATTTTTAATTTAAATTCTTAAAATAAAAAACAGCTCCAAGGGAAGATCCAGCTCTCCAAGTCAGTTCTCTTAAATCTGGTACCCCAAGTAGGATAGCATTGGTACGATAACCACACCAGATGTATGTTGTTGGTGAGAGCTGTACGTGATCTTGAATTGAGCATGAGCTGTGAGTTTAAGACTGGAGAACTCTGCAATAAACTGAGACAGTTACTAGTTTCCAAAGGGAGGGTAGAAATAACCTGTATAATATGTACTGTATATGGGATAACTGGGAGCATTCTAGTGTATTTGTTTAATACTCAAGGAAAAGAATGTATTGTTTTTTTCAAGACAAACTGAACTTTAAAAATAGGCAAGAATTTTGGTGTAATTCTACTTCTGTAAAAAATATAGGCTAATAAAATTAAAAAAATCATGTTTCACAAACAACAATCACATATATCAGAAATATCATTTATTTTATGTATGAGAACACAGCCGATTTGGATACCAAATATATATAGTTTTATGGAGATTTCTCACTTGTATAGATCAAAACCTACAAGCAGTACACAACCAAATTTCCAAAGCACCGCTCTCCAAATGGCATACTTCTGATTTCAAGGCCAAACATTCCACTAACATTAGGTTTACCCTAGAAAACTACCCATTATAAGAAAGAACAGATTCTGATGAATCAAAAATGGGTAAATATATCTTTGTACTCCAAACTACCAAGTTGCAATTGTTTCCTAAAGTTATAATGTTTTATAGAAATTGGTGAATTTTTTGGAAAATGACCTCAAAGCTTCCACTTTACAGCATCATATCTCCAACACATCATTAGATATCAATGTAAAACACCCCAAATATGAAAGCCTGGAGTCCACTGAACAGTTTGATGCCCAATATGTATAGGTGTACCCAAGCATGTGGCATATAGGGGCCCTAAAATGTAAACACCTCATTTGAGCTATCAGTTCTGTAATTCCAGATACTGCAAAATCAACACATTTACATAGTTTGGGGGGGGGGCAAAGTTAGAAAAAAGTACTTTCACCCCAGAAAACCATATATTTTCGGAAAGTACACATTTCCGCAAATCCAAATTGGGTATGCATGTCTTTCTACTCTAAAGCACCAAGCCACAAACCTTTCCTAAGTTTGGCAATTTTGGTGCCATTTTCTAAAATCACCTCAAAACTTCCAACCTGCAACATCGTATTTCCAACATACTATTATGTATCAATATAAATCACCCCAAATATGAAAGCCTGGGGTCCCCTGAACATTTTGATGCCCAATATGTATAGGTGTACCCAAGCACGTGGCATATAGGGCCCAAAAATGAAGACACCCCATATGGTCTGTCATTTCAGATACTGCAAAATCAACACATTTACATCGTTTGGGGGGGAACCATATATTTTTGGAAAGTACACATTCCCAGGAATCTAAAATGGGTGTTTTTGTACTTAAAATTACCAAGCCGCAAACCATTCCTAAATTTGGTGATTTTGGTGACATTTCCAAAAATCACCTCAAAATTTCTACCCTGCAGCATTGTATTTCCCACATACTTTTAGGTATCAAGAGAAATCACCCCAAATATGAAAGCCTAGGGTCCTCTGAACAGTTTGATGCCCAATATGTATAGGTGTACCCAAGCACATGGCATATAGGGGCCCCAAAAGGAAGACCCCCATATGGTCTGTCATTTCAGGTACTGCAAAATCAACACATTTACATCATTTGGGGGGGGGGGGCAGAAGTAAAAAAAAAAGGTAAGTTCACCCCAGAAAACCATATATTTTCGGAAAGTACACATTCCCGCGAACCCAAATTGGGTATGCATGTCCTTTTACTCCAAAGTACCAAGTCTTTCCTAAATTTGGCGATAAAAGTAACGGTTTTTACATTTCTGAAAATCGCCTAAAAATATTGCAATTGGCAGCATTTATCTCACCCAATTTCTTACATACAATTGTAAAACACCAAAAATACTGATGCCAAGGGTCTACTGAACAGTTTTATGCCCAATATGCATTGATATCCCAAGGCAGCTGGCATGTGCGGACCCCTAATAAAAATAGTGCATATGAGTTTTCTCCTCTGCTGATTCGCCTTCTGTAAACATAGACCCTTGACTTCATATTATGTGCCTCAAGATCCTCCTAACAGCAAAGACCCCCCCAAAACCATATATTTTTGGAAAGTACACATTCTAACGAATCCAACAAAGATAAAGATGTCTTTCTACACCAAAGTACCAAACTGCAAATCTTTTACAACATTTCTGAAAATCGCCTAAAAATGTTGCAGTTTGCCGCATTTTTCACACAATGTTTTACGTACAAAGAGAAATCACCTTAAATATGGACGTCAGAGGTATAATGAATAGTTGATGCCCAATATGCATAGATTTACCAAAGTATGTGTTGTGCACGACCCCAAATGAAAAACGTGCCTATGAATTTTCACGCTAGCCAACTCAGCTGCCGAAAACAGTACCCCGACTTTGCGTTATGTTTCGTGAGACCCCCAAACTGTAAAAAGCCCCCAGAACACCATATATTTTTGAAAAGTACATATTCTGACGGATCAAACGAAGTAAAATAAAAAGTAAAAACGAAGCCGGAAGTGCTGGTAAGTTGTTCAGCTGCTTCTTCTTGCGATTTTAGGTCGGCCTTGTGACAATCCTGTTGCAGGACCGACATGACAGCCCCCCAGCCTTGTTGCCCAGGGGGCTGTCAGCACTGCTAAGTGTCTGCAGAGGCGGCTAAATTCGCTGACGCAGAGATCAGCACTGATTTCTGCCAGAATGTACTAGGTAAGTTCTTGGCAGTTAAAGCCCTTGACTGCAAGAACGTACAGCGTAGGGTGTTTTGTCCACCATCATTGGGTTTTATTTATTATCACTGGGAAAATTTGCACATGGGCAGTAACCCATGGTAACCACATTGTAACTTTCATTGTTCCACCTATAGATGGCTAAATCATTGAACCCTGATTTGTTGCTTTAGGTTATTGCCCAAGTGCAGACTTGCACAATGTTGATAAATGAGCTCCCTGAGTGCTGTATATCAGTGGAGAAGTTAGATAAAGAGCAACATATTTTTTTTCACAAAAATTCCATAATGTAAGTGCTGATATGTGCAAGGTTGTTTTCTGGAAACTCTATTACATTGCTAAAATCATTTTACTGTTACACATTTGTGCTCACTATTTCACTAGTGAATATCTAGAGGATATACTGTGTATATTTATTTACAGCATAAATGTTTTGCCAGTTAACAAGAGGGCACCCCTGTCTATCACTGTGTATCCTTAAGGTGTAGGTGTAAACTGTTTTAGATTGTGTAGATTGTTGACTAGGTGGATCCAGGACACTTTATCTCCATTTAAGCTCAAAAGCATTTTGTCAGAGTTTGGTGTCCTTGTATTACTATTACTGTGTCTAGGGCTGCTCTGATTTCCACCATTGCCATGTATAAATCCTAGTTGGTGGGGAGAAAGAATGGAAGGCAAGGTTGTTTGCAATCTGTTTGCTATGAAGCCCTTTAATCTTGGGCCTACATGTGGCTGGAGAAGTTTCTTTACTGTTGAATCCATCTGGACCTGCTGCTTTGCCAACAGCATTGTTTTGGTAGCCTGGGAAGTCTCTTCATCTGTAATGGGATCATTTAATATTTCATTATATTATGGTGTGAACTTTTGCTTTTCCTAGGTAGAGATCTAGAGAAAGTGTATGGGATTCGTCTGTTCCTGAACATAGTTTATTGAAGAAATCATAGTATAACTCCTTGATCTTTTCAAGATCTGTGGTCCCAGTGAACCCACATTTTTTACTGTTTTTTGACACATTCTTAAACATGATGATAATCTACCTGATTGGTTCCTCCACCTGGGCAATTGGCATTATCTAATTCAATTGAGGTGTAGGGACCCATGGGACTAAATTCCTTACTGGCTCTGGAAATTCCCTACTAGCCTGAATTTTCCCTCTTTTTGCTAAGTACTGATCCTGTAACCTAGATATCTCAATGAGAACATTGTTCCTTATTTGCCCTGGGAGTTTATGGGTGTTTCCTATTCATGCAGAAATAGTGACTGGGAACTCATGACTCTTTCTCTGGTTTCCACCTGGTGACCAGGGTAAATGTTCACTGGAGAGTGTAGGACTACAAGGCCCCAGTAAAGAAGAGTGCCCTAAGGGAGTTGATATTGAGGAACAGGGACCCTTATAAGTAAGGTATATAGCTAGTGGCTGGAGAGCTCCTGTTATAGTACCACTCTAAGGGGCAAATTTACAAAAGGGCAAATTTTTGCTAAAATTACAATTTGTAGGGACATCGCCAATTTACTAAAAGTGAAGAAGACAATTCACTAGTGCAAACTTCCCAATATGTTACCCTTTTTGCCAAAGTCTATTTTGCCCGGTTCTACCCGACGAATTGATAAGATGAAGCTATATCCTCAACATTATTATCAGTGACATCATATCCTATATGCCAAAAAAATCATTAAAAAAGGAAAAATGTTTTTTTTCCATATTTTAACGTGGGAATATGTTTACAAGGTGTAACTCTTAAATATATATTATTTACACCTTTTTAACCATTTCAAGCTCATGTTGTTTTTGGGTGGACCCATGTCTAGAACAAAAGAGAATTTCTTTTGTCTTTATTTTTCTTCCTTGGACATTTTTAAGAATAATTGGCCACTTCCAGCAATTTCACCAACATATCTAATAAAGACATACATATATACAGTGGCCATATTTAAATTGAGTTCATGCATGTATGTTAAAGAAGTTTCGCTAGGAAGAAAGTAATGCTAGAGAAAATTTTCTAAGAAGCTTTCTCAACGATGAATTGTCGCTGGCAAAAGTACGCCAGCATTCATTTGTCAAGATAAAGTTTTCCATTTTTATAAATCTAGATATTCGCTGCCAAATAATGTCTGACAGAGCTGCACGAAGTATGGAAGAGACTTCTGAAGTGAAAATATGCATGTGAGTACATTTACCCCTATGAATGTAAGCTGGGGAACAAGGACCCCATGAATAAGGTAACATTCAAAAAATAGCGTAATGGTAAATGAAAGGGTTTCACGCATAAGATTGCTGCATAATATTTCGGTGCTTTATTTGTGTCACGACATGTTTCGAGCTGAGCTCTTTTTCAAGTGATAACATATTGCTTTCTCCACAATGGTTTTAAACATTAAACTCCACCCTTCATTAATGGTAACCATGCTCAAGGTGCATTAACCCCACCTCCCCGTGTATATAGAACAATTCAAACAAGGCAACTGCCTCTGAGGACTTTTAAAGGCCTAGCCTAATAAAAACAAATAACAACAGTTCCAAGGATTTCCGCATCAGAATTCATCGACAGATCATCTCCAGTAAAGTGTAGTATTGTCCATAGGGATCTATACGCAGAATCCATATAAGATATAAATATAAAAAAGTTAAAATGATGGAAAAATTAGAAAAGTTAGAAAAATTAGAAAATGTACCCCCGGCACTGCTCACAAGCCTGCCCAGAGCTCATAGATTGCTTCACAAAAGGCTATATCTTTAACTTTACTTTTCAATGTCATTTTAACACTACAATTTTTAGTATTTCAATTAGCTGCCAAAAATTACTCTTACCCTTATGTAGAAAAAGTTCATAATTTACTCACAACTTTTCTGCTATTTCTATGGCAGCATTTACTATCTAAGGAAAGAAGGAGAGAAGAAAAAAAAACATTTAGACGAAGTAAGTGCATTTCAAAGTTCAAGTATAGATTTACAAAAAACTGGAGATACTCCAGTGTTCATTTAAACCCTCTGGTTGCATACTATTTAACTTCCTAATCCATTTTGTTTCCTGTTGCAACAGTAATCTAGTCATACTCCCACCTCTCACTGGTTTTCGCACCACCTCTAGCACTTGCCACTTAAGCTGGGCAGGGCTGTGTTTTAATAAAGAAAAATGACGCGATACAGAAGTATCTGTCTGGGTACCTCCTTTAAAGTTGCGGATATCTGATTTGTGCTCTTTTATCCTTTCTTTTACAGGGCGTGAAGTCTGCCCTATATACACCTTCCCGCAAGGGCATTTTAGGAGATAAATTACGCTGGGTGTCTCACAAGTTGCATAATCATAAAGCTGAAGCTTTTTTCCATTGCTCGGGTGATAGACTACTTCCCCTTTTAAATAGTATGCAACCAGAGGGTTTAAATGAACACTGGAGTATCTCCAGTTTTTTGTAAATCTATACTTGAACTTTGAAATGCACTTACTTCGTCTAAATGTTTTTTTTTTTTTCTTCTCTCCTTCTTTCCTTAGATAGTAAATGCTGCCATAGAAATAGCAGAAAAGTTGTGAGTAAATTATGAACTTTTTCTACATAAGGGTAAGAGTAATTTTTGGCAGCTAATTGAAATACTAAAAATTGTAGTGTTAAAATGACATTGAAAAGTAAAGTTAAAGATATAGCCTTTTGTGAAGCAATCTATGAGCTCTGGGCAGGCTTGTGAGCAGTGCCGGGGGTGAATTTTCTAATTTTTCTAACTTTTCTAATTTTTCCATCATTTTAACTTTTTTATATTTATATCTTATATGGATTCTGCGTATAGATCCCTATGGACAATACTACACTTTACTGGAGATGATCTGTCGATGAATTCTGATGCGGAAATCCTTGGAACTGTTGTTATTTGTTTTTATTAGGCTAGGCCTTTAAAAGTCCTCAGAGGCAGTTGCCTTGTTTGAATTGTTCTATATACACGGGGAGGTGGGGTTAATGCACCTTGAGCATGGTTACCATTAATGAAGGGTGGAGTTTAATGTTTAAAACCATTGTGGAGAAAGCAATATGTTATCACTTGAAAAAGAGCTCAGCTCGAAACATGTCGTGACACAAATAAAGCACCGAAATATTATGCAGCAATCTTATGCGTGAAACCCTTTCATTTACCATTACGCTATTTTTTGAATATATGCTTCATTGGACGGAAGCAAAAATGATAAGGGTCAAGATGTACTGAAAATTTCCTCGACTGCCTCGTTTAGAATAAGGTAACATTGTCGGTGAGGTTGAAAAAAGACACATGTCCATAAACAAGGTCGGTCCCAACCCTGTCCATCAAGTTCAATGTTTTAAAATGTATGTAGATAGAGATAGGTGAGATCCTGTTATAGTACCACTATAGAAGTGTGATTAAGGAAACAGGGACCCCATGGATGAGGTATGTAGATAGAGGTATGTGAGCTTCATTTATAGTACCACTCTAGCCCCCATATGTAATAACAGGCACTACATTTGCCCAGGAGCAGTAACCCATAGCAACCAATAAGTTGCTTTTAAACAGATGCCCAGTAAATGCTACCTTCTGATTGGTTGCTATGGGTTACTGCTCCTGGGCAAACTTAGTGCCTTTAATTACATAACCCCTAAGTAGTGTAATTTTTGGAACAAAACCCTGTTAATGAGCTATGCAGATAGAGGTAGATGAGCTCCTGTTATAGTACCACTATAGGAGTGTGAGTCAGATAGATGGGCTACAAATAGCAGTTCTGAGCTCCAACATAGATAGGGGATATATTGAAGGTCTCTCTCCCATGTGCTGCAGGGATTGTAGTGGAAAGGGAATCAGGTTAGAGGTTTCCTTGGAGGATCCACTGGAGATGGTCCACGTTCACTAAAGGTGTCAAAGAGGTGATGTGTTATCCTGCAAGTCTGTCAATATAGTAGAGTCAGTGAGTTGTGCTCTGGAAGGATTCAGAATCAGCAGCAACAGTAATAGATAGTCACACACTATCACAAAACTGGAAAGAGTCAATGAACAACACCATCAAGTGATTAAGAATGAAAAAGCCTTTATCGTAACATCATGGCTTTGACAAACGTTTCATGCCATCATTGGCCCTTTTTATTCTAACTGACACATGGGACACTTCCATTTTTAAATCCAAAAGAGAGCAGTGCCATCTGCGGGCATCATTGAAAACAAATGGAATGGAAACAATTGTGACAAGCTACAAACTAGCACTTATCTGTCAATGTTATCAATAGATCCCTATCAATAGATCCCTAAATAGATTGTATCTGTAAAAATATATAACCAACATTAAGGGGGTTATTTGCTAAAATCTGAATTTATCTCATACTTTATTTAAAAAAAACTCTCATGCTCGATTTAACCGTACTTATTAATAAAATAACCGAAGGGGTGTGGTTATATAGTGCCCTACCCTTTAAATGTTTTTACTCACATTGTTTGTAAGTAGCACTTGATGAAGTGGCTTGACCCCGAAACGTTTGCTTGTTGGGATCTCACCGAAATAAAAATGATAACGGTTTGAATTGATGCAGAAGCATTGAAGTGAGTGTGCCATTTGTTTCTATTTTTGTGGACATGTGATGAAAGCTCTTTGGTTGCAGCAGAGCTAACACTTGAGCACCTCTTATTGGTTTATCCACATATAAGAAGTATAAAAGTTTCAGCGGAAGAAAGTTTTGACATTTTGACCCTATCAATAGATCCCTAAATAGATTGTATCTGTAAAAATATATAACCAACATTAAGGGGGTTATTTCCTAAAATCTGAATTTATCTCATACTTTATTTAAAAAAAACTCTCATGCTCGATTTAACCTTACTTATTAATAAAATAACCAGAATTTCTCGGATTGCGGAAAAACTTGATAAAATTGAGCGAAAATCCGAATTGCTCGTGCTTTTTTCCCGAATTGCTTGATTTATAAGAATTTTTGTCCGAAAACCCAGAGAAGTTTGGATTTTCAAGCTAAACCCATTGAAGACCACGATAACCTTACCTAAATGACTGGGAACTTTGGCCAACTTAAAGAAGCCCACAAGGGCACATGAAAATGATCAAACATGTACAGTGTATAGTACCAAAGTATAGTATCCATGGATTTTAATAGGAGTTACCTTTCTGAGGTGATAAGATGACAAGGCCTTTTAGGCAGTTTGAACAGCAATTAAAGACAAAATTACTTTTTTATAAAAACTAACCCTTATTACTGCTAAGGTCTGACCTTACCAGCATAGACCCCACCGTTTTTCATAGAACATGAATGAGGGAGTCTTAAAACATTAGTACAGATTAGTGAAGGTATCACATTTTCTTAAAGGTATACTGTCATGGGAAAAAAAATTATTTCGAAAATGAATCAGTTAATAGTGCTGCTCCAGCAGAATTCTGCACTGAAATCCATTTCTCAAAAGAGCAAACAGATTTTTTTATATTCAATTTTGAAATTTGACATGAGGCTAGACATTTTGTCAATTTCCCAGCTACCCCAAGATATTTGACTTGTGCTCTGATAAACTTCAATCACTCTTTACTGCTGTACTGAAAGTTGGAGTGATATCAACCCGCTCCCTTTCCCCCCACATTAGCCAAACAAAAGATCAATGGGAAGGTAACCAGATAACAGCTCCCTAAAACAAGATAACAGCTGCCCGGTAGATCTAAGTACAGCAATTAATAGTAAAAACCCATGTCCCACTGAGACACATTCAGTTACATTGAGAAGGAAAAACAGCAGCCTGCCAGAAAGCATTTCTCTCCAAAAGTGCAGGCACAAGTCACATGACTGGGGGCAGCTGGGAAATTGACAATATGTCTAGTCCCATGTCAGATTTCAAAATTGAATATAAAAAAATCTGTTTGCTCTTTTGAGAAATGGATTTCAGTGCAGAATTCTGCTGGAGCAGCACTATTAATTGATTTTTTTCCCATGACAGTATCCCTTTAAACCTTTTCATAAAGATATTGATAAGGATAGTGTATTGGACACCCTTGCAATCCCCCTGATCTGTAAAAAGAAAAACTGAAAGAGGAAATAATAATAATTATTATTATACAAAATCAATTACAAACTAATCCAGCTGGAAGTAATATCAATGTTTTTAACCTACACTACATTAAAGTGACAATGTTCAGAATATTCCTTGACTGTATAGTTGCATTTATTGATATACACACATATAATAAATAAATAGACTTATATTGAAAGCTACAGATGAGAGCTCCTATAATGATTCCTTTACACAGTACAGTAAAAATGTATAGATTATTGTACAGTGTACTTGACCATTTCTTATTTGGATATTTGTATTGGATTTGAACTGCAATATCGATTCCCCTAGATAATATAATTTATTATGTGTACAAAAGCAGTTCCTCTGTATACCTGTATATACTATATGAATCTATCCTAGTCTTATTCATGTCTTGCCTTGGCAGATGCGTTCTCATAGGCCAGTCACATGGCATCACAATTCAGTGGTCAAAATAGATGGTACTTTAAAACTGGTACTATAATACTGATGTATTTTAATGATGCCTATTCAAGGGCAAGCAGTATGAAAGCTCCTACTCATATTTTATATTTATACTTCCTGATGGATATATTTCCTTCCCACATTACAGTTTCTAACATTACACCCTCCTAGTCATCCATTTATTTAGAGCTGCTCTGATCTCCTGGTTCCTAAAACTGTATATGATGGGGTTGAGTAATGGTGTGCCTACAGTGTATAGCAGAGAAATGACTTTATTCATAGTTATTGATTGCCCACCAATGGGCACCGTGTATTTAGTAATGAGTATCCCGCAATAAGTGCAGACAACAGTGAGGTGGGAGCTGCAGGTGGAGAAGGCCTTTTGTCGCCCAATATTGGAGGAGATCCTGAATATGGCCAGGCCAATGCATATATATGTTGAAATGATAAACCAAAAAGGAAGAAGGATAATGGGAATGGACAATACCATGGTGGTTATTTCCAGAGCAAAACTGTTTTTGCATGAAATTGCAAGAAGAGGAGAAAAATCACAGTAAATATAATCAAGGATGTTGCATCTACAGAACTCCAGCTGAGAGATCTGTAGAACAATAACCAGACAGATTAGGAAGCTTAGAAACCAAGACCAGGCAACTAAATGAACACAAAGTTTGTTGTTCATAATTTTCATATAGCCCAACGGGTTACATATGGCCATGTATCGGTCGTAAGACATTGCAGTGAGCAGGTAGCATTCAGCCCCAGTGGAGGTGCCAGTTGCCAAAAGCTGAGCCAGACAGCTGCTAAGAGACATGCTCTTTCCATTCTTCAGTAATGTGTCCAGAAGGTTGGGAACAATGCATGTAGACAGCAAGATGTCAGAGAAGGAAAGATGACTCAAGAAGAAGTACATGGGGGTTTTGAGGTGTTGGCTTTTCAAGTACAAAGCAATAAGCATGATATTCCCATTTAGCGTTGCAATGTGCACCCCAAGCAACAAGCTAAAGAGGAACATCTTTAAGGTCTGAGGGCCATTGATTCCAAGCAGAAAGAAGGATGTGATTTTTGTCTCATTAGTGTCATTTAGTTTGTTTGAAATGAGGCTGCACATGCTGAAACCTAAATTCTTTTAGAGCTGCCAATAAAATACAATGATCTTTAATTGCCAAGTGCTTTCCTTATTTGTACTCTAGGCCGATCTCTTTGTCATTCTACATGCTCACTCTCAATTCCAGACAAGCAAGCACAACAGAGTGGGAAATGGGTCCAGAATATTCTAATCTCCACTTATGAAATTATCTGTATTGATGAAGGAGGGATGTTGGTTGCTACTGAGTGTATGAGAAGTCCAATACAACCAACTGAAGGTCCCATTAGCTTATTTGTGATAGCTTTGTGGTGTCTTATTTGTAAGATAAGGAAATGTTTCAGTCAGTTATGAATCATAACAAATTGATTTGTTTCCAAGAGAAGCTGCTAAAATGCACATTAGGCTTCACTGATGAATTAAGACCTGAATGATTTCAGTTTAGCTACATAAATTCAAAAGAAACCCTGGCAGTCCTAATAGAACTAAGAGACTGTCCTGTTCAAGAACAAACTGGTGGCATCATGAGTTTATGTTCTACTTTTCAGTGGCTAAATGCAGCTCAAATAAAATATGTTCTTGTTCCAGAATTTTGCACTTGATTCTTCTATGAAGCTTACCTGAGATTACACACACACTTTGTTTCAGATGAAATATTTCTGTTACTCCTACGGAATTGTAAAGGAAATTTACAGGATAGAGAATCTCATGGCATTGGTATACCAAGTACTGTAGCTTCTTTAGGCGATGGTCAGATTGTTCCTCATAGTAGCCTGATTGATTGTAGAATAATATTTGTTGAATGAAAAAGACAAAATAAGTAATTAGAGTGTTACAGTCATGTGTTTCTGTTGCATCTGATCCTCAAAAATACTAATAATAAAAATATTTAAAAAAAAACATATAGCAAAATCAAGGATCGGCTACATGTTCTGCAATATGTGGAATAAGGTCCATTCAACATTACTGATTTATATATTAGTTGTTGGGTCCCTTAAGGACTTTGAATTGAAATTCACCAGCTGAGACCAATTAGCTGAAGAAAAAAATGAAATGCCTTATTACTAATTATGAACTTATAGACGTTTCAGTTAGTGGCTAATTCTGCACATATCTATATCATTATACATGTTGGGGCACTTATAGTAGGCCATAATAAATTAGGATTAGGCAGATGCCCTCAGTGGAGTTTCTGTTTTATTATAGCAATGCGGTGGTGCCAACTTTACAAATGTGTGTGGGGGGTGGAGAGGTTTGGACTCTTATCCCATGGGCACCATATTGGTGTTCAGGTCATATAATTGTGGGCCCTTAAAGTGATTCTGTCATGATTATTGATGATGTCATTTTTATTTCTAAATTACACTGTTGACACTGCAAATAATTCACTCTACAATATAAAAGGTAATTCCTGAACCAGCAAGTGTATTTATTTGGTTGTAATATTGGTGTGTAGGTGCATCTCAGGTCATTTTGCCTGGTCATGTGCTTTCAGAAAGAGCCAGCACTTTAGGATGAAACTGCTTTCTTGTCAGAAGCTCCCGATGCCCATAGCTAACACGCGGGTAGCGGAGTGTCACCGGCGCTATAATGTTACACAGACTGGCTCCAAATTCAAAATAAAAGGATGCCCAGGATGCCGGTTCAATGCCCGAGTATAGGCTCTGTTTTCTAGCATTCCTGGGTGTTATATTATTGCTGATTTACTGATTCCTGGACTTTGACCATGCCTGAACGTGGACATTCTGCCTGCCTTTTGACTCCTGCCTGGATTTCTACTTCATTTCATTCCTGAACCCTTGCCTGTACCTTGAACTTGGACTTTAAACCTGAAGCTTCCTCCTTGGTCCTGACTACTCCCTCTGGGAGCCGATAGGTCCCTCACATTATACTCGGGCTATGGACCCCACTGAGGAAGCTGCACCTGATGTCGGAAGAGCGCTCCGGGGATTAGAGTCCTGCATGGAAGATTGTGTACTTGATACTCTTCTATCCCGTATGCCTCCTGTGTCTCCAGTTGCCAGTAGTCCTCACGCAGCTGGTAATTCTCCTACAGCGGCCCCATCGACTGGTGAACCCCGTATTCCTCCACCACCTCGCTACAATGGGGATCCTCAAGCCTGCAGAGGTTTTGTGACGCAATGCTTCATCCAGTTTGAGTTTCAACCCTCTCAGTTCTCCAGTGAACAAGCCAAGGTGGGGTATGTGATGTCTCGCTTGGAGGGAAAACCGCTAGAGTGGGCAACACCTCTTTGGGAGAAAGACTTTCCTCTGACCTGTGATGTTAAGGCTTTCTTCCAAGCCTTCTGCACTGTATTTGATGCTCCTGGTCGGGTCGCTAACGCCTCTTCCCAACCTCAACAGATTCGGCAAGGCAACCGCAGCATCATTGAGTACGCCATTGACTTCAGAACCTTAATGGCTGAAACTGCCTGGAACAACGATGCATACACTGCGGGGGTTCTATCAGGGCTTGTCTTCCAATCTCAAAAACAACTTGGTCTCCATAGTTCGGCCTGAATTGTTGGATGATCTAATTGCTCTCGCCGTCAAGGTGGATATACGGCTCAAGGAACATCAATCTGACAGGGAGCTCAGTAAGAGACTTTAGCTACTTTTTACTCCACGCGTCCAAAGACCCCTGTTGCTTTCGTCCTCCCAACAGCTGTATGTTATTGCCCCTGAGGGAGGAACCCATGCAGTTTGGAAGGGCTCGTCTCTCTGAGCAGGAAAGACTTCGGAGGCACTTGGCAGGTCTGTGCCTGTACTGTGGTGGCCAAACTGATTTTGCCAATTCCTGCCCTGTGAAGCCAAAGGGTTCTCTTCAAGGTAAACCTGGGATGACACATGTGGATGGCATTATGCCTAAAACCCAAAAGAACTCTCACAGGTTTCTTCTGCTGTAACAGATTCGCCAGGCCACTAAGACAATTGTCGGCTCTGCCTTTTTTGATTCTGGGGCTGCCGGGAATTTCATGGACGCTCTTTTTGCCAAATATATGGATGTTCTTCTGTATCCATTGACTACCCCCCTACGGGTTACAGCAATTGACGACAGACCTCTAACGTCTGAGATAATCTCCATGACTACGGGCGAATTGCCTGTGCAGGTTGGGACTTTGCATAGAAAAATTGTCGTTCCTGATTATTTCCTGCCCCTCCGTTCCTGTTGTTTTGGGATTACCCTAGCTTCGCCTACATAATCCTTCCATTGATTGGTCTTCAGGGCCGATCTCTCGTTGGAGTCCATTTTGTCAAGAACATTGTCTATCCACTACTCCCCTCCACCGGATGACTACCTCTGCAGACAGATCTGCAAGCCCTGCTGTCTTTCTACAAGGAATTCTCAGATGTCTTTTTTAAAAAGTCTGCAGAATTCCTCCCTCCTCATCGTCACTACGACTGCCCCGTTGATCTCCTTCCTGGAACCATGCCCCCTAGAGGTCGCACCTATCCCCTCTCTCCTGTGGAAACCTCTGCCATGAAAGACTATATCCAAGAAAATCTCCAGCAAGGATTTATTCCTCCCTCTACCTCTCCGGTAGGGGCTGGCTTTTTCTTCGTGGAGAAGAAAGACAGTGGTCTGCGTCCCTGCATTGATTACCGTGAACTTAATAAAATTACAGTAAAAAACGATATCCTTTGCCTCTGATCACTGAACTATTTGAACAACTGAAAGGGGCTAAGTTCTTCACTAAGTTGGATCTACGCGGGGCATACAACCTCATCCGCATTTGTGAAGGGGATGAGTGGAAGACGGCATTCAACACTCAGGATGGGCACTACAAATGCCTTGTGATGCTCTTTGGTCTCTGCAATGCCCCTGCCGTCTTCCAGAAGTTCGTGAACGATATCTTTCGGGACTTCTTGGGGAGATTCGTGGTCGTGTACCTTGATGACATCTTAATCTTCTCCAAAGACATGGAAAGTCATCGCTCCCAGGTGAAGGAGGTATTCTCTCGTCTGAGGAAGAACTCTCTCTTTGCCAAGATAGAGAAATGTGTCTTTGAAGTGTCCAAGATCCCTTATCTCGGCTATATCATCTCCCTGAATGGTTTTGAGATGGATCCTGCCAAAGTCTCCAGGAGTGGCCCCTTCCTTTGAGCACCAAGGCTATACAAAGATTTATTGGGTTTTCGAATTACTACCGACAGTTCATCAAAGGGTCCTCCTCCTGCATTGCTCCCATCCTTACTCCTTATCCGTAAAGGGGGTAAACCTAACTCATGGCCTCCTTCAGCTATAGAAGCATTCCAGTCCCTGAAGGATGTTTTCACCTCCGTATCTGTCCTCCGACATCCTGATCCCGTGTTGCCCTTTTTTATTGAGGTGGATGCTTCCAAGGTTGGAGCCGGTGCTATCCTTTCCCAAAGACATTCTGCTGATTGGAAATTACATCCATGTACATACTTCTCCAAAAAATTCTCTAGGCGGGGCAGAATTATGATGTTGGGAATAGTGAACTTCTGGCAGCAAAGCTAGCTCCCGAAGAGTGGCGTCACCTCCTAGAATGGTCCTCGATCCCGGTCACTATTTACACTGACCATAAAAACGTATTCAAACCCTTAAAAGACTGAATCCCTGAAGGCAAGATGGGCCCTCTTCTTTTCCAGATTCAACTTTGTCTTGACCTACCATCCTGGTTCCAAGAATCGGAAAGTGGATGCACTATCCCGCATCTTCACTCCAGTGGACCGTTTCCCTGTAAATCAAGATCCTATTATACCTCCCACCAAGATTATTGCTTCCCTTTTTCCTCAGTTTGACGAGCAAATCCTGTCTGGTCAGTCGTATGCTCCTGCTGATACACCTATTGGGATGGCGTTTGTACCCTCTGAGCTTCGTCTGCCCATCTTACAACAGACTCATTTTTCTAAGCAGGCTGGACACCCCGGTCCAGAAAAGACTGTAGAACTACAACAATGCCTAGTCTGGTGGCCAACAATTCACAAAAATGTCAAGGACTTTGTCGTTGCTTGCATGATTTGTGCCATTTCCAAGGCTAGCCATACTCGACCCAGCTGTCTTTTACAACCTCTACCCATTCCCTCTCATCCATGGACTTTATTGTAGAGCTTCCACCCTCTAAAGGGAACACTGTCATTTGGGTAGTTATAGATCACTTCAGCAAAATGGCACACTTCATTCTGGCTGAGATAGTCTCTGACAGGGGATCTCAATTCACAGCTAAGTTCTGGTATTCCTTATGTAAAGACTTGGGTATCACTCTTCAGTTCTCTTCTGCCTACCATCCCCAAACAAATGGGACAGCTGAGCGGATGAATCAAGCCCTCCGAACTTCAGCATTTAGTCATATATATTATATTTTATATCTAAGCAGCCCCGGGTGCTTTAGACTGTATCAAAAAACTCATAGATAGCAATATATGGGGAGAGCAAACCACATCAAGCAAGTTGTTTGAATCATTATCAATATCTTGCTCACCACCATATTAGTACCATTATTTCGTAATCTATGGTTCTCAGTTGTACGTCCTAATATGCATCTAGGCAGCCGCCCATTGCATCAAAATGTCACACACATTCACGTCTCGCTTCCACGTAGTGTGTGAGGAACATTATTTAGAATTGGATCAAAATTTGAGCGCTAAATTGAAGAAAGAGGAAGATTTAATTGTACCCCGTAAAGTGAAAAAGTTTGATAGAGATAGGAGAGATTATGATGAGGGGAACATATATCCAAGAAGGCAGCAGAAATATTTTCAACTAGGGGCCCTAGGTCCATCCTCAGCAAAAGCATGTGTAACGGTCGGCACCCAACACCAGAACAAATGCCAAGCACCCTGGTCTTGGCTCGTGCTTCACCTGTATTGTGACCGCCTTTGGCCTCGGGAGGAGCCCTCAGCTACTTGGATGCCAACAGGTCTTAAACGAGAGGTGCAAGGCGAGAGGTTCTGGATAGGCAGAGGGGCACAACTGTAAAGCAAAGTCTTTGGGCAGAAGGTCGTAGCACAAGGCGTTAGGCAATAGAGTAGTCAGATCAGGCCGGGTCGGGGCAGGCAGAGAATAAACGGGATCGGTTACCTCTAAATCAACATGTAGGTATGAAAAATACACCGGCACACAAGGATATTGCTGGCAGGGCAAAGCCCTTGCCATCTATTGCATGCTGCAACATTTCGGGGAGGACCCCTTTGTCAAGCATACAGATCAGTTGTGCAAAAGTATTTAAAACATTATCAATTAACAACTAAGTGAGAATATGGAGGTGCAGATAATTGGTTAATTAAAAATATCCATATTGTGAAGTCCAGTTGGTATCCATCTAAAGACCTTGGCAACCAAAGTGAAATATTCATTTATAAATGTCCATATATAAATAATGTATAAAAAAAATCATTTCCAATAAAAAACCAAGAAGGTATCAAAATTTATCAACAGTATGTGTCCATTGAACTTCCTTAAAGGAAAATTATACCCCCAAAATGAACATTTAAGCAATATAGTTTATATAATATTAAGTGGCAAATTAAAGAATCTTATCAAACTTGAATATATATTTAAGTAAATTTTTCCTTGAGCCACCATTTCATCTGTGTGCTGCCTCAGAGATCACCTGACCATAAATACTGCAGCTCTTACTGTAACAGGAAGAGATCACATGACCAGAAATACTGCAGCTCTAACTGTAACAGGAAGAGATCACCTGACCAGAAATACTGCAGCTCTAACTGTAACAGGAAGAGATCACCTGGCCAGTAATACTGCAGCTCTAACTGTAACAGGAAGAGATCACCTGACCAGAAATACTGCAGCTCTAACTGTAACAGGAAGAGATCACCTGACCAGAAATACTGCAGCTCTAACTGTTACAGGAAGAGATCACCTGACCAGAAATACTGCAGCTCTAACTGTAACAGGAACAGATCACCTGACCAGAAATACTGCAGCTCTAACTGTAACAGGAAGAGATCAGCTGACCAGAAATACTGCAGCTCTAACTGTAACAGGAAGAGATCACATGACCAGAAATACTGCAGCTCTAACTGTAACAGGAAGAGATCAGCTGACCAGAAATACTGCAGCTCTAACTGTAACAGGAAGAGATCACCTGACCAGAAATACTGCAGCTCTAACTGTAACAGGAAGAGATCATCTGACCAGAAATACTGCAGCTCTAACTGTAACAGGAAGAGATCACCTGACCAGAAATACTGCAGCTCTAACTGTAACAGGAAGAGATCAGCTGACCAGAAATACTGCAGCTCTAACTGTAACAGGAAGAGATCACCTGACCAGAAATACTGCAACTCTAACTGTAACAGGAAGAGATCACCTGACCAAAAATACTGCAGCTCTAACTGT
This sequence comes from Xenopus petersii, assembly GCA_038501925.1. Lineage (NCBI taxonomy): Eukaryota > Metazoa > Chordata > Amphibia > Anura > Pipidae > Xenopus > Xenopus petersii. The sequence goes on along the minus strand of CM076676.1, from coordinate 157,109,025 downwards.
AACAGGAAGAAGCGTTGAAGCAAAAGACCGAACTCTGTCTGTTGATTGGCTCATGTGACCTAACAAGTATGGTTTGTTGGTTTGTTTGTGAGCACAGTGAATCATACGATCCCAGGGGGCGGCCCTTATATTTTAAAATGGCAATTTTCTATTTATGATTACCTAATGGCACATACTACTAGAAAAGTATATTGTTATGAAAATGGTTTATTTACATGAAGCAGGTTTTACATATGAGTTGTTTTATGCAATATCTTGGGGGGTATAGGTTTCCTTTAAGAGAACAACCTAAAAATCGTAATAAACAGAGTAACAAACATTTGCAACAAAGTTGCTATCTTACCCTATACAGGCAATTGGGGAATATCTGTCCCTGAAGCAATTATAACATGCAGATTATCTAGAAAAAAAGGAAGAATTCAGACATTAAACCGGCAATATAATTACAGAAAGCGTTAACTCAGTACCAGGTCTGATGGTCACCTTTTCTAGGATCTGCCATCTGAGTTGTGATAATTGGTGCCCGTGTGTAAAAAAATGTTTAGCCAATAAGGATTCCACTTTTACTTTATTAATTTTTTTTGCCTTTTTTTATTAGTGCCTGAGTGGATGGAGGCAAAGGGTGGTAATTACAAAAGGTAGACTTATGCTCATTAAGTCTCACCTTAATGGCTCTACCTGTCGAATGTATACTAACCCTCAAGGACATTTGGTGCAATAGATCACACCTTTGGTATCGGTAGTAAAAAAAGCCATTACTCTTAAATTTAGTTCCATGAAGAGGGTGTATTACAAAATTTCCTGGAATAATGGCATTACAAGGGGCACAATTCCATTAATGGTCCAGATTCCCTTAGGCACAGGTGATTTATGTTTAATACATTCTCCTATGTGTCTCCCTCTCTTATAGGAGAACAAAGGAGGTAACTTAAACAAATTAAATCAGAGCTCAACATTTTCCAATGTTTAAGGATATTGCCCCAGAATTGGTGTGAAATGAAGTTACAAATGGAATTCTTTGGGACCAATTGATGTTCTTTATTTTTTTTATTAAGGCCTCCTCTCTTCTGATCCTGTCAACTTAATTTTTAGTAGTCATTAAATTAGGCAACTGATATCCTATCCTTTCTCAGCAAACCTATGTATCATTTTGATTCAAAATCATAAAGCTCAGCCATTAGCTGGCTCCTTGGGAGTCCCTTAAATAGGCCCTGTGGGTGAAAGCTTGTAGGTCTCAAAAGGTTGTTCCTATCAGTGGGCTTACTATACACAGAAGTTACAAAAGTGGACTCCTCAACCTGTATGTTAACATCCAAAAAATGTAATGTATTGGGACTAGTTTCAAATGTAAATTCATTTAAAGGAGAATTTTGGGGGTTTTATGAATGAACTTTACTAATTCTTGATTAGCGATTAGCTATTGAATATCTTGATTGGTCACAAGTGATTGGCTATTTAATTTCATTTTTATGAACTTGTATGGATAGATTTGGAGCCCTGGCCGGCCAGTTTTTAAGTCATTAAGTTATTCATAAATTATTGTATACATATATATGACTTCAGTTTTCTTATTACAGCTTTTAATTATTTATATTGTTTATTGGTATCCTCAAAGGGGGAATAAAGGTTTCGTAGAGACCGATTGTGAAGAACATTTTCCCTTTAACGCCACATTTCTTTTTGTTTTTCATGTTAGTTGAAAATGTTGTAGGGAAAAACGTTTAATATGAAGTGGTGGTGAAGCAATGATCCCTTTATTGGCTAACTAGGATAACTTTCATAACCTTTCAGTTCCCTTTTCAAAGCTCTGACGTATAAAGGCAGCATTTTGTACACACACAAAAACTGTGAGAAACAGTGAAATCATTTGGATTGGAAGTAAGGACAGACATATGGGTGGGTTATGAAAATGGGTCCAGAACAGGCAATAGACCTAAGGTGTGAAATTAAATAACTGTGGAGACAGCAAACTGATACAGTATTTTTTTGTTTTAATTTGTACAACAATCCTGACTCCAGACTATGAAAGGTTTGAATACATTTGTACCTTGGGTTGTAGTTGATTTGTTTTTAGCCTGGGCCTTACAATGGAACATGGCATAGTGATCAGTCTGGACCATACCAAACATGCCTCCATCTATAGCCAAGTCCTACACTACAACCAAATAAAATCATCACAAAGGGGTCAGCACTTTGAAACCCTTTGAAAAGACTATTAACACAGGCTACAACCCAAGGATTATAGACCACAACATACATGGGGGCAAATTCACTAAACGACGAAGCGCCTAACGCTAGCATTAATTCGCCAGCGTAGCGCTGGTGTAAAGTCGCTAGTGTTACTTCGCACCCTTACGCAATGGACATAACTACGCAAATTCACTAAAGTGCGCATTGTACTGAACGCTACCTTTTACGCCAGACTTCCTTCGCCACCTCAGACCAGGCGAAGAGCAATAGAGTAGATATGGATTGCTTCAAAAAAAGTAAAAAAACTTTCTAAGTCCCAAAAAACGCTTGTGTTTTTTAATTTTTTATAGGTTGAAAAAGATGAAAATGTTTTTTTGGGGCTCCCCTGCTTCCCCCCTATATTTCCTAACTCATGGCACCTTAACTCTACAGTGGGCACATGTGTAGGGCAAAATAACAATTTTATTTGCTGTTTTGAAGGTTTCCCAGGCTTGTGTAATGAAGCTTCATATACGCTTCCCCTGAGCACAACTTCGGATTTTAGTGAATTTGCGTAGCCCTGGCGAAAATACGCCTGGTGAAGTGCGGCGAAGCAGACGCTGGTGCAAAAACGAATCTTAGTGAATGTCCCACATGGAGCCTTAGGGGGAAATTTACTAAAGTGGCTAACGCTGGCAAAAATTCGCCATTGTGGCGTCATTTCAGCACTTTGCCGATTTACTATCAGTAGCTGGCATAGTTCTGGTGCAACTTCGCACTCTAATGCCAGGCGAATTTTTGGTCTGGCGAAAGAGCGTTACTATGCAAATTCACTACGTTTTTAATTTTACTGAACGTTACCTCTATCGCCAGACTTGCCTTCGCCACCTCAGCATGCCTGGATTTGCGGCATGCCGCCCAGCTGCCGTTCAACTGCACCAGCTGCGCCAGCATTTTTTCGCCGGCGCGCTGGGAAGGCAGGCGCTAGGACCGCGCGGCCGCCTGGTCAGACCGCGCGGCCTAGGGGCGCGCAGAAGTGAAATCCGGCGCTGCACCTCAGAGCAGGCGAAGTGCAATAGAGTAGATAGGAGTTCCTCAAAAAATAGTTGAACATTTTTCTAAGTCCCACAAAACGCTGGCTTGTTTTCCTATTTAAAGGGTGATAGACTGAAAAAGATCGTAAATTTTTTTTTGGGATACCCTCCTTCCCCCCTACATTTGCTTTGCTTTGCTAACATATGGCACCTAAACTACACTGTGGGCACATTATAACAACTTTATATAATTTTATTAAGGTTCCCTGGCCTTGTATAGTGTAATGTATTTGCTGCACTATATACGCCCATTGTACTTTAACTGCACGCTGTATGCTAATTAGCCAACGCTAGCATAACTTCGAACTGCTGAGCGTAATTTCGCCAGTGTTCGGTACCCTGTGTGCAACTTCGGATCTTCGTGAATTAGCGTTGTCCAGACGAATTTACGCCTGGCGTAGTGTTGCGATGTGCACGAAGCCAACGCTGGTGAATTTTCGCCGGTTAGTGAATTTGCCCCTTAGAGGCCATCAGGAACTAACTTATTATCCACAGCTAAAATCTATCAATAGTTAGAGAGCTGCAAGGCTGTGCTACAAAAAGATGAAAAGCTTAGTAACATATTTCCACAACCAGTTCTTCCCGCATTTGGACAGCCCTTAAAACTTGAGGACACTCATAATAAAAAAAATCCTTTCTGGGCTCAGCAGCAATGGAACCCACCTATGTGTAAGGAAGAGATGCAAGATATGTCCACACATCCTCTCCTAAAAATAAAGTGCCAATATACAATATCCACTGTCACTAAACTTGCTCATCCACCAATGTGGTTTTGACACAAAGTATCCAAACAAATACTAGAGAAACAGGGAAAATAGGAAAAGCCGTGGTACACGGTGAAACGCGTAGGGCGGGTGGCATAGGTGGACAGTGGGCGAATAGCTCCAACTTGTTCCCCACGTAGCTAGGTAGAATTTTGGTTGGGGAATGACTGGAAGGGAGGTGTTGGGAATGGCTACAAATACATGGCTATTACTGTAACTACTATAGCGGTCAGGTGGGAATTGACAACGCTGACTGCAATAATTGTCCACTGTTTCTCCCTATGCCTGGTTTTTAATTGAGTGTTGTTTTAGGGACATGGTCCCGGACTTCCATATACCTATAATGGAGTCTCATATGGCATTGTCTTTGTGGGTGTGTTTGTTTTTAACTTACCTGGATTAAAAGTTATGTTTTAAAATATTTTTTCTTTTATATACCTTTTGGCATGATTTGTTTGGACTGGTTAGCTGGGAGATAACAGGGTTATGAAAATTTCCTATTTTCCCTGTTTCTCTAGTATTTGTTTGGATTTTGTTGGTTCTTTAATGAACACTAACCTGCAGATAAATTAGGTCTGAAACTTGATCACACTCACCTTTGTGAACTTTGCCACAAAGTATACAATAGAAGGCATTTTCATTGGGGAAACTGGAATATAACTCAGAAAGCTTGCTGTGGTTATCATTTTAAGGTGGCCATACACGGGCCGATAAAAGCTGCAGACAGACCGTGTCGGCAGCTTATTGGCCCGTGTATGGGGCCCTCCGACGGGCTTCACCGATCGAGATCTGGCCGAAAGTCGGCCAGATCTCCATCGGATGGGACGAAAAATCCCATCAGATCGCGGCCGCATCTATTCGTTGATGCGGTCCCGCGATCCGACCGCCCGTTTAGGCATCGTTAGGATCCGATCCTTGGGCCCACGATCGGATCAGCCCGATATTGCCCACCCCAAGGTCTCTATCTCTCAGTGTATGGGCACCTTGAGTTAGCCAATAAAGTTACCACCTTTTCACCACTTTTGTTATGCTTTATATCAAACAAAGTATAAAGTAAACCAAGTTTCACATTGTTTGACTAGGAATCTTTTTCCTCCCATTAAGGCGAGTGATGACATTATGTAATTAAGCTCTGTTGTGAATTCCCAGCAGTAAATAGAAATAATATAAAATGGCATTGAATCCTGACAGATCTAGCATTCTTCTTGTGCCTTTAATCTCTGTTCTCACAATGAAAACGTATTCATGTTTCTTAGAGTCAGAGTGGTCATTACCAGCCATGGTCGTATTAACTGGATGGTGGATTTAGCCACATGAGGATCCCAACAAGCAGATATGATGGTAAATTGCTCTCTGTCTGCCTGGACTTCAAGACAACTTTCAAGCCAGGGTTCAAGGTTCACCATTTTTAAAAATATTCTCGGAATACAGAAAAACCTTTTAGTATCTGGAAGATGTGAGAGAAGCCATGGGAAGATGAGGTTGGGAAGTGGCATGGAGAGATAGTGGCTCCAATAAGAAGGGATGATAAATCCAGGAAGATATGAAGACACAAATAAAAAAAAAAGTTGGAAGGTATCTTAGAAAGAAAAACATATATGTCTTATAGCTTCCAACCCTGGTGCAATTTTAATAGCTTTTTGCTTGCGTAGCTAATAAGGGAATACATAGTTATCAAATAAAGCAGATCAAATTTTCTTAACTGAATTACACACAGAAAACTAATATTAACTTGTTTTTTTGGTAGCACCATCATGTTCTGTGGTGACAACTAGAACACATTGCGAACAGGATTGTTGCTAACAACAAATAATATTAAGTAAAAATTGAAGTTTATATGAAAGAAACAGCTACTAAAGGCTCATTGTGTTTCAGCCAAAACCTTACAGAGATCAGGAGGAGGAGATCTCTGACAGATCACCAAGACCATTTCTATTTAAGGAAGCTTATGTAACATCTTCTGTTCATACAGTACTGTATTTTCTAGACTTTAATGCTTATACCTAATGTAACTTATCCGTCTGTACAGATCACATGCATGTTTAACCAGACGACGGCACAAGAACTGGCTCTCCTTGGATTTGGGAATCTCCATCAAATGAAAGGCCTTCTTTTCTTTATCTTCTTTCTCATTTATATTGTGACCATAACTGGGAATCTATTGATCATTGGTTTAATAGCAACCAGTTCCACTCTCCATTCCCCGATGTACTTTTTTATTTGTAACCTCTCTTTATGTGAAATAATATTCACTAGCAATATTGTCCCAAACATGCTGTATGTCATATGGAGAGAGTTGGGGACAATGACTATGTATGGCTGCTTCTTCCAGTTTTATGTCTACTGTTCCTCAGGGAGTGTGGAGTGCCTGCTCCTCACGGCAATGGCATTTGACCGGTACCAGGCTATTTGCAACCCCTTGAGATACTCCTCAGTTATGCATTCCAGCACCTGTAATCATCTGGTTCTTGGGGCTTGGCTGTTCGGATTTACAATTATGTCAATAATAACTTTAACACTTCTTAGCACTCAATCATGCGGCTCAACAGTCATTGACCATATATTTTGTGACTTGGGTCCTATTTTGGAATTGTCCCTCATTGACACCCACATAATACAGTCTGAAGCCCTTTTTATAGTTATCACTGTTGGTCTTTTTCCTTTTGGTTTCATCATTGTCAGTTATGGAGTTATATTTTGGACAATTATGAGAATCCCTTCTAAATTAGGGAGAAGAAAGGCATTTTCTACATGCAGTGCACACCTTGTCTCTGTGTGTACTTATTTTGGGACCCTCTTCACTATTTATCTGCTCCCTTCTACACAGCGTTCATCGAAAGTAAATAAAGTTCTTTCTCTGTTGTACATTGTTGTCACACCATTGTTTAATCCCATTATCTATGGCCTAAGAAACCGGGAGATGAAAACTAGTTTTGGATTATTTTTCTACAAAGTGGGGGGATGCGTTAACATTTGATTCAGTGGCTCATACTATATGTGCATTCTGAAGTGATATAAGGGGGCAGATTTATTAAAGGTCGAATAGTAAACTTGAATTTGAGTTCTCCAATTTTTTTTTGTCAAAACCCTCAAATTCATATTGTGAATTATTCAAGATCGATTTGAATTTTAATTTCGAGATTTATCAAACCTGAACCCTGGGAATAATTTGACTATTCGTCACCTTAAACCTGCCGAGTTTATGTATAAATCAATGGGAGAGGTCCAGTGACTGAAAATGTTATTAGCCTTCCTGACATTCGAGTCGGTAAAATTAGTTTGAGTTTTAGATATTTGATTTTTTTCTTAAATAACCTCCCAATCGAATTTCGAGTATATTCAAGTTAAAACAAACTCACATTCGAAATTCGACCTTTGATACATGGGCCTCTTAGCGTATTAAATGAATTCTGTATTTTTAAAAAATTTGTAAAATAATTTGTGAATGATTTATAAACCGGAACCAGTTACTCACAGTTTTGTAATTTACTCTACAGCAACTACCTTTAATCTTTCTCTAATCACCCACTGGTGACTATAATGGATGAAATCACTGGGTAATTTATTCTACATATAGTCTATGAAATTATATATAGCTTTTTAATTGGTGGTGGGTTGGTGGCAACAATTGTATGTATATATTTATGCTGGTGATAATTTAATAAATATAAGAGCTACTTTGCTCTGAGTAAGTTGTTATTGAGTCTGATGAACTCTATTGGTATTTGGCAATTGATGGCTGTTTGGTGAAAAACAGTGAAATCCAACTGCACTCCATTATCATAAAAAATTCCAGAACCAGTTCGTTTCATTCAATATTGAAGATGTTGTGGGATCCTTTGTGGAATAGCTGAGAACCCTATCTCATTTATAGGCTCATTTATATTGACACTTTGTACATACATTTATATTCATTATTTAGATAAATGTTTTTATTGATGAGCACCATGTCAGGTGATAGGATAATGACCCTATTCCAGCTGTCAGTTTGCTCCATTTACAAACAAACACTGCCCAGGCAGATTATTAAATGGCATACATTCTGATCTTTAAAGGGTACATTTTTTTCTTGCTATACCTCACATTAGGGTAGATACTGGTTATGTAAGGCAGCTATATGACACCAGGGACAGAGGGTCCTGGAATCCCCTCACAGTAAGGGCCTGAGGAGAATAGGAATTCAGCCTACTCTTAACATTTAACTGTAATTGATGTTGGAAAAGAGGTGATCATTTTTTCTTCAGTCTAAAACATAGTTACAGTATTTTATCACAAGCAAGTTTCTTTCTTTCCCCTTTTCCCCCTCTAAACCTTAATTTAAATTGTATTATGGTTATTATAACGATTGACACTTGATAGTTCCTCCAGATATGGCCCAGGAGGTCTAGCTTCTTGCTTTTCTTCCTTACATCTACCTGTTTTATTCTATACTTCACCCAAGATCTCTCCTATCTCACCGTACAGCTCACTCTTTCCCCTATCACAACTTGTATCCATACACTTACCTTCTGTCTGTTTTGAATTGAGTGTAACACAGCTGTTGTGTACAATGGTCTGCATAAAACATTTTTGCCTGGGAACTTAGAAAGTTAAAAAAATTTAAATATTTAAAGGGGACACAGACAATTTCTAACTTCCCATACAGTAGGTCTATTTTCAATAGTTCCTGGGTGAGATTTCTAGTCTGTCTTTTCTGTTCCTGACCATCCCTAGTTTGCTGGCTGTACTGACCGTTGCCCCTTAATTAACCATTCTCTCAGATCTTGCTTTTGAACTGCAATACTGTTGGTTTGTCCCAGCCTGTGACCTCGACTACGCTCTTGTCTTCTAATTTAGTACTGCTCTGATTGGTATTGACTCTGCCTGTCCATCAACCACGCTCTTTGTTCCTCGCTCCTATAGTTCATGATTGGTTCCCTCCTCTGGACAGAACTCTCTACTTGGTCCTCTCACTATTAGACCTGGCAGCATCCGAGTAGCATATACCGTATATACTCGAGTATAAGCTACGTTTTTCAGCATCCAAAATGTGCTGAAAAAGTCTTCCTCGGCTTATGCTCGAGTCAGTGGGCAGTAGCTGAGATTGCAGTCACTTTTAATCATTCCTATACCAACAGTTCGCTTGGGAAAAGACTGCAATATCACACCGCACCCTCTGTTGGTTATACGAAAGATTAACAGTGAGGGCAATATCACACAGTACCCTCTGTTGGTTATATGAAAGAATAACAGTCACTGCAATATCACACAGCACCCTCTGTTGGTTATATGAAAGAATAACAGTCACTGCAATATCACATAGCGCCCTCTGTTGGTTATATGAAAGAATAACAGTGACTGCAATATCACACAGCACCCTCTGTTGGTTATATGAAAGAATAACAGTCACTGCAATATCACATAGCGCCCTCTGTTGGTTATATGAAAGAATAACAGTGACTGCAATATCACACAGCACCCTCTGTTGGTTTTATGAAAGAATAACAGTCACTGCAATATCACATAGCGCCCTCTGTTGGTTATATGAAAGAATAACAGTGACGGCAATATCACATAGCACCCTCTGTTGGTTATATGAAGGATTAACAGTGATGGCAATATCACACAGCACCCTCTGCACATGGTAGTGGGACAGTGGGACAATGCACACAGTAATCCATATCGGTTATAGGCAGAAGCGTGAGCTGAGGCCGGGACCTTGGGTTTTATTCTGGGTTTGGGATACCTTATGTAACACAAACACAAAAATCAGATGTTAGTAAATAGACCCTTTACAGTCAGAGCCTGTCTAAACTCAATAGGCTTCCTGTGGATGACTTAACTTGAATTGAAATTTATGTTTTCCCACTTGTGTTGCCTTTATTACAAAGGTGGCAGGTGAATATATTTAATTAACCTCCATGGCCCAGGCTAAATATGTCACTGGGTATTCCCTTTAACACAATATGGAATATATAAAGGATATATGGATATTGGAATCTCATTGGCAGCAGATTTAGCAAACAGATACTTATGCTTTGAAGGTTCAATGGGGTCATTACTACAGATGAGAAAGCAATTAACTGAACATATAGTATACTGCATCTGATATTGACATATCATCTCTAGACATACAAATGCTAAACATGTTCTATCTATAGGTCTGAAAAAGCAATGAAAGTGGATATGGTAAGTGAACCCCTAGAGTTTATTCCTAAAAACATATCGGTTTTGCACATGTACCCAGCAGAAAAACATTTTACCAATAGAACTACAATAATATTTCCATGAATTCAATTCATGCATTGACATTATTATAAAATTCCAAACATTCCTGCGGTTATTCAGAAATGAGTGGCAGTCGTGGTGGAGGAGGCACATGAAAATCACTTTGAGTGAGAAGACATTCTCCTCTATTGTATGCCAAGCAGAAGGATTCCTGGGATGCAATCACAGTATTGTTTCTAAAAAGTTCACCACTGGGTTTAAAAGTACAGTCAAGGCAGCTGCTGATCTGATTCCCAAATAAAGTCCAATTCCACCATTATTGGCGCCACATTGTGTAGTACATTTTTCCCTACGACAAAAAGAATTTACAGGAGAGTAACATTACTGAAGTTTTATATTATGTAATAAGAACACAGGTAACTTCAGACAATTGTTTTTCTTATATCCTTTTCTTAGCCGCGTCACTGTGTACAAATAATCGGACGCTTGTGGTAGAGCTGGTTCTTCTGGGCTTTGGAAATCTTCAGCAACTTCAAAATATTTTGTTTCTTCTGTTCTTGATAATTTACAGCACCACCCTTACTGGGAATCTCATTGTCATCAGTTTAATACTTCTGAATCCCAGGCTCCATACTCCCATGTATTTTTTTCTTTGCAATCTATCTTTATGTGAGATTATATTCACTAGCAACATAGTTCCAAACATGCTCTCGACTGTATGGGGAGGTGGTGGGACTATGACAATATATGGCTGTTTCACTCAGTTTTACATATATACTGCAACTGGAAGTATTGAGTGTCTCCTTCTCACCATAATGGCTTTTGACAGGCATCTGGCCATTTGCAACCCTTTGAGATACTCCACCATGATGAACTTTAGGATTTGTAAATATCTGGCTTTATGTGCATGGTTATCTGGATTTTTAATCATGTCAAGTATAACACTTACAATCTTTCAGTTAGAGCTCTGTGGATCTAATATTATTGACCATATATTCTGTGACTTAGCTCCCATATTAAAGATGTCTTCTACTGATACATTCCTTGTGGAGAGTGAAGTCTTTGTAGTAGCAATTGCTCTAAGTCTCCTTCCATTTGTGTTCATTGTTGGGAGTTATACCTCCATTTTTTGCACAATTGTGAAGATATCACAAAGCCTTCTACACCTGCAGTTCCCACCTTGCATCGGTTTGTTGCTATTTTGGGACATTATTTACCATTTTTTTGTTTCCTTCTCAAGGACGCTCTGTAACAGTGAACAAGATCCTTTCCCTGTTGTACACTGTTGTGACGCCATTGCTTAATCCCATGATATATAGCTTGAGGAACCAAGAGATGAAAGACAGTTTTTTCCATCAAAGCAATTTGAAGAAAGGCAGAAGGTGGATTAATTCTTGAACAAATTAATATCTAAATATAATTAATATTCATTATATAAATAATACTTGTTTTTTCCTCTTATCTTTAAACATAATAAATATGAAAAGGAAATTGATCAACTTGTGGCCTACAAAACATCTTGCACACAGGGAAGCGACTGATACTAATAAATCAGGAAGATACAGTATATCTGAAAAGAAAGGGAAAAAAAGAATATCAGATGATAGAGTCGGTCCATCTCCATTGTAGGGGGATTAGATGAGCATGCACCATTTATTAGCTAATCTATTAGATAAGATACTGTCCCTGCCTCCCTTACTGATGTTATGATAAATTTTATAGAGAAGCATCTTATTCACTTGTCTCCACATGGTCCTCAAATGGAGGTTACGTTTTCTTAGTGGCACCTGAAATGTCTTGTTCCCAGGAGCTGTGGGTCTCTGCAGCCACCTGACCTGAAAGCTAGAACACAACCCTGACTTGAGAATTTGAGTGTAGCTCTCCAATTGCCAATCCCTTTTGCTTATTGTAATTTTCCAGGATTTTTTGTTTGAGGTCTGGCATGGTGTTGAGAAATTTGCGGTGTATGTGGTCATTGTTCAAAAAGGGATGTTAGCCTTATATCAGTGGTAGGAAAGTTCCAGGAATGGTTACTAAATAGGATACTTGAATATATTGCAAATCTCAAAACTATTGAGTTTGTGCCAGCATGGTTTTTGCATGATATCTTGACTATTTCCTTTAATGAAGGTGAGCAGGAACCTTAACTCTGAGATGGCAGTGGATGTGATCTATTTAGACTTTGCTAAAACATTGTATACAGTGCCACACAGAAGTTTACTGGTTAAATTAATGAATATTGGCTTGGAACATTGTATTTGTACTTAAAGTATTGTCTGAAGGATAGATTACACAGGATAGAAGGATAGATTACACAGTGTTGGTAAACAGAACATTTATAATTTGACAATTTGTTAATTCAATGCCATAGGGGTCTGTCATTGCCCCTTAGTCTTAACGTGTTTATTAATCACCTGGAGGTGGGCACTGTAAGTACTGTCTGAATTTTTTACTGATACTAAATTGTGCAGTCCCATTCTGGATGCTGCCACTTTGCAGAGAGATTTGACCAAATTTGAAATCTGGGCAGCAAAATGTTCAGTGTTGAGTATGCACTTGGGTAAATACTAGTTATACACTAAATGGCAGTGTATAGACAGTCTCCTTAACTGGAATTAACAAACTGAATAACAAATTAACTCAAGGCAGTGGTTTCTAAAGCAAGCAAAGTACTGTCTTGCATATACAGAGCATTAACGCAAGGGATGAAAATATAATTTTGCCTCTTTATTTCTAGGTAACTGGCCAGGCCCCACCTTGAGTTGAGCAGTTTTGGGCTTCAGTCCTTAAGAAAGATAAAAATGAGCTGGAGAAAGTGCAGAGACGTGCAACTAAACTGGTTAGGGGGATGGAAGATTTAAATGATATGGGTAGACTGTCAAGGTTGGGGTTGTTTTCTCTGGAAAGGAGTATATGCGAGGGGACATGATTACACTTTAAAAGTAGATTAGAGGACATTATAGACAGATAGCAAGGGATTGTAGACTTCATTGTGCTGCAGATAGGACTGGACTGAAACATTTCTCTGAATCACATTATTTTATTAGTTTTACATCACCTATAACAGGATTAGATTCTGATTGGAGGTCTCCAAGATCCCTGTAGGGTAACAAGGGTATAAGCACATCTGGAAAGTAGTTTTTTTCCCCACACATCCAAGAGTGCATATCTATAAAACACCCTCCTCCAAAGAGAAGTTGTGATAGAAAGTCTTTCCAAGACTCCACTTCCTTCTTTAAGAGACTTTATTTTGCAAGAACAAAAATACTTGGTTTCTTATAAAATCTTTGGATATTCACAACACAAACTGAAATCACAATGAGACATAGACAGCACAGTGCAATTAACAGCCAGAGCTCAACAAGTTGGCTTGAATCTTTATTTACAGATGGCGCCACATGACTTTCTGGGTCAATGATGAACAGAGGACCAACAGCTACCAGTTCAGATTTAAAGCTGGAATCTGCAGATATAATATAACCGTTATAAGTCTATGGGTAGGACATGTCTTCCCACCAAGTTTACTCCTTCATAGAACAAGACCTGGAAGAACCAGTTTTCTTCTCTTTGTCATTGCTTGTAGGAGTGATCAAAATGGGTAAGGTATCAGTGGGATCTCGTACAGCAAGAATCCACACCCCCCCCTATAAATGTAATCAGAGAGGCCTCCATAATAATTATACTTATATTGTGTTCTGATGATAGAATATCTGATGTACTGTAAATCTTATTTTGCAACATCCCTGTCTCCAGAACCCTGTATAGACATTTGTGATATCTAATATAAGGAGACATCATCCATAGAATCTTAGATTAGGTGTGATCAACTTAAAACATTCAGGAAACACCGTAAACAATTTATCGAGAATAAATCCAAAGTTATTTTTCAAGTGTTGAAGAGTTTAAGAAAAGTCTTTATGATAACTTCTACCCCCCTTAAAGGGTTGGTTCACCTTTATATTAGCAGTTAGTATGTTATAGACTGTCCTATTCCTGGCAATTTTGCAATTGTTTTTTTTTATAGTTTATTTGCTTTCCTCTTCTAAATTTTTCAAGCATTCAGTGGGGGGTCACTGACCCTGGTAGACAAAGAAAAAAAAACTTGTTCTGTGAGTTTACATTCTTCTTATTGTTGCTTTTTATTCTTATCTTTCTACTTAGTCCCTCTCATTCATATTCCAGTTTCTCATTCAAACCACTGTCCGGTTGCTAAGGTAATTTGGAGAGAAATCCCATAAAAGGAGGGGGGTCTTCATACTCATGTGTTGCTGGTTTTGCTGAAGAAGCAGGCCGTGTTCAGAGCGTTTGGGTTTTGGTTTGCTTCAGCTACTCTCAGACTGCAAGGGATATAGATCTACAAAGGCAATAACACATTATGTAAGTAAGCAACTTGTTAGTCTGGTGTCAGTCCAGGGTTCTTTTCTTTTTTACTTTTTGTCAAACCATCATACATTTAGGCATAATAATATAATATAGATCTACTTAGAAGCAATAAAACTACAGTAGTTGCTGTATTAAACTCAAATTTGGACTATTCCCTAGTCTAATTACTCTTAAATAAACTGAATTCAAATTTAAAAATTCTAATTTTGAATTTGACCCTTGATAAATTTGCCCCTTAATGTTGAGTTAGAAGTGTTGCAGCTTGTCACTTGACTTACCATAGGAGAATTTGCTCCAATAAACTTAAATGCATCAACTTAAAACCTTAGCTTGTCTGGGGAAGGTCTTGGAGACCAGAAGGTAGGGGAAGAGTCTTCCTGTTTACAATACACTTAACACCTGGATTATAAGGAAACCAAA
The DNA here is from genome assembly GCA_038501925.1 of Xenopus petersii. Taxonomy (NCBI): domain Eukaryota; kingdom Metazoa; phylum Chordata; class Amphibia; order Anura; family Pipidae; genus Xenopus; species Xenopus petersii. Next base: position 157,093,988 of record CM076676.1, on the reverse strand, counting down.
AACTGAGATCAGATTCATAAGCTGGGCCAATAATAGCTGTTGACTTGGCACCTTGAGACAAGTTTACCATCCCATGTATGAAACAATTATGATGCTTGATAGATACCTGACTGAAAAGTAGGCAGATATCTCAACGAGGCTGGTTTAAACTCCTGTTGGGGGATAACCCCATCAACACATTGCTTTAATCCTCCAACACAAGTGACAAATTAATCTGTGCGATTATGGTATACAATGCTTCAGGAATTATCTACTTAGGCATTAGGGACACAGTTACCTAGAATGTAAGAATTAAATGATTGGCCTCCAGCCCTGTCCCTTCACAAAACCTTGAATAAAAGCCACAGATATAATCAGGGGTTTTTCAGATTTTACATCCAATGCAGAACCCAACAGCACCCTAGTTGATCATTCTAGAAAGGTGACTGGAATGAATTAGGATTGAAGCTTCCAGAATTCTAAAAAAAAAGATGATACTGAGGACCATTATATGGAATTTCATGATCTGCAGTTGACTTGTAGAAGATCTCTTGTCTCTATACATGTCCAAGGACACAGTCCATGTGTCATGGCCCATAGAAAACAACAAAACCCATTTTACACTGCTAAAAAACACACACAATTGATTGGGTTTTATATTTATGACTCCCTTTTTAGAAGGGAATCCTGGGAAATACTTCAGTAGGGTCCACATTACCCTAGCAACCAAGCAGTGGTAATTGTGAGAGAACAGAATATAATTAGGAGAGGCCTGAGAAAAAACCCCATAAGTAATGACATGTAAGGATAATAATAAAATTGTTGCTTCATAGAGCAATAACATTTTGGCTTCTGGGGTCAGTGACCCCCCCCATTCGAAAGATGGAAAGAGTCAGGAGAAAAAGGCAAATTAAAAACTTAAAAAAATGAAGACCAATTGATAAGTTGCCAAGAACAGGGAATTCAATAACTTACTAAATGCTATGTTAAAAGTGAACCACCCCTTTAAGGACTGTGGTTATCAACTATAGTAATAAGGCAGTGCCGAATTAAAACTAGACACGTGCACAGTGGGATGGATGATGGGAGGGAAATTTCTGTAAGGGCCCCATTTCCAGTGATAATTTGGCATCATCAGAGTGTCTGCAACTTGTCAGTATTGCTTCACTATCCAGAAAGCAGCCCCCAGACAATTTCCATTGTGATTAAACAAACACCACAGCGCCAGAAACCCTTTATACCAACCCATCACCTACAGCTACTAACCACACCCCTCAAAATCCCCTCCCTCCAGCAACCGGCTCCACCCCCAGCACCCTTTGTCTCCCACTGCCTGTTATAAACTACAAACCCAAGCAGTACAAGCTAGAGGAGTGCCCAGGGGTCAGTTTGAAACTACTACTGCTGGCAGTCTTTAGATATGAGTCTGCTATTTGCAGACTGTGCTCCAGATGAGACCTTAATTATTCAAGGGTAAGCCCTTGCAAACGGTGTGGAGGCAGGGTATAGTATAACTGTAGCACATTCATCAGTCGGGAGTCCACATCTGATCTCTGTTAATCCCCAATTAAGCCAAAGGGACTGTTCACAGGGAATCACATACTGAAATTTTTTTTATATCAAAAGATATCTATCCCAAGGCTTTTCATTAGTAAAAATATATTATTTATTAATATTCATATTAAAATTTAGATACATACTGTACACCTTACGCGTTTCGTTCCCTCCGGCACTTAGTCATAGGTGTCTCTCAGTTCTTATAACCAAAGAACATATTTATTGAACAGGAGCATCCACAATGGAATGTACATACAGAGCAAGCAGGGTCATACATCAACGGTGGATAGACATATACTCACAACACCTTTGGTCAGTATCAGTCCCCACAGGGAAGAGAACATGTACAGCAGTGAGGAGGTGCCCCAGCTTTCAGCCTTTTCCTTAAGTGGAACCTGAGGGGAGCCTCACATCCCTAGGTCTGTACACTTAGTCCCTACTTCTGGGCAATTAGTACCGGGATCTTATCCAACTCACATTCCTTGGGGGAGCCACAAGCTTCTTAGATAAATAGCCTGTCTAGCTGTCACTCCTAGAGTGACCTCTTAAGGTGAGTAGCCTATCCTTACTAGACCTGATCAGTCTAGGTTCCACTGCAGCCCTGCCTGCCTGCTCTGGCCAGGGCTAACACAAAATGGACCCTGAGCACATGGTTACCCAGCACATCTACTGGACACTGATAGAACACCAATGGGCATAGCTTTATAAGGAATAAGGATAAGTATAAGGAAACAGGTCCCCCATCTAACTGTATTTTAGGACCCAGTTAGGTGTCTATAACACTAAGGGACTACCGGCTCAATAATACTGGGAGACTAATTTACCAGTTCCCTACATGGGAATACGGGTATTTTTTACATGTTTCAGTTAAAGTGTTCCTCTCACGGGCAAAGACCAGTCTGACTATAAGGTACAGAGCCTGAACAGTTGCCCTGTGCATTTATGAACATTTAATGGGGTTGATTCCCTTTTAGTATGAGACAATTTGCACTTGGCTTTCATTTTTTATTATTTGTGTTTTTTGAGTTATTTAGCTTTTTATTCAGCAGCTCTCCCCTTTGCAATTTCAGCCTTGTGGTTTCTAGGGTCCAAATTTCCCTAGCAACCATGTACTAACTTGAATAAATGGTTGGAGTATGAATAGGAGAAGACAGGAATTGAAAGATGAGTAATAAAATGTAGCAATATCAATAAATTTGTAGCTTATGGATAGTGATGGGCAAATTTATTGGCGGCGAATTAGCGCGATTCGCAGCCGGCGAATAAATTCTCGAAACAGCGGCGAAAATTCGGCGGTGTCCGTTTTTTGGACGCCGGCGCATTTTCGCCAAAAAAATGGACGCCGGCATCAAAAATGAGACCCTGGCGCTTTTTTATGAATTTCTCGACATTTCGCCGCAAATTCGCCCATCACTACTTAAGGAGCATTTGTTTTTCGATGACCCCCAATTGAAACCAAGAGATAGAGGAAGAAGATGAATAGTTAAAAGAAAATATATAAAAAATAAATAATGAAGACCAATTGAAAAGTTGTTTAGAATTGGCCATTCTATAACATACTAAAAGTTAATTTAAAGATGAACCATGCAGAGATTTCTCCAGATTTACAATCAGAGAAGGTGACATCTGTAAATCTGCTTGAAGGTTTTACCTACCACAAAATGCCACATATGAAACCAGCTTGAACTTTTTCTGGAACCTGTTATCCAGAATGCTTGAGACCTGAGGTTTTCCAAATAAGGAGTCTTTCTGTAATTTGCATCTTCATACTTTAAGTTTATTTAAAAATCATGTAAACATTAAATAAACCCAATAGGCTGGTTTTGCTCCCAATTAGAATTAATCATATCTTAGTTGGGATCAAGTACAAGCTACTGTTTTATTATTACACAGAAAAAGGTTTTAAACCCGGAAATTCGGCTCTTCTAGTGCAGCAATTGCGCTCTCTGCACTAGCGACGTGGACCCCCCCGCCGAAAAAAGAAGGCCGCCTCGGGCGGCAATTTGGGTAGGATCGCCCCTGAAATTATTATTAATGTATTATTTATTGATTCGTTTTTATTACTTTTGTAGACAAACTATGTATTGACATAAACATTTTAGATATTGAAGTAGGCTTAGGGATTGAGCATACCATACTCATGTTTTACACATTGTACGTGTATCACACTCAGGGGGTATTTACTAAAACTCAAGTTTATCTCATTTTTTTTATCAAAACAAAGTCGATCAAACTCCCATCCTCGAATTGAACTTATTAATCAATAATTCTTCTCAAAAAATCCATATCGAAGAAACCTAGCAATAAATTCGATTGATGCTCCGAAAACTCAACTATTGAATAGTTGCAGCGAAAACTTGTACTTTTTGAATTATCAGACGAAAACCAGTGCAGATCATGATGCCAAGAAACATCTTTAGGGAAATCTGCCATTGACTTCTACATGATCTTCATAGGTTTGCGATGGAGTACTTTCAGATCTGGATTTTTAGCATGTTTTGGGTATAATAAATCCCCTTTAAAAACCTGACCGGAAAAATTTGAGGTTTAATAAATGGGCCCCTTAGTAACTTGAACTTAGTCCTGAAGGTGAAACACCACAAACATCAGATATCTTGTCACTTTGTAAATTATCATTTCCTTAGGTGTAGGTCAATATATTTCCTTATGACTGCTTGAATTTCTTTATTCTTCAAAGTGTATATGATGGGGTTCATCATGGGTGTGCCAACAGTGTAAATCAGAGAAAGGAGTTTGTTTCTGGTGGATAAGCGCCCATCAGTGGGAGTGGCATAGGTCGCAATGAGAGTCCCATAATAGAGGCACACAACAGAAAGGTGGGAGCTGCAAGTGGAGAAGGCTTTCTGTCTCTTGGATGAAGATGAGATCCTAAGAATATTGAGGATGATATTTATATACGTTGCAATGATAAAGAAAGGTTGCAGGACAGTTTCAGGAGTGGCTATCAAAAAAACTGTCATTTTAAGAATTGTGGTGTCGGAACACGACAGTTGCACGAGTGGAGCATAATCACAGAATAAATGGTCAATGGTATAAGGGCCACAGAAATGTAAATAATGAATCATAACAGTAACAATCATTGATAGCAGAAAACCTAAACTCCAGCAGGACATGACCAGGAAAATACAAGATCTCCAGGTCATTATGGAAGCATAACGCAGTGGTTTGCAAATAGCCAGGTACCTGTCATAGGACATGACAGTTAGCAGGAAACATTCCGTGACTGAGGAGACACTGAACATATTCAACTGCCAGATACAACCAGTAATACTGATGTAGGCACCTTCATTCCATGTGATACATAACAGGTTGGGGCAAACCGTGGTGGAAATGACAATATCACTTGTGGAGAGCTGGCTGAGGAAGAAGTACATGGGCGAGTGGAGAAGATGCCGAGTAGCTGAGACAAGGGCTATGATCAGGAGATTTCCTGTGATGGTGGCCACATAGATCCCAAGCAAGATAATGAACATTACGGTATGGAATTTGTGAAGATTTTGAAACCCAAGGATAAAGATTTCTGTGATGGCAGATTGGTTTCCCTCATAGAAGTAATATTTAGGTTCTGGCTCACTCATCTTATGCTGTCCCCTATTTACCTCAAATTAAAAAATAATAAAATCAAGCTTTAAAGAAAGTTAAAAAAATATACAACTACAGGAAAATGTCAATAACATCAGTCTCTGGTAAACACATATGTACCTTTCTATATTCTAAATTACCTTCAACCCAAGTCACAAGCTCTTCAAAGACAAAATTCTAAAACATTAACCTTTCTGCCACTACAACCTCCTTGTATTAATTTAAAGAAATGTCCCAGGTTTCCTTGTATGTGCTTCGGTGTAGATAAATACAAGAGGTCCTCTGCACTCAACCCATTTATTTACTTGCATAGTTTACTATAAATAATTGAGATTAGGCAGATTTAATGTTAATATTACAAAAACTGGTAATTACACACCTTTAATTTTGACAATTAGAATAATGTGGGAAGTTGATTTCCACTGCAATTTAAATACAATATATAGAATAGTCTGAAAGTTTACAAGACCTCCCCTAGGATATATCGCTCAGGCTGCAAGCCTCCTTTGCTGTGTTCCATGTTTAATAAACTGAAAAGTAATGGGAATGTTGATATACATCAGATTTGGTTTATTTGGTTATCTGTCACAAACCAGTGTATCTGCGTGGTTGATCGACAGTTTTGAGGATATGCCAGTTAGAATGAATGTACAGCCAGTGTACAGTGTGCTGTGTGTTGTACTATGGGGCAGATTTATCAAAGGTCGAATTTCGAAGTTATGCAAACATCTTCAAATGGGTGAACGGACCTCTGCCATTGACTTGTACATGAACTCGGGAGAGTAGGTGGAGAATAATCGCAATAGAACTGTTTCCATGGTCGAGGTGTGATAAATCTCACATTCAAATTCGAGTTGGAAATTAAAAATTCTAATTTGGGAATTTTGACCCCATAAAAAATGTCAAAAATGCGAATTTGAATTTACCATTCAAACCTTAATAAATCTGTCAAGTGTCTAATAAAAACATACAATTAATGTACAGTAATATAAATAAAAATCTTATTGGGAATCAAGTTATTACAGGTTGATAGAAACAGAACAATATCTCAGATAAGCCTCACTTAGCTACAGATATACAAAAGAAAAGTCAATTACACCAAAGGAACATTTTAAATTCTGCATAAGGAAATGAGACTGGGTTTAATATCTGGGTCCTTAAAACCTTGAAAGATGCTTCTGAAAACATCTTACATTGATAACTTGTAGTATTATATCTGTATAGCCACAACTAAATCTACAAACAAACCCACAATTTCCAGCTCTTAGCAGATGCAATCATGAGAAATTTTTAAATATGAGAAATATTGCTTAAAAAGAAGAACCTCTTCTGCAGCAAATACATGAATTCTACCAGCATCGAGGCAGGAATTTATACTGTTTTCATTTATTTCCTTTTGAATAGTTGCCCATAAGGGAGTCCTTAAATAAATCCCCTGTGAAATTAGGTATTTTTTAACAGGGCAAAGGAAAGCATGAAACTTCATTCAATGTTGCAAACTGATTTAATAAAAGCCAACACAAGCAATATGAGTATACATATATGCAAATTTGAATTCACATTTTACAGTTTTCAGGGGTGTGAAAAAAAATATTACAAATAAAAATGTAAAATCAGAGAAATTTATTATGCATTATTTATTGGTGCACATTTGAATTCACATTTTACAGTTTTCAGGGGTGTGAAAAAAATATTAGAAATAAAAATGTAAAATCAGAGAAATTTATTATGCATTATTTATTGGTGCACATTTGAATTCACATTTTACAGTTTTCAGGGGTGTGAAAAAATATTACAAATAAAAATGTAAAATCAGAGAAAATTATTATGCATTATTTATTGGTGGGACCACAAAAAAACACACTGAAGGATGGATGTAAGTATTAATTACAGCCTTGGATAACTTTTATTGTGCCCAAAGGGGATACTTCATCTAAGGGAAAGAGTAAACTTACGGAAAACTTAAAATCAGATGGTGTAACATTGTATTCTATTTTTCTAGGTTAAAATATCACTGAAGGAAGGATGTAAGTATTAATAACAGCCTTGGATAACTTTTTATTGTGCCCAAAGGGGATACTTCATCTAAGGGAAAGAGCAATTCCTCATTTCCATGGTCACAGTATGACCCCCTAGCTATCCCAGGTTTGGCCACTAGGCTTGTGCTATAATGTAAATGTCTAAGCCATGTGGGCTCAGGAGGGATTCTGCCAGAGGCTTTTGCCTGCACCTCTCCTAAGTGGATTTTGCCTCCTGTGGAGTCATCATTAGTCATTACTAGTAAGGGGTAGCTTAACCCAGTATTAGTCTCTCTAGAAGAGACAGACAGGTGTAGGGCTACCTATATTGATCAGCTGTGGCTCCACCAAGGAGTGATAGTAGGGATTGATCCCAAGGATCCAGAGACAGGGCACCAGAGACAGGGCAATAGGGACTGAGATAGATCCCCCTGGGCTTCCCATAAGAGGTGTCCTCAGGTGACACTCTGGCTAATGGTAGCTACTTACTATAAATCTTTTTTGAATGGACCTTGATTACAAATACATAGCTAACATATATCAGGGGGAATTATATTATAAAACTTTATTAAAGGTATAAGATCGGTTATCTGGAAATCCATTATCAAAAAAGCCCATAATTACGGAAAGGGCATATCCCATAGACTCAAATAATTACATTTTTTAAAAATGATTTCCTTTTTTCTTTGTAATTAGTGATGGGCGAATTTGCACCATTTCACTTAGCCGAAAAATTCACGAATTTCGCGAGAAATTAGTGAAACGGCGAAAAATTCGGGAAACGGCGCCGGCGTCTCATTTTTGATGCTGGCACCCGTTTTTTGACGCCGATGCCCGTTTTTGACGCCAGCGCCCATTTTTTACGCTGGCGTCCGTTTTTTCGAAAAAAATAAATTCGCCCATCACTACAGTATTTGTAATAATAAAACTAAACAGATATAATAAATTCTTATGGGCTACAAAACAATCCTATTGGCTCTAATTAATGTTAAAATAATTTTTTTAAATTATGGAAAAACTTTATCTGGAATACCCCAGATACTGAGCATTCTGAATAACAAATCCCATACCTGTACATTTGACATGTGCTCATTCAGTTGGGTTATCTTGAAAATGTGCACAAACACTGTCTATTCTTCTAGAAATACACAAGCAAACCTGATGCATCATATTGAGATAAAACCATAACAGTCTGTCGCTGACCCACAGGGACCATTTCCAACCCACCTTAGGCTCACAGAGTCATTCAAATCAGTCCCTCAACTTGTTCATGTGAAGTGATGGGTACTTGTACTTGAATGCGAAACAAGGTATCGGAGGGGTTGTATTCTGATTAGTTTCTGCAACGATTACTCAACATGTGCTCAACACTTCTCTAGAACGTCTAATTTATATTTATATCCTTAATCCAATAAAGTTTATTCTCATTTTACTTTTTAATTTCCCATTCAGTCAGTTTCTGTACATTTTCTATCACTATTCATATTCATGAATTCACAAATTGTGACCCTGATAGATTATTCCCCTTTATATGGATGGAAACATATCCTAGGGAAGCATCTAAACACTTACCTGTATCTGGTCATCAGGTACACCTACCACAAAGGAAGGAATAGAGTTGCCAATACCACAATACCTATAGTGTGGATAGAACATGAAGATAGTGGGGAACTAGGAAAGTAGATTCAAACAATATTGATTAAACCCATTGGCATCCAATTCTGCTATTTTTCCTAGTGTGGTATAATATTAGCACAATTTGTAAATTGACATATTTTTTACTCACAATGAAGGATTATTTTCCTATAATTTCAGCATAATTGCAGCTATTTTCTGAGTTGTGCCACAAATATACCCAATGTATTTTGACACAGGTGCAATTTGCATCTAGAATTTCTAGAGAAGTAGTTGTGTATTTTCAGGAGCATGCCTTCTAAATGGCATATGATTCACTAGGTGCAAGTCTGATGTTCCTATTCATGTTATCATGAGAACCTGAAGCTACCACCAGGTCCAGGGAGGTGGTAGCACTAGGTTTCCCAGCCTTAATAGGCATTTATCAGAAAAGGCAGGCTGAATGCACTGGCAACCATGTCGAGATAGAATCATGTTTAGACACAAATACCTAAATGCAGGGTCACCAAACCTTTTTACCTGTGAGCCACATTTAAATTTTATTTTCCAACACTTTTTTATTGACAATGGACAAATAAGGATCACAAATGCAAAAGGAAGTGTTACATATCCAATACAGCAGCGATGTACAAAGTGTAAACATTGAAATCAGTAGTCACACAAGGTGTGAAGTAGTACAATATCCAAAGTCAGTTATAATACAGAAAAATAAAGAACTACTAAACTATCTTAGCAACCATAAGAAAAAGAAAAAGAAAAAGGGGGAAAAGGGAGATATGTATGCCAGAGATGTAGCAGCAAAAGCCAAAAACAGAGATCAGATCAAGTTTATCACCTAACACATTCTGACCTCAGAGATGTCTCAGAGGATCCTGTAGCATAGAAATACAACTATCTCCTATATATAGCAGATTCAGTGGGATCCAGAAGATCATTATTACCCCAAGATAACCATTTATTATAATATTTATGTAAGGATTGGTTGTTCTTTGCTATATAGTATTCCATAGTACTAGTCTCATTCATCAAATCAAGGAATTCGTTAGGATCCAAAGGTTGTGGAGATTTCCAGTTTCTAGCCAGGACTAGTCTAGCTACCGATAAAATATGTGTGAGCAAAAGCTTGTGTTTCCAAGAAATAAGTTCCATGTCCATATTTAAAAGAGCAAATCTCGGTGACGCTATCACCACAGAATTCAAAACAGACTTACAAATATCCAATACATATTGCCAAAATGGAACTATTTTCGGGCAATCCCACCAGATATGAGAAAATGAACCTACAAATCCACATTGCCGCCAACAAAGATTTGTTGTAGTATTGGGGTAAATTGCATAAAGTTTAGTTGGGACCATATGCCACCTGTACATCACTTTAATACTTGTTTCCAGGAGTCGGACTGAGTGAGTAGTAGATGTAAGTAAAAGAAAAGCATTATTCCAGTCTGAATACTCAATAGGGGAGTCAAGTTCCGATTCCCATTTTAGTAGATGAGGATCTGATGTTTGTGAATTAGCATCAAGCAATGCCAAATAATATTGAGAAATTTTAGCCTGTTGCGAGAGCAATTTCGTAAGCCTAATTTGAAGTGGAGACAACTGTTTAATTTTGTCAATCTCAGAAGTCTTCAGAAAACTGCGAAGTTGAAGGTAAGTAAAAAATGTATATTTAGGTAAGTTATATTTAGTTTGCAGTTGGGTAAATGATTGTAGAATTGATTGCTGGAAAAAATCCTCAAATTTTGTAAGGCCTGACCTAATCCATGGAGCAAAGTTAGATTGCGGAAGAGCAAATTGGAGCATCGCTAAAGAATGCAAAGGATGCAGACCCAACTTTAAATTGTCCCTAAATATGATTGCGTCCCAGACCTTCAAATTAGAAGCTGTTGTTGGAAGTGAACGAACTGGTTTTGGCCTAAGTCTAGGATGGGACCAAACTAAATCTCTGATTTGGCCAAATGAAGAGTCAAAAATATCTGTTTCTTGTTGCACCCATTGTGGGGGAGAGGTCGAGTCCAGAAATCGTTGCAAAAAGTTCAAATGCGTAGCTTGAAAATATGTTTTAAGTTGAGGCAAACCTAGTCCCCCTTTCGCTTTATGTTTTGTTAGAACTTTAACTGACGTTCGCGGTTTAGATGCCTTCCAGACAAATTTGGACAAAGTAGCTTGCATGGCAGAGAAAAATTTAACAGGTAGTTGTATCGGAAGTGTCCGAAATAGGTAAAGAATTTTTGGTAGAATATGGCTCTTAATCACTGCAATTCTACCTAACCAAGAAATATCTTTGTACATCCAGCCCTCAATAAGATTATGAAGATTAGTAATTAAAGGAGCAAAATTCAATTTATACAAATCTTTAACCGACATTGCTAAGTTAATACCAAGATACTTTATAGAAGATTGCTGCCAATCAAACGGATACTGTTTCTTTAGAGTGGAAATACGTGCATTATCAATCCAGATGGGTAAAGCTTCTGTTTTGGTAGTGTTAATTTTATAATAGGACACCTTAGAGAAACCAGAAAGGGTCTCAAACAGTGCTGATAAGGAGATTTCAGGTTCCACAAGAGATAAGATTACATCATCTGCAAATAAGGATAATTTATATTCTCGTTGACCTATTCGATAACCTTTTATTAAGGGGTTCGACCTAATCTGTTCAGCTAAGGGCTCCATCAGTAAAGCGAAAATTAGTGGGGATAAGGGGCAGCCCTGTCGAGTTCCATTAGTGAGTCTAAAAGAGGGCGAATAGTAACCGCTGGCACATATCTTAGCAGTTGGGTTATTATACAAAGTTAGAATACTACTTAAGGAGGGGCCGGAAAATCCAAATTTCAAGAGAACATCTTTTAAAAAGGGCCAGGCAACCCGATCAAAAGCCTTTTCTGCGTCTAAGGAAAGCAATAGGCAAGGATGTTTATATGTGTTAGCGTGAAGAGCGATATTTATCAATTTCCTAGTATTATCTGGCGCCTCTCTACCAGCCACAAAACCCACCTGATCATTCCCAACTAGTTCCGTAATGATGGGATTAAGTCTAGTTGCCAATATTTTCGCGTAAATCTTTATATCCGAATTTAATAATGAAATGGGTCGATAGTTTGTTACTATGGTTGGGTCTTTCCCTGGTTTTGGTATGGTAGTAATAGTGGCCTGAAACAATTCCTCTCTATGGGAGCCATGCATAGCAAAGCTATTGAAAAGGGGAGCCAAAAGTGGAGTGATACACCGGGCCATATATCTATAAAAGTTATTGGAAAATCCATCTGGGCCCGGGGCTTTGTTAAGTTTCAAAGTTTTAATAGTATCTAAAATCTCCTTATCAGTAATAGGTTGATTCAAAATATTGAGTTGTGCTTCTGATAATTTCGGAAGGTTTAAAGAGTCCAAAAACTGTTGTCTGTCCAATGCGGTAGCTTGATAAACTTCTTTGTCTGTCTGAAGATTATAAAGTCGAGAATAATAAGCTCCAAATTCACTTGCTATATGATTAGGATTTGTAAGGATTCTGCCATCTTTAGTCTTAATTTGGTAAATCCGGGTTTTGGCTTTAGCCTCTTTCAGTTTGTTTGACAGCAATCTTCCCGCTTTATTACCATGGATATAGTAGCGTTGTTTCAACAATTTACATTGGTAAGACACTTTTTCCATTAGGATGAAGTTGATTTGTCGCTTAAGATCAGTTACCTTTTGGGAGCATGCCGCAGTTGGTCTCGATTTTAACTCTCCCATCAATGCTGCTAATTGGATATTCAGATCTACCAGAAGCTTAGTTCTGCTTTTATTCAACTTAGATGATAAGGCTATGATATGACCTCTAAGAACTGCTTTATAAGCGCACCATAACGTATCAGGGTTCATATCAGGCGTGGAGTTAAGTTGTATAAAGTCAGTAGTGAGATCTACAAAGTGATCAAGATGATCCTGTTTCGCCAAGATAGAATTATTAATTTTCCATAAGGATATCGGTGGGATGAGTGAGGACAGTTTAATCAGTAGGCCAACTGGGGCATGGTCCGACCAGGCAACAACCCCTATATAAGTTTTTTGAACCAAATGCAGTAGCTGGCTACTTAGAAGAATGAAATCTATGCGTGAGTGAGACATATGTGTTGGTGAAAAGTAAGTGAAATCACGCTCAGCCGGATGCCAAGACCTCCATGCATCATACAAGTCATGTCTTTTCAGTGAATGTTGAAAGGCTTTAGACAAATTATTAACAGTCCGCAAAGATGAGCCTGATAAAATTGGAGTTTTATCAACATACGGATCAATAACCATATTAAAGTCTCCAACTATAATGCAGCGTTGTAGATCAGCCGCAGTAGCCGCAACGCGAGCCAATACTTTATTTACAAATTTCACTTGGTTAGTGTTTGGGGCATACAGGTTAACTACCGTGTAGTATTTGGAGTCTACTTCAAACCGAAGGATTATATATCTTCCATGACTATCAATTATCTGATCTAGAATTTTAAACTGCAACGAGTTCCTGAACAAAATAGCAACCCCATTCTTTTTAACTGGAGCGTTAGAATAGTAAATTTGGTGATAGTATCTGTTTGCCAATGAAGGGTGGGAGTCTGCTTTAAAGTGGGTCTCTTGTAAGCACAAGATGTCAACTGAAGCAGTTCTAGCCCACTCCAAAACAGTCTTCCGTTTAGCCGGATTATTTAAGCCTTTAACATTCAAAGATACAATATGTAAATGCATACTTGAGCAAGAAGAGAATAACTGTTACTAAATAGGAGAAGAAAGATGTATAAATAACAAACAGATTAGGCAATTCTCTGAGGCTATTTTCTAGGCATACAAACATCTCTGGAATCTTTACGATCAAAAATACAAAGAATAAAAAAGGTAATAAAAAAACAACAACAAAGAAAAAACAGAAGAAGGAAAAAAACAACACAGAAAAATAGAATTGAAAACCAAAAAAAACCCATGGACAGCACCAAAGGCTTATCCGGGTGATATGTGCAGTAAAAAACATACTGCGAGTACCAGCTGCACAGTCCAGCCATTGGGGGAGGGTGGCTGAATAAAACAAGAGAAAAACCCACCAGGGTAAAACCAGCAAAAAAGTCCACAGCAACATAGGGAAAAGTAAGCGAACTGGATTTCCATTACTACAGCAATAAACCATTATAAGAATCTCTCCGTGTTTCAAGTGGCGTCACCTAGTTGGGCTTGTTTTCCTTTCCTTGGAGAAACTGTCGACCAGTCCAACGCACGTTTCTTCGGAATTTTAGGCATTACAGTGTCCATTGACTGCTCGGATAAACCCCATTCTGTAAATGCCAACATAGCTTCTTGAGGGGTATGAAAAGAAAGCTGAGTTCCATTACGAATAAAAAGTAGACGAACAGGGAAACCCCATCGATATGGGATTCCATGGGTCCGCAGAATCTCTGTAACGGAGGCAAATTCTTTTCTGCGTAGTAAGGTGTGAGCGGAAAGATCTGCATAAACCCGGATATTTTTGTACTGGTCTGGGCGTTCAACACCAGCCCGAAAAGCTTGAAGGAATAGTTCCTTAGTAGAAAAGAAATGTATCCGTACAATCACATCGCGCGGGGCATCCATAGATAAGGTCCTAGGCTTGGGGATCCTATGAATTCTGTCCACGTCTAGTTTAGAAGCATCTAGTTGGGGTAGAAGGGCCGACAGCATTGCGTGGAAATATACGCCCAGTTCTCCCTGATTAACAGATTCAGGAATCCCCCTCAAGCGGACATTATTGCGACGGGAACGATCTTCCAAGTCCGCCAATTTATCTTTAATATGCACGGCCTGTTTAGTAACCCTCTCCAAACAATCAGTATACTGGTTTTGCGTTTGACGGAGTTCATCCAGGTTGCTTTCTAGACTATCAACTCTGGTGCCAATTTGGTGAACATCCGAACGCAAAGTAACTAGTTCCTCTTTAAGATCAGCGTGCAAGGAAACTCTAAGATCGTCCAATAAAGTTTTAAGGATGCTCACCGTTACTGGCATGGAGTCCGAATCAGTAGTAGGCTCAAGGCCTGAGTTTCCGGTCTTGTCAAAGCGTTCCGCCATATCCAACTGTGCTGCGTCATCCTGCGACTTCAGGCTTGGCGTCTTAGCCTTAGAAAGGAAGGAGGTAAGATCCGTCTGCGGATTCTTTTTCACGCTTCTCGACATCAGAAAACCGTTGGCTCTGCTCAGAAGAAGAGACAGTTAGGAGATACTGTATGTAGCCGGGTTACAGCCAGTTCCAACCACGGAGCTCTTCACAGCACGTCCACTCGCATCAGCGTCCAAGCCCCGCCCCCCCCACATTTAAATTTTAAAGAAGTTGGAGAGCAACATAGGCATGCAAAAAGCTTCTGGTGCAAAACATGAGCTGTGGTTGGCCATTTGGTAACTCCTATGTGGACTGGAAACCCACAGGAGGCTTTGTTTAGCCAGTCTACCTGTTTTTATGCAACCAAAACTTGCCTCCAAACCAGGAATTGAAAATAAGCACCTGCTTTGAGGTCACTGGGAATAACATCCAAGGGGTTGGGGAGCAACATGTTACTCACGAGTCACTGGTTGGGGATCACTGCCTTAATGTATTGCACCAATATATGCTCTCTACTAAGTCTATTTTGGAGAAGCCATAGTTGCAGAATGACTGTTGAAGATTGTAATGCCACCATTTATCCTCTCTAGTCATAAAATAACCTATACAGCTCTTAAAAGGTGTTTTTAGACTTGAGAACACATTTCTTAATAACAGCCTGGATTTCCAAGTTCTTCAAGCTATATATTATAGGATTGAGCAAGGGAGTCACCACAGTGTACAATAGAGACAGAATCTTTTTTATAACAATTAAATGTCCCTTTGAGGGAGCCACATAGATGGAAATGAGACTTCCATAATATGTGCACACTACAGCAAGGTGAGAGCTACAAGTGGAGAAGGCTTTCTGTCTCCCAGAGGAAGATGAAATTCGAACAATATTGAGAAAGATACATACATAGGTTGCAATGATAAATACAGTTTCCGTTATAGTTTCGGTACTGGCTATCGAGAAAACAAGGAATTTGAGAATGGTGGTGTTAGAACATGAAAGGTCCATCAGTGGAGCATAATCACAGAATAAGTGGTCAATGATATGTGGTCCGCAAAAATTTAAATTAGAAATCATAACTGCAATAACCAGTGTTATCATAAAACCCAAAACCCAACAACACATGACCAGACAAACACAAAATCTATACGTCATTGTGGATGCATAATGCAATGGTTTACAGATAGCCAAGTAACGGTCGTAGGACATTGCAGTGAGCAGAAAACATTCAGTGACCGAGGACACGCCAAACATATAAAACTGAATGATGCATCCAGCCACAGACATGTAGGCTCCTTCATTCCATGTAATGTGTAACATGTACGGACAAACAGTTGTGGTAAGTAGGATATCGTTTATGGCAAGCTGGCTTAGGAAATAGTACATGGGAGACTGTAGAAGATGCCGAGTGGTAGAAATTATTGCAATGATCAGAAGATTTCCTATTATGGTGGCCACATAGATCCCAAGGAGGACAAAGAACACTGTACTGCGAAAGTTATGGAGACTATTAAACCCCAAAAGCAACATTTCTTTGATGGTCGATTGGTTATAGGTTTGAGTCATCTGGTGAAAGATTAGTAAGGGTATTCTGAATCAATCAAGAAAATATATTTCTCCTGAACATTCTAATTAGACCTATAGCACCACCTACATAGTTTTCTTCTGCCCTCATTTGATTGTCATGTGTGTTGCTCATTGTCCTAATTTCACTAGGACCTAATCTTCACAAACCCTTGTCTTCCTTGTTCTTATGGCAATGGAAACCTTGGCTGCATTGTACCAGATTCTAGCCCTACCTGCCCCACCTTCTTCTAACTGTGAGGCATAAACAGTTCTCACAAACCTACAACAAAACATAGAAAGATTCATTAGGTTTAACAATACATGTTCCTCCATATAGGTGCCAAAATACTGAATTACAAAAAGGATGGACATTAGAATTGTTGAGTTTTGCCCTTGTCCTCACAGTCTCATCCATATTTTCCTATACACATTTTACTGAATATAGAAAAGACTATAGTGAAGTATAATTTTATAGAATGGTATTTCTTAATATGAATGTTTACTTTGAGATGGTCAAAAGTAGCCTCTCTATTGAGCTTCCTCAAAGGGAACAACTAAAAGGGATTCTTAACAGACTGTTGATACTAAAGCTTCTTCATGAGAACTTGGTTGGATTTGGACATGACATTCAGGAGTAGCTCCACCAGGGTTGGTAGAGCTAACCAGTTCAGCTCCACTCACATCTGATCACATCTGAGTCTGAGAAATTCTTAAACTTACTCATTATACAATAATAGTACAGTTATACTTTTTTGTAAGTATGTTTGGCAATACCAAAAACAGGCCCACACAAAGGGGGGATACGTTTTTATAACGTAAGAAATAACAGGAGTTTCCTCATAATTGCAACTGAGCTAGGGTCTCCCATTTTGACTTTAATTTTGAACACAACCCCAGCCTTAAACTGATCTACAGAGCCAGCTTTTAAGTCTTTAGAATTCTGTAGAGAAGAGGTGACCAAAAGGTACAATAGTTGTTGGTGACCAGTAGATCACAGCATGACATGTTTGCTCACAAGCAATACATTTAGATCACTGTTCTGGGGACTTTTGTCAATCAGATAATGAAAATGGTGGGGAAAGAAGTGTTTATTTTTTATTTCAGTATGACTTCAATTTTATCTCAGTGCAATGCAATAAACATATGTGTCTCTGGTTGCACCCAAAGTGGCAGACCCTGATTAAATGGGTTCAACCCTACATGACTTCGAGGCAAGGAATTCTAGTCCTACCTGTAGCATCCAAAAGGTTATATAATATAGCAGATCAGATTTAAAGAAGAACCTGAAGGTGATTTATGAACAATTAGTTGATGCTTTTATGATATGATATTGGTCTGCTGTATGGCACCAGTATAAGCGTCTACCAACTGCAGAAAGTCCAGACGTCAGTTTCAGAAGAACTTGTTTTGTGCACAGTAAACATGAAAGGGTTTAATATATTTTGTTGGTTATGTAGAATTTTGCATTAGCAGTGACTTAGAGCTTCTTATATGATATTGATGAAGGAAAATGTAGTCTTGGTAAAGTGCTGAGAAAAACGTGTCTCTTCCTGACTGGTTTAGTAGGTGCATCAGCAGCAGCAGGATTCTGCCATTGAAGTGAATCGTTATTTGGGCATTCTTTGTACATCCAAATATATAAGTAGCTCACTTGTGTCTCATTAGTATCAATTCCCAGTACAGTCTCTGGTGAGTCTCATCATTCTTAAAATAGATAGATAGATAGATAGATAGATAGATAGAATAGGATATGTTAAACCTGGTAGTAAAGCAAACCTCTTCGCTTAATATGTGGAATAAACTGGAAGCTGCAATTTTGGAGCAAAGTTCCTCCACACTGTGGGCAATGAGAGATACACTTGTAGGGATGTTAAAATTTTAGACACCCTTACACTTTACAGACAGGCACATCCCTAGTTATATGGACACCTCAGTGGGTCCTTATGGGGACCTTGTGCTTATGTAACCCCTGTAGTTCACACAGTGTACACCAGATGGCACTGTGCCAGAGTATAAAAGGTTTAGGAACCATGTGTTCTGGGTCCATTGCTTTAGACCAACCAAGCAGGCTGGAAGGGAGGGTAGTGTCGACCCTAGGCACCTTGGCCCTAGTAATTAGACAGCTATACTCATTTATTGATCGCTCTAGGAGTGATAGAGAGGTTATTTAGTTTAGCAGCTCAAGGCTCCGCCGAGGAGATAACCCTGAAACTATAGCAGGGTGACACCCAAATGTTTCTATATATCTGTAACCTTGATATGAGCTAAGGGGGCCCAGCCTGAAGGTCAGTTAGAGGGAGATTTGGGGTGAGTGCTTATTTGTGCTCTGGGTACCCCTGGAACTATAGCAGGGTGACACCCCAATGTTTCTATATATCTGTAACCTTGTTATGAGCTAAGGGGGCCCAGCCTGAAGGTCAGTTAGGGGGAGATTTGGGGTGAGTGATTATTTGTACCCTGGGTACCCCTGGAACTATAGCAGGGTGACACCCCAATGTTTCTATATATCTGTAACCTTGTTATGAGCTAAGGGGGCCCAGCCTGAAGGTCAGTTAGGGGGAGATTTGGGATGAGTGTTTATTTGTACCCTGGGTACCCCTGGAACTATAGCAGGGTGACACCCCAATGTTTCTATATATCTGTAACCTTGTTATGAGCTAAGGGGGCCCAGTCTGAAGGTCAGTTAGGAGGAGATTTGGGGTGAGTGCTTATTTGTACCCTGGGTACCCCTGGAACTATAGCAGGGTGACTGTTACCCCAATGTTTCTATATATCTTTCTTTGGATTAACTAACACTAGGCTTTAATGATCAAGCAATGGGAAGTGGCTTGATGCAGGCTTATAAAGGCCACTGATTGATCAATTACAAACATACATATTAATAAGTAAGTTGGGTTGAAAAAAGACACATGTCCATCAAGTTCAAACTTAAGTCTGTATATAACCGGCCTTACTGATAGCTGATCCAGAGGAAGGTGAAATACTCCATTTGAAGTCTCTTAAATTTGCCTCAGAGGGGGAAACATTCCTTTCTGACTTCAAAATGGCAATGGGACCAGTCCCTGGATCAACTTGTACTACGAGCTATTTCCCATATCCCTGTATTCCCTGGATGGAATTAATTGGGCTGGATAGTTATGTGTTATTTGGAAACACATATATATTACTTACAATACCTTCCCCTAAGTCATTAATGAACAAGTTAAACAAAAGTGAACCCAATACTGAGCCCTGAAGGGCCCCACTAAGAACCTTACTCCAAGTAGAGAATGTCCCATTAACAACCACCCTCTGTACCCGATCCTGTAGCCAGTTTCCTATCCATGTGCAAACGACTTCATTAAGCCCAACAGACCTTAGTTTAGAAAGCAGTCGTTTGTGGGACACAGTATCAAACGCTTTGGCAAAATCCAAATAGATCACATCTAGTGCCCCCAGCGTCTTACTTACCTCATCATAAAAAGCAATCAAATTCGTCTGACATGACCTATCCTTCATAAAGCCATGCTGATTGTTGCTCATAATGACATTCACTAGGACAAAATTTTGAATGTGATCCCTTAACAAGCCTTCAAATAATTTGCCCACCACAGATGTCAAGCTTACTGGTAGGGATGTAGCGAACTGTTCGCCGGCGAACTAGTTCGTGCGAACTTCGACTGTTCGCGTCCGCCGCAAGTTCGCGAACGGCGCGCGACGTTCGCCAATAGGCGTTCGCGTCAAAATCGTTCGACCATTCGACCATTCGATCGCTAAAATCGAACGATTTTCGTTCGAATCGAACGATCGAAGCCATTGGATTGAATGAAATCATTCGATCCAATGGCTTCGATCGTTCGATTCGAACGGAAATCGTTCGATCGAACGATTAAAATCCTTCGATCGTTCGAATCGAAAGATTTTCGGATGTTCGAAGTTCGCGAACTGTTCGCATTTTTTGCCGGTGTTCGCGAACGGCGTTCGCGAACACATTGTCGGCGGTTCGCTACATCCCTGCTTACTGGCCTATAATTGGCAG
Organism: Xenopus petersii; assembly: GCA_038501925.1. NCBI lineage: Eukaryota > Metazoa > Chordata > Amphibia > Anura > Pipidae > Xenopus > Xenopus petersii. The sequence continues at coordinate 157,073,532 of CM076676.1, read as the reverse complement.
GCTGAGATCATAATCCCTTTTTAAATATGGGAATGACATCAGCTTTCCTCCAATCCATAGGCACCATACCAGATGAAAGAGAGTCTGAGAAATTCAGAAATAGAGGCTGGTCTAAAACTGAATTAAACTGTCTTAAAACCAGTAGGTGTATTCCATCTGGCCCTGGCACCTTATTCACATAAGTGTTTGTAAAGCTTTATGAACCGTATCCTGAGTCAGCCACTGATTAGACTGAGGTGAGCCAACAGTGAAGCAATGAGGTGGGTCTGGGAATTTTGACTCCTCACATACATACACCATACATACACTGAAGAAAATAACTGATTTAGCACATTTGCCATACTGGTACCATTATTTAAAGGAGCCACACTCTCACCCTGCATCTTTTTACTATTTATGTACTCTTTAAAAATTCAACTTTGACCATTCACCATCTAAAACCTGCGAAGTGCTGTTTTAGCCTATGGGGGACATCCTAGAACCTATTTGGAGTCAATTCGTGGACTTTGAAAAATCAAAGGGGTTTTTTTGGGAAAAACTTTGATTCGTACGATGCAAATGCGCTATTACTTCGATTCGTACAATTCTAATTTGGACGAATTTAATACAGACTATTCACCCACAACAAAAAAACTTTGATTTTTTTAAAATAAATTTTGGGTTAGTTGAATTTAGAAGTTTTTTAAATTTCGAAATTTGACCCTTGATAAATCTGCCCCTAAATGATATAACATTATGGTCACTATTACCCAGGAGTTCAATGACTTGCACATTTGCTATAAGTTCTGGCTCATTAGGATCACTAGATCCAGAATAGCAATTTTTCTGGTTGGCTCCTCAACAACCTGTGCCATAAAATTGTCATGTAACAGTTTATAAACTTGTTCCCATTAACTGATCTGGCATTACTGTTGTTCCAGTCAATATCTGGGTAATTAAAATCCCCCATTATCATTACTTTTCCCAAACTAGCAGCCTTTTCTATTTGCATCAGGAGCTTCGCCTCATCCTCATCACTTACATTAGGGGGTCTATAGCGACACCTACAATTAGTTTGCTGGATTTGCTGCCTAACATACAGACATACCCCTCCTCCTTTTCTATTGCCTCTGCCCTTCCAAAATAAAGTATAACAAAAGAAATTCAGATGCACACCTGTTAGTTGCAATTTTGTCCAAACAGTGATTTATTTGAAGCCCAAAATATACATCACAAAGGCTTGATAAAGGACACGGAGGGGTCCGAAACGTTGCCCCTTTGTGATGTATATTTTGGGCTTCAAATAAATCACCGTTTGGACACAATTGCAAATAACAGGTGTGCACCCGAATTTCTTTGTTTTTTACCCACTGAACCTTATGCGAGGGAAGGGTCTTCTGGATAAGCACCCTACACTTACAACAAGTGTTTTCTTGGGATTGGGTTGAGCTCTCCGTGTTCATGAATCAAAAATAAAGTATAGCCGCTGATATTAACTGCCCAGTCATGTGACTCATTCAGCCATGTTTCAACCACACCAATCACATCATATTTTCCTTCCAGCACCAGCACCTCCAGCTCCCCCATTTTACTAGTCACACACCTTGCATTTGCAAACATACATTTAATACTAGTACCATACTGAATATTTGACATGAGGTCCTCCCAATCCTTATCAGTACCCCCAGCCATATCTCCTCCCCCATTTTCCCTTCCTTTGCCCACTATCTCATCTAACCTGTCTTCCACTGAATCTTTTACTGAACCCTTCCCCCCTCACGCCTAGTTTAAAATCTCCTCCAACCCTCTAGCCATCTTCAATCCCAAAGCAGCTCCACCATCATAAATGAGGTGCCCCATCCCTAGCAAAGAGCCTGTAGCCGACTGAGAAATCAGCCCAGTTCTCCAAAAACCCAAAACCCTCCTCCCTACACCAATCTCTCAGCCACACATTAAGCTTCCGCTGTCTCCTTAGTGTTGCTCGTGGCATAGGCAATATCACAGAGAAAATTACCTTGGAAGTCCTTGCCCTCAACCTTACACCTACTGTAGTTTTTAAAATCATTCTCCTCCTTGGTACTTGTGTACCAAGACCACTGGGTCTTCCCCAGCCCCTCCCAATAATATGTCCACTCGTTCCACCACTTGCAGAACCCTAGCACCTGGCAAGCAGCAGACTGTTCAGCATGAATCCACCTTTCTAATATTGAATCCCCTATAACTAAAACCTGCCTTTTCTTCCTTGCACTCCCCCCACCACCCATATTAGAGACACTGCCCCCCAGGGTGCTCTGAGAGTCAGTCTGCTCCATACACACCAGTTCAGAGCTTTCCTCCCCAGTATCTTCAGCCTAAATGGTGAATTAGTTGTTCTGTCCCCTATTTCCACTCTTGAATGTAACAAACCTGCCTCCCTCTTTAGCCTCCACTGCCCCTTCTCCTCCTCCCACTACATTAGCCCCTGCCAGTGGTTGCTCTGTGACCTCCTTTCCTCCCCCACGTTTGCCCCTCAGTGCTGCAAGTTCCCCCCTTAGTGTCTGCAATTCAGATTCCAAGATGAACACCCACCGACATCTCTCACATGTAAATACTGCCTGGAACTGCTGCTCCAACACCACATACATGTGACACTGAGTGATACCAGCAAACCCACTTGCACTCATATTTACACTGGTACTTACAGTCTCCCAAGTGCAATTCCTCACAAACGCCTTTTTCGTTTTCACCGCCTTTAGGTTTTTAACGCTGCTTATCACATGCAACACTCTCTTAGCGGCTCCTACACTCTCTGTGTGGGAACTGCTGGATCCACTTGAACTTGTTTCTTTCACAACCCTATGTTTTTTCATATTTTGTATCATGTTGGGTGTCACCAAATAATTTTAGTAATAGTGATGCACAAAAGCCACTATTTGGAATACTTGATGAATTCTTTATGAAAGATTTGGCAGAATACTGAACTGAATCCAAATTGAAATTTGCATATGCAAATTGGGGAAGGGAAAAAAAACTTTTTTTTCTTCCATGTTTTCTGGCAAAAATGTATGTGACTTTCCCTTTCCTTTAATTTGCATATGCAAAATTTGTCCTAATGCAAATCCTGCTGAAAAAGGCCATACTCTGTCTGAATCCAGAACCAAATCCTTGTTTTGGTGCATTTTTACTGATCAGAACCTTATTATAGAACAAGTCTTAGAAACAAGGTTCTCAGAAGAATAACTGTTGCTTTGTTTATAAATGAGTTCAGAGAATCTTCTCTCAATAACACAGAACAGAAACTGAAGTGTTATAGGACAACTTCTATATCGCCATAAGTTCATTGATAGTTGAATGGAGGCCAACGGCAACAGGAGGGACTATATATTTTAATCACGTGTGTACAACAGTTACTGTAGAACTGATTACAGTGGATTATGGGATGGGGCTGTCAAAATGTCTTGAAATAAATTGTATCTGTTATTTTGTTTAGAAAGATATTGTTGTTCTCCTTCTCCTCCAGGGAGTTTCCTGTGAGTGTCTGAGTTACACAAGTCCCAGGGGACAGTTACACAATTGATGTTCTGTTCCTTTCCAAAGGTATAAAAACCTCATCTCTGTAATGCCTAATGGATTCCCTTATCCATACAGTATAGAATTATGGCTGATCTTTGCTGAATGACATTGCTCATCCTACAGTATTCTTTCATTCACCATTGACAGTTTCCAACAAGCCTCACAAGTAACTTTCCATTACAAGATAAATGTATCACTCACTGCTGTTTCTTATTACTTTCTCGAATGGGCAGGTGTGAAATTTCTGTTTCCTACTAAACTTTGGATAATGATCATTGCTTTGTACTACTACTCATAGATTTACATGTGGAAGCCAATGTGAAAGGTTAACATCTACTTACATTCATAACACAATATTTTCCTTTACTCACTACATATTAGCTTAAGTTATTGTACACTGGGAGCCCTGCGTGTCACTCTTCCTTAGAGAAACTCAAAAGGGAGTAATTTTTTCATATAATAGAAACCATAATGGGGTAAAGGAGATATTCATTTATTGTATAATCCTATCATTCAAGTATTACTGTAAGATGCTCTGCAATTATGTATTTTTTAAATCTGTTATCTGGTTGCTTGGGGCACACTTACCCTAACAACCAATCAGTGATTTGAGTGTCAAACTGGAAAATGCAGAGTTGAGGGGCTGATTTCTGGATGTGGAGGAGATTGATGCCCAGTAGAATTTCATATTTCAGGCTAGCAGAGAGTCCCTGTTTAAATCATATAAAAGTTCATTTTGAGATGAAGCAACTATTTTTACACAAGGTATCTAATGAGCTGACTGGGGAATGTTGAGGGGCTTTACTTCTACATCAAATAGAACACAGATGTTGGACTCTATCTGCTTTATAATATATCTCTGTTTCATGGTTCCAGGCAATGGATAAAGTGAATCAGACATCAGATATATCTTTCCTTCTTTTGGGATTCCAGAACTCTCAGATAATAAATGAGTTACTCTTTGTTCCATTTATTGGGATTTATATTTTGACATTATTTGGAAATGTTCTTATAATTACATTGGTAATAACAGTCTCATCTCTGAGATCTCCCATGTACGTCCTTCTCTCCCAGCTGTCTGTATTCGATGTTTTGCTCAGTACCAGTATTACTCCGAATGCCTTGCGGTTATTACTGAATGGAGGTGGAACAATATCTACTACTGGTTGTATCACACAGTTTTACATCTATTGTGTTTCAGAAACTGCAGAAATGTTTCTCCTCACAGTCATGTCGTACGACCGATATCTGGCCATCTGCTCCCCACTTCATTATGTCTCTATAATGAATTTCAGGCTTTGTCTCTATATGATTCTTTGTTCTTGGGGTTTAGCTCTTATATTGTGTTTGGTTCTAAACCTTCTGACATTTAATTTGCAGTTCTGTGGCCCATTTGTTATAGATCATTATTTCTGTGATTTTACCCCTCTTATTAAACTTTCTTGCACAGATTATAAAGCTGTGGAACTAACAGATATTATTTTGGTCATACCTTTTATGTTGCTGCCTTTTTGCTTCATTCTTTTTTCTTATGTTTCCATTGGCCTTGCCATTCTCAGGATCTCCTCTACTGAAGGAAGATACAAAGCCTTCTCCACTTGCAGCTCCCATTTAATAGTTGTGTGTATGTGCTATGGGACGCTAATAATAGTTTATATGGCACCATCTAAAGAGAATAAATTCAATATAAAGAAAATGCTGTCCCTTCTATACACAGTTGGGACTCCATTTTCCAATCCAATAGTATACAGCCTGAGAAACAATGATATTAAAGTTGCTCTTCAGAAGTTTGTCAAATCAATTGGTTTAAGCAACAGAAAAAGGAGATTAAATTTGTTGTTTTGAAATATGCATTTAAACTGGTAATAACAATGTTTTTCCCTTTGGCCATACACATCAAATATCACTATTGTTTCTACTAATGGTTATGTTCCAGGTGATTTGGAAAATGGATGAAATATTTAAAATTCCATGTTTTTAGAGTATTCACATCATTTCAGTTTAAATATCAATATTAACTTTTATTTCATTAGCTTTTTCCCTCTGTAGATTTGCCCCCATCAGTTTTACTCTACATTATATAGTGGTAATATTGTTATTGTAGAAAGTATTGTCCCACAACCCATTTCTTTATCTTTCCATTCTGTATTTAGGATTTTACCTTCATGAGTTTACTTTCTTGAACTTGCAGCTCATTCATTGTTTTAGGGAAGGGCAGATATCATCAAGCTTGTTTTGTGTAAATGTTTAGGCCTTTAACAGGCCTTCCATGTTCTAACTCAAAGAGTAAAAGTTGATGCCCTGTAAAAGTTCTTTCATACTAGGAACATGGCGGGAATCCCTGACCTTATTCTCTGCCCTTGGAAGTGCACGTTGCACTTTGCATCTGTGGTCAGTCTCAGACTCAGTACTTCCATACAGGCGTCGTTCATTTCTTCTGTTATATGGGCTTCCTTTTGTTTGCTCTCCGTCTACATGGGGTTTACTTTTCACTTGCCAGATGCATTTAACTCAGGCTTCCTACATCTCATTCCTCTTTCTGCTGCTGAAGATGAGCTTGTATATTTCAGAGGCACAGCCCAAGCCAACCTAAGAAGAATGACTAATCAATATCTGCAGCACTTTTCCAGTATAGACAGTATGAGGCACTCTGAAAGAGTAATTTAAAAACAGTGTGTTGGTAAATTGCCATGCTTTTTTACCTGTTAACCTGGTAACAGTTCATCACCTGCTGTTGCAACATATGGTCTTAGAAGGACTGCTCGTGAAGGTGAAAGTGAGTATGGAACAGATGCATGACACTTTGTAGAGAGAGAATTCTAGGTAGATCATAGCCTAAAGTCTTTACGTACAGATGAAGAGGCCATAGACCTGCTCAAGAGGACACAAAGTTTGCTCCAGACTCCACAAGATTGCTTCAAACAGTACTGCTTTAATGAAGCCTTTCAGCCTGATGATCATGCCACAGAATTTAAAGAGAAATTTGGGAACAAACAAGCCATCAATTAACAGAAGCCTTGGCTTAAGATTGGACTTATTGCATGACACATTTGGCTTCCAAGTTGCCACAGAGACAAATCATTTACCAGGACTGGTGTCTTCTCAATAGTGAACAACCTGTATGATCCAACCTGTATGGGGTTTGTAGCACCCATCACTATACAAGGTAAATCTTTACTAAGACAGCTATCAGAGATTATTAAAGGCTGGGACACTCTTTTACCAATCGTTTAATAATCAAAATGGGCTCTGGAAGCGCTCCACATGCCCAGGTACTTCAACCTTTCTTGCTTCAAGTCAGAGGATAGAGATCCATGTTTTCTCAAATGCATCTACTGAGGCCATAGCAGTTGTGGCATACCCCAAGGGAAGAGACATGTGTGGCCAACCTCATGTAGGTTTTCTGTTTGGCAAGGTACTTAGGGGTCCGTTTACTAAAGTGCGGTAAATCTGACTTTAAGTTTCCGCATGTTATCGATGAGAATATTTTTACGCCAGAATATTTGCAGCGACTAAGTTTACTAAACAGCAATGCACTCAGAATTCATTGCGATCACTTGCGGTAACTACGTTAACGAACCAGCTTACGTTAGCGGTAATTTTAGCGAGTTGGGAATTTTCTGGTGACAAATTGCGTTTTTGCGAATATGTATGCTATGAAATAGTCTTGTTTTATGGTGGTTGTTATGGCAATTTTTTACTGTGACATTTATGGCCAGAAATGCATCTTCAAAACTCATAAACTTTATTGACTGATGATTAGACCATCCAACAACATCACCAGAGTAACACCAATCAAACATGTCTGCATCATATAAACCCTTCTGCCACTAGAATCATATGAACAAGAAATGATACCAGTCAATCTCTTTGCTTCGTAGAAATGCACAATTTAATGTAGCCAATCACAATGGAACCAAAAAAGTGATGCCCGCTGCCAATAATACAACTCTGAGCTGAAACTGCTGCTGTTGCAACAGACAGAAGCAGAAGCCAAAACATCCTGTCAGCAATAGCTACAGATCTCTCTCCTGTCAGCAAAGAATGATGGGTAAAATAAACAGTATTATGGGATATTTCCTGCCCCTTGAGAATATTCTGGTGAAAAATACTTTTACACCACTACATAGGTGGCGGTAAAATATTGCGAATATTCTTGCGTAAATTTTGTCTTTTGCACATTTCGCTGTTTAGTAAACCAGGCAATTCGCAAATTTATATTTACCGCAGGCGAAAACATATTTGGCGTCAAATTTGTCTATATTTTGTGCGAATATTTTTATCGCGCTTTAGTAAATGGACCCCTAAAGCCTGAGCACACAATTTCAAGACTTGAACTTACTGGAACTAACCTCACTGGAGCCTGCAGAGAGTTGCATTTTGACACTAAGGGGCCGATTCACTATGGGTCGAATATCGAGGGTTAATTAACCCTCGATATTCGGCTGTGAACTAAAATCGTTCGACTTCGAATATCGAAGTCGAACGATTTTGCGCAAATCCTGCGATCGATCGATCGAAGGTTTTTTCGTTCAATCGAACGATTAAATCCTTCGAATCGAACGATTCGAAAGATTTTAATCCAACGATCGAAGGAAAATCCTTCGATCAAAAAATCACAGGCAAGCCTATGGGGACCTTCCCCATAGGCTAACATTGACTTCGGTAGCTTTTAGCTGCCGAAGTAGGGGGTCGAAGTTTTTCTTAAAGGGACAGTACTTCGACTATCGAATGGTCGAATAATCGAACGATTTTTAGTTTGAATCGTTCGATTCGAAGTCGAAGGTCGTAGTCGAAGGTCGAAGTAGCCCATTCGATGGTCGAAGTAGCCCAAAAAAACTTCGAAATTCGAAGTTTTTTTTATTCTAACCCTTCACCCGAATTTAGTGAATCGGCCCCCTAGCCTGTGAAACATTATTTCGCCAATAATGGTGCACATGGATTTCCAATCCTCCTCATTCTTCCCACATGGGTGGATCCTGGATTTAATGTGTATGTTCAATTGCTTATGTTTATATGCATAGTCATTGTTCTGCTGTCACCTACAGGCAAGATCTACATTTCCTTGTATGTAAAAACCCTCATATTCCCTTTCCTTATACATTATGTCAGTTCCTCCCATCATCCTTTTGTATTCCTGACTTCCACGAGTGAGGACCTACTCCAGAGGTTAGGAAGGGAAATATTCCTTTGACCTCTGTAGCATGGTTGGGAAAATCCTAGATGGAAAGTATATCCCTCTCGGAATCCTCTATGAAGCAGAGGGATGTGAAAATGAGGCTGTGAGTAGCAGGGAGGTGATCAGCCTCGCCTGGAGTAAAAAGGTGGGGGCTCAATTAAGGCTGCTCTCTGCCCTGGAGAGAGGCGCAAATTCACTAAGCGCCGAAGCGCCGAACGCTAGCGGTAATTCGCTAGCGTTTGGCTTTTTCGTTACTGCGCAAATTCCCTAACGAACGCTGGCATAGTTTCGCTAGTGTTACTTCGCACCCTTACGCCAGGGGAATTTTCGCTAGCGACGTAACTACGCATATTCACTAACTTGCGCAGTGTACTGAACGCTACCTTTTACGCTAGACTTCCTTCACCACCTCAGACCTGGCGAAGCGCAATAGAGTAGATAGGGATTGTTTCAAAAAAAGTCAAATTTTTTCCTAAGTCCCAAAAAACGCTGGCGTGTTTTCTACATGATGGGTGATAGGCTGAAAAAGATCGAAAATATTTTTGGGACTCCCCTCCTTCCCCCTACATTTCCTGACTCATGGCAACTTACCTAGACAGTGGGCACATGTGTAGGGCAAAATAACATTTATATTTGCTGATTTGAAGGTTTTCTAGGCATTTGTAGTGCTGATACGTGTTCCTCCATTGAAATTTGAATTTCGCGCCGTATGCAAATTAGCCTTCGCTAGCGTAACTTCGCTTTACATAGCGAATCAACGCTACTTCGCAAACTAACGCTACCCCTGTGTGCAACTTTGGATTTTAGTGAATTTGCGAAGCGCTGGCGAAACTACACATCTTAGTGAATTTGCCCCAGAGAGAGAAAGGAGAGCTACTGGAGGGCTCTGTTAAAAGTTTGCTTAGTAACTACATGTTACCTGTGTTTAAAGCATAAGGACTTTTATTGCTGGGCCCAAGTTTCCAGAAAGAGACAAGTTATCTGGTAACAAGGACTGGCTATCAGCTTCTACTGCACAAGGAATCTCCAAAGGACTGTGAGTTAACAGTTTATTTTGTTTGCTGGACTTATATTGCCCCAGTGGGAGACTGTGGGACCTTTGGGAAAAGGACATTTTCATTTATCAGTACAGCTGGACTATTTTTGTTTACTGACTTCCCAAAGGGTATGAACTGTTATGTTGGTGTTTAAGCTGCTGTGTTAAATAAATGCCCACGTGAGATCAGCTGGAAACCTGTCTACTGTCTGTGTGAGAGGAGTTGCTGCTGCTACTACCTAAAGAGACATTCCCCCACACCTCCTACATTCAATCCAGCATTTGTCCATCCACTCCTACATTTGTCCATCTACCCCAAATAAAGAACATTTGTGGATTCCAAGTGTCTGGTGAGTGCAGGTATCTGGTACCCTCAGTGGTTGTTCCAGTTCCATACAGAGCAGGCAGAGAGGTCTCATGGGGAAATCAGTCACTAACAAAGAATTGAAGTCAGTGAAGTTCATATTATTTCTCTCACTCTTCTCAATATTTTTAGTTTTTAAATGGGGGTGACTGCAACACCAACATTTGTGTTTGAAGATCATATTTCAATGTTATTCTGACTTTTTCACACTTTGCGTTCTATTTAAGACTTCCTCTATCCATGTTTGGTTTTCTATTCCCAAACACTGGCTGGTTACTAGGCTCCATTTGACCCTAACAACCAGATACATGCTAACAGTAAAAATAGGACATTTAATTCAACATTTTTATTACAATATATAGATATAACAAAATCAGTTGCAATGCAAAGCCTCAATGAAAAACAATCTTTTTATCAGAATCAGTTTTAAGGTTAATGTGAAGCACTCCTTGAAAAATAATTTAATTATAAACATTTATATGTATTTTAACACATCCACACCCCAGGTACGCATGAAACAATCAAGGAGAAATTTCCTCCCATAGCAACAATTCCCACATGAAGAACTGAACAGTGGATATCGTCATCCTCCAGTTTTTTGGCCTGAAGGGCTTCTTCCTACATTTTTGGTTTGTGTATTCTTTTGCAGTCATTAAACTTTTTTTAGTGACATCGGTGCTTCTGTGCCAGCGGACTGATTGTTGGGAAAGCACGATGTATGGACTTTGCCAGTTACAAACAGACCATCATATCTTGATATCAATGAGAGCCATGATTAGTGCAACATTTTCCTCAGAGCTAAACCTGTGACTCATTGCATATCATCCACTGGTTTGACATTCATGTAGTCTGATTGGATATTGTCCTTGGTGGATTGACTTGGTTTGAAGAACGCTTTGTTCTTCTACTAGAACTATGCGAGCCACCTCTGGAGGTGATAGATGACCTCAATTGGTTCTTTAGCCACATCACCACATGGGTTTGTCTCATAAGAGCCACCATGGACTGTGTTAGGGTCCATTATACTTTAAAATTTTACAGAAGCTTTGTGATCTAGGGGGGATAAAAGAATGTTTAGGCCTTGAGACACACATATAGATACAATAACATTAATATCAAATAATGAGTTTGGCTACACAGTGAAAAAACAATGTCATTTAAGATTTGAAGACAAACATAGCATGGAGATAATGCTTAGTTTTTTGAATATTTTTGTATTGCATCATAGCTACTGCTATTTTTACTTAAAGGGATTGTTCACCTTTGAGTTAACTTTTAGCATAATTTAGAAAGTGATTTGCTTTAGAAAGACAATTTGCTATTGGTCTTAATTTTTTATTATTTGGGATTTATGAGTTATTTAGCTTTTTTATTTCACAGTTCTCTAGTTTTCAATTTTGGGTTGCTAGGGTCCAAATTATCCTAGCAACCATGCATTGATTGAAACGAGAAGCTGGTATATGAATAGGAGAGGGCCTAACAGAAGATGAGTAATAAAAAGTAGCACTAATAATATATTTATAGCTTTTTAGAACATATGTTGTTTAAATGGGGTCAGTGACCCCCATCTGAAAGCTGGTAAGAGTCAGAAGAAGAAGATGGTAATTACCTAACTATAAAAAGAAAAAATGCAGACCAACTAAAAAGTTGCTTTGAATTAGCCATTTTACAATATAATAAAAGTTAACTTGAAGGTGAACCACCCCTTTAAAATAGTTATCTATTAAGCAGGCTGGGTTTGTAATGGCAGACTAGAATGTTATTATAAATGGACACAAACATAAACACTTTAAGAAAAAAATAAAAAAATAAAACCCTGACAGCACAAAAATGTGTGATGGTAGGATCAATGACAAATCTTGTAAACATTACATTATGTTGAAATAATTATTACAGAATTTTCATTAAACAGCACATTATGCACATTATGAAGAAGACTAATAATATTTTCACTTACAAGAAGAAAAAATTAGACATGGCCATTAAATGGTCAAAAATTATTATATGTTTGTTTGGATTGTGGCAGATGATGGATGTTACACACATATAATTTTAGATGAGGGTTATTTGATTCCCTAAAAAATGTAAGGGTGATGTTTTTGAACACAGTTAAGTTAAAATGGTTGTCTTGTGGGTTGTTGGAATGCACATGGGTGTATATTTGCCAAGGCCTGACAGTACCCCCTCCCCCGGGGGACCACCACCTTGTGATTTCTTAGGAAAGTGTTTGTAAAACTCACCCACCTGTCAAGGAGCAAGAACATCAGCCTGTTTTATCCAAGAGCACTCCTCTGGCCTGAAACCCTTCCATTGGATCAGGAGTTGTAGAGACTCTCTAGAGATTTTTGAGTTCAGGTCTCCACAGAGACAGAAGCAAGAGGAGATTGTCCCAAAGAGAAGTGATTCACAATTGCCGGTTTCACTAGAGATAAATGGAAGAAGTTAGGGAATTGCATCTCAGAGGGAAGCTGAACTCTGACAGCCACAGGATTAACAATCTCCAATGTGGAGAACGGATCAACACATTTTGGACCTAACTTGGGGGGAAGGAACTTTAAGATGAATGTTTCTTGTTGAAAGCCACACTTTATCCCCAACTTTATATAAAGGAGAGGATTTCCATCGTAAATCAGCACAATTCTTGTGGGATAAGCAACTTTTCTCCAAATTGGCTTTAGTAGCCAACCAAATGTCAGACATGTGGGCTGCATGATCACTGGCTGCTCGAACATCAGACAAGAGGAAGTCTTGAGGAAAGGCTTGCGGGTGTTGCCCATACACGGTCAAAAAGGACGATCTACCAGTGGAGGCATGACAAGCATTGTTATGAGAGAACTCCACCCAGGGGAGAAGATCAGCCCAATCACAGAGTGATACATGACTTCTCAGGAACTGTTCCAGTGCTTGGTTTACCCGCTCTGCTGCCCCGTTGGATTGAGGGTGAGAAGAGAATTGGAGATTTGCAGATTTTTACACAACGATCGTCAAAACTTGGACACAAACTGGGAACTTCTGTCAGAAACAATCTTCGCCAGAAAGTGTGACATCTTAATGAAGCGGTCAATAACTACCCATATTACTGTCTTCCCCTTGCAAGGTAGTAGTTCAACAATAAAGTTCATAGCTAAATGAGTCCAAGGATGGGAAGGAATAGGTAGACAATAGACCGCTAGGGCGAGATTGACTGGACTTAGAAGAGGTACAAATAACACAGGCCACCACAAAGTCTTTCACATCCTACCAAAGGAGTCGACTGACTAGTTCCAAGGTCTATTGGATACCTGGATATCCTGCTTGCTTGGAAAAGTGGCTTTGCTAAAGGATGGGTGTGCGGAACTTGGGTGGCACGTATACCATTCCAGCAGGAGCTAAGGACTGGACAGTTAGGATTTGGCTAGCCAATAGAGAAGCAATGATCTTTGTGGGAAGAACAATTGGTTCTTGATCTTCACTGATGTGACCCTCAAGTACAATGTTTTGAGATAAGGCTTCTGCCTTCTGATTCCTAGAGCTGGGGCAGTATGTGAGGACAAAGTTGAATTGTGTGAAGAAGAGTGCCCTCAGAGCTTGACGAGGGTTCAGTCTCTTGAGAGTCTGGATGAATTCCAAATTTTTGTGATCAATGTAAATGGTGATGGGATGAGGTTCCAGGAAGTGTCGCCATTCCTTGAGTGCAAGTTTTACTGCCAGAAACTCGGAGAAGAAAGCACAAGGGTGTAGTTTCCAGTCTATGATTTGTCTCTGGGAGAGAATAGCTTGAGCCCCAAAATCAGAAGCATCTACTTCAATGAAGAAGGGTTGCTGAAGGTCAGGATGTCGGAGGACTGGAGCAGAAGCAAACAAATCTTTCAAGGACTGAAAGGCCTTTAGAGCATGAGGGGGCCAAACATTAGGTTTTCCTCCCTTTTGGATGAGAGCCAAGGCAGGAGCGATATGGGAGGAGAACCCCTTGACAAATTGTCAGTAGTAGTTAGCAAAACCAACAAACTTTGTTTGGCCTTGGTACTTGTGGGGAGAGGCCAGTCTTGAATCACCATCACTTTCGAAGAACCCATCTCAAATCCCTCACGAGAGATAATGTATCCCAGGAAAGGAATCTTAGGCACCTTGAAGACACGCTTCTCTCTTCTTTCACCTGTGTTTGGTGACTTTCCAAATCTCTGGAGAAAATAAAAATGTTGCCCAAGTACACGACTATGGATTGATCCAAACAATCTCTGAAAATGTTGTTCACAAATTCTTGAAAGACGGTGGGGCTGTTGCAAAGGCCGAAGCAAATTACCAGGTATTCATAATGCCCATCTCTGGTGTTAAATGCGGTCTTCTACTCATCCCCCTCTCGGATGCGGATTAGGTTGTAAGCTCCTTGTAAATCCAACTTTTTTAAAGATCTTCGCCCTTCTAAAAAAGTTCAGAGATGAGAGGCAGAGGATATCGGTATCAAGTACTTAGCCCATGCGGACCTGCTGAGCTTCATAAGCTTCCATGCAGGACGCCAATCCCCGAGAGCTCTTCACACATCATGCGTAGCTTCCTCAGTGGAGTCCATGGCCCAATTATACTATCAGGGGCATATAGGCTCTTAGTGTATAATCCGGACTAAGGAGGAAGCTAAGGGGTTAAATCCAAGTTCAGCTGTATCCAAAAGGGGTCAGGCGAAACCGTAGTCAGATTCAGGCAAAGCTTCAAAAGGCAGGCAGCAAGAATCAGAATCAGGGTCAAAACAGAAGTCAAGAATCCAGGAAACAGCAATTTAGGTATTTAGGGAACCCAGGAACACAAGTCAGCAATTACTATAATCGGGCATCGAACCCATGACCTGGAAGTCCTTCTATTTAAATTTTCACACCGGCCATGATGTTAGTCATGGGTGTCAACATCTTGGATGTGCCGCCATCTTGGATGTGCTGCCATCTTGGGCACCATCGGGCACTCCTGACACTATGTCAGGGAGTAGTGCTTAACTAATGAATTTTGATTGGTTTGGATGAGCCAATAGAAGATGTTCCTAGAAATCTAAGACAGTTGACCATTTGAGGGTAAACAGAAGTTATTTTCAACATAATGGGTGTTATTTATTAAAATTCAAATGTTAAAAAACCTCGAAAAAGTTTTTTCACTAGAAACCTCGAATTTTATATTTATAAAAAAATTTTTTTTAGATTAATTATACCCTGATGATGCAAAAAGCCAGAATCTGAAAATCCACCATCTGAGATCTACTGAGGTTCTTTATATGTCAATAAGAGAGGCACCTATCTCAATTTGAAGTTTTCATGGTCAGTGCTGGTTTAGCCAGCAAACACTCAAAAAATATGAACAATTCAGGAAAAAAGCTTTAAAAATTAGATAAATTCATAAAAAAAGTAAAAAAATTTGAGTGATTCATGTATTTGCTCGATTTCATCCACAATCCAATTGAATCGAGTTTTTTTAATTAATAAATAAGCTAAAATCGGGCATGGGAGTTTGGTTGTGGTTTTTTTTTTATAAATTCAGATTTTAGTAAATAACCGTGAAACAGCTACATTTGGTAAGATTGCGCATTGTTTGGTTTAGAGATCAGACAAATTGTGTATTATAAGTACCCAAAAATGTCAATATTCAATACTTTTGGTGGCATGGGGTACCAAAATGTAATTTTAATTAATTGTTTCTGTTATTTTCTTTAGAAAGAAATCGACCTTCAATAAAGTTCTCCTTCTCCTCCAGGGAGTTTCCTGTGAGTGTCTGAGTTACACAAGTCCCAGGGGACAGTTACACAATTGATGTTCTGTTCCTTTCCAAAGGTATAAAAACCTAATCTCTGTAATGTCAAATGGATTCCCTTATCCATACAGTATAGAATTATGGCTGCTCTTTGCTGCATGACATTGCTCATCCTACAATATTCTTTCATTCACCATTGACAGTTTCCAACAAGCCTCACAAGTAACTTTCCATTACAAGATAAATGTATCACTCACTGCTGTTTCTTATTATTTTCTCGAATGGGCAGGTGTGAAATGTCACTTTCCTACTAAACTTTGGATAATTGCTTTGTACTACTACTCATAGATTTCCATGTGGAAGCCAATGTGAGAGGTTTACATCTACTTACATTCAAAACACAATATTTTATTTTTTCATTTTACTTCACTATGTACTTTTGGCTATTGTTGGTTTCATTTTACTTTACTCACTATGTACTTTTAGCTTAAGTTATTGTACACTGGGAGCCCTGTGTGTCACTCTTTCATAGAAACCATAATGGGGTTAAGGAAATGTTCATTTATTGAGTAACCCTAATTATTCAGTTGAAAGTATTACTGTAAAATGATCTGCAATTATGTATTTTTTAAACTGTTATCTGGTTGCTTGGGGCACACTTACCCTGACAACCAGGCAGTGACTTGAGTGACAAACTGGAAAATGCAGAGTTGAGGGGCTGATTTCTGGATGTGGAGGAGATTGATGCTTAGTTTCCAGATATAATTTCATATTTCAGGCTAGCAGAGAGTTCCTGTTTAAATCATATAAAAAATATAAAAAAGGTTATTTTGAGATGAAGCAACTATTTTTTACACAAGGTATCTAATAAGCTGACTGGGGAATGTTGAGGGGCTTTACTTCTACATCAAATAGAACACAGATGTTGGACTCTCTCTGCATTATAATATATCTCTGTTTCATGGTTCCAGGCAATGGATAAAGTGAATCAGACTTCAGATATAACTTTCCTTCTTTTGGGATTTCAGAACTCTCAGATAATAAATGAGTTACTCTTTGTTCTGCTTCTCTGGATTTATATTTTCACATTATTTGGAAATGTTCTTATAATTACATTGGTAATAACAGTCTCAGCTCTGAGATCTCCCATGTACGTCCTTCTCTCCCAGCTGTCTGTATCTGATGTTTTGCTCAGTACCAGTATTACTCCAAATACCTTGTGGTTGTTACTGAATGGAGGAGGCACAATATCTGCTACTGGTTGTATCACACAGTTTTACTCTTATTGTGTTTCAGCAGGTTCAGAAATTTATCTCCTCACAGTCATGTCCTATGACCGATATCTGGCCATCTGCTCCCCACTTCATTATGTCTCCATTATGGATTTCAGCCTTTGCCTCTATATGAGTCTTTGTTCTTGGGGTTTAGCCATTTCTTTGATTTTGGTTATCAGTCTTGTGACATTTAATTTGCAGTTCTGTGGCCCATTTGTCATAGATAATTATTTTTGTGAATCTGCCCTTGTTATTAAACTTTTATGCACAGATTATAAAGCTGTGGAACTAACATATATTATTTTGGCCATACCTTTTATGCTGCTGCCTTTTTGCTTCATCATTTGGTCTTATGTTTCCATTGGCCTTGCCATTCTCAGGATCTCCTCTACTGAAGGAAGACACAAAGCCTTCTCCACTTGCAGCTCCCATTTAATAGTTGTGTGTATGTACTATGGGTCTATGATAATAATTTATATGGTACCATCCAAACAACATAACTTCAATATAAAGAAAATTATGTCCCTTCTATACACAGTTGAAACACCATGTTTCAATCCAGTAGCATACAGCCTGAGAAATAATGGCATTAAAGGTGCTCTTTGGAAGTTTATGTCAAATCAAGTCCTTTTAAAGAAGCACAAAATGAGATTGAAGTTGCTCTCTTGATTGAAACTGTTAATGACAATTTTTCTTCCTTTGGTTATATAGCACAAAAACCACTGTTGTTTGGCCAAATGTAATTACTTTTATGTCTTAGTTTCCCAATTATGGATATATGTATTTATTGCTTTTCTTTCATTCAACAGGCATCTCCTACCTATGGAGCTTTAGAGTTTGAGTTGAAAGAGTTACATTAAGGACAGGACTCCTTCTCCCTCCGTGGGTGTATAAAATATTTCTCCCCCAGCCCTCACTGAGCTGCCAGGGAGTTGCTAAAAGTTGTAGTTCTGAGGTAGACACAGTGACCGATGCCGATGATCGTTGCATTGTATCTGCTCACTGTTATGCTCCAGGGGATTTGGAAAATGGATGAAACATTTTAGATTTTGTATTTTTAGAGTATTAAATAATAATCATTGCAGTCATTTTTGTACTTTATTTGTCTAGATTTATATATTGATATTAACGGTTTATTTTAATATTATAATATTAGTGGTGAAGTTTCCAGCTCGGTTATTTATTTTCTATGTCCCTCTCAAACATCTGCCATAGATTTTGCTCACTACACAACTCACTACACTACTTTACTCAATCTACATTATACTGTATATTCACTGCTATAGAATGTCCTTTCATTAGAGAATTGTCCTATAACCATTAGCTGACCGTCTGCAATGCATTTCTTTATATTTCCATTCTGCATTTATACCTTCATGAGTCTACATTCTTGGGTTGATCACTGGAGGTGAATTTATTGTTACATCACATGATATTTATAACATAGGGGCCGATTCACGAAGGGTCGAATATCGAGGGTTAATTAACCCTCGATATTCGACTGGGAACTAAAATCGTACGACTTCGAATATCGAAGTCGAACGATTTTGCGCAAATCCTGCGATCGATCGATTTGAAGGATTTTAATCCAACGATCGAACGAAAATCCTTCGATCAAAAAATCACAGGCAAGCCTATGGGGACCTTCCCCATAGGCTAACATTGACTTCGGTAGCTTTTAGCTGCCGAAGTAGGGGGTCGAAGTTTTTTTAAAGGGACAGTACTTCGACTATCGAATGGTCGAATAGTCAAACAATTTTTACTTCTAATCGTTCGAATCGTTCGAATTCGATCGAATTCGATCGAATTTAACCAATTCGATGGTCGAAGTACCCAAAAAATACTTCGAAATTCGATTTTTTTTTATTCGAATCCTTCACCCAAAATTCGTGAATTGGCCCCTTAATGTTATTTATAATTGTGTTTCACCTAGATCAACTCTCGATTTCAGTTTCAGTTTACAGTTTATGCTTTTGTCTCACCATATGCTGAGCCAGATTTGGAGCAAATCAGTGGGTTTAACAATATGTTGCCCTGCACAAGAACAGATATACAGACACATGTAGAGTTGTTACAACACGCGTTCCAACAATGATGTATCTTGCAAGGTTTGGCAAGCATCCTATCCATTGTTTTAGGAAAGGCAGATATCATCAAGTTTGTTTTTTGTGAGTTTTTAGGCATTTAACATACCTTCTGCATACTTTTACCATTTTCTTTTTTTGGGTGTATTAGTTATAGTTACATAAGTATGAATCAAAAGGGAATGAGATTTAGAATCAAAATTAAATATTTAATAATGATAATGACCAACATCAGTGTAGTTTGGAATTCATTCCCAGAATTCCTTTTGTTTATTTAAATCTGTATGAGGCAACCCTAGTGACTTGTATGCGAAACCAGGCTACGCATGCCTAGGTACTTCAACCTCTCTTGCTTCAATACAAAAAGTGTGGCAGCGCACTCAACTAAATATAATTAGAGGTTTACAATGTCTTATTACTCAGGCTGGGCGTGAGATTGGTTAGATTACTGAAAATGAGAAATTAAGAATCTCTTCTATCGCACTCTGTAAATTACCTCATATTAATATTTGATAAATGAATTAATCAATTATTGGAGTGAACTAAATAAAGTAAATTAATTGAGATTTTTATTCAGTGTACAAAAACATTAAAATCCAGTATGCAAAATCAATTCATCACAGTTCATGTCATTCCTTCTGTTAATTCCATATAAATTCATTGACAATTAATTGAGTGTTCATCAATTCATTCCATAAATGATTACTGAATATGTATCAATTCATTTTGTTAATTTCATATAAATCAATCGATGAATAGTTAATGAATGTTCATCAATTCATTGTATTAAATTCATATCATTTATAGGAGACATTAATATCTCAGACCATGCACCAATCTCATTTGTGGTCTCCATTTCACCTGCACCTAGAAACTATGTCTCTTGGTCCTTTCCTGATTCGCTTAAAGATAATCCAGACTTCATTAAGATGCTACATAGCAGATGGGATTTGTTTTTCAAGAAAAACCAATTACATTCAAAAGATCCATCCTTATTATGGGAAACTTGGAAGGCAGTGGTTAGAGGGGAAATATCTTCTTTTAAATCTCACTTCTTTAGGAAAGTTCACAAAAACTTTCTTGAGTTGAGTAAAAGACAAAGCATCTCTTACATTCGATTTAAACAACATCCCTCATTTGAGAATGCTCAAAAATATAAGAATATTTTAGATGAACTTAAAATATGGATTAAATTGAGACAAAATTTGGTTGCATCTTTTTCGCAGGCTAGGCTTAAAAACTTAAGTAACAAAGCAAATAATTTGCTTTTTAATCTTACTAAGGCTGAAAATAAGCAGGCTAAATTTATTAAGATTAAAGATACTCATGATCAGCTAACAAATGATCCCAATAAAATTGTAAGCATTTTCAAAGATTTTTATAAAGATTTGTACTCTAATCCAAATATAAACTCTGAGAAAATGCAAGAATTTTGTAAATTGTAAAATCCCCCAGATTTCAAAGTGTCAGTTGGAAAAGCTAAATAGTCCAATTTCCTCTGAGGAAGTGTCCACTATTATTAACAATCTGAAAACTGCAAAGGCAGGTGGCCCTGATGGCCTAACTCCTTCTTTCTACAAAATTATGAAAGATAAAATCTCACCCTTTTTAACAAACCTATTCAATGATATATTATTCTTTGGAAAGAGCCTACCTTCTAGTGAAATATCAAATCTTAGAGTTATCCCAAAAAAAGACAAAGACTTATCCCTTCCCTCCTCCTATAGGCCTATTTCCTTGTTAAATCAAGATATCAAGATACTATCCAAGGTCCTTGCCGATAGGCTTTCTTTAATTCTTCCCTCTATAATATCCGAGGCCCAAAATGGTTTTATTAAGAATAGGTCAGGAGTAAAGAATATTAGGGCTCTGATCCATATCTTATACTTCGCCAAAAAACATAAAATCCCCAGTTCTATTTTTAATATTGATGCTGAAAAGGCGTTTGATAATATTACCTGGGATCATCTATTTGTTTGCCTTAAGAAATTTGGTATCACAGGCCCCTTTTTCCAATATATCAAATATCTTTACAAAAATCCCAGAACACAAATAATTTTGGAGGGAGCTAAGTCGCCACCTTTTGAAATATTTAAAGGGACAAGACAGGGCTGTCCTTTGTCGCCCCTTTTATTTAATATTGCTCTAGAACCGCTAATTCATTTCCTTGATCAATCCAAGTAAATTTCGGGAATTACCATTAATAGAAGACATCTCAAGGTATTAGCCTTTGCCGACGACTTATTACTAATTTTAAAAAATCCTGAGTCCTCACTTAAGGTTGTTTTTGATTTATTCCGAGACTTTCAGTCCTTCTCTGGTTATAAAATTAATGTTGAGAAATCGGAAGTAATGAATATTTATGGTTCTTTTTCTAAATCTTTACTTAAGAAATTCCAACTTAAAAACCCAAAGAATCAGATCAAATATTTAGGCTTAATAATTCCATCAGATCTAAATAATTTATATTCTTTGAATATCACTCCAGCCTGTCAAAAGGTTTTTTCCATGTGTGAAAAATGGGCTAATTCTTCCCTTAATATAAAGGGACGAGCACTCTTTTTTAAATCTTTGATATTTCCCAAGTTAATATGTCCATTAATTAATCTCCCCTTGCTTATAAAACATTTTGATATTAAGAAACTTGACTCTGCCTTAAATAAATTTATTTGGAATGGTAAAAAGGCAAAAATTGTACTTCATAAATTAAGAGCTCCAGTTAAACTAGGAGGGTTAAATCTTCCTAACTTTAGAGCTTTTAATTTATCAGCCCTCACTAGATACTGTATTGAGTGGATCTCTCAAGGCAATAAATTTACAAACCCTGACATCGAGATCTTTCAAGAACCCTTCTTTGATATTTTATCTGTTTTACATAGCAAATGGGGAAATGTTCCTTGTGACTTTAAAAGGAATTCTCTTTATCGTGATTCTATTTTTGTGTGGAAACATTTATTCTCTCAACATGGGTATAGTTATACAGAAACCCCTTTCATGTCAGCAAAGCTCTTACTTAAACCCTCAGATTATCAAAAGTCTGATTCCTTTCTATTTTCTGCTAAGAGAAATTTACTAGTCTTAGTTAAAGACTTATTTGATCCACATAAGAAAACTTTATTGTCTTGGTCAAAACTCAAAAATGAGTACAAGCTTAATGAATCTGATAGATATTATTACTTAGCTTGTCAATGCAGTCTTTCTCTACAGCATGATAAAAACAATTTGATTTTAGCTGACCACAAGCTAGCAGATGATTTGGCAGATTTTTTGGAACTCCCCTGTTTGATTTCAATTAACTCTAAAAATTTTGGAATATTTATGGTACAGACTCACATCCATTATCTAAATCGTCCATTAAATGGACTGAGTTTTTACAATGTCAAGTGTCTCCCTCAGATTTGGTGAAATCTATTAATATAATAAATTAATTTTGGCAGAGAGTTGGAGAATTCAACACTTTAAGCTTATTCATTTAGGATATGGGAAAATGTTTGTTAAAAGTACCTCTAATAGTCCTATATCATTTTGTCCTAAATGTGACGAGACTAATGTGTCAATTTTTCATTATTTATGGTCCTGTCCAAAAATTAACCTTTTTTGGAGGGAAGTTACTAATTTTTTGAATTCTAGACTGAAGATAAAAATTAAACTATCTCCGTGTATTGCTTTACTGCATCTAGATATTAATATGCTTTCTGCAAATCCTAAGTCAAATATTATCTCCCATGAAAGTAAATTATTGACTTCCTTTTTTCTAGCTGCTTCTAGGAAAGCTTTATTTAATTTCTGGTTACAAAAGGAACCCCCCTCATTATCGGACATCATCTCTTATATGAATCAGCTTAGTTGGCAAGAAGCCTTAATAACTAAAACTAAAGGAAGTATTTCCAAAGATTCTTTTAATCTGGTTTGGTCTCCTTATTTTGAAATCTGTAACTCCAATACTGGCGATCAAATAATGCGCTTTCTGCAATAGTTATATGACCTATCTGACACTCCAGATGATAAATGGGCTTTTTCTTTCTTTTATTACTTGTGCATCCACTGGCTTAGATAATTTTTAGTTCGTTTTTTGTTATTTTTCATGAATGATATAGTTTTGATACTATCATGCCATTGTCTCCTTTGCAACATATTTTCTTCATCTGTATAACATTTGTTGTCATTTTGATTTCATTTGTTTAATATGAAAATCAAATAAAATATTTTAAACATAAATTCATATCATTGTTAGCAGCAATATTTCTGTGCACAATTATCATAAAAAAATGGCAATATGTGGAGGTATTTGAGCTCAGATTTTTAATACAGCTTCGACAGTTATTGAATTAATGTGTGAAAAGCTGTTATTGTTCACCTGACATTCATTCTCGCATATGATATACGTTACCACCAAGGCGTTCTTTCATGTAACAGCTGAATCGCAAATCACTCATGTCAGTGACCCGGTAGTATAGCTTGAAAGACGGTTGTGAGGTGGTTTTTTGTAACATCTCTTGCTTCAAGTCAGAGGAGAGAGATCCATGTTTTCTCAAATGCATCTACTGAGGCCATAGCAGTTGTGGCATACCCCAAGGGAATAGACATGTGTGGCCAACCTCATGTAGGTTTTCTGTTTGGCAAGGCACTAAAGCCTGAGCACACAATTCCAAGACTTGAACTTACTGGAACTAACTTCACTGGAGCCTGCAGAGAGTTGCATTTTGACACTAAGCCCGTGAAACATTATTTCGCCAATAATGGTGCACATGGATTTTCAATCCTCCTCATTCTTCCCACATGGGTGGATCCTGGGAGAAGATGATAGGCAACACATGCAGAATATTAGACTCTATGTTGCTGGACTTGAATTCCACAAGGCTCGTTCATGAGATCCTAACCACATTCCATTGTGAATTGATGTTTTAGCCTATGGGGGACCTCCTAGAACCTATCTGGAATCATTTACCCAAACTAGCAGCTTTTTCTATTTGCATCAGGAGCTTAGCTTCCTCTCCACTTACATTAGGGGGTATATAGCGATCCTACAATTAATTTGCTGGAATCTTTACAATCAGTGATGAGTTAGACCCATAAGACTTCTGCCCCCTCATTTTCTAACATAACCTCCTCCTTTATATAAGCTTTTAAATCCTGCCTAACACACAGACATACCCCCTCCTCCTTTTCTATTGCCTCTGTCCTTCCAAAACAAAGTATAGCCACTGATATTAACTGCCCAGTCATGTGACTCATTCAGCCATGTTTTGGCCACACCAATCACATCATATTTTCCCTCAAACACCAGCAACTCATCTCTCCCATTTTACCAGCCAGACTCCTTGCATTTGCAAAAATACATTTAATACTAGTACCATACTGAATATTTGACATGAGGTCCTCCCTATCCTTATCAGTACCCCCAACCATATCTCCTTCCCCATTTTCCACTGAATCTTTTACGGAACCCTCCCCCCATGCCTAGTTTAAAATCCAATCCTCTAGCCATCTTCTCTCCCAAAGCAGCTCCACCATCATAAATGAGGTGCCCCTATGCCTAGCAAAGAGCCTGTAGCCAACTGAGAAATCAGCCCAGTTCTCCAATAACCCAAAATTTTCCCTACACCAATCTCTAAGCCACGCATTAATCTCCCTAAGCTCCTGTTGTCTTCTTAGCATTGCTCTTGGCTCAGGCAATATCTCTGAATAATTACCTTGGAAGTCTTCACCCTCAACTTTACACCTACTGTAGTTTTTAAAATCATTCTACTCCTCAGTACTTGTGTACCAAGACCCCCGGGTCTTCCCCAGCTCCTTCCAATAATATGTCCACTCGTTCATGCAGAACCCTAGTACCAGGCAAGCAGCAGACTGTTCCACCACATGCAAAACCCTAGCACCAGGCAAGCAGCAGACTGTTGGGCATGAAGGGTCCTTATGCCAGATTACCCTATCCACATTTCTAATAATCGAATCCCGTATAACTATAACCTGCCTTTCCTTCCTTGCACTCCCCCCACCACCCGTATTAGAGACACTGCCCCCAGGGTTCTCTGAGAGTCAGTCTGCTCCATACACACCAGATCAGAGCTTTCCTCCCCAGTATCTTCACCCAAAATGGTGAATCTGTTGCTGTGGACCAGCCCCCCCTACCCTTCAGTCCCCCACTTCCCATCGTAACTGTAACAAACCTGCCTTTCTCATTAGCCTCCACTGCCCCTTGCCCTCCCCCAACTACACTAGCCCCTGCCAGTGGCTGCTCTGTGACCTCCTTTCCTCCCCCATGTTTGCCCCTCAGTGCTGCAAGTTCCCCCTTAGAGTCTGCAGTTCAGATTCCAAAATGAAAACCCACCGACATCTCTCACATGTAAATACTGCCTGGAACTGCTGCTCCAACACCACATATATGTGACACTGAGTGATACCAGCAAACCCACTTACACTCATATTTACACTGTCAGTCTCACAAGTGCAATTCCTCACAACCACCTTTTTAGTTCTAAAATAAATAAATAAACATAAAAATATGCCCCTTAAAAACTATATCCCAGAGAAAATATGCAAAATATATGCACTAAGTGTATCGAGCAGCTTATCCCACACACACACAGAAAGAAAAAGTAGTTTATCTCAGTTAGATAACACTCAGAACACACAGCAGTCAGTTATTTGAATGCATAGTAAACGCCAAGGCCTCAAGGTTTTTAAACCTTTTTTGCCTCAGAAGGAAAAAAAATTCCATTGTGACTCCAAGATGCAATCGGACCAGTCCCTGGATCCACTTGTACTTGTTTCTTTCACAACCCTATGTTTTTTCATATTTTGTATCATGTTGGGTGTCACCAAATAATTTTAGTAATAGTGATGCACAAAAGCCACTATTTTGGAATTCTTTATGAAAGATTTGGCAGAATACGGAACTGAATCCAAATTGGAATTTGCATATGCAAATTAGTGAAGGGAAACATTTTTTTTCCTTCCATGTTTTCTGGCAAAAATTGATGTGAATTCCATTTCCTCCCTTAATTTACATATGAAAATTTTGTCCTAATGCAAATCCTGCTGAAAAAGGCCGAAATCTCTCCGAAACCAGAACCAAATCCTTGTTTTGGTGCATTTTTACTGATCAGAACCTTATTATAGAACAAGTCTTAGAAACAAGGTTCTCAGAATAACTGTTGCTTTGTTTATAAATGAGTTCAGAGACTTGTGGAAGCTTCTCTCAATAACACAGAACAGAAACTGAAGTGTTGTAGGACAACTTCTATATCTCCATAAGTTCATTGATGGTTGAATGGAGGCCAACGGCAACAGGAGGGACTACATATTTTAATCACGTACGTACAACAGTTACTGTAGAACTGATTACAGTGGATTATGGGATGGGGGTGTCAAAATGTCTTGAAATAAATTATTTCTGTTATTTTGTTTAGAAAGATATTGTTGTTCTCCTCCAGGGAGTTTCCTGTGAGTGTCTGAGTTACACAAGTCCCAGGGGACAGTTACACAATTGATGTTCTGTTCCTTTCCAAAGGTATAAAAACCTCATCTCTGTAATGTCAAATGGATTCCCTTATCCATACAGTATAGAATTATGGCTGATCTTTGCTGCATGACATTGCTCATCCTACAATATTCTGTCATTCACCATTGACAGTTTCCAACAAGCCTCACAAGTAACTTTCCATTACAAGATAAATGTATCACTCACTGCTGTTTCTTATTATTTTCTCTGCTTTCTCGAATGGGCAGGTGTGAAATGTCACATTCCTACTAAACTTTGGATAATGATCATTGCTTTGTACTACTACTCATAGATTTCCATGGGGAAGCCAATGTGAGAGGTTTACCTCTACTTACATTCAAAACACAATATTTTATTTTTTCATTTTACTTTACTCACTATGTACTTTTGGGTCAAGTTATTGTACACTGGGAGCCCTGTGTGTCACTCTTTCATAGAATGGAAACCATAATGGGGTTAAGGAATGGGGTTCATTTATTGTTTAACCCTATCATTCAGTTGAAATTATTACTGTAAGATGATCTGCAATTATGTATTTTTTTAAACTGTTATCTGGTTGCTTGGGGCACACTTACCCTAACAACCAGGTAGTGACTTCAGTGGCAAACTGGAAAATGCAGAGTTGAGGGGCTGATTTCTGGATGTGGAGGAGATTGATGCCCAGTTACCAGATAGAATTTCATATTTCATATTTATAAAAAATATAAATATAAAAAGGAGATTTTGAGATGAAGCAACTATTTTTACTATTACTATTATTACTATTTTTATCTAATAAGCTGACTGGGGAATGTTGAGAGGCTTTACTTCTACATCAAATAGAACACAAATGTTGGACTCTATCTGCATTATACTTAAGCTCTGTTTTACGGTTCTAGGAAATGTATAAGGATAATCAAACATCAGATATATCTTTCCTTCTTTTGGGATTTCAGAACTCTCAGATAATAAATGAGTTACTCTTTGTTCTGCTTCTCTGGATTTATATTTTGACATTATTTGGAAATGTTCTTATAATTAAATTGGTAATAACAGTCTCAGCTCTGAGATCTCCCATGTACGTCCTTCTCTCCCAGCTGTCTGTATCTGATGTTTTGCTCAGTACCAGTATTACTCCAAATACCTTGTGGTTATTACTGAATGGAGGAGGCACAATATCTGTTACTGGTTGTATCACACAGTTTTACTCTTATTGTGTTTCAGGATCTTCAGAATTTTATCTCCTCACAGTCATGTCCTATGACCGATATCTGGCCATCTGCTCCCCACTTCATTATGTCTCCATTATGGATTTTAGTCTTTGCCTCTATATGAGTCTTTGTTCTTGGGGTTTAGCCATTTCCTTGAGTTTGGTTATCAGTCTTCTGACATTTAATTTGCAGTTCTGTGGCCCATTTGTCATAGATCATTATTTCTGTGAATATGCCCCTCTTATTAAACTTTTATGCACAGATTATAAAGCTGTGGAAGTAATAAATATTATTGTGTGTATACCTTTTATGCTTCTACCTTTTTGCTTCATCATTTACACTTACATTGCTATTGGCCTTGCCATTCTCAGGATCTCCTCTACTGAAGGAAGACACAAAGCCTTCTCCACTTGCAGCTCCCATTTAATAGTTGTGTGTATGTACTATGGGTCTCTGATAATAATTTATATGGTACCATCCAAACAATATAACTTCAATATAAAGAAAATGATGTCCCTTCTATACACAGTTGGAACACCGTGTTTCAATCCAGTAGTATACAGCCTGAGAAATAATGACATTAAAGTTGCTCTTTGGAAGATTATGTCAAAGTTTAAGTTCTTTTTAAACTCTGTTTAAGAAACACAAAATTAAATTGAAGTTGCTCTGTTGAAATGTGTATTTAAACTGTTGATGACAATTTTTCTCCCTTTGGTCATATAGCACAAAAATGTTTGGCCAAATGTAATTACTTTTATGTCTTAGTCCCAATCATGGATATCATATGTATTTATTGCTTTACTTTCATCCAACATGCCTCTCCTACCCTACCTATTATTAAATAATAATCATTATAGTCATTATTGTACTTTATTTGTCTAGATTTATATATTGATATTAACCGTTTATTTTAATATTATAATATTAGTGGTGAACTTTCCAGCTCGGTTATTTATTTTCTATATCCCTCTCAAACATCTGCCATAGATTTTGCTCACTAAACAACTCACTACACTACTTTACTCAATCTACATTATACTGTATATTCACTGCTATAGAATGTCCTTTCATTAGAGTATTGTCCTATAACCATTAGCTGACCATCTGCAATCTATTTCTTTATATTTCCATTCTGCATTTATACCTTCATGAGTCTACATTCTTGGGTTGATCACTGGAGGTGAATTTATTGTTACATCACATGATATTTATAACATAATGTTATTTATAATTGTGTTTCACCTAGATCAACTCTCGATTTCAGTTTCAGTTTACAGTTTATGCCTCTGTCTCACCATATGCTGAGCCAGATTTGGAGCAAATCAGTGGGTTTAACAATATGTTGCCCTGCACAAGAACAGATATACAGACACGTGTAGAGTTGTTACAACACGCGTTCCAACAATGATGTATCTTGCAAGGTTTGGCAAGCATCCTATCCATTGTTTTAGGAAAGGCAGATATCATCAAGCTTGTTTTTTGTGAGTTTTTAGGCATTTAACATACCTTCTGCATACTTTTACCATTTTCTTTTTTTTGGGTGTATTAGTTATAGTTACATAAGTATGAATCAAAAGGGAATGAGATTTAGAATCAAAATTAAATATTTAATAATGATAATGACCAACATCAGTGTAGTTTGGAATTCATTCCCAGAATTCCTTTTGTTTATTTAAATCTGTATGAGGCAGTCTCCTCAACCCTAGTGACTTGTATGCGAAACCAAACGGTGACTATATCTAAGCTGATCAGATATCCCTGCACTACACTGATGAGCCTCAAGAAAAGCAAAACCGATCTGTAGTACTGTAGTACAAAAGCCAAACCTCCAAACAGTCATGAACAACCCGCATCCAGATTTGCTTCACTGCGGAGAACTCTTAAGAGCAAGCCTGAAATAAAAGAAAATATTTGACAATGATCATGCTGAACCATCCCAACCACTACAAGAACTTTGATGAATGCTGGTATCTACCTTCCTAGGGTGGTATTCGACTTAAGTGCCAACTACTGTATCAAGCTCTCAATGCTGTTCTTCTCACTGGTCCCAACTTGTCTAAAACCCTTTTAAGAGTACTTATGAGGTTCAGAAGGGAGTCAATTGCTATTACAGCTGATATCCAGTAGATGTTCCATTATTTTATTGTACAAGAGGACCACAGAAATGTTATCTTATTCCTCTGGCACGGCAACAATGACATCAACTGTGAAGGGATAGAATATGGCATGAAAGTGAATGTCTTTGGTAACAGCCCATCGCCTGCTGTTGCAACATATGGTCTAAGACGGACTGCTCATGAAGGTGAAAGTGAGTATGGAACAGATGCATGACACTTTGTAGAGAGAGAATTCTAGGTAGATGTAATAGTGAATAGTGAAATAGTGAACAACCTGTATGGGGTTTGTTGCACCCATCACTATACCAGGTAAATCTTTACTAAGACAGAGATTGTTAAAGGCTGGGACACTCTTTTACCAATCATTAAACAATCAAAATAGGAGTCATAGAAGCAGTCTCTAAAGGCTCTGGAAGTGCTA
This sequence comes from Xenopus petersii, assembly GCA_038501925.1. NCBI lineage: Eukaryota > Metazoa > Chordata > Amphibia > Anura > Pipidae > Xenopus > Xenopus petersii. Next base: position 157,043,123 of record CM076676.1, on the reverse strand, counting down.
CGCATGCCTAGGTACTTCAACCTCTCTTGCTTCAATACAAAAAGTGTGGCAGCGCACTCAACTAAATATAATTAGAGGTTTACAATGTCTTATTACTCAGGCTGGGCATGAGATTGGTTAGATTACTGAAAACGAGAAATTAAGAATCTCTTCTATCGCACTCTGTAAATTACCTCATATTAATATTTGATAAATGAATTAATCAATTATTGGAGTGAACTAAATAAAGTAAATTAATTGAGATTTTTATTCAGTGTACAAAAACATTAAAATCCAGTATGCAAAATCAATTCATCACAGTTCATGTCATTCCTTCTGTTAATTCCATATAAATTCATCGACATTTAATTGAGTGTTCATCAATTCATTCCATAAATGATTACTGAATATGTATCAATTCATTTTGTTAATTTCATATAAATCAATCGATGAATGGTTAATGAATGTTCATCAATTCATTGTATTAAATTCATATCATTGTTAGCAGCAATATTTCTGTGCACAATTATCATAAAAAAATGGCAATATGTGGAGGTATTTGAGCTCAGATTTTTAATACAGCTTCGACAGTTATTGAATTAATGTGTGAAAAGCTGTTATTGTTCACCTGACATTCATTCTCGCATATGATATACGTTACCACCAAGGCGTTCTTTCATGTAACAGCTGAATCGCAAATCACTCGTGTCAGTGACCTGGTAGTATAGCTTGAAAGACGGTTGTGAGGTGGTTTTTTGTAACATCTCTTGCTTCAAGTCAGAGGATAGAGATCCATGTTTTCTCAAATGCATCTACTGAGGCCATAGCAGTTGTGGCATACCCCAAGGGAATAGACATGTGTGGCCAACCTCATGTAGGTTTTCTGTTTGGCAAGGCACTAAAGCCTGAGCACACAATTCCAAGACTTGAACTTACTGGAACTAACTTCACTGGAGCCTGCAGAGAGTTGCATTTTGACACTAAGCCCGTGAAACATTATTTCGCCAATAATGGTGCACATGGATTTTCAATCCTCCTCATTCTTCCCACATGGGTGGATCCTGGGAGAAGATGATAGGCAACACATGCAGAATATTAGACTCTATGTTGCTGGACTTGAATTCCACAAGGCTCGTTCATGAGATCCTAACCACATTCCATTGTGAATTGATGTTTTAGCCTATGGGGGACCTCCTAGAACCTATCTGGAATCATTTACCCAAACTAGCAGCTTTTTCTATTTGCATCAGGAGCTTAGCTTCCTCTCCACTTACATTAGGGGGTATATAGCGATCCTACAATTAATTTGCTGGAATCTTTACAATCAGTGATGAGTTAGACCCATAAGACTTCTGCCCCCTCATTTTCTAACATAACCTCCTCCTTTATATAAGCTTTTAAATCCTGCCTAACACACAGACATACCCCCTCCTCCTTTTCTATTGCCTCTGTCCTTCCAAAACAAAGTATAGCCACTGATATTAACTGCCCAGTCATGTGACTCATTCAGCCATGTTTTGGCCACACCAATCACATCATATTTTCCCTCAAACACCAGCAACTCATCTCTCCCATTTTACCAGCCAGACTCCTTGCATTTGCAAAAATACATTTAATACTAGTACCATACTGAATATTTGACATGAGGTCCTCCCTATCCTTATCAGTACCCCCAACCATATCTCCTTCCCCATTTTCCACTGAATCTTTTACGGAACCCTCCCCCCATGCCTAGTTTAAAATCCAATCCTCTAGCCATCTTCTCTCCCAAAGCAGCTCCACCATCATAAATGAGGTGCCCCTATGCCTAGCAAAGAGCCTGTAGCCAACTGAGAAATCAGCCCAGTTCTCCAATAACCCAAAATTTTCCCTACACCAATCTCTAAGCCACGCATTAATCTCCCTAAGCTCCTGTTGTCTTCTTAGCATTGCTCTTGGCTCAGGCAATATCTCTGAATAATTACCTTGGAAGTCTTCACCCTCAACTTTACACCTACTGTAGTTTTTAAAATCATTCTACTCCTCAGTACTTGTGTACCAAGACCCCCGGGTCTTCCCCAGCTCCTTCCAATAATATGTCCACTCGTTCATGCAGAACCCTAGTACCAGGCAAGCAGCAGACTGTTCCACCACATGCAAAACCCTAGCACCAGGCAAGCAGCAGACTGTTGGGCATGAAGGGTCCTTATGCCAGATTACCCTATCCACATTTCTAATAATCGAATCCCGTATAACTATAACCTGCCTTTCCTTCCTTGCACTCCCCCCACCACCCGTATTAGAGACACTGCCCCCAGGGTTCTCTGAGAGTCAGTCTGCTCCATACACACCAGATCAGAGCTTTCCTCCCCAGTATCTTCACCCAAAATGGTGAATCTGTTGCTGTGGACCAGCCCCCCCTACCCTTCAGTCCCCCACTTCCCATCGTAACTGTAACAAACCTGCCTTTCTCATTAGCCTCCACTGCCCCTTGCCCTCCCCCAACTACACTAGCCCCTGCCAGTGGCTGCTCTGTGACCTCCTTTCCTCCCCCATGTTTGCCCCTCAGTGCTGCAAGTTCCCCCTTAGAGTCTGCAGTTCAGATTCCAAAATGAAAACCCACCGACATCTCTCACATGTAAATACTGCCTGGAACTGCTGCTCCAACACCACATATATGTGACACTGAGTGATACCAGCAAACCCACTTACACTCATATTTACACTGTCAGTCTCACAAGTGCAATTCCTCACAACCACCTTTTTAGTTCTAAAATAAATAAATAAACATAAAAATATGCCCCTTAAAAACTATATCCCAGAGAAAATATGCAAAATATATGCACTAAGTGTATCGAGCAGCTTATCCCACACACACACAGAAAGAAAAAGTAGTTTATCTCAGTTAGATAACACTCAGAACACACAGCAGTCAGTTATTTGAATGCATAGTAAACGCCAAGGCCTCAAGGTTTTTAAACCTTTTTTGCCTCAGAAGGAAAAAAAATTCCATTGTGACTCCAAGATGCAATCGGACCAGTCCCTGGATCCACTTGTACTTGTTTCTTTCACAACCCTATGTTTTTTCATATTTTGTATCATGTTGGGTGTCACCAAATAATTTTAGTAATAGTGATGCACAAAAGCCACTATTTTGGAATTCTTTATGAAAGATTTGGCAGAATACGGAACTGAATCCAAATTGGAATTTGCATATGCAAATTAGTGAAGGGAAACATTTTTTTTCCTTCCATGTTTTCTGGCAAAAATTGATGTGAATTCCATTTCCTCCCTTAATTTACATATGAAAATTTTGTCCTAATGCAAATCCTGCTGAAAAAGGCCGAAATCTCTCCGAAACCAGAACCAAATCCTTGTTTTGGTGCATTTTTACTGATCAGAACCTTATTATAGAACAAGTCTTAGAAACAAGGTTCTCAGAATAACTGTTGCTTTGTTTATAAATGAGTTCAGAGACTTGTGGAAGCTTCTCTCAATAACACAGAACAGAAACTGAAGTGTTGTAGGACAACTTCTATATCTCCATAAGTTCATTGATGGTTGAATGGAGGCCAACGGCAACAGGAGGGACTACATATTTTAATCACGTACGTACAACAGTTACTGTAGAACTGATTACAGTGGATTATGGGATGGGGGTGTCAAAATGTCTTGAAATAAATTATTTCTGTTATTTTGTTTAGAAAGATATTGTTGTTCTCCTCCAGGGAGTTTCCTGTGAGTGTCTGAGTTACACAAGTCCCAGGGGACAGTTACACAATTGATGTTCTGTTCCTTTCCAAAGGTATAAAAACCTCATCTCTGTAATGTCAAATGGATTCCCTTATCCATACAGTATAGAATTATGGCTGATCTTTGCTGCATGACATTGCTCATCCTACAATATTCTGTCATTCACCATTGACAGTTTCCAACAAGCCTCACAAGTAACTTTCCATTACAAGATAAATGTATCACTCACTGCTGTTTCTTATTATTTTCTCTGCTTTCTCGAATGGGCAGGTGTGAAATGTCACATTCCTACTAAACTTTGGATAATGATCATTGCTTTGTACTACTACTCATAGATTTCCATGGGGAAGCCAATGTGAGAGGTTTACCTCTACTTACATTCAAAACACAATATTTTATTTTTTCATTTTACTTTACTCACTATGTACTTTTGGGTCAAGTTATTGTACACTGGGAGCCCTGTGTGTCACTCTTTCATAGAATGGAAACCATAATGGGGTTAAGGAATGGGGTTCATTTATTGTTTAACCCTATCATTCAGTTGAAATTATTACTGTAAGATGATCTGCAATTATGTATTTTTTTAAACTGTTATCTGGTTGCTTGGGGCACACTTACCCTAACAACCAGGTAGTGACTTCAGTGGCAAACTGGAAAATGCAGAGTTGAGGGGCTGATTTCTGGATGTGGAGGAGATTGATGCCCAGTTACCAGATAGAATTTCATATTTCATATTTATAAAAAATATAAATATAAAAAGGAGATTTTGAGATGAAGCAACTATTTTTACTATTACTATTATTACTATTTTTATCTAATAAGCTGACTGGGGAATGTTGAGAGGCTTTACTTCTACATCAAATAGAACACAAATGTTGGACTCTATCTGCATTATACTTAAGCTCTGTTTTACGGTTCTAGGAAATGTATAAGGATAATCAAACATCAGATATATCTTTCCTTCTTTTGGGATTTCAGAACTCTCAGATAATAAATGAGTTACTCTTTGTTCTGCTTCTCTGGATTTATATTTTGACATTATTTGGAAATGTTCTTATAATTAAATTGGTAATAACAGTCTCAGCTCTGAGATCTCCCATGTACGTCCTTCTCTCCCAGCTGTCTGTATCTGATGTTTTGCTCAGTACCAGTATTACTCCAAATACCTTGTGGTTATTACTGAATGGAGGAGGCACAATATCTGTTACTGGTTGTATCACACAGTTTTACTCTTATTGTGTTTCAGGATCTTCAGAATTTTATCTCCTCACAGTCATGTCCTATGACCGATATCTGGCCATCTGCTCCCCACTTCATTATGTCTCCATTATGGATTTTAGTCTTTGCCTCTATATGAGTCTTTGTTCTTGGGGTTTAGCCATTTCCTTGAGTTTGGTTATCAGTCTTCTGACATTTAATTTGCAGTTCTGTGGCCCATTTGTCATAGATCATTATTTCTGTGAATATGCCCCTCTTATTAAACTTTTATGCACAGATTATAAAGCTGTGGAAGTAATAAATATTATTGTGTGTATACCTTTTATGCTTCTACCTTTTTGCTTCATCATTTACACTTACATTGCTATTGGCCTTGCCATTCTCAGGATCTCCTCTACTGAAGGAAGACACAAAGCCTTCTCCACTTGCAGCTCCCATTTAATAGTTGTGTGTATGTACTATGGGTCTCTGATAATAATTTATATGGTACCATCCAAACAATATAACTTCAATATAAAGAAAATGATGTCCCTTCTATACACAGTTGGAACACCGTGTTTCAATCCAGTAGTATACAGCCTGAGAAATAATGACATTAAAGTTGCTCTTTGGAAGATTATGTCAAAGTTTAAGTTCTTTTTAAACTCTGTTTAAGAAACACAAAATTAAATTGAAGTTGCTCTGTTGAAATGTGTATTTAAACTGTTGATGACAATTTTTCTCCCTTTGGTCATATAGCACAAAAATGTTTGGCCAAATGTAATTACTTTTATGTCTTAGTCCCAATCATGGATATCATATGTATTTATTGCTTTACTTTCATCCAACATGCCTCTCCTACCCTACCTATTATTAAATAATAATCATTATAGTCATTATTGTACTTTATTTGTCTAGATTTATATATTGATATTAACCGTTTATTTTAATATTATAATATTAGTGGTGAACTTTCCAGCTCGGTTATTTATTTTCTATATCCCTCTCAAACATCTGCCATAGATTTTGCTCACTAAACAACTCACTACACTACTTTACTCAATCTACATTATACTGTATATTCACTGCTATAGAATGTCCTTTCATTAGAGTATTGTCCTATAACCATTAGCTGACCATCTGCAATCTATTTCTTTATATTTCCATTCTGCATTTATACCTTCATGAGTCTACATTCTTGGGTTGATCACTGGAGGTGAATTTATTGTTACATCACATGATATTTATAACATAATGTTATTTATAATTGTGTTTCACCTAGATCAACTCTCGATTTCAGTTTCAGTTTACAGTTTATGCCTCTGTCTCACCATATGCTGAGCCAGATTTGGAGCAAATCAGTGGGTTTAACAATATGTTGCCCTGCACAAGAACAGATATACAGACACGTGTAGAGTTGTTACAACACGCGTTCCAACAATGATGTATCTTGCAAGGTTTGGCAAGCATCCTATCCATTGTTTTAGGAAAGGCAGATATCATCAAGCTTGTTTTTTGTGAGTTTTTAGGCATTTAACATACCTTCTGCATACTTTTACCATTTTCTTTTTTTTGGGTGTATTAGTTATAGTTACATAAGTATGAATCAAAAGGGAATGAGATTTAGAATCAAAATTAAATATTTAATAATGATAATGACCAACATCAGTGTAGTTTGGAATTCATTCCCAGAATTCCTTTTGTTTATTTAAATCTGTATGAGGCAGTCTCCTCAACCCTAGTGACTTGTATGCGAAACCAAACGGTGACTATATCTAAGCTGATCAGATATCCCTGCACTACACTGATGAGCCTCAAGAAAAGCAAAACCGATCTGTAGTACTGTAGTACAAAAGCCAAACCTCCAAACAGTCATGAACAACCCGCATCCAGATTTGCTTCACTGCGGAGAACTCTTAAGAGCAAGCCTGAAATAAAAGAAAATATTTGACAATGATCATGCTGAACCATCCCAACCACTACAAGAACTTTGATGAATGCTGGTATCTACCTTCCTAGGGTGGTATTCGACTTAAGTGCCAACTACTGTATCAAGCTCTCAATGCTGTTCTTCTCACTGGTCCCAACTTGTCTAAAACCCTTTTAAGAGTACTTATGAGGTTCAGAAGGGAGTCAATTGCTATTACAGCTGATATCCAGTAGATGTTCCATTATTTTATTGTACAAGAGGACCACAGAAATGTTATCTTATTCCTCTGGCACGGCAACAATGACATCAACTGTGAAGGGATAGAATATGGCATGAAAGTGAATGTCTTTGGTAACAGCCCATCGCCTGCTGTTGCAACATATGGTCTAAGACGGACTGCTCATGAAGGTGAAAGTGAGTATGGAACAGATGCATGACACTTTGTAGAGAGAGAATTCTAGGTAGATGTAATAGTGAATAGTGAAATAGTGAACAACCTGTATGGGGTTTGTTGCACCCATCACTATACCAGGTAAATCTTTACTAAGACAGAGATTGTTAAAGGCTGGGACACTCTTTTACCAATCATTAAACAATCAAAATAGGAGTCATAGAAGCAGTCTCTAAAGGCTCTGGAAGTGCTACGCATGCCTAGGTACTTCAACCTCTCTTGCTTCAATACAAAAAGTGTGGCAGCGCACTCAACTAAATATAATTAGAGGTTTACAATGTCTTATTACTCAGGCTGGGCATGAGATTGGTTAGATTACTGAAAACGAGAAATTAAGAATCTCTTCTATCGCACTCTGTAAATTACCTCATATTAATATTTGATAAATGAATTAATCAATTATTGGAGTGAACTAAATAAAGTAAATTAATTGAGATTTTTATTCAGTGTACAAAAACATTAAAATCCAGTATGCAAAATCAATTCATCACAGTTCATGTCATTCCTTCTGTTAATTCCATATAAATTCATCGACATTTAATTGAGTGTTCATCAATTCATTCCATAAATGATTACTGAATATGTATCAATTCATTTTGTTAATTTCATATAAATCAATCGATGAATGGTTAATGAATGTTCATCAATTCATTGTATTAAATTCATATCATTGTTAGCAGCAATATTTCTGTGCACAATTATCATAAAAAAATGGCAATATGTGGAGGTATTTGAGCTCAGATTTTTAATACAGCTTCGACAGTTATTGAATTAATGTGTGAAAAGCTGTTATTGTTCACCTGACATTCATTCTCGCATATGATATACGTTACCACCAAGGCGTTCTTTCATGTAACAGCTGAATCGCAAATCACTCGTGTCAGTGACCTGGTAGTATAGCTTGAAAGACGGTTGTGAGGTGGTTTTTTGTAACATCTCTTGCTTCAAGTCAGAGGATAGAGATCCATGTTTTCTCAAATGCATCTACTGAGGCCATAGCAGTTGTGGCATACCCCAAGGGAATAGACATGTGTGGCCAACCTCATGTAGGTTTTCTGTTTGGCAAGGCACTAAAGCCTGAGCACACAATTCCAAGACTTGAACTTACTGGAACTAACTTCACTGGAGCCTGCAGAGAGTTGCATTTTGACACTAAGCCCGTGAAACATTATTTCGCCAATAATGGTGCACATGGATTTTCAATCCTCCTCATTCTTCCCACATGGGTGGATCCTGGGAGAAGATGATAGGCAACACATGCAGAATATTAGACTCTATGTTGCTGGACTTGAATTCCACAAGGCTCGTTCATGAGATCCTAACCACATTCCATTGTGAATTGATGTTTTAGCCTATGGGGGACCTCCTAGAACCTATCTGGAATCATTTACCCAAACTAGCAGCTTTTTCTATTTGCATCAGGAGCTTAGCTTCCTCTCCACTTACATTAGGGGGTATATAGCGATCCTACAATTAATTTGCTGGAATCTTTACAATCAGTGATGAGTTAGACCCATAAGACTTCTGCCCCCTCATTTTCTAACATAACCTCCTCCTTTATATAAGCTTTTAAATCCTGCCTAACACACAGACATACCCCCTCCTCCTTTTCTATTGCCTCTGTCCTTCCAAAACAAAGTATAGCCACTGATATTAACTGCCCAGTCATGTGACTCATTCAGCCATGTTTTGGCCACACCAATCACATCATATTTTCCCTCAAACACCAGCAACTCATCTCTCCCATTTTACCAGCCAGACTCCTTGCATTTGCAAAAATACATTTAATACTAGTACCATACTGAATATTTGACATGAGGTCCTCCCTATCCTTATCAGTACCCCCAACCATATCTCCTTCCCCATTTTCCACTGAATCTTTTACGGAACCCTCCCCCCATGCCTAGTTTAAAATCCAATCCTCTAGCCATCTTCTCTCCCAAAGCAGCTCCACCATCATAAATGAGGTGCCCCTATGCCTAGCAAAGAGCCTGTAGCCAACTGAGAAATCAGCCCAGTTCTCCAATAACCCAAAATTTTCCCTACACCAATCTCTAAGCCACGCATTAATCTCCCTAAGCTCCTGTTGTCTTCTTAGCATTGCTCTTGGCTCAGGCAATATCTCTGAATAATTACCTTGGAAGTCTTCACCCTCAACTTTACACCTACTGTAGTTTTTAAAATCATTCTACTCCTCAGTACTTGTGTACCAAGACCCCCGGGTCTTCCCCAGCTCCTTCCAATAATATGTCCACTCGTTCATGCAGAACCCTAGTACCAGGCAAGCAGCAGACTGTTCCACCACATGCAAAACCCTAGCACCAGGCAAGCAGCAGACTGTTGGGCATGAAGGGTCCTTATGCCAGATTACCCTATCCACATTTCTAATAATCGAATCCCGTATAACTATAACCTGCCTTTCCTTCCTTGCACTCCCCCCACCACCCGTATTAGAGACACTGCCCCCAGGGTTCTCTGAGAGTCAGTCTGCTCCATACACACCAGATCAGAGCTTTCCTCCCCAGTATCTTCACCCAAAATGGTGAATCTGTTGCTGTGGACCAGCCCCCCCTACCCTTCAGTCCCCCACTTCCCATCGTAACTGTAACAAACCTGCCTTTCTCATTAGCCTCCACTGCCCCTTGCCCTCCCCCAACTACACTAGCCCCTGCCAGTGGCTGCTCTGTGACCTCCTTTCCTCCCCCATGTTTGCCCCTCAGTGCTGCAAGTTCCCCCTTAGAGTCTGCAGTTCAGATTCCAAAATGAAAACCCACCGACATCTCTCACATGTAAATACTGCCTGGAACTGCTGCTCCAACACCACATATATGTGACACTGAGTGATACCAGCAAACCCACTTACACTCATATTTACACTGTCAGTCTCACAAGTGCAATTCCTCACAACCACCTTTTTAGTTCTAAAATAAATAAATAAACATAAAAATATGCCCCTTAAAAACTATATCCCAGAGAAAATATGCAAAATATATGCACTAAGTGTATCGAGCAGCTTATCCCACACACACACAGAAAGAAAAAGTAGTTTATCTCAGTTAGATAACACTCAGAACACACAGCAGTCAGTTATTTGAATGCATAGTAAACGCCAAGGCCTCAAGGTTTTTAAACCTTTTTTGCCTCAGAAGGAAAAAAAATTCCATTGTGACTCCAAGATGCAATCGGACCAGTCCCTGGATCCACTTGTACTTGTTTCTTTCACAACCCTATGTTTTTTCATATTTTGTATCATGTTGGGTGTCACCAAATAATTTTAGTAATAGTGATGCACAAAAGCCACTATTTTGGAATTCTTTATGAAAGATTTGGCAGAATACGGAACTGAATCCAAATTGGAATTTGCATATGCAAATTAGTGAAGGGAAACATTTTTTTTCCTTCCATGTTTTCTGGCAAAAATTGATGTGAATTCCATTTCCTCCCTTAATTTACATATGAAAATTTTGTCCTAATGCAAATCCTGCTGAAAAAGGCCGAAATCTCTCCGAAACCAGAACCAAATCCTTGTTTTGGTGCATTTTTACTGATCAGAACCTTATTATAGAACAAGTCTTAGAAACAAGGTTCTCAGAATAACTGTTGCTTTGTTTATAAATGAGTTCAGAGACTTGTGGAAGCTTCTCTCAATAACACAGAACAGAAACTGAAGTGTTGTAGGACAACTTCTATATCTCCATAAGTTCATTGATGGTTGAATGGAGGCCAACGGCAACAGGAGGGACTACATATTTTAATCACGTACGTACAACAGTTACTGTAGAACTGATTACAGTGGATTATGGGATGGGGGTGTCAAAATGTCTTGAAATAAATTATTTCTGTTATTTTGTTTAGAAAGATATTGTTGTTCTCCTCCAGGGAGTTTCCTGTGAGTGTCTGAGTTACACAAGTCCCAGGGGACAGTTACACAATTGATGTTCTGTTCCTTTCCAAAGGTATAAAAACCTCATCTCTGTAATGTCAAATGGATTCCCTTATCCATACAGTATAGAATTATGGCTGCTCTTTGCTGCATGACATTGCTCATCCTACAATATTCTGTCATTCACCATTGACAGTTTCCAACAAGCCTCACAAGTAACTTTCCATTACAAGAGAAATGTATCACTCACTGCTGTTTCTTATTATTTTCTCTGCTTTCTCGAATGGGCAGGTGTGAAATGTCACATTCCTACTAAACTTTGGATAATGATCATTGCTTTGTACTACTACTCATAGATTTCCATGGGGAAGCCAATGTGAGAGGTTTACCTCTACTTACATTCAAAACACAATATTTTATTTTTTCATTTTACTTTACTCACTATGTACTTTTGGGTCAAGTTATTGTACACTGGGAGCCCTGTGTGTCACTCTTTCATAGAATGGAAACCATAATGGGGTTAAGGAATGGGGTTCATTTATTGTTTAACCCTATCATTCAGTTGAAATTATTACTGTAAGATGATCTGCAATTATGTATTTTTTTAAACTGTTATCTGGTTGCTTGGGGCACACTTACCCTAACAACCAGGTAGTGACTTCAGTGGCAAACTGGAAAATGCAGAGTTGAGGGGCTGATTTCTGGATGTGGAGGAGATTGATGCCCAGTTACCAGATAGAATTTCATATTTCATATTTATAAAAAATATAAATATAAAAAGGAGATTTTGAGATGAAGCAACTATTTTTACTATTACTATTATTACTATTTTTATCTAATAAGCTGACTGGGGAATGTTGAGAGGCTTTACTTCTACATCAAATAGAACACAAATGTTGGACTCTATCTGCATTATACTTAAGCTCTGTTTTACGGTTCTAGGAAATGTATAAGGATAATCAAACATCAGATATATCTTTCCTTCTTTTGGGATTTCAGAACTCTCAGATAATAAATGAGTTACTCTTTGTTCTGCTTCTCTGGATTTATATTTTGACATTATTTGGAAATGTTCTTATAATTAAATTGGTAATAACAGTCTCAGCTCTGAGATCTCCCATGTACGTCCTTCTCTCCCAGCTGTCTGTATCTGATGTTTTGCTCAGTACCAGTATTACTCCAAATACCTTGTGGTTATTACTGAATGGAGGAGGCACAATATCTGTTACTGGTTGTATCACACAGTTTTACTCTTATTGTGTTTCAGGATCTTCAGAATTTTATCTCCTCACAGTCATGTCCTATGACCGATATCTGGCCATCTGCTCCCCACTTCATTATGTCTCCATTATGGATTTTAGTCTTTGCCTCTATATGAGTCTTTGTTCTTGGGGTTTAGCCATTTCCTTGAGTTTGGTTATCAGTCTTCTGACATTTAATTTGCAGTTCTGTGGCCCATTTGTCATAGATCATTATTTCTGTGAATATGCCCCTCTTATTAAACTTTTATGCACAGATTATAAAGCTGTGGAAGTAATAAATATTATTGTGTGTATACCTTTTATGCTTCTACCTTTTTGCTTCATCATTTACACTTACATTGCTATTGGCCTTGCCATTCTCAGGATCTCCTCTACTGAAGGAAGACACAAAGCCTTCTCCACTTGCAGCTCCCATTTAATAGTTGTGTGTATGTACTATGGGTCTCTGATAATAATTTATATGGTACCATCCAAACAATATAACTTCAATATAAAGAAAATGATGTCCCTTCTATACACAGTTGGAACACCGTGTTTCAATCCAGTAGTATACAGCCTGAGAAATAATGACATTAAAGTTGCTCTTTGGAAGATTATGTCAAAGTTTAAGTTCTTTTTAAACTCTGTTTAAGAAACACAAAATTAAATTGAAGTTGCTCTGTTGAAATGTGTATTTAAACTGTTGATGACAATTTTTCTCCCTTTGGTCATATAGCACAAAAATGTTTGGCCAAATGTAATTACTTTTATGTCTTAGTCCCAATCATGGATATCATATGTATTTATTGCTTTACTTTCATCCAACATGCCTCTCCTACCCTACCTATTATTAAATAATAATCATTATAGTCATTATTGTACTTTATTTGTCTAGATTTATATATTGATATTAACCGTTTATTTTAATATTATAATATTAGTGGTGAACTTTCCAGCTCGGTTATTTATTTTCTATATCCCTCTCAAACATCTGCCATAGATTTTGCTCACTAAACAACTCACTACACTACTTTACTCAATCTACATTATACTGTATATTCACTGCTATAGAATGTCCTTTCATTAGAGTATTGTCCTATAACCATTAGCTGACCATCTGCAATCTATTTCTTTATATTTCCATTCTGCATTTATACCTTCATGAGTCTACATTCTTGGGTTGATCACTGGAGGTGAATTTATTGTTACATCACATGATATTTATAACATAATGTTATTTATAATTGTGTTTCACCTAGATCAACTCTCGATTTCAGTTTCAGTTTACAGTTTATGCCTCTGTCTCACCATATGCTGAGCCAGATTTGGAGCAAATCAGTGGGTTTAACAATATGTTGCCCTGCACAAGAACAGATATACAGACACGTGTAGAGTTGTTACAACACGCGTTCCAACAATGATGTATCTTGCAAGGTTTGGCAAGCATCCTATCCATTGTTTTAGGAAAGGCAGATATCATCAAGCTTGTTTTTTGTGAGTTTTTAGGCATTTAACATACCTTCTGCATACTTTTACCATTTTCTTTTTTTTGGGTGTATTAGTTATAGTTACATAAGTATGAATCAAAAGGGAATGAGATTTAGAATCAAAATTAAATATTTAATAATGATAATGACCAACATCAGTGTAGTTTGGAATTCATTCCCAGAATTCCTTTTGTTTATTTAAATCTGTATGAGGCAGTCTCCTCAACCCTAGTGACTTGTATGCGAAACCAAACGGTGACTATATCTAAGCTGATCAGATATCCCTGCACTACACTGATGAGCCTCAAGAAAAGCAAAACCGATCTGTAGTACTGTAGTACAAAAGCCAAACCTCCAAACAGTCATGAACAACCCGCATCCAGATTTGCTTCACTGCGGAGAACTCTTAAGAGCAAGCCTGAAATAAAAGAAAATATTTGACAATGATCATGCTGAACCATCCCAACCACTACAAGAACTTTGATGAATGCTGGTATCTACCTTCCTAGGGTGGTATTCGACTTAAGTGCCAACTACTGTATCAAGCTCTCAATGCTGTTCTTCTCACTGGTCCCAACTTGTCTAAAACCCTTTTAAGAGTACTTATGAGGTTCAGAAGGGAGTCAATTGCTATTACAGCTGATATCCAGTAGATGTTCCATTATTTTATTGTACAAGAGGACCACAGAAATGTTATCTTATTCCTCTGGCACGGCAACAATGACATCAACTGTGAAGGGATAGAATATGGCATGAAAGTGAATGTCTTTGGTAACAGCCCATCGCCTGCTGTTGCAACATATGGTCTAAGACGGACTGCTCATGAAGGTGAAAGTGAGTATGGAACAGATGCATGACACTTTGTAGAGAGAGAATTCTAGGTAGATGTAATAGTGAATAGTGAAATAGTGAACAACCTGTATGGGGTTTGTTGCACCCATCACTATACCAGGTAAATCTTTACTAAGACAGCTATCAGAGATTGTTAACGGCTGGGACACTCTTTTAGCAATCATTAAACAATCCAAAATAGGAGTCATAGAACTGTGTCTAAAAGTGTGGCAGCGCACTCAACTAAATAGAATTAGAGGTTTACAATGCCTTATTACTCAGGCTGGGCGTGAGATTGGTTAGATTACTGAAAAGGAGAAATTAAGAATCTCTTCTATTGCACTCTGTAAATTACCTCATATTAATTTTTGATAAATGAATTAATGAATTATTGGAGTGAACTAAATAAAGTAAATTAATTGAGATTTTTATTCAGTGTACAAAAACATTAAAATCCAGTATGCAAAATCAATTCATCACAGTTCATGTCATTCCTTCTGTTAATTCCATATAAATTCTTCGACAATTAATTGAGTGTTCATCAATTCATTCCATAAATGAATACTGAATATGTATCAATTCATTTTGTTAATTTCATGTAAATCAATCGATGAATGGTTAATGAATGTTCATCAATTCATTGTATTAAATTCATATAATCATTGTTAGCAGCAATATTTCTGTGCACAATTATCATAAAAAAATGGCAATATGTGGAGGTATTTGAGCTCAGATTTTTAATACAGCTTCGACAGTTATTGAATTCAGTAGGAGTCCTTCTTTGGATCCCGTGTTAACTGCTGTTTTGCTTGGAAGAAATTATGTATCAAAGTCATGAATGGTATCCGCATTTTTATTACACTTGACACGAGTGGTAACTTCAAACATGAATTCTTACTTGCAACTTCAAGCTGTGCTGTCGGTTGTAAAACAGTTCTTAACTAGTGAGGTTACTAAAGTTCATGAGATGGCAACTTGTGCGGCTCTGAAACGGACGTGTGAAAAGCTGTTATTGTTCACTTGACATTCATTCTCGCATATGATATACGTTACCATCAAGGCGTTCTTTCATGTAACAGCTGAATTGCAAATCACTCGTGTCAGTGACCCGGTAGTATAGCTTGAAAGACGGTTGTGAGGTGGTTTTTTGTAACCTCTCTTGCTTCAAGTCAGAGGAGAGAGATCCATGTTTTCTCAAATGCATCTACTGAGGCCATAGCAGTTGTGGCATACCCCAAGGGAATAGACATGTGTGGCCAACCTCATGTAGGTTTTCTGTTTGGCAAGGCACTAAAGCCTGAGCACACAATTCCAAGACTTGAACTTACTGGAACTAACTTCACTGGAGCCTGCAGAGAGTTGCATTTTGACACTAAGCCTGTGAAACATTATTTCGCCAATAATGGTGCACATGGATTTTCAATCCTCCTCATTCTTCCCACATGGGTGGATCCTGGGAGAAGATGATAGGCAACACATGCAGAATATTAGACTCTATGTTGCTGGACTTGAATTCCACAAGGCTCGTTCATGAGATCCTAACCACATTCCATTGTGAATTGATGTTTTAGCCTATGGGGGACCTCCTAGAACCTATTTGGAATAATTTACCCAAACTAGCAGCTTTTTCTATTTGCATCAGGAGCTTAGCTTCCTCTCCACTTACATTAGGGGGTATATAGCGATCCTACAATTAATTTGCTGGAATCTTTACAATCAGTGATGAGTTAGACCCATAAGACTTCTGCCCCCTCATTTTCTAATATAACCTCCTCCTTTAAATAAGCTTTTAAATCCTGCCTAACACACAGACATACCCCCTCCTCCTTTTCTATTGCCTCTGTCCTTCCAAAACAAAGTATAGCCACTGATATTAACTGCCCAGTCATGTGACTCATTCAGCCATGTTTCGCCACACCAATCACATCATATTTTCCCTCCAGCACCAGCAACTCATCTCTCCCATTTTACCAGCCAGACTCCTTGCATTTGCAAAAATACATTTAATACTAGTACCATACTGAATATTTGACATGTCCTCCCTATCCTTATCAGTACCCCCAACCATATCTCCTTCCCCATTTTCCACTGAATCTTTTACTGGACCCTCCCCCCATGCCTAGTTTAAAATCCAATCCTCTAGCCATCTTCTCTCCCAAAGCAGCTCCACCATCATAAATGAGGTGCCCCCATCCCTAGCAAAGAGCCTGTAGCCAACTGAGAAATCAGCCCAGTTCTCCAATAACCCAAAATTTTCCCTACACCAATCTCTCAGCCATGCATTAATCTCCCTAAGCTCCTGTTGTTTTCTTAGCGTTGCTCTTGGCTCAGGCAATATCTCTGAGAAATTACCTTGGAAGTCTTCACCCTCAACTTTACACCTACTGTAGTTTTTAAAATCATTCTACTCCTCGGTACCAAGACCACCGGGTCTTCCCCAGCTCCTTCCAATAATATGTCCACTCGTTCATGCAGAACCCTAGCACCAGGCAAGCAGCAGACTATTGGGCATGAAGGGTCCTTATGCCAGATTACCCTATCCACATTTCTAATAATCGAATCCCGTATAACTATAACCTGCCTTTCCTTCCTTGCACTCCCCCCACCACCCGTATTAGAGACACTGCCCCCCAGGGTGCTCTGAGAGTCAGTCTGCTCCATACACACCAGATCAGAGCTTTCCTCCACAGTATCTTCACCCAAAATGGTGAATCTGTTGCATTGAACAAGCTGTGGACCAGCCCCCCGTACCCTTCTGTCCCCCACTTCCCATCGTAACTGTAACAAACCTGCCTCTCTCATTAGCCTCCACTGCCCCTTGCAATCCCCCAACTCCACTAGCCCCTGCCAGTGGCTGCTCTGTGACCTCCTTTCCTCCCCCACATTTGCCCCTCAGTGCTGCAAGTTCCCCCTTAGAGTCTGCAGTTCAGATTCCAAAATGAAAACCCAGCGACATCTCTCACATGTAAATACTGCCTGGAACTGCTGCTCCAACACCACATATATGTGACACTGAGTGATACCAGCAAACCCACTTACACTCATATTTACACTGGTACTTACAGTCTCACAAGTGCAATTCCTCACAACCACCTTTTTAGTTTTAAAAAAAATAAATAAACAAAAATATGCCCCTTAAAAACTATATCCCAGAGAAAATATGCAAAATATATGCACTAAGTGTATCGAGCAGCTTATCCCACACACACACAGAAAGAAACAACTTACATAACACTCAGAACACACAGCAGTCAGTTATTTGCATGCACAGCAAATGCCAACGCCTCAAGGTTTTTAAACCTTTTTTGCCTCCGAAGGAAAAAAAATTCCATTGTTACTCCAAGATGCAATCGGACCAGTCCCTGGATCCACTTGTACTTGTTTCTTTCACAACCCTATGGTTTTTCATATTTTGTATCATGTTGGGTGTCACCAAATAATTTTAGTAATAGTGATGCACAAAAGCCACTATTTTGGAATTCTTTATGAAAGATTTGGCAGAATACGGAACTGAATCCAAATTGGAATTTGCATATGCAAATTAGGGAAGGGAAACATTTTTTTTCCTTCCATGTTTTCTGGCAAAAATTGATGTGAATTCCATTTCCTCCCTTAATTTACATATGAAAAATTTGTCCTAATGCAAATCCTGCTGAAAAAGGCCGAAATCTCTCCGAATCCAGAACCAAATCCTTGTTTTGGTGCATTTTTACTGATCAGAACCTTATTATAGAACAAGTCTTAGAAACAAGGTTCTCAGAATAACTGTTGCTTTGTTAATAAATGAGTTCAGAGACTTGTGGAAGCTTCTCTCAATAACACAGAACAGAAACTGAAGTGTTATAGGACAACTTCTATATCTCCATAAGTTCATTGATAGTTGAATGGAGGCCAACGGCAACAGGAGGGACTATATATTTTAATCACGTGTGTACAACAGTTACTGTAGAACTGATTACAGTGGATTATGGGATGGGGGTGTCAAAATGTCTTGAAATAAATTATTTCTGTTATTTTGTTTAGAAAGATATTGTTGTTCTCCTTCTCCTCCAGGGAGTTTCCTGTGAGTGTCTGAGTTACACAAGTCCCAGGGGACAGTTACACAATTGATGTTCTGTTCCTTTCCAAAGGTATAAAAACCTCATCTCTGTAATGTCAAATGGATTCCCTTATCCATACAGTATAGAATTATGGCTGCTCTTTGCTGCATGACATTGCTCATCCTACAATATTCTGTCATTCACCATTGACAGTTTCCAACAAGCCTCACAAGTAACTTTCCATTACAAGATAAATGTATCACTCACTGCTGTTTCTTATTTTTTTCTCTGCTTTCTCGAATGGGCAGGTGTGAAATGTCACATTCCTACTAAACTTTGGATAATGATCATTGCTTTGTACTACTACTCATAGATTTCCATGGGGAAGCCAATGTGAGAGGTTTACCTCTACTTACATTCAAAACACAATATTTTATTTTTTCATTTTACTTTACTCACTATGTACTTTTGGGTCAAGTTATTGTACACTGGGAGCCCTGTGTGTCACTCTTTCATAGAATGGAAACCATAATGGGGTTAAGGAATGGGGTTCATTTATTGTTTAACCCTATCATTCAGTTGAAATTATTACTGTAAGATGATCTGCAATTATGTATTTTTTTAAACTGTTATCTGGTTGCTTAGGGCACACTTACCCTAACAACCAGGTAGTGACTTCAGTGGCAAACTGGAAAATGCAGAGTTGAGGGGCTGATTTCTGGATGTGGAGGAGATTGATGCCCAGTTACCAGATAGAATTTCATATTTCATATTTATAAAAAATATAAATATAAAAAGGAAATTTTGAGATGAAGCAACTATTTTTACTATTACTATTATTACTATTTTTATCTAATAAGCTGACTGGGGAATGTTGAAAGGCTTTACTTCTACATCAAATAGAACACAAATGTTGGACTCTATCTGCATTATACTTAAGCTCTGTTTTACGGTGCTAGGAAATGTATAAGGATAATCAAACGCTACCCCTGTGCGCAACTTCAGTGAACTTGCGGAGCGCTGGTGAAAATACGCCTGGCGAAGTGTGGCGAAGTGCGGCGAACTTGCGCCTGCCGCAACTTCGAATCTTAGTGAATTTGCCCCATGGTCTAAGAAGGACTGCTCATAGTAACATAGTAACATAGTAAGTAAGGTTGAAAAAGACACACGTCCATCAAGTTCAACCTCTTTTTTTTAAATCTGCCTAACTGCCAGTTGATCCAGAGGAAGGCAAAAACCCCATCTAAAGCCTCACCAATTTGCCTTAGAGGGGGAAAAAATTCCTTCCTGACTCCAAAATGCAATGGGACCAGTCCCTGGATCAACTTGTACTATGAGCTATCTCCCATATCCCTGTATTCCCTCACTTGCTAAACACCATCCAACCCCTTATCTAATGTATCAGCCTGTACCACTGATTCAGGGAGACAATTCCACATCTTCACAGCTCTCACTGTAACAAACCCCTTCCCAATATTTAGGAGGAACCTCTTTTCTTCTAATCGGAATGGGTGACCTCGTGTCAGCTGGAAAGACCTACTGGTAAATAAATTATTAGAGAGATTATTATATGATCCCCTTATATATTTATACATAGTTATCATATCACCTCTTAAGCGCCTCTTCTCCAGCGTGAAAATCCCCAATTTGGCCAGTCTTTCCTCATAGCTAAGATTTTCCCTTTACCAGCTTAGTTGCCCTTCTCTGTCCCCTCTCTAATACAATAATGTCCTGTTTGAGTGATGGAGACCAAAACTGTATGGCATATTCTAGATGGGGCCTTACCAGTGCTCTATACTGTGGATGAATGACCCCCTCCTCCCGTGACTCTATGCCCCTTTTAATACAGCTCAAGCCCTTATTTGCCCTTGATGCTGCTGACTGGCATTGCTTGCTACAGACAAGTTTATTATCTACAAGGACTCCAAGCTCCGTCTCCATTATGGATTTGCCTAGTGCAGTCCCATTAAGGGTACAAGTGGATATTGTTACATCCCAGGTGCTTGACGTTACATTTATCAACAGTGAATCTCATTTGCCACTTAGCTGCCCAGATTGCCAGTTTGTCAAGATCCTGGTGCAAGTGCCACATTCTGGATGGAATTAATTGGGCTGGATAGTTTTGTGTCATCTGCAAACACTGATACATTACTTACAACACCCTCCCCTAAGTCATTAATGAACAAGTTAAATAAAAGTGGACCCAATACTGAGCCCTGGGGGACCCCACTAAGAACCTTACTCCAAGTAGAGAATGTCCCATTAACAACCACCCTCTGTACCTGATCCTGTAGCCAGTTTCCTATCCATGTGCAAACGACTTCATTAAGCCCAACAGACGTTAGTTTAGAAAGCAGTCGTTTGTGACGCACGGTATCAAACGATTTGGCAAAATCCAAATAGATCACATCTACTGCCCCCCCACACTGTCCAGCATCTTACTTACCACATCATAAAATGCAATCAAATTTGTCTGACATGACCTATCCTTCATAAAGCCATGCTGCTTGCTGCTCATAATGCCATTCACTAGGACAAAATTTTGAATGTGATCCCTTAACAAGCCTTCAAATAATTTGCCCACCACAGATGTCAAGCTTACTGGCCTATAATTGCCAGGCTGTGATCGTAATCCCTTTTTAAATATTGGAATAACATCAGCTTTTCTCCAATCCATAGGCACCATACCAGATGTAAGTGAATCTGAGAAAATCAGAAATAGGGGCTGGTCTAAAACTGAACTAAGCTCTCTTAGAACCCGGGGGTGTATGCCATCAGGCCCTGGAGCCTTGTTTACATTAATTTGTATTCAAGCTTTATGAATCATATTCTGAGTCAGCCACTGACTAGATTGAGCTGAGCCATTAGTGCTGTTATAAAGTGAGCCTGTGAACCCAGACTCCTCTATTGTATACACTGAAGAAAAGAACTGATTTAACACATTTGCCTTATCTGTATCTGTTACAACCATACTGGTACCATTATTTAATGGAGCAACACTCTGAACCTGAATCTTTTTACTATTAATATATTTAAAAAACTTTTTAGGGTTAGTTTTCACCTCCATCGCAATTAACTCTCCATTTATTTTCTTTGCCTTCCGGATTGCTGATTGACAACATTTATTACAGTGTTTGTATTCATTAAATGCAGATTTGTAGTTTTTAAACGCTTTTCCTATTAACTTCTTTACTTCTGTATTAAGCCACACAGGATGATTCTTAGAGCTTCTACATTTACTCCTTGAGGGAATAAATTGAGAAAAGTAATGATTTAATATCATTTTAAATGACAACCATTTCTTGAAGGTGAACATGAGTATGGAACAGATGCATGACACTTTGTAGAGAAAGAATTCTAGGTAGATGTAATAGTAAATAGTGAAATAGTGAACAACCTGTATGATCCAACCTGTATGGGGTTTGTAACACCCATCACTATACAAGGTAAATCTTTACTAAGACAGCTATCAGAGATTGTTAAAGGCTGGGACACTCTTTTACCAATCGTTTATTCAAAATAGGAGTCATAGAAGCAGTCTCTAAAGGCTCTGGAAGTGCTACGCATGCCTAGCTATTTCAACCTCTCTTGCTTCAAGTCAGAGGATAGAGATCCATGTTTTCTCAAATGCATCTACTGAGGCCATAGCAGTTGTGGCATACCCCAAGGGAAGAGACATTTGTGGCCAACCTCATGTAGGTTTTCTGTTTGGCAAGGCACTAAAGCCTGAGCACACAATTCCAAGACTTGAACTTACTGGAAATAACTTCACTTGAGCCTGCAGAGAGTTGCATTTTGACACTAAGCCTGTGAAAAATTATTTCGCCAATAATGGTGAACATGGATTTTCAATCCTCCTCATTTTTACCACATGGGTGGATCCTGGGAGAAGATGATGATGGCATCACATGCAGAATATTGGACTCTATGTTGCTGGACTTGAATTCCACAAGGCTCACTCATGAGATCCTAACCACATTCCATGGCGAATTGCTGTTTTAGCCTATGGTAGAACTCCTAGATCCTATTTGGAGTCAATTGGTGGACTTTGAAAAATCAAAGGTTTTTTTTTGGGAAAAACTTTGATTCGTGTGATGTAAATGCGCTATTACTTTGATTCGTACAATTCAAATTCAGACGAATTCAAAATAATACAGACTATTGAATATAATAAAATATATTATATATATATATATATATATATATATATATATAAATATAATATATTCAAAATTGTATATAAATAAATCTGTTTGCTCTTTTGAAAAATGGATTTCAGTGCAGAATTCCGCTTATGCCAATATTTACCTAGGTGGTGGGAAAATCATTTTGTATTTGGGGACAAACTCATAGAATATACACAAAATATCCCATTGTGGCTATGCTACATTGATGATATTAAACTGATATGGTCGGGTACCAGAGAAAAATTCTATGAGTTTGTGAGTAAACTGAATACCAATAATATCAATTTAAATGTACCAGCTGAAACTAACAGCAACTCAGTGAATTTCCTAGACATATGTATTTTCCAGAAAGTGGATAATAATGTACAAACCACACTATGCAGGAAGAAAACTGCTACCAACAACCTTTTACATGCTAATAGTCAACATCCCCAAAACACCATCAAAGGAATACCAACAGGGCAATAGTTAAGAGTAAGAAGATTGTGCAGTACTCTAGAAGACTTTAAGAGTGAAGCTAAAAAACAGTTTTTCAGGTTCAAACAAAGAGACTACAGCCATAATTCATTAAAAAAAGCATATAAAAAAGCCCTGGAAGCAGATAGAAGCACACTACTTATCCCAAGGAATCATACCAGTGATAAAAAAACAAATTCAGAAGTCATCAGAGTAATAGGTGACTTCTGTGCAGAACATGAAACAAATCCTCAACAGACATTGGTATATCTTAGAACATGATGATGACCTCAGAAAAGTAATAGGTGCAAGACCAATAGTCACCTTTAGGCGGAGTAAAAACCTGAAAGACCGATTGACTCAAAGCCATTACAGTAATACAGCAAAGCCCACCTGGCTTTCCAATAAAATTAAGGGATGCTATAAATGTGGAACCTGCAAAGCATGCCCTTATATTAAAAAAACATGGAAAGCAAGATATAATATCACCCTGGAAGGCTTGAGAAGGTCCTTTTTGGCTGGTCTGTGGTACACTATAAAATGATGATATGGTTAAGATTGTAAGTTGAAATGTGAAAAAATCAAATAGTAAAAGTGATGTTGTTTTTGGTCAACTTTCCAGAACAACAACTCCTTTTTTATAGCATTGCTAGATCTGGGAGTATTGTTTAAGTAATGATTGGTTGGGATGAGCCAATAGAAGATGTTACTTGAAATCTTAGGCAGTAGTGACCATTAGAGAGTAACCGGAAGTTATTTTCAACATAAACAGTTAAATTTGGTAAGATTACTCATCCTCTATAACTAACCGCAAAGTCTACAAATTTGCTGACAACACGACAGTCCTTGGCTTTATCCAGGACAATTATGAAACTGGATGCAGACAGCTAGTTTGCAATATTGTTGAATACCGCAGGGAACGTCACCTGGTTCCTAATACAACAAAAACAAAGGAGAAGATTATAGACTTCAGAAAATGACCATACAACCTTACAAACTTTGAATGTCAAAATAGAGCAGGTTGAAAAGCATCACATTTCTAGGTCTACATATTGCTAACTCCCTAAAATGGACTGATAACACCAAGGCCATAATACAAAAAGCTCATCTACATCTTCATTTTCTTGGGAGATTGAATCGGTGTGGAGTCAAAAGGACTGTGCAAATCACCTTTTATAGAGCTACAATTGAAAGCAGAAGAAGAAATATAGCAGTGTGGTATGGTAGTATCTCACAGCAGGAAAAAATCTCTCTCCAGAGTGTGGGAAAACTGCTGAATGTATCACCTTCACTTCCATCATTGTCTGACCTAGACATGGCCAGATGTGAGAACAAAATCAAATCCATTACTAGTGAGCTGAGTCATCCAGGACATGAACTATTCATCTGGCACAAGCCCAACTTCTCACTGGGCTGAAAGAATAAAAACCAGGAGTAAAAGACTATTCAACAACTTCTTTCAAAGAGCAGTTAGACTATCTGCAAATGAGTCCAGTAGATAGTAGAGGAACAACCACCAGGAATTACCTATTCTCATGAACTCACAGGTCTAATATATATCAATGTCCATTGATATGGCTGCGACTATGTATTACATCACACCCTCTGCAATTTAATATCACTGTACTCTGTAATTCTATATCATATTGTAAACATTGTAAAAATCTGAATGTGCCTTACTGCCCTATGCTGCACAACAGTGACGTAACTACCAGGGGTGCAAAGGGTGCAATTGTACCCGGGTCCACACCCCCAAGGGCCCACAGGAGCCATGATAACAGTAATTGTGGGAGGCTGGGCAGGGGAGATTTTGCAGCATGCATGCCAACAGCACAATTCATGGGGGGTAGGTCCTGACGGGGTCCCGGGTGCCCATCCTGTACCAGGGCCCGCTGGCAAGTAGTTACACCACTGCTGCACAAGAAATCCCTATGTACAAATGGCAATAAAAAAATGACTTGACTTGATTGCACATTACTTTTGAGAGGTAAAGACATCTTTACTTTGTCGCACATTTATCGCAATGTATTGAATCTGTCCCACTGTTTGATGTACTTGGGGTCTTTCGAAAATTTTCAGAAAAAAAATATCCTAGAAATTGTGCATTACAAATAGGTAGACAAAAAAGTAAATATTCAGTACTTATGGTGGGATGGGGGTACCAAAATGTCTTTGAAATAAATTGTTTATGTTATTTTCATTAGAAAGATATTGCCATTTTCCTTCTCCTCCAGGGAGTTTCCTGTGAGTGTCTGAGTTACACAAGTCCCAGGGGACAGTTACATAATTGATGTTCTGTTCCTTTCCAAAGGTATAAAAACCTCATCTCTGTAATGCCAAATGGATGCCCTTATCCATACAGTATAGAATTATGGCTGCACTTTGCTGCATGACATTGCTCAGGCTACAGTATTCTTTTATTTTCAATTTGCAGTTTCCAACAAACCTTAAAAGTAACTTTCCAAGGGTTTTATTTTGCAACTGAAATTGTTATCTGGTACGTGGGACACACAAACCCCAACAACCAGACAGTGACTTTGAATGGTAAATAAAAATAAGTCAAGGGGCTAATTTCTTGATGTGGTGGAGATTGATGCCCATTTAATTTAATATTTCAGGCTATGCAGAGACTCCCTGTTTAAATCATACAATTAATTTTTGAGGTGAAGCAACTCTTTTCACACAAGGCATCAAATGAGCTTACAGGGGAATACTGGGGTCTTAGTTCTACACCAATTAGAACACAGATGTTGGACTCTATCTGCATTGTACTAAAGCTCTGTTTTATGGTTCCAGGCAATGTATAAGGATAATCAAACATTGGGTATATCTTTCCTTCTTTTGGGATTTCAGAACTCTCAGATAATAAATGAGTTACTCTTTGTTCTGCTTCTCTGGATTTATATTTTGACATTATTTGGAAATGTTCTTATAATTACATTGGTAATAACAGTCTCAGCTCTGAGATCGCCCATGTACGTCCTTCTCTCCCAGCTGTCTGTATCTGATGTTTTGCTCAGTACCAGTATTACTCCAAATTTCTTGTGGTTATTACTGAATGGAGGAGGCACAATATCTGCTACTGGTTGTATCACACAGTTTTACTTTTATTCTGTTTCAGCATGTTCAGAAATTTGTCTCCTCACAGTCATGGCCTATGACCGATATCTGGCCATCTGCTCCCCACTTCATTATGTCTCCATTATGGATTTCAGACTTTGCCTCTATATGAGTCTTTGTTCTTGGGCCTTAGCCATTATATTAAGTTCAGTTATTAGTCTTCTGATATTTAATTTGCAGTTCTGTGGCCCATTTGTTATAGATCATTATTTCTGTGAATATGCCCCTCTTATTAAACTTTTATGCACAGATTATAAAGCTGTGGAACTAACAAATATTATTTTGGTCATACCTTTTGTGATGTTTCCGTTTTGTTTAATCATTTTTTCTTATGTTTCTATTGGCCTTGCCATTCTCAGGATCTCCTCTACTGAAGGAAGACACAAAGCCTTCTCCACTTGCAGCTCCCATTTAATAGTTGTGTGTATGCACTATGGGTCTATGATAATAATTTATATGGTACCATCCATACAACAAAACTTCAATCTAAAGAAAATGATGTCCCTTCTATACACAGTTGGAACACCATGTGTCAATTCAGTAGTATACAGCCTGAGAAATAAAGATATTAAAGTTGCCTGTTGGAAGTTTATGTCATATCAGGTCCTTTTTAAACTCTTTTTAAACAACAGAAAATGAGATTGAAGTTGCTCTGTTGACACAATGACTGATACTCATGATCCTTGCATTATATCTACTAACTGTTACCTTCCAGGTGATTTGGAAAATGTGTGTTTTTTAGTATTAATATTAAATAATAATCATTGTAGTCATATTATACTTTATTTGCCTAGATTTAAATATTAACTGATTATTTCAATAGTATAATGATTAGTGGTGAACTTTCCAGCTCTGATATTTCTTTTATATGTCCCTCTCCAACAACTGCCATAGATTTTGCTCACTACCACTTTTACTCAATCTACATTATACATTGCTACATTATCACTGCTTTAGAATGTCTTTTCATTAGAGTATTGTCCTATAACCATACGTTGACCATCTGCAATGCATTTCTTTATATTTCTATTCTGCAATTAGAATTTTACCTTTATGAGTCTACATTCTTGGGCTTGATCACTGGAGGTGAATTTATTGTTAGATCACATGATATTTATAACACAATGTTATTGTTATTGTATTCTGACCTTGGTGGATTGACTTGGCTTGAAGAACTCCTTGTTCTTCAACCAAAACATGAGCCACCTCTGGAGGTGGTAGATGACCTGATTTCACTTTCAATTGGTTCTTTATCCACATCACCACCTGGGTTTGGCTCATAAGGGCCACCATGGACTGTGTTAAGGTCCATTATACTTTAAAATTTTACAGAAACTTCGTGATCTAGGGGCGATAAAAGAATATTTAGGCCACATATAGACACAATGACATTACCATCAAATAATGAGTTTGGCTACACAGAGAAAAACCAATGTCATTTAAGATTTGAAGACAAACATAGCATTAGGATAATGCTTAGATTTTTTTTGAATATTTTTGTATTGCATCATATATCACAAACCAAAAATTGGAACTCAACACCCAACCCATCTGCCCAACAGTACTACAATAATGAAAATCACATGAAGAAAATCAACATTCTTTGTAATCCTGTGTGAATCCAAGAGGCCTTCTACCCCTACTTACACAGAGCAGGGTGGCACATCATTCTGCTTTATATGCAGATAATTATATATTCCTTCTTACAAGCCCACATACAGATCCACACTCACCTGATTTGCTAATCAGTGTGTAGGGATGTGAAAATTTAGACACCCTCATATATTATTGACAGTCACATCCTTAGTAATATGGATGCCTAAGTGGGTCCTAATGGGACCTTGTGTCTTAGCTCTGCTTATGTAACCCCTGTAGTTCTGACAATGGATGCTAGATGGCACTGTGGCATAGTATAAAGCTTTTGGGAACCATGCGGTCTGGGTCCATTTTGCTTTAGCTCTTAACTGAGCAGGCAGGAAGGGAATGGGCACTGGATCCTAGGAGCTGTGGCCATAGTAAAGTGAAAGCATATACTTTTATAGATCACTCTAGGAGTGTTAGACAGGGTATGTAGTTGAGCAGCTCAAGGCTCCAACGTGGATATTAGAGGGATTAAGATCCCTGGCTATTAATAACCCAAAGTAGAGACCAAGTGTTGAGACTAGGGATGATAAGAATTCCCCTAGATGCCACTTAAGGTATTCTGAAAACTGGGAAATACCTCCTCTCAAGCTGCGTAACCCTCTGCTGATGTGTCCCTGGCCTGCAGGAATCCAGCCTATATTGGTACTGTATATGCTACCTCTATGTTATTTGTGCTTCCTTGTGGATATTTGCTACTGTAAATACATACTGTTCTTGGTTAAGCATTAAAGAACCTCTGGCGCCCAATTCTTGTGCATTGGCATACGGTTACAGTTACTCTACACCCCACCTCCACCCCGCTGTGAGGGCTTACCTTGAGTAAAGAGGGTCTCATATGTGGCTCCACACCACATGGAAAGTAGCTAAAATTGACCACTGCAGAGTCAATTTAGTATAGCACTACAGGTGTATGTGGTTTAGTGTTTGAAAATGAGGGATCCCTCCTTACACATGCAGCGCTGTTTGTTTTTAAGTTGTTTTAATTGAATTAGTATGGCATGGTGGTGAATAAATATTGCCTTTTACAGATGCTGATTTTCTTCATTCACTTTTCGTTATTGTAGTACTGTTGGGCAGATGGGTTGGGGTTTGTGATATTTCAGTTGGTTTGTTTGTGGACACCCTTACCCATTTAGTCCATTTGTATCATTGTTGATATCTGGTATCTATACCTCGCTTGAGCAATTAGGTTCAATTACATGTATTGCATCATATTTTTACTTAAAGGGGTTGTTCACCTTTGAGTTAACAGTTACTATGATGTAGAAAGAAATATTATTCATTATTATTTGGGATTTTCGAGTTATTTTGCTTTTTATTCTGCAGCTCTCCAGATTGCAATTTCTGGTTGCTAGGGTCCAAATTATTCTAGCAGCCATGCATTGAAAGATGAGTAATAAAAGTAGTACTAATAATATATTTGTATATTTGTAGCCTTTTAGAACATTTGTTGTTTAAATAGGGTCAGTGACCCTATCTGAAAGCCGGAAAGTATCTGAAGATGAAGGTAATTAATGAAAACTATAAAAAAAAGAAAACATGCAGACCAACTGAAAAGTTGCTTTGAATTAGCCATTCTACAACATAATAAAAGTTAACTTAAAGGTGAACCACTCCTTTAAAACAGCTATCTATCAAGCAGGCTGGGTTTGTAATGGCAGACTAGAATAGTATTATAAATGGACACAAACATAAGCACTTAAATAAAAAACAATAAATCCTGAAAGTACAAATGTGTGATGGTAGGATCAATGACCAATCTTGTACACATTACATTATGTTGAAATAATCATTACATAGTTTTCATTAAATGAGTGAATTTACTCTTTAAATTCATATTATGAAGAAGACTAATAATATTTTCAGTTACAAGAAGAAAAAAATAGACATGGCCATTAAATTATTCAAAATTATTATATGTTTGTTTGAATTGTGGTAGATGATGGATGTTACAAACATATGTTTTTCGATTTGGGTTATTTTGACACAGAAACATTAAAAATAATTTGGTAATAAAAACCACAAATTTTTGTGTAAGTTAGACAAAAAAGTAATATACAGATAAAAGATAGATGATCTGCTTGGAAGGTTATTTTCAGCTGGTGTGGGGTATACTATATAATAAGATATATATATAAGATGATATAGAGGATGTTGTTTAAAGTGCAAGTCTAAAAATTGAAAAAGTCCCTAAAAATGCTAGGGTGATATTGTTTCTGGACACAGTTGAGTTGTTAGATTGTGGGTTGTTAGAATGTACATGTATATTTGTATACATTTGCAAAGGCCAAATTAACCTGGAATAGTTGAGTTAGAGGATGCAAGCACCTGAAACATGGAAAGCAAAGGCGGTCATAAGAAAAAAGATATATGATCACCCTGGAAAGCTTGAGAAGGTCCTTTTTGGTTGGTCTGTGGTACACTATAAAATAATGATATGGTTAAGATTGCAAATTGAATCATAGCAGAATTGGTAAAAAATAATTTCTTATTTAAATGGAGTAGCTCCATGATTACATATCTGGGGGTAAAAATAAGAGCGGATGTGGATAAAATCTATCAGGAGAACTATATACCGCTTTTGACAACTCTACAAAAGACAAAATACAAGTGGAAAAATCTAAGGATATCCTGGTTTGGGAGAGTCCAAGCCATAAAAATGATTGTTATGCCTAAGGCACTATATATATTCCAAGTGCTATTGAAGTACCCCAAGCTTTTTTTAATTCATTTAAATCGATGATAACTAGATATATTTGGGATGGGAAATGCCCTAGGTTAAAATATAAAATGCTAACTAGGTTAAAAGCGAAAGGGGGTTTGGGATTACCGGACCCTCATTTATATTATATAGCAATACACCTGTGGAGGATTCTAGATTGGACAACTAGAAAAGAAAAGAAAGAGTGGGCTCTCTTGGAACAGCAGTGGTATCAATATCCGTTAGAAAGTGCATTGTGGGTAGATAACTGGTCAGGGCCTAAAACGGTAACCCAACACCCACTGATTAAAGCAACTATGAAAGTGTGGCACAAAAATAAAATAGCTTTGTATATTACCAGTCCCCCATATGTGATGTGCTTCAACCTCTGATGTGTAACTTGAATTTTCTACCAAGTTTGGAAAGAGGGTCCTTTTCAAGGTGGGAGAAATTGGGAGGTAGAAGTACAAAAATAAGGGATCTGGTGAGAGAAGATAAGATGATACAACTTAATGAGATATAAAAATGATGGGGAAAACACCCCAGAGATATATGGGGATATAACCAGGTGAACCATTATATACAATTGCTCGGACATCAAAATTGGGCAAGAACCCTGACTCAGTGGGAATAATTAATAGAGGAAGATCCAGTAATAACGAAATCATTATCAAAAATCTATAGGATGATTTTAAATAGTGAACAATTCAAAATCCCTACGTTCTGTTCGCAATGGGAAAAGGAATTGTCATTGGTTTCTGAGAGCAAGGGTGGGAAGAGATATTTAAATATGGGCATAAGATGTCGAGGGCCTCTAAGATAAAAGAGACAATATACAAATTGGTAACCAGGGGCAATATACACCAGTAAGGTTAAAAAAGATGTATCCGCATTATTCCAATGTCTGTTGGAGATGTAATGAAAGTGAGGGAACCCAAATACATATCTGAGTAACATGCCCAGCCTTGAAGGAGTTCTGGGACCAGGTGCTAGATACAATCAATAAAGTAACAGCATCCAAAATAAGTAGCGACGAGCGGGCGCTAATTCTATTGAATATTAAGGGCGGTACTTTTACAATGTTGAAGGATCCACTGACCTTTCATCTGCTCCAATCAGATTCCTATATTATGCGGCTGGCGGTAGTATAAGAAATTAGACAATTAGAAGAGTTAACATACTTATATCAAAATAAAAGTGTAAGATATTGGAAGATTTGGTCCTCTTGGCATAGATTTGTAGAGTCACTGCATCAAGGGGTAAATCAATAAGGAGTATAACAAGGAGATAGGAGCCTAGGAAAAGGAACAGATGAGAGGTTAAGATAGAGTAATCAACATAGTTAATGTGTGAACACTATGAAGCCAATGTTTGGTTTATGTTTTTTTCTTTTTTGGTGTTTTTTATCATTTAGTACACCTCCCTTCCCCCTCCCCTACCCCTATTGTTTTTTTTTGTATCCCTTTCCTAAGTGTCGAAAATTTGTTTTTGTTTGTTTGTCATCTCTCTTGTTTTTTTTTTTCCTTTCTTTTCTTTAAAAAATAAACAAATAAATAAAGAATTAAAAAAAAAGAAAAAAGATTGTAAGTTGAAATGTGGAAAAATCAAAGAGTAAAGGTGATGTTGTTTTTGGTCAACTTTCCAGGACAACAACTCCTTCTTTTATAGCATTGCTATGTCTGGGAGTATTGTTTAAGTAATGATTGGTTGGGATGAGCCAATAGAAAATGTTACTTGAAATCTTAGGCAGTAGTGACCATTAGAGAGTAACCGGAAGTTATTTTCAACATAAAAAGTTAAATTTGGTAAGATTACTCATCCTCTATAAATAACCGCAAAGTCTACAAGTTTGCTGACAACACGACAGTCCTTGGCTTCATCCAGGACAATTATGAAACTGGATGCAGACAGCTAATTTGCAATATTGTCGAATACCGCAGGGAACGTCACCTGGTTCTTAATACAGCAAAAACAAAGGAGAAGATTATAGACTTCAGAAACTGACAATATCGACATGAACCCTTACAAATTTTGAATGTCAAAACAGAGCAGGTTGAAAGCATCAAATTTCTAGGTCTACATATTGCTAACTCCCTAAAATGGACTGATAACACCAAGGCCATAATACAAAAAGCTCATCTACATTATCATTTTCTTGGGAGATTGAAACGGTGTGGAGTCAATAGGACTGTGCAAAACACCTTTTATAGAGCTACAATTGAAAGCAGAAGAAGAAATATAGCAGTGTGGTATGGTAGTATCTCACAGCAGGAAAAAAATCTCTCTCCAGAGTGTGGGAAATACTCGGAATGTATCACC
This sequence comes from Xenopus petersii, assembly GCA_038501925.1. NCBI lineage: Eukaryota > Metazoa > Chordata > Amphibia > Anura > Pipidae > Xenopus > Xenopus petersii. The sequence goes on along the minus strand of CM076676.1, from coordinate 157,009,925 downwards.
ACCACTAGACCTAGACATGGCCAGATGTGAGAACAAAATCAAATCCATTTCTAGTGACTCGAGTCATCTAGGACATGAACTATTCATCTGGCACAAACCCAACTTCTCACTCACAGTTGGGCTGAAAGAATAAAAATCAGGAGTAAAAGACTATTCAACAACTTCTTTCAAAGAGCAGTAAGACTATCTGCAAATGAGTCCAGTAGATAGTAGAGGAACAACCACCAGGAATTCTCTATTCTCATGAACTCACTGGTCTAATATATATCAGTGCCCATTGCACTTAATACAATATGTTGTGATTATGTATTACATCACACCCTCTGCAATTTAATATCACTGTACTCTGTAATTCTATATCATATTGTAAACATTGTAAAAATCTGGATGTGCCTTACTGCTCTATGCTGCACAAGAAATCCCATTGTACAAATGGCAATAAAATAATGACTTGACTTGATTGCACATTACTTTTGAGAGGTAAAGACATTGTTACTTTATCGCACATTTATCGCAATGTATTGAATCTGGTCCAATGTTTGATGTACTTGGGGTCTATAGAAAATTTTCAGAAAAAAAATATCCTACAAATTGTGCATTACAAATAGGTAGAAAAAATGTAAATATTCAGTACTTATGGTGGGATAGGGGTACCAAAATGTCTTTGAAATAAATTGTTTCTGTTATTTTCATTAGAAAGATATTGCCGTTCTACTTGTCCTCCAGGGAGTTTCCTGTGAGTGTCTGAGTTACACAAGTCCCAGGGGACAGTTACACAAATGATCTTCTGTTCCTTTCCAAAGGTATAAAACCTAATCTCTGTAATGCCAAATGGATTCCCTTATCCATACAGTATAGAATTATGGCTGCTCTTTGCTGAATGACATTGCTCAGCCTACTTAGTATTATTTTATTTTCAATTTGCAGTTTCCAACAAACCTTAAAAGTAACTTTCCAGGGGTTTTATTTTGCAACTGAAACTGTTATCTGGTACGTGGGACACACAAACCCCAACAACCAGGCAGTGACTTTGCAAATTTAAAAATAAGTCAAGGAGTTAATTTCTTAATGTGGTGGAGATTGATGCCCAGTTACCAGAGAGCATTTCATATTTCAGGCAGAGACTCCCTAATTAAATCATATAAAAAGGAAATTTTGAGGTGAAGCAACTCTTTTCACACAAGGCATCAAATGAGCTTACAGGGGGATACTGAGGTCTTAGTTCTACACCAAGTAGAACACAGATGTTGGACTCTATCTGCATTATACTTAAGCTCTGTTTTACGGTTCTAGGCAATGTATAAGGATAATCAAACATCGGGTATATCTTTCCTTCTTTTGGGATTTCAGAACTCTCAGATAATAAATGAGTTACTCTTTGTTCTGCTTCTCTGGATTTATATTTTGACATTATTTGGAAATGTTCTTATAATTACATTGGTAATAACAGTCTCAGCTCTGAGATCTCCCATGTACGTCCTTCTCTCCCAGCTGTCTGTATCTGATGTTTTGCTCAGTACCAGTATTACTCCAAATACCTTGTGGTTATTACTGAATGGAGGAGGCACAATATCTGCTACTGGTTGTATCACACAGTTTTACTTGTCTTGTGTTTCAGGATCTTCAGAATTTTATCTCCTCACAGTCATGTCCTATGACCGATATCTGGCCATCTGCTCCCCACTTCATTATGTCTCCATTATGGATTTCAGACTTTGCCTCTATATGAGTCTTTGTTCTTGGGGATTAGCCATTATATTAAGTTCAGTTATTAGTCTTCTGACATTTAATTTGCAGTTCTGTGGCCCATTTGTTATAGATCATTATTTCTGTGAATATGCCCCTCTTATTAAACTTTTATGCACAGATTATAAAGCTTACAAATATTATTTTGGTCATACCTTTTGTGATGTTTCCTTTTTGTTTAATCCTTTTTTCTTATGTTTCTATTGGCCTTGCCATTCTCAGGATCTCCTCTACTGAAGGAAGACACAAAGCCTTCTCCACTTGCAGCTCCCATTTAATAGTTGTGTGTATGTACTATGGGTCTATGATAATAATTTATTTGGTACCATCCAAACAACATAACTTCAATATAAAGAAAATGATGTCCCTTCTATACACAGTTGGAACACCGTGTTTCAATCCAGTAGTATACAGCCTGAGAAATAAAGATATTAAAGTTGCCTGTTGGAAGTTTATGTCAAATCAAGTCTTTTTAAACTCTGTTTAAACAACAGAAAATGAGATTGAAGTTGCTCTGTTGAAATGTGTATTTAAACTGTTAATTACAATGTCTTCCCATATAGTACAACAATTACTATTATTTTCCCAAATGTAATTACTTACTTATGTCTTAGCTTCCCTATCATGGTTATCATCATTAGTTATACAGTGTATATATTTCTTGATTGTCAAGAAAGAGCTTTAGGGTTTGGTATGAAACCTTCTCCCACCAGCTGGAGTAAAAATACATTTATCCCCTGCACTGATGGAGCTGCCAGGGAGTTACTGAAGTTGTAGTTCTGCAGCAGACACAGTGACTGATACTCGTGATCCTTGCATTATATCTACTAACTGTTACATTCCAGGTGATTTGGAAAATGTGTGTTTTTTAGTATTAATATTAAATAATAATCATTGTAATCATATTGTAATTTATTTGCCTAGATTTAAATATTAACTGATTATTTCAATAGTATAATTATTAGTGATGAACTTTCCAGCTCTGATATTTCTTTTATATGTCCCTCTCCAACAACTGTCATACATTTTGCTCACTACCACTTTTACGCAATCTACATTATACATTGTTACATTATCACTGCTGTAGAATGTCCTTTCATTAGAGTATTGTCCTATAACCATACGTTGACCGTCTGCAATGCATTTGTTTTTTTTTCCATTCTGCAATTAGAATTTTACCTTCATGAGTCTACATTCTCTGCCTTGATCATTGGAGGTGAATTACATCACATGATATTTATAACATAATGTTATTTATAATTGTGTTTCACCTAGATCAACTCTGGATTTAAGTTTCAGTTTACAGTTTGTGCTTTTCTTCCACATTATGCTGAGCCACATTTTGAGCTATTCAGTAGGTTTAACAACATCTGGCTCTGCACTATAATAGATATACAGTCAGATGTGGAGTTGTTGGAACGCGGCCTCCCACGATGATGTATCTTGCAAGGTTTTTTTTAGCTAAAAACACAGAACAGAAATGGTTGCTATTTAAAATGATATTAAGTCATTACTGTTCTCAATTTATTCCCTTAAGGACTAAATGTAGACGCACTAAGAACCACCCTATGTGGCTTAATATAGAAGGAAAGAAGTTAATAGGAAAGAAGAGAATGGCATTTAAAAACTTCAAGTCTGTTGGGACAGAAGCTACATTTATTGAATGTAAACACTGTAATAAATGTTGTAAATCAACAATTCTGAGGGCAAAGGTAGGAAATGAGGAACGAATTGCAGCTGAGGCTAAAACTAACCCCAAAATGTTTTTTAAGTATATTTATAGTAAAAAGATGCAGGTTGAGAGAGTTGCAAAATGTGCTTAATCAGTTATTTTCTTCAGTGTATACAATAGAGGAGTCTGAGTTGCCAGGCTTACTTCAAAGCTGCAAATATATTAATAAGGATGCAGTTCACATCAGAGCTCACCCGGTGTGTGTATCCTACTGTCCAGATGCTGCTCTCGCAAGAAGTCGTCCACTCCAAACTGGCACTAGTACATCCAACAAAAAGATTTCCTTCATTCACCAGTGCTGTCGGAGACTTCCAAGGGGGACCACTTCATTTGCAAAAAATTGGCTTTATTTAAGACACATTGTGTGGTATATACATTGTACATTGGGTGCACGAAATGACACCCATAGATTCTAATAGGTGAAAAAATTTGTTGTCCATCAAAAATTTGTCATGCAATTTGTAGTTGCCCAAATTTTTGACAAAGCAAAATGGGTCAAATTAGCACAACCTAGGGTAGGGGGGGAGCAACTGTAAAATCCTTGTTGGAGCACAGGCTGTTCTTTCTATTCAACCTCTCCATATTACTTCCCTAGATAGTACTATACAATGATCTAACCTGTCACTGGCTGGCATCATTCATGGGGTCCCTGCTCCCCAACTTTCACTAGAGGTACAGGTGCCTCTAAAGAAGAAAGCTTTACTGGGCCATGTTAATTCCAGGATCAAAGGAACAGATGCAGCTGGGTCAGCAACCAAAGGCCAAAGAGAAAATTCCACACCTAACAGACACTATGTTACAGTGTGGCAGGAAGTGGTCATAGACCAATAATACAAATATGTAAATTAAGTAACTAGATACATGGTCATCTGCCCAGCAACTAGTGAGAAAAGGAAGTGTAGGGATTTAAAGCCATAGGGACTTGACCTATAGGTCAATATGTACTGAGGAAAAAGAAAATTTTGGCCCAACAATGGTGCAAAATATACAACATATTATCAAAATAATGTAAACATATTGCATGAAATAGTGAAAATAAACAGAGCCATCATATCCTTTCTGGTATCCTCTCCTGAGTATTACCGGGTGACAATGGTTACTGTGGAGAGAAAAACAGTAAGGGCTACAATAGAGAAACTTTTAAGTGCAGTATAAGAACAGTTGTAGTTAAGTATAACTTTATCACAACTAGTGATGGGCGAATTTGCGCCTTTTCGCTTCGCCGGAAAATTTGCGAATTTCCGTCGAAATTCGCAAAATGGCAAAAAATTCACGAAACGGCGCAGGCTTCTCGTTTTTGACGCCGGCGTCCGTTTTTTTCTACGCCACCTAAATTTTTTTTTTCGCAGGAGTTTTGCGAATTTGTTCGCTGGTGGCGAATCGCGCAAATTTGCTGCGAATTCGCACCTGGCGAATAAATTCACCCATCACTAATCACAACTATCATGTGTGTCTGTATAAGATCAAGCAGACACATTACTTAAAGATCATTTGGGATCATCCTGTCTTGCTATTATTATTAATTTTATTATTCAGGCAGTCACTTAGAATTAACACTTAGGAACACTCCTGCTTTGCTCAGGATTTCTGAATCTGATTTCTGAAAGGCTGGAATGTCTAAAAGTGAACTTTTCATTATCCTATCCAGCTAAATTGATAATTTCTTTGACTTCGGCCAACAGAGTGTTCAATAACTCCAGAGAAGCAGGTCAGTTTGTTTGTCTCATCTGGAAAAGAAGAACTTTGACCCCTTGAGGTCTAATTTTTTCAAGTTAATTAATACTACTCCTCATCCGGAAAAATACACAAGATTTCAGATCCCATGAATTCCTCTTCTGTTTTGGGCGTCAAGCCCTCTCAAAATAAAACTTCAGAAATTATCCAAAGGAATAGAACCAGATCTCCATGTTCTCCAACAGCCAGTTTGTCTCACTTTATAGACAATGAAAATATGGTACATTGATATGTTTTTTTTTTTATGAGGGTAAAATGACAGTTATGGCATACCTTGGTGTTTTCCTTTTTAAGGAAAGTAGTTCTCCATTACTTCCTAAGGAAGTCAAATTCACTATTTGTTAGGAACTAGCTTTTTAGTTAGTATTTAGACTGGTTAATATCTTTTTTTGTTATTCTATTTATCTATAAAGTTACAGCGAAACTTTATAGCAATAACCCATATTTAATAAGTTTTCAGTTTTCTGTTGTAGTTAGAGCTAAGATGGTTCACTTAGAATTTAGAAAGTTTGAACTTCTTTTGCTTTTATCATTTTTTTCAAACAACCTGAATGAAATTTCTGGAATGTTATTGGTCTTAATCATTTTACAAAGAGAAATTCGATTTTGAAACATCTAGGTAAACTAAAGGCAGGTGTAGCGCTTTTACAGGAATCTGATTTTAATTAAGCTGATAACAGGAGGTTATTTAAAGGCTGGGTAGGGGAAATGGTTTAAGCCTCAGCAGTGAAAAAGAAAAATGGAGTTGCAATCCTGTTTATGAAAAATTTAAATGTTGATATTGTTCAAATAGATAAAGACAAAGATGGTAGATTCATCTTTGCAGAAGTTAAAATAAGTGATAAACTTTGGCATTTTGATTCTGTATATGCCCCTACTAAAGACAAAGAAGCAATCTTTTCTTAAATATCACATAAGATGTCATTGTTACCTAAAATAAATGTTATTGTTGGAGGGGGTTTTAATGAAATTCATCATTTTAAAATGGAGCAAATATCTTTGGTTCCTTGCCCTTCTAAAGGAAATTCCAAGTTGTTAAGCAATTTTATTAAAGATACTGGTTTAAATAACGCTTGGAGAATTTTCCATCCACCTGAAAAGGACAATATGTTTTTTTCCTATCCTCACAACGTAGGTACAAGAATTGATTACTTGTTTGTGTCAAATGATGTCATTGATAAGATGGCCTAAGTTAATATAGGTCCCATTGAAAATTCAGGCCATGCTCCTCCTAAAACTAGTATTATTGGTTCATATAAAATTAAGAGTTTCATCCCATGGTCATTCCCATTGTTTTTATTTGATAGAAAAGACTTCCTAGATTTGTTGGCTAACAATAAAAAAAATTAGATTGCAAGCTTTCGGAGCACTAAGGCCCCTTCATCAGGCAAAATACAAGTGAAAGCCAGAAAGGCACAGCATATATTCTGTTAGATCAGTGAAAGGGATTCATGGGCAATAAATTAGGACGTTACAGATAGAGATCAAGGGGTCGATTCACTAACTTTGAGTGAAGGATTCGAAGTAAAAAAACTTTGAATTTCGAAGTTTTTTTTGGGCTACTTCGACCATCGAATGGGCTACTTCGACCTTCGACTACGACTTTGAATCGAATGATTCGAACTAAAAATCGTTCGACTATTCGACCATTCGATAGTCGAAGTACTGTCTCTTTAAAAAAAACTTTGACCCCCTAGTTCGCCATCTAAAAGCTACCGAACTCAATGTTAGCCTATGGGGAAGGTCCCCATAGGCTTGGCTAACTTTTTTTGATCGAAGGATATTCCTTTGATCGTTGGATTTAAATCCTTCGAATCGTTCGATTCAAAGGATTTAATCATTCGATCGAAGGAATAATCCTTTGATCGTTCAATCGTACTATCTGCGCTAAATCCTTCGACTTCGATATTCGAAGTCGAAGGATTTTAGTTCCTAGTCGAATATCGAGGGTTAATTAACCCTCGATATTCGACCCTAAGTGAATCAGCCCCCAAATGTAGAGATAATACAATGAATTAGGGTGGGTTGTTGTCCAGGAGTCTGAATTCAGTCAGGTTACATAGTGTGACATGAAACCTGACCTTAAATTAAGGCCCTGTCTTAATGTGTTAAATCTACAATACTTTTTGTATTTGTTTGTTTTTTATATCGTTATTTTTGCTACTGGCTAACACGGTACCACAGCTTTTGTTTAGATTTGCTGGAAAATAGATGGACTTTGTTCATTAAAGAGAATAGATATCATCAAGGTAATACAACCCTTCTTTTGGAAACTTGGAAGCAGTAGTAAGAGGAGAAATGACAGCTTATAAAAAGGGACTTCTTAGTAAGGTTAATTCTGATTCAAATTTTAAGATTAAAAAAATATTTTTTTGACTCAAATTTAAAACTAAAAAAATAATCCAGTATTTGAGAATGTTATTAAAGATAAAGAAACACTTTCTAAAGTAAAAACGTGGACAGAAGCAAGAGAATTTTTTTTATGAATGCCACATTTAATAATCTTAATAACAAAGCTAATGGATACATGTCAAACGTTATGAAATGTTGAAAAAACTCAATTAATAAAACTCAGAGTCAAGAATGGAATTAGAACAAAGGATCCCTTGAAAATAGTAGAAATATTTAAGGATTACTGTCAGTCTCTTTATTCTCTATCAGTTTCTGACAGAGAATGGAGAAACCCTTTTTTTTAATAATACTTCCTTTCCACAGATACTCAGTTAAATAAAATACTGTAAAATAGTTACTGTAGAAAAGAATTAAATCTCTCAAACATGGAATGAATTTTTGAAGTATAAAAATTAGAAATTCCAAGGAATTTTTTGGATACTTCAACCATCGAATAGGATACTACGACTTCGAATTTACTTCGAATTTGATTCAAAGTAAAAATAGTTTGAATATTCGACCATTCGATAATCGAAGTACTGTCTCATAAAAAAAATTTCGACTTCAATACTTGCCAAATTAAACCTGCCGAAGTGCTATGTTAGCCTATGGGAACCTTCTACAAACTTTTTCCAAGTCTTTACACATCAAATTAAAATCCTTCAATTGATTGCTGAAATCCTTTGAATTGTTCGATTAGTAAGGCCACACCAATAACCAAACTTTATTTCATTTCATCTTTTTCCACTCCTTCCTAGTGTCCAAAGTGTGCCGTGCACTTGGAAGATAGGAGGCAATCAGGAATTAAAGTCCTACACAGCCGAGTAGATTGAGGTAGAAGAGTCGTGGTGGGGACTCAAAAGTCTTTTTTAGAACCCAGCTATATACAAAAGTCACTTTCTGGGTTCAATAACCAAAAAGGAACACCCAAATCATTAAAGCCAAAATAAAAGTATCATTAGATTGTCTCTAACTCATTGGAGTGAGTCCAATAGCAACAGAAATTGGTCCCATTTTCAGGGCTCCTGAGAAGTAATAGTGAAAGTACCAAGTCATTTAGGGATATGGGCTATACTGTACATCAGATCACTGTACATTACAGGGTCTAGCCCAAGTCACTGTGGAAAGTTGCTGTTTGACTCCACAGCTGCAGTAAACCCCAACAATGATGACAGATTGTCAATGTCAGTGCTAAGAGAGAGGCATGTTTGGGATTCCCTTGCTGATGTGTAGGCTCCCAGCAATCATGATGGCAGTAATGGCAGCTAGTGTTAAAGTCACTAATCTCCTTTGACAGCTCCATCTCACAACGCACATAATATGTAGGTACCACCCCAAATGTGACATTTGGTAGTGACTATGGTGATACCCAGCATGTCTGACCACAAATGGCGATGGTGATGTATGTCCGGGAGCCGCATCTTTTGATATTTGAAACATAACATTATTTCTCCTAGATTTACAATGGGCTTTATACACAAGGCAAGGTGCAGCTGGTCCTATTACTGGTGCTCCATCCTGGCACCCAATAAGCCAATATTAAAGTTTAGAGTGGAGGACAGAAGGACAAAATCGCAGGTTTACTGCTTATATGCAAATTTATTGTAGTCCACACGACATGTTTCGGGCACCATCTGCCCTTTTTCAAGTGTGCAACAAGAGTGAAATACAGATTATAAATAACCACACTGAGGTATGTAGACATCCCCCCACCTCCTGAAGTAGCAATTAAGTGGAAACTTTAGTCCAATTTGAATACAATTTTGCCAAAGTTCAACGTGTTTAGCAACAAGTGTGCAGGATCAATTGTGAAAGTCCCAACAAGTTCCTAGGAATTGTTAAAATGTTGTATATAAAAGGTTAATATTTACAAACAAATATATGATGAACACGCATATAATTAAAAACACTAGAAAATAGTTTAAGGGGCAGATTTATCAAGGGTCGAATTTCGAAGTACAAAAAACTTTGAAATTCGTCCATCGAATTAAAAAACGTTGAATTCGAATGTCGAATTCAAAGTTTTTTCGGAAAATTTGGCAATCCTGTGATCGAATAAAAATCAAACGTTTCGAACGATTTTTTTTAACTATTTCAGCGTACGATCAAAGAATTTTTATGCAACCAAAAAAAGCGTAGAAAAGTACTCTGGAAGGTCCCCGTAGGCTAACATTGCACTTCAGTAGATTTAATTTGGCGAAGCTTGAAGTCGACGTTTTTTTAGAGAGACAGTACTTCGATTATCGAATGGTCAAATATTTGAACGATTTTTACTTCGGATTGAAGTCGAAGTAAATTCGAAATCGTAGTATCCTATTCGATGGTCGAAGTATCCAAAAAATTACTTCGAAATTCGAACTTTTTGTGAGTGAAAATTCACTCGAGCTTAGTAAATCTGCCCCTAAGTGTGAAAGCTGCCACAATAGGCTTATTCACACTAGGACACATGATGCACTTCACAGTTTAACGTATAAGCTACTGTATAAATGTATGATTAAATACAATTCTGCAAAAGAAAAAGATGAGGATCAAAATAATTATAGGAACCGTGATAAACTCCAGTGGTCATTCAGGCCCATAGGAAACATTGTATTCAATTTTTTAATCCATATCGCTTCATGTTGTAACAGCAGTTTCTGTATATTTCCCCAGTTGCGCCTGGTTGTGGCCCTGGGAGGTGAAGTGTCTCAATACAGGGGTATCAGACTGGGCACCTGTTTTTAAATTTCTGATGTTGCCCTTGTGTTCTTTTATTTGTTCCTTTACAGCTCTGCTTGTTTGGCCCATATAGGCCAATCCACAAGGGCATTTTTACATGTAGAGGCCGATTCACTATGGGTCGAATATCGAGGGTTAATTAACCCTCGATATTCGACTATGAACTAAAATCGTACGACTTCGAATATCGAAGTCGAACGATTTAGCGCAAATCCTGCGATCGAACGATCAAATCGAACGATTCGAAGGATTTTAATCCAACGATCGAAGGAAAATCCTTCGATCAAAAAATCACAGGCAAGCCTATGGGGACCTTCCCCATAGGCTAACATTGACTTCGGTAGGTTTTATCTGCCGAAGTAGGGGGTCGAAGTTTTTTTTAAAGGGACAGTACTTCGACTATCGAATGGTCGAATAGTCGAACGATATAAAAATTCGAATTGTTCGATTCGAAGTCGAAGGTCGAAATAGCCCATTCGATGGTCGAAGTAGCCCAAAAAAACTTCGAAATCCGAAGTTTTTTTTATTCTAACCCTTCACCCGAATTTAGTGAATCGGACCCGTAGACTACATTTTTGGTCTCACATGTCGTAAACCTGCGATTTTGTCCTTCTGTCCTCCACTTTATTATTTCTCCTAGATCAACTCTGGATTTCAGATATTTTCAGTTTGCAGTTTGTGCTTTTCTGGTACCTTGTGCTGAGCCAACCCTTCAGCTATTCAGTTTAATGACATTTGGCTCAGCACCATAACAGATGTACAGACAGATGTAGAGTTGATTAAACATGGCCTCCCACAATGATGTATCTTGCAAGGCTTAGCAACTTTACAAAAAAGATCTTACAAATTGTGCATTATAAGTAAGTAGACAAAAATCTAAATATTCAGTACTTTTGATGGGATGCCAAAATGTCTTTGAAATAAATTGTTTTTGTTATTTTCTTGAGAAAGATATTGCCGTTCTCCTTCTCCTCCAGGGAGTTTCCTGTGAGTGTCTGAGTTACACAAGTCCCAGGGGACAGTTACACAATTGATGTTCTGTTCCTTTCCAAAGGTATAAAAACCTCATCTCTGTAATGCCTAATGGATTCCCTTATCCATACAGTATAGAATTATGGCTGCTCTTTGCTGAATGACATTGCTCATCCTACAATATTATATCATTTTCCATTTGCAGTTTCCAACAAGCCTCAAAGGCAACTTTCCATTACAAGAGAAATGTATTACTCACTGCTGTTTCTAATTTTCTCTGCTTCCTCAAATGGGCAGGTGGGAAATTTCAATTTACTATAAAACTTTGGATGATGATCTGACTCACTGAAAGGTTCAGGATCTCAGTTAGTACAAATGTACCCATTCGTGGCGCAAGGCTAATGCTCATACATTATTTAGAACGACTATTAATAGTACTATTAATTTCCACACAGGAACATGTGAGAAAACACAGTATTCTCTTTAGAGAAATTCAACCTAGAAATGTTATCTTTACTACATAAATATGTAAAAAAAATTTATTAGCATCATCGTTATCATTCTGTTGACAGTTTTACTGTAAGTTGATTTGTAATTGTCATTTATTTTATGTCTGTCTTTTAAACAGTTTGTTGTGTAGGGTTCTAGTTTGGGAATGAAAGTGTTATCTCATTGAGGAAGCAACTCTTTTCACACAAGGCATAAAATACTGGGGCTTCAGTTCTACATAAAAGAGAACACAGATGTTGGACTCTATCTGCATTACTCTATATCTTCTAACTTCTCTGTTTCATGGTTCCAGGCAATGGATAAAGTGAATCAGACATCAGATATATCTTTCCTTCTTCTGGGATTTCAGAACTCTCAGATAATAAATGAGTTACTCTTTGTTCTATTTCTCTGGATTTATATCTTGGCATTAGTTGGAAACTTTCTTATAATCATATTAGTGATAACAGTCTCAGCTCTGAGATCTCCCATGTACGTCCTTCTCTCCCAGCTGTCTGTATCTGATGTTTTGCTCAGTACCACTATTACTCCAAATACCTTGTGGTTATTACTGAATGGAGGAGGCACAATATCTGCTACTGGTTGTATCACACAGTTTTACTCTTATTGTGTTTCAGCAGGTTCAGAATTTTATCTCCTCACAGTCATGGCCTATGACCGATATCTGGCCATCTGCTCCCCACTTCATTATGTCTCCATTATGGATTTCAGCCTTTGTCTCTATATAAGTCTTTGTTCTTGGGGTTTAGCCCTTATATTGTGTTTGATTGTAAATATTCTTACATTTAATTTGCAGTTCTGTGGCCCATATGTTTTAGATCATTATTTCTGTGATTTTAACCCAATTATTAAACTTTCCTGCACAGATTATAAAGCTGTGGAACTAACAGATATTATTTTGACCATACCTTTTATGCTGCTGCCTTTTTGCTTCATCATTTTTACTTATATTTCTATTGGCCTTGCCATTCTCAGGATCTCCTCTACTGAAGGAAGACACAAAGCCTTCTCCACTTGCAGCTCCCATTTAATAGTTGTGTGTATGTACTATGGGACTCTGATACTAGTATATACGGTACCATCCAAACAACATAACTTCAATATAAAGAAAACGCTATCCCTTCTATACACAGTTGGAACACCGTGTTTCAATCCAATAGTATACAGCCTGAGAAACACTGAGATTAAAGTTGCTCTTCAGAAGTTTATGTCAAATAAAAATCTCTTTTTTTCACACTCGGCTTAAGTAACAGAAAAGGAGGTGGAAGTCTCTGTTGAAATGTGTATTTAAAGGAACAGTAAAAGGAGTGTTTTCAAGCTTGAATGGCTGCCCCCATGGCTACAGACATCTATGCTGACGATACTCAGATCTATCTCTCATCTCCTGATCTCAACCCAGAACTCCTAACTTGCGTCTCCTCCTGCCTGTCCGCTATCTTTACCTGGATGTCGCAACGCTACCTTAAATTAAACCTCTCTAAAACTGAAATGGTTCTCTTTCCTCCAACTAACACCAGTAACATCCCATCTCATCTCTATGGGGCAAATTCACTAAGATGCGAAGTTGCGCCAGGCGCAACTTCACCGCACTTCGCCAGGCGTAGTTTCGCCAGCGCTCCGCAAATTCACTAAAATCCCAAGTTGCGCACAGGGGTAGCGTAAGGTTGCGAAGTTGCGCTAGCGTTGATTCGCTATATAAAGCGAAGTTACGCTAGTGAAGGCTAATTTGCATACGGCGCAAAATTCAAATTTCAATGGAGGAACACGTATCTGCACTACAAATGCCTAGAAAACCTTCAAATCTGCAAATAAAAATTTTATTTTGCCCTACACATGTGCCCACTGTCTAGGTAAGTTGCCATGAGTCAGGAAATGTAGGGGGGAGGAAGGGGAGCCCCAAAAATTTTTTCGATCTTTTTCAGCCTATCACCCATCATGTAGAAAAGACGCCAGCGTTTTTTGGGACTTATAAAATTTTTTGACTTTATTGGAAACAATCCCTATCTACTCTATTGCGCTTCGCCAGGTCTGAGGTGGCGAAGGATGTCTAGCGTAAAAGGTAGCGTTCAGTACACTGCGCAAGTTAGTGAATATGCGTAGTTACGTCGCTAGCGAAAATTCGTCTGGCGTAAGCTTGCGAAGTAACACTAGCGAAACTACGCCAGCGTTCGTTAGTGAATTTGCGCAGTAGCGAAAATGCCAAACGCTAGCGAATTAATGCTAGCGTTCGGCACTTTGCATCTTAGTGAATTTGCCCCTATATACTCACCCACTCGCTTACTACGCTCCTCTACTGACCTGCTACTCAACTCTTCTCTCATTACCTCCTCACATGTTCACATTCAAGACTTTACAAGGGCTGCACCCCTCCTTTCCTCCTTTATCGAATCTCTATATGTACAAGATTCAGTAACTAAAACCGTTAATGTTATTCCAAGTTTTCTTCATAAAAGTTTGGAAAATCCTCCTGGACGACCGATTGTGTCTGGTATAGGGAACCATGGGTTTACCACGACTTGGTTGCCGAAATGTGAAAGAGGAATTTTTAAATGTGGGCACTGCAAGTGTTGTAAATATGTATAAAAATCAAGAGTTTCATTAATTGTAAAACAACAGCAGTAATATACACGATTGAATGTGATTGTCCGTTGAGGTACAGCTCAGTGGCAAGGCATTTTAATGTAACCCATGGGGGTAACATTAAACGCCTAAAAATGTTTGGAATAGAGCATGTATCCTTAGGAATCCGTGGAGGTGCTATTGACAAAGTGCTATTGAGAAAAGAGTTAAGGTGGATTTATGAGTTAAATATTCTGTGGCCCCATGGTTTAAATGAAGACACTAAATTTGGGGTATTTTTGTAAATATAACCTAATATGTGTAAACTTGAAAAATTTTGATCCAAGACTGCTCCGTATAATATCTTCTGTCTGTAAAATTGTAAAGTGTTGCCAATTATGAAGTAGTATGCCCACAATTATCATCAGTACTCGTTAAACATACGATAAATCCCATATAACATGAAAACGCATTGCTATTGCAACGTGAGGCAATTCACCACTTTGGGGCTTTAAGAGGAAATCAGAAGCTGACTTCATCACGGCCTGACAAAGCCAAATCCGGTAAAACGTGCGCTGGCGTGTCAATGTTGAGGTACTTGGCCTCCTTTTTCATCCGCAGACTGTAGCGCCAGTGTCTAAGGCCAGTCATGAGAGAGGCGTTGACTGAAGAACCACCAGTGTGAGCGACATGAGCAGCACCTAAGGATGCCGTATGGGAACAAATATCCAAACAGAGGAGAGTGCAGCGTCTGTTTCCAACTGCATGCCGGATTGTTAAGCCTGGTCAAAGAGCTCTACATTGATAAACTGCCTTTTGCTTCCAAAATAAATATGTGATAATCGCTGTCACACAAAGTAGCCGCAAATACTGTCTCTGCCTCAAAAAAGCCGGCAGCAATTGGATGTGTAGGTGGGAGTGGTAGAGTCTAGGCTGCACATCGTCACAATGGTGTCCCACTCCCAATTTGACTTTGGTCGCTATATCAGTGTAGAATAGCTGCTCTCTAAAATATATGCGGATACAGAATGGGCCAACATATCCTCATATAGTTTTTAACAGAATCAAGATAAATTGCTTAATGAATTTTCTTGGAACTATACACAATGGATATATTTAACTGATGAATTGCCAATGAACTTGAGGGTTATTTAATGCTAATTTAAAGGGATCCTGTCATTGGAAAACATGTTTTTTTCAAAACACATCAGTTAATAGTGCTACTCCGGCAGAATTCTGCACTGAAATCCATTTCTCAAAAGAGCAAACAGATTTTTTTATATTCAATTTTGAAATCTGACATGGGGCTAGACATATTGTCAATTTCCCAGCTGCCCCCAGTTATGTGACTTGTGCCTGCACTTTAGGAGAGAAATGCTTTCTGGCAGGCTGCTGTTTTTCCTTCTCAATGTAACTAAATGTGTCTCAGTGGGACATGGGTTTTTACTATTGAGTCTTGTTCTTAGATCTACCAGGCAGCTGTTATCTTGTGTTAGGGAGCTGCTATCTGGTTATCTTCCCATTGTTCTGTTGTTAGGCTGCTGGGGGGGGAGGGGGTGATATCAGTCCAACTTGCAGTACAGCAGTAATGATTGATTGAAGTTTATCAGAGCACAAGTAACATGACTGGGGGCAGCTGGGAAATTGACAAAATGTCTAGCCCCATGTCATATTTCAAAATTGAATATAAAAAAATCTGTTTGCTCTTTTGAGAAATGGATTTCAGTGCAGAATTCTGCTGGAGCAGCTCAATTAACTGATTCATTTTGGAAAAAAAGAATTTCCCATGACAGTATCCCTTTAACTTCATATGAATTGGATTATGAACTGCTAATTGTAATCTGATAATTTATTAGTAATTGATGTATCGTCTTATTTAATAAGGAGTCTGATGGATTATTATAAATATGCATTAATTTATGCTTTATCAATTGAATATATAATGAACTGGGTGACCTCAAATTAATTGATATAAAATTAACGCAAAATTACAATTCAAATAGTGCCAAAGAAGAGGGGACTGATAAAGAGAGTTATTAGCATCGCACATCTGTAACAAAATGAATGTGAATTGTATTTTGCTGCAATAAAATGTGACCAAGAAATCACTTATAAGTGTGATAAATTCATTGTGATTTTAATAAATAACTAAATTCATTATGTGAAAGTCCAAATTGAGTGTTATTATTCAGAGTGTAGTGAAAAGATGAAAATTGAAAAAACCCAGTACATTGATTGCATTCAAATGCTGATAGTGCTTAAATATTGATTGTCTGATACGCAGTTAACAATCCACCAATCAATAGATCACCCAATGAAAACGTAACATTTAATAGCTCCTTAAAAAGTTAATAATAATAGCACATTGAGGGTAAATTCATGAGTTAAAAACATTTAAAAAATAATTGGATGTGAATTGATCTGGTATAAACGTTATAAGGGATTACATCATGATTGATAAATTATTATACTGGTCCCAACTAGATCCTACATTGTCCTAAATGCCTTCAAATGAATTGTGTGGTGAGTAGTGGGGATCATAGGACAGTAAATGTGGTGGTTATTGTTGTAAATAGGAACGGCGGATAGACCAAAAATAAAGATAAATTTTTAAATAAACATCACTACAGACAAAGGGTCCAATACAATGTGCAAACAAAGGTTAACTATCACATTGTCCTCTCAGAGGCACCTAATGATGAATGGCCTAAGTGAGAAGTGGGTAATACAATGAGAGTTACACCATATCAGTTGCTATTGGTGTGACCTAGCGACGGAGCTAAACGCCTGATGCGCGTTTCACCAATGAAGGCTTTCTCAAAGACAAATGGCGCCATAATCTCGCAATATTTACGTCATCGCGGTTGCGGGTCATCACGTGTAGCAAAATAACCATTGATGGCACTAGGAACAGGGTGGAATCCCTCTGGGTAGAGATTTTGATTGGACAAAAAGTTGCAATGAAAAATATTGTTGGTGTATGCTACAAACCACCTTGAAGAAGTGATGATGATGAGGCCCAGCTACTATTACAAATGGAGGCTGCTCCACAACTAGCTCACGTTATTACTATGGGTGACTTCAGTTTTTGAAAATGATTTTTCACTGAGTAGTAAAATTTTTTTTTCTAAATATAAACCTCTCCTCCCATGACTCTATGCTCTTTTTAATAGAAGACTTCAAGACCTTATTTGCCCTTGATGCTGCTGATTTGCAGCATCAGCCAAGTTAATTATCCATTTTCAATTATGGATTTGCCTAAGGCAATCCCAATAAGTGGATATTTTTACATCTCATCTGCATGATATTTATCAACATTAAATCTCATTTGCCACTTAGCTGCCCAGATTTCCAGGATCTCGCAAGTGCTATATATATATATATATCTATATACCCACACCCACACCTGTTCTATGTCTCTATGTCTCTAATTATCCCGCCTATAAATCTATGACTCTCAGTTCCTTCCACCCTCGTTATAGGTCTATCTAGTATACAGTAGTTCCTGGGAGTGCTTCTATTCTGCTAATCTCATTCTGACCCCTGCCTGT
This sequence comes from Xenopus petersii, assembly GCA_038501925.1. NCBI lineage: Eukaryota > Metazoa > Chordata > Amphibia > Anura > Pipidae > Xenopus > Xenopus petersii. The sequence goes on along the minus strand of CM076676.1, from coordinate 156,992,012 downwards.
ATCCTGATTTTGACTGAACTCTGCATGGACCAACCTTCTTTGCCTGCTTGACTTTTGTACTGGTTTTGACATGGCCTGCATGTCTCTAAGGGGTAACACTGGCGAATTTTTGCTAGCGTTACTTCGGCAATCAAAGTGACGATGCACCAGCGCAACTTCGTTAGATGTCTTCGTTCAGGCTAATTTGCATACGGCAGGAAATTTAAAGTTGAATGGACGTATATGTTGCAACAAATATATTACATTATACAAGTCCATTGAACCTGATGGTACTTTTAGTAGTACCATTTTGACCTCGTGTAAGACAAAACTCAGTAAAGGAAAAACCTTTAGTAATAGTCAGGCAATTTATTCTTACATAATACAACATAACAGTTTTGTCTGGGTAAGCTGTTGGAGTAACACACAGAATGTCAGCCAAGGACTTACCAAAGACCCTCCTCTTGGTCCAGGCATTATATAGCTATCAGAAGGCTTTTACAATAATTATGACAAGGGTTTCACGGAAATACCATACATAGTCTGTCTCCTCCTTGTACAATTAATGTCTAAATGATTTACTTAGTCTTACATGTTATCAAAGGAATGTTGTAACATACTGTGCCTAGCTCCAACGGTCCACAGCCTCGCAATCAGCTATTGGCTAACCAAGGCCATTGTGGTATTTCCAGTAATCTGAGCCGCACTTCAGCAGTAAGGGGCCCCAACAGACACTCTGGAATTTAAGTAACAGAGTGATGATCTTTTGTTTGTATGGCCTAGTATTAGCTATATGATTGACCATTGTCCACAGTAGACCATTCGCCATAATAGTCCATCCTGCCTTGAGCCTTATAACGTTATGGCGTCATAGAGGGTGGGGGTGACAAATATCAACCCTCTGACACTAGCCATTCGTCCGTCATAGGAATTGGACCGTTCCAGATATTTTTATAATTACATTACCTCTCTTGAAACATTAAATATGTTTCACATTAGTAATTACAGGCACAGTAAGAGTGCTGAGAGGACCCCCAGGAACAAGGGAGGTCTATTATAAATGGGACAGTGGCGTGCATTACTGTGAGTTACAGTTCAACTGTCGTGGCAGCACCAATACAGAAGTGCAGCTGAAAAGCTGAAATGAATGAAAACAAGGAAAACAGGGAGCTAGAGGGCTAGAGGTATTTCCTGTTTTTGAGGAACTAACGTGACTACGAACCGCTGGAACCGCACAATGAAGCAAGAGCTGTCTGAATATAACATGTAGCCTAAGATTTAGGCAAATATATGATTATAGTGAACTTAGGTTTCAAAATAAAGCAAAATAAAGCATTACAGAGAGATAATAAAAAGAAATCATTGCATAGAGATAATGAGACATAGTAATAATCATCCTGAGTAAGATAAAAATGTAAAAATGAAGATTTAGTAAAAATGAAAAATACTAAAATGAAGCTAAAAATGAAAAATACTGAAACAAGGCTAAAAATGCTAAATTCAAACTTTTTTTCTGTTCTCTATTATCTAACTTAACCCTTCTGCTATCAACTTTTCTTGTTCCTCTCTTTGCTTTCTAGCTTCCTTTGATTCTCAGGCCCTTTCCTGACTTTCTAGGGCACATACTTGACCTTTACCTCCTTTGCTGCCTCTCTCTTGCTCTTAGCTATTACGGGAAAACAACTCATCATAGAGTGGGGAGGCTGACGGCTCTATGTATGCCTTATGAGTTAATCTGTGTGTTTTTAGTCAGACGCACTTCTGCAGCATCCCCCGTCGCCCCCCTTTTCTCTACTTTGTATTGTACGGGAGGGGTAGAGCTTAGCTGTGGGGCTGGGGACAGCCTGCTCGTCTGTATCTGAGCTATAACTGTCAGAGAACTTATCTCTGAGCTGTTTGTCTTTTTTTTCTCAAACCTCCCCCATAAGGCTGCGAAAAGTTTTATCTTATAGATGTAAATCAAATGTGAGCAGAAGTTGGAAGGTACTTATAGCACAAATTCTAACAAAGAAATATAGAGCAAGTATTAATGCTAGGATGACATGGATAGACTTAATGAAACTTCCAATGGAGTTGTTTAACCAGCTATAAAATTTTACCTAATCATTTGGAATAACTGAGCTGTTCTATAAAAACATTACACTTATTGTAGCAGCTCTAAAACTTTGACTATATGATATTCAACAAACATTTCAGAAACAATATGAGTACAACCTTCTTTTTCCTATCAAAACACATGATAATCTAAAATCATACTATTTTGGTCAGCTACTCTATTTTTTTTTTTGTAGATTTTACATTATGGGCAGGACTGGTCTTGGAATCTAGACTCTATTCAGTTCTAACATTAGCACATGACAGAGTTCTGTTATTATGGGGTTTGTCATTTTGTTTATGTCAGTGCCGTTTACATACAACCAGCTACATATAGAGCTGAGGACCTGGGGTAATAATACAATAATAAGTAATTACAGGAACCTTCCCTTCTAAAACTTTTTTTTTACCAGATACAATTTTACCTTTGTTATTTTCATAACTAATCTAAAATTAAATATATAGAGAAAATGTTACATTATCACATTCCCATTGTTCTCATAAATTGCACACAATTTAACTATATCACATTCAATACTGCATGAATCTAAAACTTAAAATTAACCCATTTCGATATCAGTCCATCAGTTCATTATAGGGGAAAGTCCAATCAGAGAGACATCATGGCGGTGGATAGACATATGAAGAAATATTCAACAGTCACTTGTATTCAGTCAATGCAGCAGTCTCTGTACAGTTCTTAAGAGTTCATAATCAGTCCATGGATTCGATATTAGGATAGGCAAAAATGTAAGGGCATCACAGATACGAATGGCAAACTTTGAAATGGCTCTTTGTATGTATGCAGAGTTTCTTTCAATGAGTGGTGTGATCAATGATAGATGTTCTATTTGGAATGGATTGGAATCATCTCAACAGCTACTGGAACCTTAGAAAAGAAAATAAAGTTGTTATATTCGCCTACACATGAGCCCACTGTATAGTTTATGTGCCATATGGTAGAAAATGTAGGGGGGAATCCGGTTACCCAAAAAAAAATTAAGGACTGTTGCAGGCTATCACTATGAAAAAAAGGAAAAGACGCCAGTGTTTTTTGGGACTTTTTAACTAAAAATATGATGCAAGTAACAGAAGATTGAGGAAGATCTATACACTCCAATGCACTTCCACTGGTCTGAGCTGGTGATGGCAAGTCTGGTGACTTAGTGAGTTTGTGGAGTAATGTGCAATCACTAGCATGAAAATTCGCCTGCCGATAGAGTGCGAATGAGCGCCAGCTTCTGTCTCTTTTACGAGCAAAGTTACACCTGCGCCCGTGTCGGCAAAGAATCGGCTAAAAACGGTAACGCTGGCCCTTACTAAATCTGCCCCTAAGGGCTCTTACACATGGGTGTTTTTTCCTGCACTCCCTGCATTGCACTTTCTTCCATTCAGCTGTGGGGGAGCGCAGGATTAAACACACTCAATTATTGTCAAGGGGCTGTACTCACACACACGCATGTAAGTTCCAAACGTAGTTGGGACGCAGCATGTTGCATTCCACCTGTGTTTGGCGGTTACATGCGTCTGTGTGAGTACAGCCCCTTGACAATAAATGAGTGCACCAGAGTAGCAGAGGGCTCCACCCAAAGCCTAACGTGGTTATAGGCAGAAGTCTGAGCAGCGACCGGGATCTTGGCAAATGTTCTGGGTTTTGGGTTATCCATCTTAATAACTGGGCTGCATCGTTTTGTGTCATCTGTAAACACTGATACATTACTTACAATACCCTCCCCTAAGTCATTAATGAACAAGTTAAATAAAAGTGGCCCCAATACTGAGCCCTGGGGGACCCCACTAAGAACCTTACTCCAAGTAGAGAATGTACAATTAACAACCACCCCCTGTAACATCTGTAAAGCAAATAAAGTTCTGTCATAAAAAAGGGCATTAACTCAAGGGATTAAAACATAATTTTGCTTCTATATAGGTTCCTAGTAAGGCCCCACCTTGAGTATGGGGGGCAGTTTTGGACTCCAGTCCTTAAGAGGGATATAAATGAGCTGGAGAGAGTGCAGAGACTAAGTGCAACTAAACTGGCTAAGGAGAAGGGAGAGTTAAATTATAAGGGTAGTTTGTCAAGGTTGGGGTTATTTTCTCTGGAGAAAGGGCATTAGAGGGCATAATAGACAGATAGTGGGAGATCTATTTTTTCATAAAATTGATCATCGCACCAGAGGCCCCCATTAGACTAGAGGAAAAGAAGTTTCATTTAAAGGAACAGAGTAGGGGGTTCATCACAGTGAGGACAGTGAGGTTGGGGAATGCACTGCCGGGTGATGATTCAGTTAATGACTATAAGAGGGACTTGGAGGATTTCTTGGACAAGCAGAATATCCAAGGCTTTTGTGATACATAAATCTGCAATTAATATAGCTATTGGTAAATATAGTTTCAGTGAGTGTATGGGGTGGGTGGGTGTGAGTGTGTGTAAGTATGGACACTGGGTTTCATTTGAGGGGTTGAACTTGATGGAGTTTGGTATTTAGTTCAACTCAACTTAAAGTGGAACTCCATAAAAATATAACTTAAGCTTTTTGAAAAGTAAACATAATTTCAAGCAACTTTGCAATATACATCAGTTAAAAATGATGCAGACTTTTCATGATTTTTAATGGATTCTGACAGTTCCCTAAGCCCAGTCCCCTGCTCTCCGGCTGATCTGACTACTTTGCTGAGCTGACTGACTACTGTTACTTTGTACCAACATCCATCTGTCCTCAGCCTGCATCCTCCAAACCCCACAATTCCCTGCACACGTGATTTCAATAAGGAAAGGGACATCCCAGTGCAATGCATTGTGGGTTATGTAGTTCCTGCATGCTGTCTGTAAGTACAATGTGTTTAGTCCCTCCTTCCCTGCCAGGATTTCAAATGATTCAGAAAGAGAAGAAATGTTACACAGCTGGATTTCAGCATAGAAAATGCCATTTATTCAGACTTTTTGAAGAAACAGGTAACAGTGATGGGTATATTAGGGGTTTCTGTGTTATGTGTGTTTATCAAATTTTGGTTTGGAAGCCAGAGTTCCCCTTTAACCATGTCATTAATTATGTCTAATATCTGTTCTGTTTTTGTCACATTGCTCTTATTATTTGGAGTATTTAAAATGAGCTCAAAATTGTGCATCACAAGTAGGTACACAAAAATAGTCAGTACTTTTGGTGGGATGGGGGTGCCGAAATGTCTTGAAATAAAATTAAAGTTTTTTTTCTTTAGAAAGATATTGCCGTCCCAGGGGACAGTTACACAATTGATGTTCTGTTCCTTTCCAAAGGTATAAAAACCTCATCTCTGTAATGCCAAATGGATTCCCTTATCCATACAGTATAGAATGATGGCTGCTCACTATTTTCTCTGTTTCCTAAAAAAGGGCAGGTGCGAAAATTCTCATTCCTACTAAAGTTTGGACGATGATCTGAATCACTGAAAGGTTCAGGATCAGCTGCATCTCAGTTAGTACAAATATATCATTAAATGGTGCAGGGCTAATGCTCATACATTATTTTGAACTACTATTAATACATTTCTATACAGCAAAAAATAAACTTACATTTTTTGCGGCCAAAAAAATTTAGTGCGCACAACCAAGGCGCCTGTCACATGCGTATAAACTCGGCGCCGCGCGCATGCGCAGGCACACAGGGCACACGCCGGAGCAGAGACGCTGCGTACACGCCGGCTCGGCAGTGGGGCTAGAGGGGGGCCCCCCAATCCGACCCCTGGATGTAACCATCTTTTTGTCACTTGCTAACTGATAGCACATAGTGAATGGGAAATGTGCTTACGGTTCCTCCCACTATGATGCTCCGGTCTGCGAGTGGTCATTTCAAACCAGCAATGCAGAGCGCAGTTATAAATAGTGGCACTTCCTCCCGCGATCACTGCCTTTGATAAAGCTCAGATGTACCAAGCGAAACGTAGGCAGGGCATTGGAACTTTGTTAAAAATGGGAAAATGATGGACTGGGAGGGTATCATGTTGGTGGCGGGGGGTGACGATGAATCTAACTGGAGGGGGTAGATTAACAAGCAACCTCTGAACAGTAGCGATCGTGACTGCAGCATTTAGTCTAACCGCATTAACAGTGAGACAGTCCACACAACAATCGGCAGAGATCCAGCCGCTTATCTAATGGGAAGGGGTAGATTAATCAGTAATTGACCACAACATTGACTTCAACTGCAGTAACAATATAGCGGTCTACTAATTGTGCAGTTAAATCCAGACTTTATATTTATAACAGCAGACCTGGGAGCTGTTATCCAGTCATTCCCATTCACATGTTCCCTGAACGCCACTCTCTACATGAGGTTTTAAATAATCTATTTTCTGGGGATTTTTGCTCTTTTCGGAAGGCAAAGGTCCGAAATCTGCCCGAACCTATTTTTTTTAAATGATAAATAAGGTCCATTTGGGAATTCGGAGTTGCTCGGATTTTTATCTTAGAAATACTGAGATAAATTCGAAGCTTGATAAATAACCCCCAGTGTGTTTTAATCAATTTATAATAAGTTAAGTTTTAGTTCATAACAGAGAACCATGGTTATCTAGTTGGGAAGGTGAAATTATTACAGGTCATTCTTTTTCTTTACCTTAATTTTATAATGTCATACATGTCAGGCACATCACAGCACCTTGTGACACCCTTGTGGAGATAGCGTACTATACTGGATGGCATTTTGCCCAGCAACCAGAGAACAAGGAAATGTAGGCATTTAAAGCCATAGGGGAACATTAACCCAATGGGTCTTTACACACGTATCTTGCAAGGCTTAGCAAACAGCTTATTTGTTGTTTTAGGAAAGGGCAGATATCATCAGGTTTATATTGTGTAGGTATTCAAAAGACAGAAAAGAATGACCCCCAATTTGCACCACCCCATTAATTATTCAGTGAATCCCATGACGGGAGGTAAAGCATAAAACGTAACCTTTATTAAATTACTTAAAATCGACCAAGGTGAAAAATTCCCAAACGATTAAAAATACAAAAAGGAGGAGCACATCATTTACTGCATGCAGTCTCGTACCCCCAAAGCTCTAAAAGTTGATCGTATCCGGCCTATTAGGATCATATAGAGCAAATCATTAGTGGGATGGACTGTATAATGTCCTGTACATATTAGCTAAAAACAACTATAGTGGTGTTAAGTACCCAAAGGGTTAATACACTTGTGTGTGCAGAGGTTGTTAAGTGAGCAAAAACTGTGGGCAATGTTGCTATTGAACCTACACAGTAACCGCAACACCCTCTGTATGACAGAAATGTAGAAGCCAGAGGTCTGTCTTAGAGGGTTAAATAATCGGCGGTGCCCAAGTATAACCACTGTAGTGTCATTAGACTATCCTTCCACAGCACACCCCCAGCGTTCCTGGCGGGTCCGTGGTAAGGTAAATTGCGACGCAAGAGGAACTTTAGTTTCAGCTGATGTACTACCTGCCTAATTGAGCTAAAATAACTGAGAGGCGCCTGACGCGCGTTTCACTCGCTCAGCGAGCTTTGTCAAAGGCAATCTGCGGCGCGAAGAGGAGTGCATCTATATATAGGTACGGAAAAAACGTTACAATTCAAATCAACCAATGCGCATTAGTCTAAATCACATCAGCCAATGCGCACACTTCTGGAGGCTCATGGGGAGGAGCATGTACTGCTCATTCAATGTCCCCAGTATCCGCCTGCTTAAAGCTAATGTGCTGATTCAATACAAAGTATCTATTTGAATTATCAGTATTTAAGGGAGAAAAGTTTACAAACTTGTCATTTATTTGTCACATTTCCTCTAAACACGATAACTAGTATCAGATAATAAGGAAATGGATATTTAATGTATGGCTGGTCACAGCAGGTTTCACATTGTATCCAAAATAACCCGACACATTGTTATCAGAAACAGGAGACCATCCTGGGCTATATATTAGAGAATTTGCCTAAGTCTGGTCAGGACAACCTGACACAAGCTGAACGTTCAGCTGTACAACAAATCAGGGACTGGGACGATGTTATCATTAAGCCGTCTGACAAAGGAGGGAATGTTGTCATTTGGCCAAGAGTCATGTATTTGACAGAGGCTTTGAAACAATTAAATGACAACCAATGTTATCACAAATTACATGGTGATCCGACCATTACATTTAGAGCTATGTACAATACTCTCATCACTGATAGCCATCAGACTGGTCTGATTAGTAAAGGTGAATACAAAGCTTTGCTTAATGTATTTTCTGTCACCCCCACGTTTTATATGCTGCCGAAAGTGCATAAAAACATCTCCAAACCACCTGGCCGTCCGATTGTATCGGGTAATGGGAATTTGTGTGAGAAGGCCAGCCAATATATAGATTCAAAAATGAGGAGATTTGTTGTGAACCTTCCCTCCTATATCCAAGACACAGGAGATTTATTATACAAACTCCAACATGTGAAGGCAGTGTCAGGACTGCCAGACGTACCCGACTCAGAAGTATCCGACGGCGCTGTTTACATTCCCGTCGGTCACAGTGAAGATCCAAGATGGCGGCGCCCATGCTGAACACATGGCTGCAGCGTCGCTGTATGATGATGTCATCTCTGGTGCCGGGATCTCATCATAAAAGGGCGCCCAAAACACTGTGACGGCGCCCAAGAATAGGATTTGCTGCCATTAATCCTGGGTTCCTGTTTGTATTTCCTGATTCCTGATTCCAGCCTTATTCCAGCCTGTTTCCAGCCTGTTTCCAGCTCCCAGCCTGAATCCTGCTCCCAGTCTGTTTCTAGCTCCTACCTTGGTTCTGACCCCCTGCCTGAACTCTTGATATTTGCATCTGATCTGCCTGCCCTCGTTAACTCCTGCCTGTGACCACTACTACTGATTCTGCTTAACCCTTTGGATACCGCGACCTTGCTCCCTCAAGAGGGCTTCCTCCTTGATCCTGACAACCTCCCTGGAGGGAGCTCCCGGCTCCCTGACAGGCAGATCCAGGTACTCTTCTGGTTAGCTGTGATGTGGAGTCATTGTATTCCTCCATCTCGCACAAAAATGGCCTATGTGCAGCAAGATTTTTCATGGAAACTGAAAGTGATTGGGACAGCGAATATATTGATTTTATGGCTGATCTAATTGAATTCTGTCTTAGTCATAACTTTTTTGTGTTTCATGAGAAATTCTATTTACAAGTGCGAGGGGTTGCGATGGGTGCTGCATTTGCACCCACCTATGCGAACCTTTTTATGGGCTGGTGAGAGGCTTTTTGGGTCTTTGGTGACAAAATGTCCCGATTCACACCCTTCATTTCATCCTGGTACCGTTATATTGATGATCTAATATTCCTATGGACTGGCAACCAGGAATTACTCAGTGAATTCCTACTGGCACTAAACGATAACAACCTGAACGTCAGATTAACACATACAATTAGTAATCGCAGCATTGATTTTTTGGACATTACCCTCACACTAAATGATGATGGTTCTATTTCTACCGATTTATTTCGGAAAACTACGGCCACCAACTCCATTTTACACTTTGAGAGTCACCATTTGGTATCCACTAAAAAGGGCATTCCAACAGGGGAATTCATTAGGTTAAGACGCAACTGTTCAGATACTACCACTTTTAAGGCACGGTCCAGTGAACTTACCACACGCTTGATTGCAAGGGGATATTCCCTGACATTGATTAGGAGAGCCTATTCAAGGGCCCTTAGGACCCCAAGGGACAGTTTATTTAATAGAACTAAGAATTCTGGTAACCAAGAGTCACAGACAATACGGTTTATCAGTACTTATTGCAAACAATGGCCATATATTGACTCTATACTCAAGAAGCATTGGCACATTCTTTTGACAGATCCAGTTCTATTGAGTGTACTGGGACCCCGACCACTGACGTGTTGTCGTAGGGCACCCAATCTTCGTGATCAATTGGTCAGGAGCCATTTTGGCAAACAGAAAAATAAAACAACACGAACTGGTACATTCCCATGTGGTAAATGCAGAGCTTGCCGATATATGCATAATAAATCTTCGGTTTTTGAAAGGTTCGGCAAACAACATAATATCACTCAATGCTTTACATGCAATACTGACTTTGTGATCTACATGCTGACCTGTCCCTGTGGGAAAATATATATTGGCAAAACAAATCGTGCCCTGAAGAAAAGGATACTTGAACATGTGACAAGTATTGATTAGGCACCGGAATGGATCAAATTAGAAAAGAATAGGGATGTAGCGAACGTCGGAAAAAAAGTTCGTGAACATATTCGCGAACTTGCGTCAAAAATGCGAACGGTTCGCGAACGTCGTGAACCCCATAGACTTCAATGGGAAGGCGAATTTTAAAAGCTAGAAAAGACATTTCTGGCCAGAAAAATGATTTTAAAGTTGTTTAAAGGGTGCAACGACCTGGACAGTGGCATGCCAGAGGGGGATCAAGGGCAAAAATGTATCTGAAAAATACATTGTTGACACAGCGCTGCGTTTTGTGCTGTAAAGGGCAGAAATCACTCTACGTCACTCAGGTGATGTTTCTGGACACGGAATGTGAAAAAGCTCACACAGCTAGGTGGCACTTGGTTAAAGACTGGGCAAACAATGCCTGCAAGGGCAACGTATACAGTAGTGGATACGGAATATATTATTGCTGCTTGAACAACGTCACTCAGGTGGTGTTTCTAGAGACGGTATTATTATTGATATTTAGACAGAATGTGAACAAGCTCACACAGCTAGATGGCAGTTGTTTGAAGAACACACTGGGCAAATAATGCCTGCAAGTGCACTACTATTGGTGCACTACTATGAAGAACAGCAAATAGCACTGGACACGTTAAAGAACAGTAAGATAAGTAAAATAAAAAAAATATATATGTATATTAAAAAAAAATTACTCTGGTTGGTGCTGAACTACTAGGAGCAGCACAGTAGCACACCAGCCCCACTCCCCAACACAGCTAGACTAATAGCACTGGGCTGTTATAGTAGCAAAGTAAAACAACAAAAAAGAAAATAAAAGCAGTCCTTACAAGGACTATTGGGTTATTACAGCAGTCAGCAGATGAGATCAGAAGAGATCAGTGCCCACAGCAGCTACATACAGATCACTGCAGTAGAAGGTAGATTACTAGCCAGCAAAGCTAACTAACCTAAAATGTCCCTCAAATCCCTGCAGACTTCTGTCCCTACAATACAGAGCAGTATCAAGTAGATTACTAGCCAGCAAACTTACTATCAACTGTCCCTCAAAGAAATCAGTGAAATCAGTAACAGCTCTCTCCCTACACTAGCTCTTGCAAGCACACACAGGCAGAATGAAAAAACGCTGCAGGGCTTCAGTTTATATATGGAAGGGGAGTGGTCCAGGGGGTGTGGGGGTGGTCCAGGAGGGAGAGCTTCCTGATTGGCTGCCATGTATCTGCTGGTCTGGGGGAGAAATGGCAAAAAAAAGCACCAGCTAAGGCGAACCCAAATTGGCGAACATCGCACGACGATCGCAAACATTCGGTGAACGCGAACAGTTGATGTTCGCGCGAACAAGTTCGCAGGCGAACAGTCCGCGACATCCCTAGAAAAGAAATTACCACCAGTGAGCAGACATTTTTTGGAATGTCACAATCATAATAGCTAAGGTCTTCTAGTGACTGGATTATCCAAAATATCTCTTGGAATTAGGGGAGGCGATTTGGAATCATCCCTCTTGGCTAAAGAGAGTGAATGAATTTTCAATATGCATGCCATGGGCCCTGATGGTATGAATGAAAGTATCAGTATGAATATTTTTATTTAAAATACTCATGACTTTCCCATGCTCTCTAATATATAGCCCAGGATGGTCTCCTGTTTCTGATAACAATGTGTCGGGTTATTTTGGATACAATGTGAAACCTGCTGTGACCAGCCATACATTAAATATCCATTTCCTTATTATCTGATACTAGTTATCGTGTTTAGAGGAAATGTGACAAATAAATGACAAGTTTGTAAACTTTTCTCCCTTAAATACTGATAATTCAAATAGATACTTTGTATTGAATCAGCACATTAGCTTTAAGCAGGCGGATACTGGGGACATTGAATGAGCAGTACATGCTCCTCCCCATGAGCCTCCAGAAGTGTGCGCATTGGCTGATGTGATTTAGACTAATGCGCATTGGTTGATTTGAATTGTAACGTTTTTTCCGTACCTATATATAGATGCACTCCTCTTCGCGCCGCAGATTGCCTTTGACAAAGCTCGCTGAGCGAGTGAAACGCGCGTCAGGCGCCTCTCAGTTATTTTAGCTCAATTAGGCAGGTAGTACATCAGCTGAAACTAAAGTTCCTCTTGCGTCGCAATTTACCTTACCACGGACCCGCCAGGAACGCTGGGGGTGTGCTGTGGAAGGATAGTCTAATGACACTACAGTGGTTATACTTGGGCACCGCCGATTATTTAACCCTCTAAGACAGACCTCTGGCTTCTACATTTCTGTCATACAGAGGGTGTTGCGGTTACTGTGTAGGTTCAATAGCAACATTGCCCACAGTTTTTGCTCACTTAACAACCTCTGCACACACAAGTGTATTAACCCTTTGGGTACTTAACACCACTATAGTTGTTTTTAGCTAATATGTACAGGACATTATACAGTCCATCCCACGAATGATTTGCTCTATATGATCCTAATAGGCCGGATACGATCAACTTTTAGAGCTTTGGATTCTTTTACCAATTGTAAAGAATCCAGCAAATTAATTGTAGGAGTCGCTATAGACCCCCTAATGTAAGTGAGGAGGAAGAGACAAAGCTCCTAATGCAAATAGAAAAGGCTGCTAGTTTGGGTAAAGTAATGATATTGGGGGATTTTAATTAGCCAGATATTGACTGGAGCAATGGTACTGCTAGATCAGTTAATGGGAACAAGTTTATAAACTTATTGCACGACAATTTTTTAGCACAGGTTGTTGAGGAGCCAACCAGAAAAAATGCTATTCTTGATTTAGTGATCTCAAATGAGCCAGAACTTATAGCAAATGTGCAAGTCATTGAACCCCTGGGTAATAGTGACCATAATGTTATATCTTTTAATGTCTGGTGCAAAAAACAAAAATATACTGGGGCAACAAAAACCATGAATTTTGCAAAAGCTAATTTTAGTGCCTTGAGGGCTGCCCTACAGAGTATTGATTGGGGCATTAGGTTTTCAGCTAAAAACACAGAACAGAAATGGTTGTCCTTTAAAATGATATTAAATCATTACTGTTCTCAATTTATTCCCTTAAGGACTAAACATAGAAGCTCTAAGAATCATCCTGTGTGGCTTAATACAGAAGTAAAGAAGTTAATAGGAAAGAAGAGAAAGGCATTTAATAACTACAAATCTGTAGGGACAGAAGCTGCATTTAATGAATATAAACACTGTAATAAATGTTGTAAATCAGCAATCCGGAAGGCTAAGAAAAGAAATGAAGAGTTAATTGCGGTGGAGGTGAAAACTAACCCTAAAAAGTTTTTTAAATCTATTAATAGTAAAAAGATGCAGGTTGAGAGTGTTGCTCCATTAAATAATGGTACCAGTATGGTTGTAACAGATACAGATAAGGCAAATGTGTTAAATCAGTTCTTTTCTTCAGTGTATACAATAGAGGAGTCTGGGTTCACAGGCTCACTTAATAACTGCACGAATGGTTCAGCTCAATCTAGTCAGTGGCTGACTCAGGATATGATTCATAAAGCTTTAATACAAATTAATGTAAACAAGGCTCCAGGGCCTGATGGCATACACCCCCGGGTTCTAAGAGAGCTTAGTTCAGTTTTAGACCAGCCCTTATTTCTGATTTTCTCAGATTCACTTACATCTGGTATGGTGCCTATGGATTGGAGAAAAGCTGATGTTATTCCAATATTCAAAAAGGGATTACGATCTCAGCCTGGCAATTATAGGCCAGTAAGCTTGACATCTGTGGTGGGCAAATTATCTGAAGGCTTGTTAAGGGATCACATTCAAAATTTTGTCCTAATGAATATCATTATGAGCAACAATCAGCATGGCTTTATGAAGGATAGGTCATGTCAGACTAATTTGATTGCATTTTATGATGTTGTAAGTAAGATTCTGGACAGTGGGGGGGCAGTAGATGTGATCTATTTGGATTTTGCCAAAGCGTTTGATACTGTGCCCCACAAACGACTGCTTTCTAAACTAAGGTCTGTTGGGCTTAATGAAGTCGTTTGCACATGGATAGGAAACTGGCTACAGGATCGGGTACAGAGGGTGGTTGTTAATGGGACATTCTCTACTTGGAGTAAGGTTCTTAGTGACTTAGGGGAGGGTGTTGTAAGTAATGTATCAGTGTTTGCAGATGACACAAAACTATCAGCCCAATTAATTCCATGCAGGATGTGGCACTTGCAACAGGATCTTGACAAACTGGCAATTTGGGCAGCTAAGTGGCAAATGAGATTCAATGTTGATAAATGTAAAGTCCTGCACCTGGGATGTAACAATATCCACTTATACCCTTAATGGGACTGCACTAGGCAAATCCATAATGGAGACGGAGCTTGGAGTCCTTGTAGATGATAAACTTGTCTGTAGCAAACAATGCCAGTCAGCAGCATCAAGGGCAAATAAGGTCTTGAGTTGTATTAAATGGGGCAGAGAGTCACGGGAGGAGGGGGTCCCACTGTATAGAGCACTGGTAAGGCCCCATCTAGAATATGCCGTACAGTTTTGGTCTCCATCACTCAAACAGGACATTATTGTATTAGAGAGGGGACAGAGAAGGGCAACTAAGCTGGTAAAGGGAAAATCTTAGCTATGAGGAAAGACTGGCCAAATTGGGGATGTTCACTCTGGAGAAGAGGCGCTTAAGGGGAGATATGATAACTATGTATAAATATATAAGGGGATCATATAATAATCTCTCTAATGATTTATTTACCAGTAGGTCTTTCCAGCTGACACAAGGTCACCCATTCCGATTAGAAGAAAAGAGGTTCCGCCTAAATATTCGGAAGGGGTTTTTTACAGTGAGAGCTGTGAAGATGTGGAATTCTCTCCCTGAATCAGTGTTACAGGCTGATACATTAGATAGGTACAAGGAAGGGTTGGATGCTTTATTCACCAGTAGCTCCTCCCAGCAGACAGGAGGGAGCCAATGAGATTAGAGGAGGGAAAGGGGTGTTACAGGGAGAGCTGGGAAGTGAATCAGGGGTACAGGCTGATACATTAGATAGGTACAAGGAAGGGTTGGATGCTTTATTCACCAGTAGCTCCTCCCAGCAGACAGGAGGGAGCCAATGAGATTAGAGGAGGGAAAGGGGTGTTACAGGGAGAGCTGGGAAGTGAATCAGGGGTACAGGCTGATACATTAGATAGGTATAAGAAGGGGTTGGATGGTGTTTAGCAAGTGAGGGAATACAGGGTTATGGGAAATAGCTCATAGTACAAGTTGATCCAGGGACTGGTCCCATTGCCATTTTCGAGTCAGGAAGGAATTTTTTCCCCTCTAAGGCAAATTGGAGAGGCTTCAGATGGGTTTTTTGCCTTCCTCTGGATCAACTGGCAGATAGGTAGTTAATAAAAAAAAAAAAAAGTTGAACTCGATGGACATGTGTCTTTTTTCAACTTTACTTACTATGTTACTATGTTACTATGTTACTATGTTACTATGTTACTATGTTACTATGTTACTATGTTACTATTTCACCCTTCCCTTCATGGACAGGGGAAAATTCTGTCAATACCATTAATTTTTAATTTGGAAAGGGATCTATTGGTACACTCAGCATATTGTCTGGATACTGATATTTTACATTTATAATTGATAATATATTTAACACATGTTCTCTGATTCTCCCCTTTAATCTACAGCTTGCTTGCCTTCATATTCATATTGTTTCTAGTGCTTTTCACAAGTTAATAGATAAATTACATAACCCATCTTACAATTCATATAGCGTTTACTTTTGTATGTTCTGTGACTAGTTGTGGAAGTAAAAGACTGTGTTTTTTGCACACAGTTACTTTATTCACTGTACAAGTAGTATTCACACAAAGGGGCAGATTTACTAAATGGCGAAGTGTCCGTCAATAGCAAAAAATACGCTAGAAATCCCATCTGCAGGGGGATCACCAGTTTACTAACAGGTGTAGAGGACAATTTGCTAGTGAAAGAGTTCATGGCTAATGCAGCTTCGCACCCTTTCACCAGGTGCATTTTAGATCAGGTGAACGATTGTTACTCTGCAAATTCACTAAAGTGCAAATTTTCCATTACAGTTACCCTTTCAACAGAATTTCCTTTACCAGCTTAGACCTGGCGAACTGATAAGATAAAACCACATCCTCCTCAATCTTATGTCAGTGACATCATATCCTGTATGCCGAAAAGTCATACAAATTAAGAAAAAAAACAAAAACACTGGCATTTTTTCATATTTTAAAGTGGGATTTAATTTAAAAGTTGTAACTGTTAAATAATGTTTGTTATAACTTTTTTTCTAACCAGGGGCATGCCACTTTGTTTTAGGGTGGGCTCATGTCTAGGACAATAGAGGATCTCTTTCTTGAAACTTCGCCAGCATTTGGCTGATGAGACCCAACTTTGCATTATAGTGAATTAGCCCAGTGGTAGTGAATCAGTAATTGATGAAGTGGCATGAAATATGCTAAAGCCTTCACAGGTGAGAATTCACCCTAAAGTATAAAAGAAGCTGAGCCAATGAATTAGAAGGGAGGATCTTCCAATTACAATCTCATAATAGGAATGATTTTTTATCAGATATACACAAATGTCATGGTATATAAAGTACAAACAATATATATGATGGCATTAGAAGTTACATACATTATACCTAACAGGATATATATCAAATTCCCAATTTCAAGCATTGGTTGCCTAGTACCCAAATAGAAGATCCACCTTGCTTCCTTTTATACAACCTTCAAATTCAAATATATGACTCATCGTTCCTCAAAAAATGTAATGATGCAGAAATAAAAGATTTGAAAGCATTTTACCTCCTAAAACTGTTATTATATCAGAGCTATAGAGAGAACCTCTCTGCTCTGAGTCTGGGCTGAAATGAAGAGTGGGAGTGTCTGTTCATTCTCTCACAGGAAGTGGTCACACCACTGATTGACAGGCTCAACTTCCTCCCACTCTCTGGGGCAAATTCACTAAGATGCAAAGTTGCGCCAGGCGCAACTTCGCCGCACTTCGCCACACTTTACCAGTCGTATTTTCGCCAGTGCTCCGCAAATTCACTAAAATCCGAAGTTGTGCACAGGGGTAGCGTAAGTTTTCGAAGTTGCGCTAACGTTAATTCGCCAAGCGAAGTTTCGCTAGCTATGGTTCATTTACATACCGCACGAAATTCAAATTTCAATGGAGGAACACGTATCACCACTTCAAATGCCTAGAAAACCTTCAAATCAGCAAATAAAAATGTTATTTTGCCCTACACATGTGCCCACTGTCTAGGTAAGTTGCCATGAGTCAGGAAATGTAGGGGGGAAGGAGGGGAGCCCCAAAAATATTTTCAATCTTTTTCAGCCTATCACCCATCATGTAGAAAACACGCCAGCGTTTTTTGGGACTTAGAAAAAATTTTGACTTTTTTTGAAACAAGCCCTATCTACTCTATTGCGCTTCGCCTGGTCTGAGGTGGCGAAGGAAGTCTAGCGTAAAAGGTAGCGTTCAGTACACTGCGCAAGTTAGTGAATTTGCGTAGTTACGTCGCTAGCGAAAATTCGCCTGGTGTAAGGGTGCGAAGCGTTCGTTATTGAATTTGCGCAGGAACGAAAAATGCCAAACGCTAGCGAATTAACGCTAGCGTTCCACGCTTCGGCACTTAGTGAATTTGCACCTCTGTCCTGTGTGTTCCCAGCTTGCACATAAATGTCTGCTGCCTGATCTTTCATTTATAACAATATACCTTAAATGCTCAAAATAAGGCAATAGATGTGAAGTTTAATACAAACTGTAAAACATGTAATAGTAATATTTTCTTTTCCACAAAAAAAATTGTGAAATGCGGATGTTTTCACGAAACATTCGTGACACTCGGACGTTTTCACGCAAAATCGAGCAATTCGAACCTTCTCATACAAAAAATCGAGCTTTTGGAACGTTTTCACGGAAAAATCGTGAAAATCGGAAATTGCGCAGGCAAATTTTCACCGGTGAATCTTCAGGAGAAATTCGCAAATTTATTCGCCGCCGTGAAACTCGGGAATTTGCAGTGAATTCGTGCCTGGTAAATTTAGTATTTAATTAATTTATTAATAATCAGGTGCAGGGAGTTGCAAGGGAATAAATACAACAGTTCTGGAACAATTTCTGTTTAATTGCAGGGAGTAGCAAATAAATGCAGCTGTTCTGGGATAATTTATGATCAGGTGCTGGGAGTTGTACTCTCTTGTTTACAAAAAAATTTCAGAGAAACTAGTCCCACAATTACATATCTTGTACCAGCACATACTGCCGGAAACCCTCCTTCCCCCTGAAATAAATGAAGCTAGGATATCCTTTATCCCAAAGCCTAACAAAGACCCACTAGCTCCAAAGAATCAAAGACCAAATTCATTGCTCGTTGTTCATTGCTTAAAATACTAGCCCCAATATTGGCACCACGATTGAATAGAATATTAGGTACAAGATCTTATTTAATTTTTTTCCCTCATATTGCTATTAAAGATACCACTATAAACTTCAAATGTTCTCCAATAACTCCAATAATGATGGACATGCTAAAAGCTGTGGAACTAACATTCATTATTTTGGCCATACCTTTTATGCTGCTCCCTTTTTGCTTCATCATTTACACTTATATTTCTATTGGCCTTGCCATTCTCAGGATCTCCTCTACTGAAGGAAGACACAAAGGGGCAAATTCACTAAGATGCGAAGTTGCGCCAGGTGCAACTTCGCCGCACTTCGCCAGGTGTATTTTCGCCAGCGCTCCGCAAATTCACTAAAATCAGAAGTTGCGCACAGAGGTACCGTAAGGTTGCTAAGTTGCGCTAGCGTTGATTCGCTATGTAAAGCGAAGTTACGCTAGCGAAGGCTAATTTGCATACGGCGCAAAATTCAAATTTCAATGGAGGAACACGTATCAGCACTACAAATGCCTAGAAAACCTTCAAATCAGCAAATATAAATGTTATTTTGCCCTACACATGTGCCCACTGTCTAGGTAAGTTGCCATGAGTCAGGAAATGTAGGGGGGAAGGAGGGGAGCCCCAAAAAAATTTTCGATCTTTTTTCACCCATCATGTAGAAAACACGCCAGCGTTTTTTGGGACTTAGAAAAAAAATGTACTTTTTTTAAAACAATCCCTATCTACTCTATTGCGCTTCGCCAGGTCTGAGGTGGCGAAGGAAGTCTAGCGTAAAAGGTAGCGTTAAGTACACTGCGCAAGTTAGTGAATTTGCGTAGTTACGTCGCTAGCGTAAGGATGCGAAGTAACACTAGCGAAACTACGCCAGCGTTCGTTAGTGAATTTGCGCAGTAACGAAAATGCCAAACGCTAGCGAATTAACGCTAGCGTTCGGCGCTTCGGCGCTTAGTGAATTTGCGCCAAAGCCTTCTCCACTTGCAGCTCCCATTTAATAGTTGTGTGTATGGATTATGGGTCTCTGATAATAATTTATATGGTACCATCCAAACAACATAACTTCAATATAAAGAAAATGATGTCCCCTCTTTATACAGTGGGAACACCGTATTTCAATCCAATAATATACAGCCTGAGAAACACTGAGATTAAAGTTGCTCTTCAGAAGTTTATGTGAAATCAAATCTCTTTTTTCAGTTTAAGCTACAGACAAGGAGGTGGAAGTCTCTGTTAAAATGTGTATTAAAACTGTTAATGACAAATTTTCTTCCATTGGCCATACACAACAAAAAGCACCATTGTTTACATTCCCTATCATGGATATTATCATTAGTTATATATGTATTTCTTGCTTCTCTTTTATCCATCAGGTCTCTCCTACCTATGAAGCTTTAGGGTTAGTACCCATGTTGTGCCGGTGTGTTCTGTGTCCAGGGTTACATTAGGGCCAGGACTCCTTCTCCCTCCAGCTGGAGTAGAAGTCAGTTCCCCCTCTGCACTGACTGAGTTTCAGGGAGTTGCTAAAAGTTCTGTGTCCAGGGGCAGCTGGGAAACTGACAAAATGTCTAGCCCCATGTCAGATTTCAAAACTGAAAAAAAAATCTGTTTGCTCTTTTGAGAAATGGATTTCAGAGCAGAATTTTGCTGGAGTAGCACTATTAACTGATTCATTTTGAAGTTTATCAGAGCACAAGTCACATGACTTGGGGCAGCTTGGAAATTGACAATATGTCTAGCCCCATGTCAGATTTCAAAATTGAATATAAAAAAATCTGCTTGCTCTTTTGAGAAATGGATTTCAGAGCAGAATTTTGCTGGAGTAGCACTATTAACTGATTCATTTTGTAGTTTATCAGAGCACAAGTCACATGACTTGGGGCAGCTTGGAAATTGACAAAATGTCTAGCCCCATGTCAGATTTCAAAATTGAATATAAAAAAATCTGTTTGCTCTTTTGAGAAATGGATTTCAGTGCAGAATTCTGCTGGATTAGCACTATTAACTGATTCATTTTGAAGTTTATCAGAGTACAAGTCACATGACTCGGGGCAGCTTGGAAATTGACAATGTGTCTAGCCCCATGTCAGATTTCAAAATTGAATATAAAAAAATCTGTTTGCTCTTTTGAGAAATGGATTTCAGTGCAGAATTCTGCTGGAGCAGCACTATTAACTGATGTGTTTTGAAAAAAACATGTTTTCCGATGACAGGATCCCTTTAAACATTTTATTTTTAATAGAATTCTAACTGCTAGTTCAGTTGTAATGTTTTGCAAAATATATTTTTTTGACAAGAAAAAAAGTGTAAAAGTGTCATGTACATGTCGTATTTAAAAGTGTTATTGTTTATGCCGTATATGATTTTTGTCATGTTCTGTCAGACAGTTGATATATCCGTTTATTGTTTATTTTGGGGTGCTCTTTTTGGACATGAGAGGACATTGCTCTAAACATAGCTAAACCCATAGTCTTCCAATATGTGATGTGTTCTAACCCAATGGGTGCACACTAAGGGGCAGGTTTATCAAAGGTCGAGTTGTTTTTCGAGGTTATTTTTCATTAAAAACTTACATTTTTGAGTTAAAAATGAAAACTCCAATTTTTCGTGATGTATTATACCCTTGAAGCTGAAATAGCTTTAATCCAAAAAAAACTCTATCTTAAAGGGATACTGTCATGGAAAAACATGTTTTTTACAAAATGTATCAGTTAATAGTGCTACTACAGCAGAATCCTGCATTGAAATCTATTTTGCAAAACAAGAAATGGATTTTTTTTATATCTAATTTTAAAATTTGCTATGGGGCTAAACATTTTGACTTTTCCCAGCTGCCCCCAGGTCATGTGACTTGTGCTCTGATAAACTTCAGTCACACTTTACTGCTGCACTGCAAGTTGGAGTGATGTCATTGTTATTTTTGTTTATCAAACTGCTTTAAGATATCTGTTAAAATGTTTGCATGTTTTATTGAAAAACTTAACAAAAAACATTTGAAATCGTAATAAAGTGTACATTTCTTGGCTCATCTTGTGCCGTGCATATAGTGATGGCAGAAGGGCCCTTAATATTAATTACATAAATGTAAACTAATAACGATAAAATTGTGGCTTCAAAACAAGTGTTTTTGTCGCTGGGGTTGGTGACTCCAATGTGAAAACTGGAAAGAGGCAGAAGGAGGCAAGTAATTATATAATATATATATAAAATTCTGTAATTTCCTCAATTGTAATTGTAATCTCTTGCAGCGTTGGGTTCCAACCAGGTAGTTGGAGAGTTTCTCACTTTCCATACCTTGTACCATATACTAAAGTGTTTTTCACCTGCAGGATATTGCCTTTCCCATGGGTGACATAGTTTCAAGCCCAGATTTGTGTTGGGGGGTAGGGAGGCAAGATTTTAGGGCAAATGCCACCCAGCTGCAACCTAAGGAGCACCAGGGATGTGTACGTGTAATCCCCAGCACTCCAGCACAAGTGCCAAGTGCAAGGACCCAATGGTTCCAGGGGCACCTAAGCCCAAAATCTAGGCCTGCATAGTATCCAAAAAATATTCAGGAGACAGGCGTTTGCCATATGTAAAACACTTTGTACAGGTTCTGCCTGTATCAGGGTAGAGCAGATACACTCTCCCCTTCTTTTAGAGCCTCTATTGGGCTTGGAGCAGCTGGGTGACCAACTAGGGTTTGAATAAAGGGGCACTGATTTGGATTAGAGTAGATTTCAGGAGGGCTAAGGAGAATGTAATCAAAATGATGTATTCCTATACACAAACAATGCTTCCTTGAATTTAATATTGCTTTTGTGTATCCTGGAAACTGTCTAGCCACCATTTCTGCCAGTGGAAGAAAGATTCCTCTTGTGCACAGTATATGTAATAAAACTTCTGACAATGTTATCTCCTGTCCATCCCCAGTCAGCATAATAACTATGGGTAGCTCCTCCCCTTAGCCAGTAACAGAAGAAGAACCTCCCTCCATATACGATATTTCAAGTCTTTTGGAGGGAGGTTTTTCTTCTAAGAGGTCTTCAGTTTGATACATAGCTGATCAGACTTCTTGGGATATTACCGCAGTTAAAAGCATTAGAGACTGCTTAACTGGTCTTCAAACTGCTGATGTCTGGTGGGAGAAGCCCACATGTCATTATACATACATTTATTTGATGTAATAGAAATTAAACTATCGTTTGGTTTCCAATTATGTGATTGTTTTAATAAAGTTGAAATTTTGATCAGAGTGATCTGATTGGAATGCGTTTTCTATTGCCTCTTTTTGATCAATTCCAACCATTTGTGTTCGATAAAAAATATAATAAATTATTCCCATTCCTCCCATTAGGCACCTTCTTGAAAGGTATTTAATAGTACAGGTATAGAATCCCTTATCAGGAAACCCGTTATCCAGAAAGCTCCGAATTACGGAATGGCTGTCTCCCATAGACTCCATTTATCCAAATAATCCAAATTTTTAAAAATGATTTCCTTTTTCTCTGTAATAATAAAACAGTAGCTTGTACTTGATTCCAACTAAGATATAATTAATCCTTATTGGAAGCAAAACCAGCCTATTGGGTTTATTTAATGTTTAAATTAATTTCTAGTAGACTTAAGGCACGAAGACCCAAATTACGGAAATATCCGTTATCCGGAAAACCCCAGGTCCCGATCATTCTGGATAACAGGTCCCATACCTGTACCATATTTCAGCTGCTAGTTTAGTATAGTGCCTGACTATGTTGTATTCTATATAGTTGCAAAAATACCATTTGAATCACACAATGTTACAGTTCAACTTTTTGTAACCTGCCTAACTGATTGTTGATCCAGAGGAAGGCAAAAAAAACCCATTTGAAGCCTCTCTAATTTGTCTTTACCAAATATTGTTTTGAAGCATGTCTTGTTATAGCAGTTTAGGGGGTGTGGAAGAGTTACCCTGTATATTGGTTAATATGGTATATATCAATAAGTATATTAGTATCTCACCCTGGATATTGATTTTCTTATGTTATAAATACGGGTTGTTAATAACCTGACTGAATTAAATGAGATTAGGGGGCACATTTACTATTGGTTGAATATCGAGGGTTAATTAACCCTCAAATATTGAAGTAGAAGGATTTACCGCTATTCGTTCGTTCGAACAATCGTAGGAAAAATTAATTGAATGATTCGAAGGATTTTAATCCATCGATCGAACGATTTTCCTTCAATCACAAATTGCCTAGAAAGCCTATGGGGACCTTCCCATAGGCTAACATTGGTGCTCGGTAGGTTTTAGGTGGCGAAGTAGGTGGTCAAAGTTTTTTTAAAGAGAAAGTACTTCGACTATCGAATGGTTGAATAATCGAACGATTTTACGTTAGAATCGTTGGATTCGAAGTCGAAGTTGTAGCCGAAGGTCAAAGTAGCCAATTCGATGGCAGAAGTAACCAAAAAAAACCGTTGAAATTCAAAGTATTTTTTATTCTAATCCTTCACTCGAGCTAAGTAAATGTGCCCCTAGATCTTTTACATTATTTCCATAATAATAAATGATGTCATTATTGTTGGATAAAACTTTAAAAGACGTAAATATTTCATTTGTGTTAAATAATCATCTATCAATGGGGCAAATTCACTAAGCGCCGAAGCGGCGAACGCTAGCGTTACTTCGTTAGCGTGTGGCATTTTCGTTACTGCGCAAATTCACTAACGAACGCTGGCGTAGTTTCGCTAGTGTTACTTCGCACCCTTACGCCTGGCGAAGTTTCGCTAGCAAAGTAACTACGCAAATTCACTAACTGAACGCTACCTTTTATGCTAGACTTCCTTCGCCATCTCGGACCAGCGAAGCGCAATAGAGTAGATAGGGATTGCTTCAAAAAAAGTCAAAATTTTTTTAAGTCCCAAAAAACGCTGGCGTGTTTTCTACATTATGGGTGATAGGCTGAAAAAGATCGAAAAAATTTTTGGGGCTCCCCTCCTTCCCCCCTACATTTCCTGACTCATGGCAACTTACCTAGACAGTGGGCACATGTGTAGGGCAAAATAAAATTTTTATTTGATGTTTTGAAGGTTTTCTTGGCATTTGTAGTGCTGATACGTGTTCCTCCATTGAAATTTGAATGTGGCGCCGTATGCAAATTAGCCTTCGCTAGCGTAACTTCGCTTTACTTAGCAAATCAACGCTAGCACAACTTCACAACCTTACGCTACCCCTGATCGCAACTTCGGATTTTAGTGAATTTGCGAAGCGCTGGCGAAACAGTTACGCCTGGCGCAACTACGAACCTTAGTGAATTTGCCCCAATGTGTTAGATCAACTTTTGCAGAATTCTTAGACATGAATAAAGAAATGCCTCTCCTCATGATAGGAGTGAAAAGTACAATTATTTTTTGTAGATTTGTCTCTCATTTGGAATGATTATTTCTGGTATTCGTCTTACTCTGTGACTTCTGTTTTCAAAGTCTTCTATTTGTCTTTGCATTTATTCTGTCTGGGATACTTGTTTAAGTACTGTGTTGTGAAGGTACGTATTATGTTATATAATAAGTTTTTCCTGGCCCTGTGTGTCAGTTCTTGTTGCCAAGCTAAGAATGCCTTTTTTTAAAAACAAAATCTTGTCTCATCCCTGATTACTTTTGTAAGCTCCTGTATCATAATCCAATGGGAGAAAAAATTGCTGCACATGTAAAAAATGTTGTCGCCCATTCAATGCATTTTTGGGAAATTTTTGCCGTTTTGTGAATTCTCAGTGAAGTGAAATGGGTCAGATTCGCCCATCGCTATTCCACAACTTGATCAATTTCATTTTGCAGTCTCATCATTTTGAAAAAACTCATATTGTTAATTTTATAGTTTCTTCTTCTTCTTCTACTTCTTCTTCTACTTCTTTTTCTACTTCTCATTATTATTATTATTATTATTATTATTATTATTATCTTCATTTTATTATTATCTTCATTATCAAGTATAACTTATATAAACCTGTAAACATGTATAAACCAAATATGAGACAAAGAAAAATCTGCCAAAGAAGATTTATTTTACACAATTGCATGGACCAATTGTGTGGATCAACAATACCAACACACTGCTGATATATAAGACATATATTTATAACATTCAACATTACAAATTACAATTTTTATAATTCATTGGATAGATGTTAACGTGGTATTTTCTGATTGGCACACTTGAATATCACTCAGACTACTGAATATACATACCTTAGTAATGTGCCTAGGTCAAAGGTTAAATATATGTGAAGTTATACATAGGACTCCAAATAAGGAAAGCAAAGCCCTGCTAAAATTTTTAACCCTTACAACATTTAGAAACTAATAACTTGGCTTCCTGGGATCAGTCATTGGAGCGAAACTTAAGAGATTTAATTTGAGGAAGAAAAT
Source organism: Xenopus petersii (assembly GCA_038501925.1). Classification (NCBI taxonomy): domain Eukaryota; kingdom Metazoa; phylum Chordata; class Amphibia; order Anura; family Pipidae; genus Xenopus; species Xenopus petersii. The sequence continues at coordinate 156,965,970 of CM076676.1, read as the reverse complement.
AACTCAGTTCTGGCTTTTTTTCCCCAATAGACTTACATTTTTGATGGGATAAACAGCAAGATACATTTTCTTCACTGAATCTGTCTCTATGGGAAAATCTGGAATTGAATTAGGAGATAAGCTTTTCTCATTAAATTGAATCTGGCTCAAAATTTAGGGGGTTAATTATCAAAATACAAATTTTTCTGATTATTTTATTAAAGTCCAACCAAACTAGAATCCATGATTTTATCTTATTTATTATTAAAAAAGCTAGATTTCATCAGATCAGGGAAAAACACAATAAAATTGAGCGAAAACTACAATCTTATGGTTTTTTTCAGGCCTTTTTCCCAAAAACAGCCAACATTTTTCAGATTTTTACCCAAAAAGCCGGAAATAGTGAGATTTTCGGGCTAAATCCAACAAAGACCACAGAAATTTCCAAATAGGATAGGGACCTCTCCTATTGACTTTTATACAACGTTGACAGGTCTGAGATGACAGATTTTCGGATTCACACTTTTTGCGCCCACAGAGTATAATAAATATCAAAAAAAAAATTATTCCACAAAAAATTTGGAAAAAAAATCCAAATTTTGGGGGTCTCGGCATCGGACTTTAATAAATAACAGGTAAGGAATTTAATAATACAGGTAAAGAAATTAGTCTATCAACCACACAGGACCAGTTGCAGTAAGCCTATTTAACTATTTACAGCCAGGTGAGATCAGTATTTTGGGTGGTATCAGTTTCATCAAGGTGCTGAAGGTTTCACACCCTAAAACTTTGATCCCTAGGTCCCATGCCATTAGTCCAGTCCTGTTACATTGCTATCGCTGTTCTACACATGGGTCAAACCAGAGAAGTGCAACAACAGAATGGACAGCTCTGGGATGACACAAATAAGGGAAATTACTTGTTAAATTGTTGCCCTGAACCCTGATCCCATCCCTAATAGATAATCAACACCACCTTAAAAGGCGAGACGTAGTTCTCTATCCCTACCTGTCTTAATAGGCACATGTAATAGTCATTTACTCAGCAACCCCTGGCTGAATATCTGTCTGGATGACGATTAGATTATATAGTTTCTGTCTCAATCCAGTGCCTGAAATCCTTCATAATCCTTCATAATCCTTGCTGAACAGCAACCCAACCTTATCACTTCCCATAAAATATTAAGGTCCTGCTGTTGTGCAGCTGCTACTAGGTAAAGTTACAAGCACCCTCCACTTTCTTTCCTCTAATGTTGATTATTCATATTTCTTTATCTATGTCATGACCCAGCAGGCTGGTTGTACTTCAGTCTGGGATAGTTATTACAGTGATATTGGAATATGCTAAAAATAAAAGTGGCTTGACTCTCTAAAACTTGACTTGAGTAGGTTCTGCACTGGTGCAATTAATGGGATGGTTCACCTTTAAGTTTACTTTTAGTATGTTATTGAATGGTCAATTCTAAGCATCTTTTCAATTGGTATACATTATTTATTTTCTATAGATTTTCAATTATTTGCTTCTGCTTCTGCTTTTGTATGGGGGATCATTGACCCCACCCATCTAAAAAACAATTCTCTGTAAGGCTACAAAATTATTGTTATTGTTACTTTTGATTACTCACCTTTCTATTCAGACCTCTCCTATTCATATTCCAGTCTCTTATTCGCATCAGTGCATAGTTGTTAGGGTAATTTGGACTCTGGCAACCAGAGGGCTGAATAAAAAGCTAAATAACTAAAGAACCACTAAAAACCAAATACAAATTGTCTCAGAATAACACTCTAAATAAAGTGAACAACCCCTAACAACAACCAGATCTTTCTTTCAACTTGTTGTTTGACCAAAACTAAATGCTGATTGGTTGCCAAGAACAACTACCCTGAAGCAGTTTACTGCCTGTGTTAGTAAATGAGCTATAAGGCTGTGTCTGGCAATATATTTTAGTATTCATTTTTAAACAGTAATATAGTGTGACCCCCATATTGGCCAACCCCTGTGCCATAGGATATACACCATTTATTTCTTACCATGCACAAGTCCTGAATCCCCTTTGCTAAATGAAAGGTTACTGGAAATCTACCTCTCATGGCAGTGCCTCCACCTAGTGGGATCTGGGAATACACCTGCAGGTGTCCCGCTAGGAACAAATGATTAATCATACCATTGCAGTAAAACAAATGGAACTTTATATAAGAAGGAAAGGCACAATGCAAAGTGAAATACATTTACACAATCCACCATAAATCCTGCCCTGTGGTATCCTGGCACAGTCTCAACCCAGGACACAGTCCCACATTCCACTCCCGGTGGTCACACAGTCACAATCCCAAGAGCTCTTTACCCCAGGTAGTGCTACCAGCTCCCTTAGCACTTAGCTGGCCAGGCAGGGTATTTCCAACCACACTGCACTTTTAGGACCAAAGGGAAACTTAACCCTATGAGTCCCTACAATAGCATAAAGTGATACCTGATAAGAAAATGAAGGTCCGAGAGTAGGACACTAGGGAAGGATGCACATTTTTGTAAGGAGGCGAACTATATTGTATCTCAAATTTAAATAGTTAGGCAAATGTATAGTTTGGCCAGTATGTGGCACAAAGAACTTTTGAGATAGATCAAAGGGTCCCCAACCTTTTATCCAAGAGCCACATTCATATGTAAAAATGAGTTGGGGGCAGCACAAGCATGACAAAGGTTCACACAATAAAAATGGTATCTGTCATACCCAGGACCATTATTTTAAGTTGTAGTAACATAGAAGTTTTATGGAGTGTAATGTCCACAAGCAAGTAAATAATTTTCATTTTCTGTGTATTTCAAAAATGTTAAGATGATGATTCCCTTTGTAATTGATGCAAAGGGAAAATTATTCCCTAGCCATTCAGCAAGAAATCAACCCCTTGGTAGTTAAACACTCTATATAACTACAGGCAGTGATAATTCAAACAGATAAAAAGCTCAGTCTGCCCTTTAGTTGATTTACATTCATTCTCTCTTCTGATTCCAAATCTAATACCTGAACAGTGGAATGAGGTACGTTCTACTTACCATTTTAAACTGCCTATTACTTTCAGGTTAGCCATGCAGGGGATGTCCATTTTATTTTTAATGAAACAATTTACAGGATTTACATATACATGTATGTTTTGATCTGTTCCACTGCAAAGTATAACAGACACAACACAAGGATATGCTGCATATTTAGACCAGCTGTAAAGTGACACTTTTTAAATCAGATGTGGCATTCTAGTTTTGAGCACATCCTTAGATTGGAAAGTAATTATCTTATTTTTGATAAGGGCACACTTTAAATGTATCTAGTAGAAATCAATGCAGTCATTTTTATATATTTTTATTTATCCTAAACTTCTCCAAGTTATGGCACCCATCATCCAACTCACCAGTACAGGAAACTTTCACGGTTATGGTCAGAAGGATCAATAAAGGCATTTCAAATAAGGCACTTGGGTTAAAATTTTCTTAAGTACCACTTATTATTCATTCAACCCATGCCAACATTTTTTTGTTGAGGTGGACTTCTCAGATAATGCATTAGTAGGCATACTGTCACAAAAATGTTTACTTTTTTAGACCAACAAATCAATCCGAATGTAGTTATAATTATGATAAAAACCTCCTTGCAATCAAAGGGACCTTCCTAGAATGGCAACATTATCATCATCAGTTTATTAAGACCTCAAAAAGACTGTTGGTTTAGCAGGCTTGCTGGACTCTCTTTTCCCCTCAATATGTTTACCAAATCACATATCACCCAGTTCAAAGGAAGGTAAACAAAGATTTTGGTAATTTACCAAACTAAGTCTAACCTACAGCTTGAAGCTCAATTAACCGGACTGAATTTGTCCTATTTGGGCATATTATGTTTCAAAAAGTTAAAGGGAATGGAGGAAGAGGAACACCAAGATAACAATAGTTTTAATAACAGCAATCATGAGCATGCCATTGGGAAATATGAATACTAAAGCAATACTAAAGACAGATTAAATAGGACATTATGAATAAAAACTTTACATGTGGTTCAGGAGAAAAAATAAACTCAATATTACATAAACATGTAATAACAACAGCCATAAAAATAATAATAATGATAATAAATGAGTAAAGAAATCAATGTTGAGGCCAGGATTTTATAAAATATGATTACATTTACTATCTAGGACTTTGTTTCTTTTAGAGATTTAATAGTTTACAAAATTTCTGCATTAGAAATTGGTGCACCACATACTAATATAAGTTAGTTTGGGTCAGTTTGAAGGAAATTTAGTTTAGAGAGGCAACTGAATTTTGGATCTTAATTATTATCATCAAGTATTTTTTAGAGCGCAAACATATTGTGCAACACATTTTATCAGAAAGGAGATGATAGTACAGGAAAGAAAAATGATAGACAGCACTAGTGGTATCTCTACAGTAGGTCATTGAACCTTATGTAAATATTTTAGGTCAGTATATATCAGCTATTTAGTCTGGGAGAGAGTCTGAACAGCTTCTAAACTGTAGATTCATCTTTTGAGTTTATCTTTAGGAATGCTCCAAATCTTTATTATTTTTACAGGACCAATCCTCTAGGTCCATCATTTTTAGTTTGATATCTCTCACTATTTTAGTGTACATTTCAGTTGTATCAATTATTGAATTTTTCTCATAATGCGTCTATTTCGTTTTACAGCATATCTACTCATATACAGTATATATCTGTGCATATTGTTGCTAAGGTCTCTGAGAAATCTGTTTGTAGAGATTGTTTGAAGTCCAATAATAAGCATTTAATGATGTTTGTAACAGTGACTGGTGGGTTATCTTGATCAATTTTTGCTGGAATTGGTTAGTTCGCTTCCTCATGTATTATTTCATCCCAGTAAATCTGTTCAGAAGCCAAGGCTCAAAAATTTGCCAGACACAAAAGGCAGGTGTAGCAGGAAAATCCCTTGCACGTTTATTTAGTCATATGATGTAACATGGAGGGTGCTCCATCTAATATTCTTATATGGCCCATCCTTGTAAATTGTATCTATCTTAATACAATTGTTTTGTATTTATCATTACAGGTAATGGCTTCAGAGAACCAAACTGCTGTTCAAGAATTTTTACTTGTGGCTTTCCAGAATATCGATAAACTGAAGTATTTACTTTTCTTTTCTGTATTTGCGGTTTACTTACTGGCATTAATTGGAAACACATTGATAATCGTTCTTATATCTACTGATGTCCACCTGCACTCTCCGATGTACTTCTTTCTTTGCCATTTGTCCATATCTGAGATCTTGTTCATTACAAACATTGTTCCAAATATGTTATACGTTATTATGAGTAAAGTCGGAACCATTTCATTCAGCAGTTGTATAACACAGTATTATATATTTTCATCCACTACAAGTGTGGAATGTCTCCTTCTTGCAGTTATGTCATCTGACCGATATTTGGCCATATGTGTGCCATTGCATTACTCAGCAATCATGACTAAAAGACTTTGCTTACACCTAGTTGTCTTGTGTTGGGTGACTGGGTTTGGTTTATCTCTTATTTCTGTGGCTTTCATGGCACAACTAGACTTTTGTGGTTCAGTTATCATTGACCACTTCTTCTGTGACCTTGCCCCAATTCTGAACCTCTCCTGCACTGACACCACATTTTTGGAGATGGAGGACTTTGTTCTTTGCTTTGTATTCCTAATCTTTCCTTTTGTCGTCATTATTGTTACCTACATCAGGATAATATTATCTATCCTCAGAATTACATCTACCACAGGGAAAAATAAGGCCTTCTCCACTTGCAGCTCCCATCTCACTGTTGTTTGCACATATTATGGGACTCTAATTGTGATTTATATGATGCCATCAACAGAATACTCATCTATAGGTAGTACAACTTTAGCTATATTATATACAGTAGTTACTCCAATGCTCAACCCAATAATATACAGTCTAAGGAACAATGATATCAAAATCTCATTGAGAAAAATTAGCAAAAATTTAGACCTGTGGTTCCCAAGCTGTAGGGCTTCATTGCTCTATTGGTAGGCAGTAGATTGGGACAGAACTGAGACCAAGTAAGGTTAAATATTGGATGATTGTCGTGGATAAAGCTTAACCCATGTTCTATATGTGTCCCTAACCTTTAGTATTATTGTACAATAAGCAAATTGTAACGTTCAGTATCCCACAACCCAGAGTAAACCCCAATGTCCCGGGCTCGGCTCACGCTTCGGCCTATAACCGCCGCCTTTCACGTCGGGTGGAGTCCTCCGCTACTCGGATGCTGCCAGGACTTAATAGTGAGGAGACTGAGGGAAGAACTCTGGGCGAGCAAGGGAACTAAACGTAAAGGTTATCAAAGTCCAGGAACGGCCGAGTTGAAACCAATCGGAAATGCAGTACAAAATCGGTAAACAGCAGAGTAGTCGAGGTCACAGGCCAGGTCAGCAACTAACAGGGTCGAAGTACAAAACGGAATCCAAAGAGTAGTCAGGAACAAGCCAAAGGGTCAGGGCAGGCGGAAGTCAAACAGGAATCAGGAAAAGCCAAAGGCCACAACAAGAATCACAGAAATAACCCAGGAACAATATACAGAACCTACGTTGGGCAAGGCACAAAAGGACTGCTGGCCATTTAAAGATTTGAATTTGGTGCCATTGGACGCTGGCGAATCAGCGCCAGCGTGACTATCCCTGAGGCCTAGCCGCATCGGCGGCGGAGAGGTGAGACGGGCGTCCCCATCGAGGGGGCGGGAGGCGTCCCTGCTGTCCCCTCGGTAAGTACCTTACATTACCCCCCCCTCCAGAGGGGGCCACTGGACCTTTAGGTTTGTTGGGAAATTTAGAATGAAACTGTCTCAACAACCTATCTGCCTTAACATCAGAGGCAAAAACCCAGGATCTCTCCTCAGGACCATAACCCTTCCAATGAACCAGATATTGGAGTTTACCCCTAGAGATACGAGAGTCAATCAACCTGTGAACCAAGAATTCAGATTGACCCTCAACAGAAATAGGAGGAGGAGGAGAATTCTGATGTACCACTCTAGCAGGTCTCAACAGAGATACATGGAAAGAATTAAAAATCTTGAGTTCGGGAGGAAGATTTAACCTGAAAGTACATGGGTTGATAACATCAATATAGAGAACGGACCAATAAATTTGGGACCCAATTTGGCTGAAGGGACTTTCAGAGAGATGTTTTTGGAGGACAGCCAAACCTTGTCACCAACCTGATACACAGGAGAATCCCTCCGATGTTTGTCTGAAGCCGTCTTCTGAGCAACTACTGCAGAAGATAAGGACTTCTGAACCTCCTGCCAAGTCTTAGAAAAATCTTCCACAAAGGAATTAACAGCAGGAAGATCACAAGAACCTGAAAATGAAAAAACTCTGGGATGAAGACCAAACACTGTGAAAAAAGGAGATTTGCCAGTGGAGGAATGAATGGCATTGTTATAGGCAAATTCAGCCCACGGAAGAAAATTAACCCAAAGTGCCTGATTGCAGGAGACATAACATCTAAGATATTGTTCCAGAGTTTGATTTGTCCTCTCAGTTTGACCATTGGTCTGGGGATGATATGCGGAAGAGAAAGACAAATCAGTACCCATTAATGAACATAAAGCCCGCCAGAATTTGGACACGAATTGAACCCCCCTATCCGACACAATATTGAGAGGAGCCCCGTGAAACTTAAATATATGGACAATGAAAAGTTCAGCTAGAGTCTTGGCAGAGGGAAGGGCAGAAAGAGGAATAAAATGAGACATTTTACTAAAACGGTCCACCACTACCCAGATAACAGTATGCCCCTTCGATGGAGGTAATTCTACAATGAAATCCATGGATATATGAGTCCAAGGTTTCTCAGGAATAGGAAGTGACTGCAGCAACCCTTGAGGAAAAGATCTAGATGGCTTAGATCGTTGGCAGACTGGGCATGACTCAATATATTTGGCAACGTCTTGTCTTAAAGTCGGCCACCAGAGAGTATGAGACAACAAATCGCAAGTCTTCGCACAACCCGGATGACCAGCCACTTTAGAATCATGAGTCTCGTGAAAGACTGCTTCACGTAAATCACTAGGAACAAATAACTTGCCCACTGGAATATCAGGAGGGAGAATCTATCTGGGCATTCGACAAGGAGGTAGAGAGATCCGGACTCAAGGCTGCCACAATCACCTCCTTAGGAACAATAGGAACTGGTTCCAAATCCTCCCTAGGCTTGGAGACAAAACTTCTAGAAAGGGCATCTGCTTTGAGATTCCTTTCTGCAGGCCTGTAGGTGATGAGAAAATTAAAACGTGAGAAAAACAATGACCACCTGGCTTGACGAGGATTTAACCGTTTAGCAGATTCAATGTACAACAAATTTTTATGATCTGTGAACACAGAAACTGTATGCTTGGCACCCTCAAGGAGATGTCTCCATTCCTCGAATGCCAATTTAATGGCCAATAATTCCCTATTGCCAATATCGTAATTGACCTCAGCAGAGGAAAATTTTTTGGAGAAAAACTCACATGGGTGAATTTTACCAGAGACAGGATGTCGTTGAGATAATACTGCTCCGGCACCGATCTCAGACGCATCCACCTCAACAATAAAAGGCAAAGATGAGTCTGGATGCCGGAGAACTGGAGCAGAAATGAAGGCCTCTTTTAAGAGACCAAAGGCCTCAACAGCCTCAGCAGACCAAATACTAGGGTCAACCCCTTTCTTAGTTAAGGCAGTAATTGGGGCCACCAATTTGGAAAAATTCAGAATGAATTGCCTATAGTAATTAGCGAACCCTAAAAATCTCTGGATCGCTTTCAAAGAAAGGGGTTGTGCCCACTGCTGAATTGCTTGGACTTTAGTGGGCTCCATCTCAAGACCAGTTTGGGAAATAATATATCCAAGGAAAGGTACAGCAGAGACTTCGAAGAGACATTTCTCAAGCTTAGCATACAGATGATTCTGCCTTAACCTAGAACCTCCCGAACATGAGCACGATGGGAAAACAAATTTGAAGAAAAAATTAGAATGTCGTCTAAATACACAACGACAAACTGACCCAAAAGATCACGGAAGATATAGTTAACCAGTTCTTGAAAAACAGCGGGGGCGTTACACAGACCAAATGGCATTACCAAGTATTCATAATGCCCATCTCGGGTATTAAAAGCGGTCTTCCACTCATCCCCCTCCCTTATCCTGATTAGATTATAGGCACCCCTTAGATCCAATTTGGAAAAAATAACAGCCCCCTTCACTCTATCAAAGAGTTCAGAGATTAAAGGGAGAGGGTAACGATTCTTGACCGTGATCTTATTTAACCCTCTATAATCGATACAGGGTCTAAGAGTCCCATACTTCTTCTTGACAAAAAAAACCCCAGCCCCCGCAGGGGAAGAAGAAGGTCTAATGAACCCCCACTCCAAATTCTCTTTAATATATTCCTCCATGGCTAAAGACTCGGGGAGGGAAAGAGGATATGTCCTACCCTTGGGAGGAGAAGACCCAGACAATAATTCAATAGCACAGTCATAGGGTCTATGGGGGGTAAGGATTCAGCTGCTTTTTTACAGAAAACATCAGAAAAAGTGTCATAACAAGGAGGAAGACTCTTTAAAGAAGTAGCGGCCAGGGTCTGGACAGACTTAACACAAGAATACATACATGCAGGACTCCATTTCAAAATTTTACCAGAGGGCCAATCAACCTGGGGATTATGACCTTGTAACCAGGGGAGGCCTAAAATGACTGGAGTCTGTGGGCACTCAGTAATGAAAAATGAAAGAGATTCAAAATGATCAGAAATGGACATGTGAATAACCTTAGATCGAGTAGATACTAGTCCGGAACCCAAAGATCTACCATCAATGGCGGATAATCTGAAAGATGGAACCTGTGGTTCCCAAGGAATACCATGTTTTGAATAAACCCAAAATCCAAAAAATTACCCGCTACCCCAGAATCCAAAAAAGCAGAGCTCTGCACACAACCACTGTCCCAACTCAAAAGAACCAGAATTAAAATTTGAGAAGATTGGGGAGTAGAAACGACATCACCCAAGCAAGACTTCCCAGACCTGCTTAGATTCTGTCGTTTCCCGGCCTTTTGGGACAGGTGTTGCGAAAGTGCCCCTTATCCCCACAATACAGACATAACCCATTATTCCTCCTACGAACCCTCTCCTCGGAAGAGAGACGAGTAGAACCAATCTGCATAGGTTCTTCTAAAGATCTAGGAAAGACTTGAGGGGTGTTAAAGACATTTACAGAAGGAGGTGTAACATAGGTAACCTTCTCCTCCTGGAGTCTCTCTCTATGCCTTCGATCAATCTGGATAGCCAGATGCATGAGAGAATCCAGAGAAGACTGTGCGGGAAAATTTACAAGACTATCTTTAATAGTCAGAGCCAAACCAACCCTGAATTGACTCATAAGAGCTGTATCATTCCAGCCCGTCTCTACCGCCCAACGGCGGAATTCAGTACAATAATCCTCTGCCCGCCGTTTGCCTTGTTTAAGGGCACGTATGGCTGCGTCAGCAGAGGCGGCGTGATCAGGATCATCGTAAATAATAGCCATAGCATTAAAGAAAGCCTCTAAGGAGTGACGGGCTGGATCCCTTTGAGACAAACTAAATGCCCAGAGCTGGGCATCACCCTGTAAGAGCGTAACTACAAAATTCACCCTAGACTCTTCAGTAGGAAAGGAATAGGGTAAAAAACTGAAATGTAGTTTACAGGCCTCTTGGAAAGTAAAAAACTTACTTCGATCCCCAGCAAACTTCTCGTGGAAAGGAACCTTGGGCTCATGGAAGGTATTACCATTAGGTGGAGGTAGAGAAGTGCTTGCCTGAGGAGTAGTATTACTTGGACCAGGAACAGGCTGTTGCTGCATCATGTCAAGTCTGGAAGAAAGACCGTGAAGACATTGCACAATATAGTCTTGCTTGTCCTCCTGTTCACCAAGCCTCTGTAGAAGATTTGCCAGAATCGCTTCCGAAGGAGTGGTGGAAGCAGTAGCTTCAGCTGGCTCCATCTTTTTAGTTTTAGGGCCCAACGTAATGTAACGTTCAGTATCCCACAACCCAGAGTAAACCCCAATGTCCCGGGCTCGGCTCACGCTTCGGCCTATAACCGCCGCCTTTCACATCGGGTGGAGCCCTCCGCTACTCGGATGCCGCCAGGACTTAATAGTGAGGAGACTGAGGGAAGAACTCTGGGCGAGCAAGGGAACTAAACGTAAAGGTTATCAAAGTCCAGGAACGGGCCGAGTCGAAACCAATCGGAAATGCGGTACAAAATCGGTAAACAGCAGAGTAGTCGAGGTCACAGGCCAGGTCAGCAACTAACAGGGTCGAAGTACAAAACGGAATCCAAAGAGTAGTCAGGAACAAGCCAAAGGCTCAGGGCAGGCGGAAGTCAAACAGGAATCAGGAAAAGCCAAAGGTCACAACAAGAATTACAGAAATAATCGCACCCAGGAACAATATACAGAACCTACGTTGGGCAAGGCACAAAAGGACTGCTGGCCATTTAAAGATTTGAATTTGGCGCCATTGGACGCTGGCGAATCAGCGCAAGAGCCTGCGCAATCGCGCCAGCGTGACTATCCCTTTAATTCCTGCGCATGCGCGCCGGCGCCTGAGGCCTAGCCGCATCGGCGGCAGAGAGGTGAGACGGGCGTCCCCGTCGAGGGGGCGGCAGGCGTCCCTGCCGTCCCCTCGGTAAGTACCTTACACAAATCCCTTAAGCGCAGTGTTTAGTTGAAAACTACTAAATTAGCAGTTAAGTTTCCTCATCCCCGAGAGACACCATCCACATAACAAACAGGCAAGTCATATCATCACCTTGAGGCATCCACCATAAACTCTAAACAAAAGCATTAAATAACAAAAATTAGATAAGCAAAATTAATTAAAAGATGGTGCATTAGTTCATTCAATTCGCAGGGGCTAATTAGGCCTGTATATCCATTTCATCTCAGCTTACAAAAGAAGGTCTTCTCTTTTACCAGCTCTAACTTGTCGAGGAACTTGGTCTATGACCATATATTTTATACTTTTAGGTGTATGTTTATGTGACAAAAAATGATGGACAACTGTACTGTCTGCTTATCCAACACAGCCCTAATGGCTGATCTATGGTTTGCCACCTGATCTAGAAAGGTAGTAATGTTTATACTCAAGTCTACCAGGGCATTCGATAAAGTAGATCATAAATCAATATGTTTTTGATATAAATATGTGTGTGTCTTTTACAGTGGTGCTTCTATACAGGCATAGACCATCTGCAGGAAAGTGTTCATCTGGATATAAGAGAGCTGAAATAAAGGATAAGCAAATCTTTTAAAAAAAATCATGTAAAATTGCTTATGATGCATTTGTAAGCATGTTTGGCAGTTTGTAGTATAATATTATTTTAATGATTATTGTTTTATTATTTCTTAGTTTTTCAGAAGGAAAACAGACAAGTGTTTTGAAATGGCTGTGCTCAGGAAGGAGATGGAAAAGACCATCTGAGGCTTATACAGGGTTATACAGGGAAGTCTGAGTATCACTCATTTATTTTAAGTGCTTATGTACACTCTATTGTAAAATATAAAAATATTGTAAGTCACTGATGCATTCCGTGATTTCTATAATGGTACAAGGTCAACAGGTCATGAAACACTGAGGTGCCTTAATATCCTCATATTTTACAACAAATGGTACATTACTTAGTGAAATAATATGCATTATAAAATAAATAAAATAAATTTTTTCTTACTTTTTACCACATTATGAAGTCCTGGAGTGTGTCTATTGTTGGAATCTCTCTTTCTCTCTCTCTCTCTCTCTTTCTATATATATATATATATATATATATATATATATATATATATATATATATATATATATATATATATATATATATATATATATATATATATATATATATATATATATATATACAGTATATATCTATCTATCTATCTATCTATCTATACTATATGTGGCACAATGTCTGGGAAAACACCAGAGAGAAGGTACATATCTCCCAGAATGCTCCATGAGACTCAGTATAGCATAACAGAGGCTGGGAACAATCAGCAGGTTATGAGTGAAGCTGCAATGAATTATGTCCATGCCTGGAGGAGGGGGCCCTCTGAAGTAAATTAAGAAGTAGGTGAAGCTGTAAAGGTTTCTAAAGCAAGAGGTTTGTGTGAGAAAACCAAAGCTGTGTAAGTGGATATATGAAATAACTATCCTAAGTGGGGCTAAAACATTCTGTAAAAAGCAGAACCTGTGAGGCCATTTTGCCAGTGGAAAAGGCTGTTCTGGGTTTAAACCAAAATGTGAATTACTGTTGCTTTGTTACACACTGTTACAAGTTACTTCTCAATTGAAAAGTATGTTGTGAATAAAACAGAGAGACTTCTGTGCTGTACAATGGTCAGACCTGGATTTATGGAGAGGCCACCAAGGCCCGGGCCTAGGGCGGCAGGATTTTAGGGGACAGCGTGCTGCCCAACCACACCCACATTGGTTCCCCACATGGTTGATGCACAGGAGATACAATAGAAAATTTGAGCAAATAAAACAGAGGGGACTGGGGCAACAGACGGCAGTGAGCCTAGGGGTGCCCACTATATAAATCCAGCCCTGACAATGGTGGAAAGGCACAAACCTATAAAAGTGTTGCATCAAACTAAACCTAGTTCCTCATCCTGGGATCAGTCATTTACACTGTTTGGAGTTCAATGACCTACCACATATAGAAGCTACCTGCCCCCTCTCTATTGAACCATTGGAGTGTCTCTTCTTGGTAGTAAGAGCTGATGTATTTGTCCAATGCCACTCTCTCAGTGATCTGAGCAGGGGAGACTCCGTTGGTTGCAGTCATATCAGGCAAATAAGGTCATACATCTGGGATCTTGCTGGAAGGTCAGTAGAAAAAGACCATTTATGCACACATTTGGCGTGAATGGTCATATCAACCACCAGCCATTTTGCTTTTAACATAGTTCTTTGCATCATGTTCACTGAAATCATGTAGGCCTTTTGGGCTTCACCAGTTAGATGGGGTGCAATCACCTCAGCCCACTGCTCTATCAATAACCTTTCTCTCTCTGCCATTCATTGAAGCACCATTAAGTACAGAGCTTCATAAAAGGCCATAAGGGGCCTGAAACCTTACGGACCAGGTTGTTTTGCCATGTAGTTCCTAATAAAGACATTTTTAACTTATATTTGGTGCTGTACAAGGAGTTTTTCTGGATCAAGTAATGGTGGAGGATGGACCACTGATGGTACGTGCACCTACTGACATAAATCGGGGGGTTTGAGTTGACTCAAAGAATCGTTTGCAGCACCATTAAGTATAAAATAGATAATAGAGAGCACTCACCCACACACGCTGTATGTCGACCTTGCCGTCTGTGCTGACACATGTGCGTGTTTCCGGAAGAGCACGTTGAAAACTGGATCCACTGAGCAACAAAATCATGGAGCACCAGGCAGCATTTGGGGTCATATAAAAAATCCAAATTTATTGAGAAAAAAATCATAAAATTATGATGAGCAACCTAGTGAACATAGCCCCACGCTTAACGCGTTTCGTGGCCTCACGCCACTTCTTCAGAAGCAGGTGCAGGTGCTTCAATGTCATCCGCCAAGGTCATCTTTTTGCTGTAACTGACAATTAATCTGATGTTATTGTTCACATGCAGCTTTACTTGCCTCTGTCTGTGCATTGATTTGAACCCTTAGTAATATTTTGGTTTCTTGCTGAACTCTTAGAACTTCCTGTGCAGTTTGCTGTTGCCTAGCCGTGACTTCCCCATGTCTTTTCTGCAGTTTGCTGTTGAATCATAATAGACTGATTCAGCTTTTTTGGTAATTCCTCTATGGCTGTTGTTATGAATAGGTAATTCATATACAGGTGTCTGGGTTTTTGGTCACAACCTCATGGCACCCTAATGGCTTACAATTTGGTGCTAAACACAACTTACACCCTTTTTGCTGTAGAATATGTTAATATGTTTATTGATGTTTATCATATGTTTATTGACTTTTCTATTGGTTTTCCAAACAATTAATAAAAATATCTAATGTTGTAAAAACACATTTAAAAAAATCAAAATATATAATTACAAGGGATGGTGGATTTTTTCGCCTTGTTTCACTGAAAAAAATGACGTCCATAGACTTGTATGGCGTTGTGCATCAAAATAAAAAGAGGCGTGTCAAAATTTTTTTTGGTGAAACGAAACAGGTCAAATTCGCCCATCCCTAGTATTTATTCATTTTTGTTGTGGAAGAGCACTTGGGCCAGCAAAAAAAAAAAAATAATTTTGACTTTCCAAACTCAAAATTTCAACTTTTAATTTCATAATTATGACTTTTAAAATTCGAAATTTTGGCTTTTAATCTAATAATTATTGTTTGAAAAAAGTCAAAATTCTAACTTTTCTACCAATAATTAAGACTTTAAAAGGTCATACTTTTGAGTTTTTACAGAAGACGACTTTCTAGACAAAAACTGCTTTTAAAGGGGTTGTTCACCTTTAAATTAACGTTTAGTATGATGTAGAGAGTGATATTCTGAGACACTCTGCAATTGGTTTTCATTTTTTTATTATTTGTAACCTATCTGACCATATCAATGGGTGACTGTCACTAATACTTCTCAGACATAAATTTCGTACATACTATATAGTAAGTGAATTAATGACCAGAAGTTGAACATTGTCTAATTTGTTTTTTTACTAGTTTATTTAATCTGAATGATTGGTGTAGGTCGGGAGATTGCAACAAATGATCTTTTGTCCGATATAAGGATATTTATCTTTATGGCCAGTTTATGGCAGGACTGATCCACAGACACATGTAGCTTTTATAGGAGAGAGATTGCCACAACCAAAGAATTGGTCTTAATCTTAATTATCTTTAATATGTGCACTTATTTTCACATATTTGTAGCTCCTTTCATAATGGACACATATGTATAATTGGTATATTTTTCTTTTATGATGTTAATATATACACTTCACCACTTTTGATATTGAAATCTCTTTGGACGCTATATATAATTGGATGTTGTACCTTTAAATTAGGATGTGATTTGAGACTGGACACTATTTAAAAACTAGAGAGCTGTTGTTAATGAAAGGTTGTGACATAAACAACGTTTTTAATTTATTTGTGCAGCAAATAGTAAGGAAAAGCTAACATTTGGTCATTCCTGTGTATAATGTAAATTGGAACTATCTTTTACCCATCATTGCTCCTTGGATAATTGATTCCTGCCATGAGGCAAACAGAATCAGGGCCCTCTGCTAGTAGAATTGTCACTGGACTGATAAATACAGTGTCCTAGCCATAAAATACTACTGTAGTTGGGTCCAGTAGTATAAATGTACCAGCAATGTCATTTTCAGTAAATCATCTGCCTCCAGTCTGCTGATCTGCCCTAATCCTGCCTCCCCAACTCCACCTCCAACTCCATCCCAACCATCACCTGTCTCCTTCATTGTCTGTTGGAATTGGACACTTCGTGGTTGATTCAATTCACAAAGTGCTTAGTGACCCCTGGTGGGTTAATGTTTCTGGAAGCTTTGTATGGAAGTAAATGCTGGCTAACTGTACTGGATCTATCTGTGTCTGTCCTCTAAGTGGTTGCTCTACATTTCAGTGAAAAGATTTATGATTTTTTTTAAGAACTACTCATACCTAATTGGTATAATCAACCCAAGAGTTGTAGTTCTGTAATACCCTACTTCCACTAAGTCTGAAAGGGCCCAACCTGAGAGCAGGAGTCACATGTTTATTTGTATTTAAAACTTTTTTAAATGTAAGCATCAGGTTACACTTCCTATAATGCATTGCCTGTAGGTGTAGCAGGAGGGTTCAGCTCCAAAGAGCGCGGGATAATCTTTGGTCATGATGGAAACATTGGAGTAACAGCCACCCTGCTATAATTTCAGGGGTATCCAGGGCACAAGTAAACAAGTAAACTAACTGTTGTGCTGCTCCCTTTTTGCTTCATCATTTTTACGTATGTTTCCATTGGCCTTGCCATTCTCAGGATCTCCTCTACTGAAGGAAGACACAAAGCCTTCTCCACTTGCAGCTCCCATTTAATAGTTGTGTGTATGTGCTATGGAACTCTGATTACAGTTTATATGGTGCCATCAAAGGGCCATAAGTTCAATATCAATAAAATGATGTTCCTTCTATACACAGTTGGAACACCTTTTTCCAATCCAATAATATACAGCCTGAGAAACAATGAGATTAAAGTTGCTCTTCAGAAGTATATCATATTGAATCTATATTCTTGTTCTTTTCTTGCAAGAGAAGGTAAATTAAAGTTGCTCTTTTGAAATGTATATTTAATAATTTATGACAATTTTTCTCCCTTTGTCGATGCACACAAAAAAGCACTACAAACATAATTGTATATATGTTAAATTTCCTTTTCATGAATATCATTGTAGCGCTATAGTAAACTGACTTTACTTTAGTCAGTTCTAGCTACTTTCTGTGTGGGAATAATGCCACAAATGAGGCCCTCTCTCTCTCAGGGGCAAGCCCTCGCAGCGGGTGGAGGCAGGGTGTAGTGCAACTGTAACCAGGTGTAATAGCACAATGATGGGCGCCAGTAGTTCTTCAATGCTTAAACAATGAACTGTTTTATTTAACGTAGCACATATCAGATATCCTTATTGGAGTTTAGAACAATCAGACAGCATAAAGGTAGCATATACTCACAGAACCAGTATAGGCTGAATCCCTGCAGGCCAGGGAATATACAGCAGAGAGTTGCAGCTTGTGAGGGGTATTGCCCAGTTTTCAGGATATCTTCCAGTGGCAGTCTAGGGGAATTCCTATCATCCCTAGTCTCAACACTTTAGTCCCTACTCCGGGTCAGTAATACCCTGGGATCTTAATCCCTCTAATATCCTCGGCGGAGCCTTGAGCTGCTCAACTATATAGCCTCTCTATCACTCCTAGAGTGATCTATAAAAGAGTATGCTATCTAATTACTAGGGCCAATGCACCTAGAGTCAACAATACCCATTCCTTTCCAGCCTGCTTAGTTGGGCTAAAGCAATGGACCCAGACCTCATGGTTTTCAAGACCTTTATACTCTGACACAGTGCCATCTGGTGTACACTGTGAGAACTACAGGGGTTACATAAGCACAAGGTCCCCATACGGACTCAGTTAAGCTTTCATATTACTAGGGATGTGCCTGTCTGTAATGTGTAAGGGTGTCTAAATTTTCACATCCCTACATCATCATTAGTCATATAAGAATGTATTGTTTCTCTTTCATCTTCTAACCATGGAGCTTTAGGGATTAGAATGAAAGAGTTACAGGACTCCTTTGCTCATTAGCTGATGTTGAAGGACATTAATTCCTCAGCACTGAATGCTCTGCTATAAAGTTGTAGTTCTGCAGCAGAAGCAATGGGCAGGGCTCACAATCCTTGGTTTATATCTGGTAACTTTTATATTCTAGTGATGTTGCAAAATTTATGAAACATTTCAGATTTTGTATTTTGAGAGTATAAAGATATTTTCTCACCTTAACTCGAGGGACTCCCCTTAAATGAAAACTAAACCCTAAAAATGAATATGGCTAAAAATGCCATATTTTATATATTGCACGAGGCTAAAGTTTGAGCTTGTCAATAGCAGCAATGATCCAGGACTTCAAACTTGTCACAGGGGGTCACCATCTTGGAAAGTGTCTGTGACACTCACATGCTCAGTGGGCTCTGATTGGCTGTTGAGAAGCTAAGCTTAGGGCTCGTCACTAATTATCCAGCAGAAAATGAGCTTCCCTGGCTGTAATATAAGATGATGCTACAGGTTTGCGGATTATTAAATTCTGATGCTAATTGCACTGGTTTCTGTGCTGCCATGTAGTAATTATGTGTATTAATTGCTAATCAGCCTTATATTGTGACATTTCTATTCTATGTGTACTGTATATTGTGAGTGGGTCCCTAAGCTCAGTAAGTGACAGCAGCACAGAGCATGTGCAGTGAATCAGCAGAAAAGAAGATGGGGAGCTACTGGGGCATCTTTGGAGACACAGATATTTACTGCTAAAGGGCTGTGGTTGCCTTGGGCTGGTACAGAAGCACAAAACATCATGTAAAACATTTCTACCTACTTCTTTAGTTAGGTTTTAGTTCTTTTTTAAGCGAATATCAATGAAAACTGGCTTGAAACTTAGCACATTGGCACAAGGAAAACCAGGGTGGGTAATTACAAAAATTCAGGCAAAAATTGAAGAATTCGGACTAGAAGAAATTGTATCATACAAAAAAATAGTAGTATAATGCAATAAATAACATCATGTTCATTATGGACATTTCTAATACATATATAAATAAACCTATGTAGGGACCCATAGGGTTGAATTTCCCCTATGCCTTTAATTCCCTACCCTTCCTCCTTTTCCCTAGTTGCTGGGCAAAAGCCCATGTATCTAGTGTTTTATTCACCCATCCAGTTATTGGCCAAGAGGTGTAATGACCACTTCCTGCCACACTTCAATATATCTTCCTGTTTGGCTGCTGGTGTCCTGATCAACTGCTTGTTCCCATTGAGCCTGGGTACACCAAGGCCCAGTAAAGCCATTGCCCTAAAGGGACTAATACCTCTTGTGTCTGAGTCTGGGACCAGGGAACCCCGTGAACGAGGTTAGCTAGAGACAGGTTGTATCTCTTATAGACTCTCTAGGAGAGAAAGATAGAGAGTACATATAGTTAGAGCAGCTTTGTGCTCCATCAAGGATCTATAGCAGGGAGTAGCTTCCCAAGGCTCCTAGATTGCCTCTGGACCACTAAAAGGTACATCTGCCTGGTGATGTTCCTTACTGCTTGACTACAATTCCAATGGGAATCACATTCCTCAGCTGTGTTATCCAACCTGTTTCAGCACTGCTAATAATACTTGTATATCCCTTCTGACTGTAAGGAAACATGTGGGTCATTTGTACAGAACAAATAAACTTGTTACTCCATTTTGTTTCATCATAAGAACCTCCTGCCATCCATTATTCCTATTTTTACTGCAAAGTAGCCTGAGAGTTGTAGATACAATACACCATTCCTGAAATCTTCCACTTAATGAAGATCCTAACCTGAAGTGTTTGAGTCACATATAGTCAATGCTTCTCTTATTAGCGGGACATTAACTCCTTTAACTGCCTAGCCCAAGTTAACATTACACCTATAAGAAACATGATGGCCAAATTTGGCCAAATTTATCATGATCAATGCATCGTATTCATACCCTAGGGGAAACCTGGTAGCCATTACAAAAACCCTTTTAGTTTCTAGATGAAGCAGTCTCTTTATTCTATCACCCCCTCTCTGATTCAAGACCACTCCCTCTATAACACGCATGGTGAAGTCATTAAGGTTACCTGAACTACATGGAAGTGCTTGAAACATTAGTCTTGTTTTTAATGTGTTCCCATGTCCTTTCTTTATGGGCCCTGCTGGTCTGACCCACATATTGCTTACCACATTTCTCTCAAGAAAAAATAAACAACATTCCGCGTGTTGCAATTGTTTGAGTGAAAAACATTTTTCCTGTGGTGTGAGAGGAAAAGTATTCATTCACTGTTACAAACTGACATTTTTAAGATCCACACACTGGAATCTGCGTCTCCTCAGAGATCAATGATTTAGCTTTAGCAGTAACGACTAGTTGGAAAAGTAATTTTTTGGAAACTTTTTCTGGGGTTATACGCAAAGTTATTCAAGTGGCATGGTCACTAAGTTTGCGTACAGCTTCATTCATAGGGGAAGATTTACTAAAGGGCGAATTTTGGCCACCGACCGATTTGCACACTTTGCACCACTTCGCCAGGGGCAAATTCATTACTAATTCACTAAAATGCGAAGTTGCGTCCTGGGCGTTGAACGCTGGTGACTTTTTGATAGCGATACTTTGAAAAGTCTCTAGTGATCTTAGGCTTAGGTCACTTTGAATAGGGCAGGTACATTAAAGTTGTATGGACTAGTGATGGGTGAATATATTCACCAGGCGTGAATTCACGAAAATTTTGATGCTGGTGCCTGTTCCGATGCCGGCACCAATTTTGATGCCGGGGACGGTAAAAGGACGCCCATTGACTTTAATGGGTTACGGCGTCAACTTTAACTTTGAATTTTTTCGTGAAATTTTTGCCAGTTTGGCAAATTTCGCAGGAAATTCTCGAAATTCGTGGCGAAGCGGGACAAATTTGCCCATCACTAGTATGGACATCTTTATTAGAGCTGTTGGTGCAAATGCTTGAAGTGGCCACTTTTTATTACAAATGTCCAAGAAACCTGAATAAAGACAAAAGAGATCAGATAATGCCCTAAACATGAGCCAACTGTAAAATGAATGATCCATGGCCCTCAAATGTCTGGGGAAAAATGCTAACGCAAAAAGTACAAGTTAGGACTTTTGCAGGCAATCCCACTTAAAAAAAGGAACAGTCACAAGCTTTTTTTCAGCTTTAATGCATTTTCGGCAGACAGGATATGATGTAGGGGACATAAGATTGAGGAAGATCTCGCTTCATTTTAGCAGTTCATCTGGTCTAAGGTGGCAAAGTCAACTCTGGGGAAAGAGGTAGAGTCTGCAATTGGAAAAGGAGGGGTGCTTATGGTCAGGGGACAGGTCAGGTGGGGTCTATAGGCACATCATTTTAAAATCTGGTCCTGTCTGTCGCTATTGACAGATGAGTGTGATGCAAGCTCAGCGCACTTCTTTACTTTTGCAAATGGCTACACAAGGCAGCAATATGTGTAGCTTTATTAATGGATAGTAATGAGCATGTTGCCATAAGGAAAAATACCCATTGACTTCAATGCATTTGGACAAAAAAGTTGGCATAAGAAAAAAATGCCCTTTGACTTTAATGCATTCGGACAAAAAAGTCACACAGAAAAAAAAGTTGCCACAATAAAAAACTCTCAATGACTTTAATGCATTTGGAGCAAGAATAATTGTTGTGCCATTGTTTTTCCCGCAGTTTTGCAAATTTTTGGGTGAAGCAAAATGGGACAGATTCGCACATCATCATTAATGGATACACTGTTACAGCAACAGCAGAGCTCTGGGTCCCAGGGAATGCCTGGTAACTGGGAGAGCAGACTTGAAAGGATCAATCCCACCCATTCAAAGACACTGTAGAAAGGGGTTTAATAAACTTCCTGAAGGTGTTTGATAACTCACAGAGAGGAAATAGGAAATATGCTAACTGCATATTTATGCACAATGTTCTCACGGGCATCACAGCTTTTAGCTTCACCCAAGGTTATACTAGCCTCTAAACATTCCTAACTTCACATAACCAAAACAATAAAATACCTTACGTTTCATCCAAGGCAATATCAACCTCTCTAACATTGTGGGACAATTCAGCAAAAGTTTACAATCCTGCCTTTTCTTAAAACCATTCTACCAATCCATAGATGCAGCCAAGTGCTCCCTCCATTGCAACATATTCTCCCAAATTATAGACTGGTGGGGTGTTCTAGGGTATTAGTTTGTTAGTATCCAGACTCTGGACCCTGGAACAGCATTTATAGATGCATTCATAATTCCCTGGAATTCCACCATTGACCATTCTTCTGCGTGCAATCCCAAAGATAAAGTATGAAGGGACAACAACCATGCTTATTGCTTAGGATTTAATACTAGGAGTGATTGTGACTTGGGGTTTTCTGGATAAGGAGTTCTTCTGTAGTGTGAAGCACCATGCCTTAGAACTTCTGGATAACATTTAAACATTAAAAAATAAGAGTTTTCAAGTATATGTTGACTTACAGTAGCTATTATTGTGTGCAGAAGTGATTAATAATGAATAAAATACAATCCACAATAACTGGTGATGAAAAGTGTGTCATTATTTCTTGGTGCAAGACTTGTGCTTTAGTGATGTTAGTGTGCATGATCTGGCTTTTGTGGCTTTGTTCCTTTATGTGTTACTTTATGTACCTGTACATTATGTAGAACTTATCTTTTTCCTTGGATTCACCAGTTTCTGTAGAGCTCCCTTAATCTCAACATTTCTTAGGCTATAAATGAGGGGGTTGAACAATGGAGTCAGCATAATATACAAAAGAGATCTGAATTTGTTTATATTGAGTCCCTCAGAAGGAACAACATACACAGCGATAAGAGTCCCATAATAGGTGCACACAATAGCCAGATGGGAGCTGCAGGTGGAGAAGGCTTTCTTTCTCCCATCTTTGGAATTAATTTTAAGAATGGCAATGAGGATAAAAATGTACGTTCCAAGGATAAACATAAAGGGGCAAACAATGACAGGCATTGAGAATACAAAGTCTTCCAATACAACTGTTGAGATATCAGAAGAAGACAATTCAAGTAGAGGAGCAAAATCACAGAAGAAATGGTCAATGACATTGGAGCCACAAAACTGTAAATTCCATATGAGGAGCATCTCCAGGACCATGACAAGGAAGCCAAGCAGCCATGACCAGACAGCCAGGTTCAGACAACGACTGTAGTTCATTATACAGACATAATGAAATGGATTACATATTGCTAGATATCTGTCATATGACATTACCGTAAGGATGAAACATTCTACAATTCCTGCAACACTATGCAAATAAAACTGGGCAATGCAACCAGAAAATGATATGGAGCTTCCCTCCAGCCATATGACTTCTAACAACTTGGGCACAGTATTCGTTGTAAGAAAGAGGTTGTAAGAAACTTACCTAGGGGACGGCAGGGACGCCTGCCGCCCCCTCGACGGGGACGCCCGTCTCGCACCGCCGATGCGGTTAGGCCCCAGGCGCCGGCTCCTATGGAGCGCGCGGCGCGCATGCGCGACAATTAAAGGCGCAGGCACGCTGACGCAATTGCGTTGGCGTGTTTGCACAGGCGCTGGCGCTGATTCGCCAGCGTCCAATGGCGCCAAATTCAAATGTTTAAAGGGCCATCAGTCCTTTTGTGCTTTGCCCAACGTAGGTTCTCTATATGGTTCCTGGGTGTGATTTATTCTGTGATTCTAGTTGTGACCTTGGCTATCCCTGATTCCTGTTTGATTTCCGCCTGCCCTGACCCTTTTGGCTTGTTCCTGACTACTCTTTGGATTCCGTTCTGTACTTCGACCCTGTTAGTTGCTGACCCGGCTTGTGACCTCGATTACTCTGCTGCTTACCGATTTTTGTACTGCATTCCCGATTGGTTTTGACTCGGCCCGTTCCTGGACTTTGATAAACTTTACGTTACGTTCCCTTGCTCGCCCAGAGTTCTTCCCTCAGTCTCCTCACTATTAAGTCCTGGCGGCATCCAAGTAGCGGAGGGCTCCTCCCGACGTGAAAGGCGGCGGTTATAGGCCGAAGCGTGAGCCGAGCCCGGGACATTGGGGCTTACTCTGGGTTGTGGGATACTGTACGTTACATTACGTTGGGCCCAAAAAACTAAGAAGATGGAGCCAGCTGAAGCTACTGCTTCCACCACTCCTTCGGAAGCGATTCTGGCGAATCTTCTACAGAGGCTTGGTGAACAAGAGGACAAGCAAGACTATATTGTGCAATGTCTTCACGGTCTTTCTTCCAGACTTGACATGATGCAGCAACAGCCTGTTCCTGGTCCGAGTAATACTACTCCTCAGGCAAGTACTACTCCACTTGCTGGTAGTACCTTCCATGAGCCCAAGGTTCCTTTCCCCGAGAAGTTTGATGGGGATCGAAGTAAGTTTTTTACTTTCCAAGAGGCCTGTAAACTGCATTTCAGTTTTTTACCCTATTCCTTCCCTACTGAGGAGTCTAGGGTGAATTTTGTAGTTACGCTGTTACAGGGTGATGCCCAGCTCTGGGCATTTAGTTTGTCTCAAAGGGATCCAGCCCGTCTCTCCTTAGAGGCTTTCTTTAAAGCCATGGCTATTATTTACGATGATCCTGATCGTGCCGCCTCTGCTGACGCTGCCATACGTGCCCTTAAACAAGGCAAACGGCGTGCAGAGGATTATTGTACTGAATTCCGCCGTTGGGCGGTAGAGACGGGCTGGAATGATACGGCTCTTATGAGTCAATTCAGGGTTGGTTTGGCTCCGACTATTAAAGATAGCCTTGTAAATTTTCCCGCACAGTCTTCTCTGGATTCTCTCATGCATCTGGCTATCCAGATTGATCGAAGGCATAGAGAGAGACTCCAGGAAGAGCAGGTTTCCTATGTTACACCTCCTCCCGTAAATGTCTTTAACACCCCTCAAGTCTTTCCTAGATCTTTAGAAGAACCTATGCAGATTGGTTCTACTCGTCTCTCTTCCGAGGAGAGGGTTCGTAGGAGGAATAATGGGTTATGTCTGTATTGTGGGGATAAGGGGCACTTTCGCAACACCTGTCCCAAAAGGCCGGGAAACGACAGAACCTAAGCAGGTCTGGGGAGTCTTGCTTGGGTGATGTCGTTTCTACTCCCCAATCTTCTCAAATTTTAATTCCGGTTCTTTTGAGTTGGGACAGTGGTTGTGTGCAGAGCTCTGCTTTTTTGGATTCTGGGGCATGGAGTTCTGCATGTATGTATTCTTGTATTAAGTCTGTTCAGACCCTGGCCGCTACTTCTTTAAAGAGTCTTCCTCCTTGTTATGCCGCTTTCTCTGATGTTTTCTGTAAAAAAGCAGCTGAATCCTTACCCCCCCATAGACCCTATGACTGTGCTATTGAATTATTGTCTGGGTCTTCTCCTCCCAAGGGAAGGACATATCCTCTTTCCCTCCCTGAGTCTTTAGCCATGGAGGAATATATTAAGGAGAATTTGGAGCGGGGGTTCATTAGACCTTCTTCTTCCCCTGCGGGGGCTGGGTTTTTTTTTGTCAAAAAGAAGGATGGGACTCTTAGACCCTGTATCGATTATAGAGGGTTAAATAAGATCACGGTCAAGAATCGTTACCCCCTCCCTTTAATCTCTGAACTCTTTGATAGAGTGAAGGGGGCTGTTATTTTTTCCAAATTGGATCTAAGGGGTGCCTATAATCTAATCAGGATAAAGGAGGGGGATGAGTGGAAGACCGCTTTTAATACCCGAGATGGGCATTATGAATACTTGGTAATGCCATTTGGTCTGTGTAACGCCCCCGCTGTTTTTCAAGAACTGGTTAACGATATCTTCCGTGATCTTTTGGGTCGGTTTGTCGTTGTGTACTTAGACGACATTCTAATTTTTTCTTCAAATTTATTTTCCCATCGTGCTCATGTTAGGGAGGTTCTATCCAGGTTAAGGCAGAATCATTTGTATGCTAAGCTTGAGAAATGTCTCTTCGAAGTCTCTGCTGTACCTTTCCTTGGATATATTATTTCCCAAACTGGTCTTGAGATGGAGCCCACTAAAGTCCAAGCAATTCAGCAGTGGGCACAACCCCTTTCTTTGAAAGCGATCCAGAGATTTTTAGGGTTCGCTAATTACTATAGGCAATTTATTCTGAATTTTTCCAAGTTGGTGGCCCCAATTACTGCTTTAACTAAGAAAGGGGTTGACCCTAGTATTTGGTCTGCTGAGGCTGTTGAGGCCTTTAGCCTCTTAAAAGAGGCTTTCATTTCTGCTCCAGTTCTCCGGCATCCAGACTCATCTTTGCCTTTTATTGTTGAGGTGGATGCGTCTGAGATCGGTGCCGGAGCAGTATTATCTCAACGACATCCTGTCTCTGGTAAAATTTACCCATGTGCCTTTTTCTCAAAAAAATTTTCCTCTGCTGAGGTCAATTACGATATTGGCAATAGGGAATTATTGGCCATTAAATTGGCATTTGAGGAATGGAGACATCTCCTTGAGGGTGCTAAGCATACAGTTTCTGTGTTCACAGATCATAAAAATTTGTTGTACATTGAATCTGCTAAACGGTTAAATCCTCGTCAAGCCAGGTGGTCATTGTTTTTCTCACGTTTTAATTTTCTCATCACCTACAGACCTGCAGAAAGGAATCTGAAAGCAGATGCCCTTTCTAGAAGTTTTGTCTCCAAGCCTAGGGAGGATTCGGAACCAGTCCCTATTGTTCCTAAGGAGGTGATTGTGGCAGCCTTGAGTCCGGATCTCTCTACCTCTTTGTCGAATGCCCAGGTAGATTCCCCCCCTGATATTCCAGTGGGCAAGTTATTTGTTCCTAGTAATTTACGTGAAGCAGTCTTTCACGAGACTCATGATTCTAAAGTGGCTGGTCATCCGGGTTGTGCGAAGACTTGCGATTTGTTGTCTCGTACTCTCTGGTGGCCGACTTTAAGACAAGACGTTGCCAAATATATTGAGTCATGCCCAGTCTGCCAACGATCTAAGCCATCTAGATCTTTACCTCAGGGGTTGCTGCAGTCACTTCCTATTCCTGTGAAACCTTGGACTCATATATGCATGGATTTCATTGTAGAATTACCTCCATCGAATGGGCATACTGTTATCTGGGTAGTGGTGGACCGTTTTAGTAAAATGTCTCATTTTATTCCTCTTTCTACCCTTCCCTCTGCCAAGACTCTAGCTGAACTTTTCATTGTCCATATATTTAAATTTCACGGGGCCCCTCTCAATATTGTGTCTGATAGGGGGGTTCAATTTGTGTCCAGGTTTTGGCGGGCTTTTTGTTCATTAATGGGTACTGATTTGTCTTTCTCTTCTGCATATCATCCCCAGACCAATGGTCAGACTGAGAGGACAAATCAGACTCTGGAACAATATCTTAGATGTTATGTCTCCTGCAATCAGGCACTTTGGGTTAATTTTCTTCCGTGGGCCGAATTTGCCTATAACAATGCCATTCATTCCTCCACTGGCAAGTCTCCTTTTTTCACGGTGTTTGGTCTTCATCCCAGAGTTTTTTCATTCTCAGGTTCATGTGATCTTCCTGCTGTTAATTCCTTTGTGGAAGAATTTTCTAAGACCTGGCAGGAGGTTCAGAAGTCATTATCTTCTGCAGTAGCTGCTCAGAAGAAGGCTTCAGACAAACATCGGAGAGATTCTCCGATGTATCAGGTTGGTGACAAGGTTTGGCTCTCCTCCAAAAACGTTTCTCTGAAAGTCCCTTCAGCCAAACTGGGTCCCAAATTTATTGGTCCTTTCTCTATATCTGATGTTATCAACCCATGTACTTTCAGGTTAAATCTTCCTCCCGAACTCAAGATTTTTAATTCTTTCCATGTATCTCTGTTGAAACCCGCTAGAGTGGTACGTCAGAATTCTCCTCCCCCTCCTATTTCTATTGAGGGTCAATCTGAATTCCTTGTTCACAGATTGGTTGACTCTCGTATCTCTAGGGGTAAACTCCAATATCTGGTTCATTGGAAGGGTTATGGTCCTGAGGAGAGATCCTGGGTTTTCGCCTCTGATGTTAAGGCGGATAGGTTGGTGAGTCAGTTTCATTCAAAATTTCCCAACAAACCTAAGGGTCCAGTGGCCCCCTCTGGAGGGGGGGGTAATGTAAGAAACTTACCTAGGGGACGGCAGGGACACCTGCCGCCCCCTCGACGGGGACGCCCGTCTCGCACCGCCGATGCGGTTAGGCCCCAGGCGCCGGCTCCTATGGAGCGCGCGGCGCGCATGCGCGACAATTAAAGGCGCAGGCACGCTGACGCAATTGCGTTGGCGTGTTTGCACAGGCGCTGGCGCTGATTCGCCAGCGTCCAATGGCGCCA
Source organism: Xenopus petersii (assembly GCA_038501925.1). Taxonomy (NCBI): domain Eukaryota; kingdom Metazoa; phylum Chordata; class Amphibia; order Anura; family Pipidae; genus Xenopus; species Xenopus petersii. The sequence goes on along the minus strand of CM076676.1, from coordinate 156,937,341 downwards.
AATTCAAATGTTTAAAGGGCCATCGGTCCTTTTGTGCTTTGCCCAACGTAGGTTCTCTATATGGTTCCTGGGTGTGATTTATTCTGTGATTCTAGTTGTGACCTTGGCTATCCCTGATTCCTGTTTGATTTCCGCCTGCCCTGACCCTTTTGGCTTGTTCCTGACTACTCTTTGGATTCCGTTCTGTACTTCGACCCTGTTAGTTGCTGACCCGGCTTGTGACCTCGATTACTCTGCTGCTTACCGATTTTTGTACTGCATTCCCGATTGGTTTTGACTCGGCCCGTTCCTGGACTTTGATAAACTTTACGTTACGTTCCCTTGCTCGCCCAGAGTTCTTCCCTCAGTCTCCTCACTATTAAGTCCTGGCGGCATCCAAGTAGCGGAGGGCTCCTCCCGACGTGAAAGGCGGCGGTTATAGGCCGAAGCGTGAGCCGAGCCCGGGACATTGGGGCTTACTCTGGGTTGTGGGATACTGTACGTTACAGAGGTCACACAAGGCCAACTGTTTAAGGAAAAAAAACATTGGGGCATAAAGACGGCGATTAGTGGAGAGCAGTGTGACAATTGTTAGATTTTCAGTTAATATGAAGATATAAATAAAAAGGAATAAAGTAAAAAAATAAAGTCTTAGATTATTAAATATTGGAAACCCAAGAAGCACAAATACAAAGACTGTTGTTTGGTTCCCTTCACACATCTTTCATTAATGCAGAAGAATCACATCAGCTTTATCTATAAAAAAAAGAGAGGTGGCCATGCCTTAAGCACAAGCCAAAGAGAGAACCAATATGTTTTTCAACATTTTTTTTATTTATTTATTTATTTAACAAGCTTAAATTAACTTAAGTGAAAAAAAATCAGTATAATCTAACTTTTTTTTAAAGGACAAGTAATCCTCCCACAAACATTTAACAAATGAACAGCCTCTCTAAACTCTTTAAATACCTGACACTCTGGTTGTTAAAAGGTTAATAGTAAGGCTTCAGCATCAACTTAATCACTTAGTATTCCTTCTCCTCTTCTAGCCCATGTGGCCCCCTTCCTTGGAAATTTACTTTGGCTGTTGGTAACTGTAAAGTCCAGGGATGATTTCCACAAGATACACAAAAAGCACCTTGTACTTAATTTATACCTATGCCAAAGTGCACAGATTGTGTTTGGAAGGGAATATTTCTCATGAATGGCATCAATCTGTACAACAACTAGTTTGATTTTTGAATTAGAACAACTATGGTTGTAAATGGGCCCTATAGTGTTGATCTGGCTGGTTAATCTCTTGCTGAAGTGTAGAGATACCCCCCCCCCAGTTATTTTTTTTAATCAAAACATAAATAAAATAGAGGTTAGTTAAACAATTGTGTTGGGGTTTAATGAAGCATTTTATTCTTTACACAGCTGAAAATCTTTAATGACACTGAGAGAAAGGAACATCATAGTCAACAGCTCATTTCACATTCTAAAAGTTGCAAATCTTTGAACAAATTTTTAGTATCATGTGGACATTTATGTTTATGCAGATGGTCTTCATCCTTTATATATGTGTGTGTGACCAACTTTAGTCTGAGTAGGCTGTTACTCTATTCTTTATTACTTACTTGACTGTAGACCCTTTCTTATTCATCTTCCAACCAGTTGTTCATGGTTAGGATGACCCCAACACCCAGATAATTTTAATTCCAAACTAGAGAACTAAAAATCAAAATGTTAACTCAGAAGGACTTGTGATACACACAGGTAGTGATGAGATACATGTAGGTAGTACAGGTAGAGTAGACATTAAGGATAACTTCTGTTCAAAAGTGGACCTGCCTTGGGTGATATGCGCCAGATACACAACATTTTCACTGTCTGTACCTTACTAAGAAAACAGCAATACCAATACCAAGAATGCAGATGGCAGAGAAATGGGAGCTACAAGGCTTTCATTTTAGCATATGAATCCTTTACCAAAGACACTATGAATCCATTATTGGAGGCCCATCTGTCACAGTATCCAAAGTCATTCAACTATCCAATTATTTTCTTTCAGAAAGATGGATAACAGAAACAAAGGGATACAATTGATAGAGGATAGCTAGAAATTAAATTCTGTGAGATGTGCAGATCATATACAGTCATTCTTTAAGAAAGAACATCTATATAATGGTATATCTCAGAGGCTTCCTCAGCATTTCACCATGCCTATTTATTCCCATTCAAATCAACAGTGGCAACAACATTTTTGATAAAATCCAATTCCCTATCAAACTGAAGTCCATAACAGGTGTAGTGCAGAGCCTAGGAATAACATACTGGGAAAGGGGAAAAAGCACAGTAATCATTTAGCCTTCCATTGTAATGACGTGAAGGGAGGGAGGGAAGGAAGACAACATTTGTTTCGTACCTTATCCATCTTTTATAACCCTGAGCCTTCAAAACACAGAGGATCTTTATGACACTCCAGGGATTTATGTTTCTCTTGTGCTTAGAAATCCTGGGAGTCTTGAATCTAATGAACTTGTTTTACTCTATGAAAAAAATATTTCATACTAGTATTTGATAGGTAAAAGCTCTCATGGCATAATATGTGTGTTAATACAGTATGTGTGATCATTGCTTATCAATCAGTGGATTGGGTGCTCCACAAAATGGACCACTTTGGTAGCCAGTTGTACATCTGGAGTACATGAATCAGCACAGGGGTGTTTTTAGCTTATTTGCACTTTCACACTAATTCTCCCCCAACTGTAGGTGTACTCATCCTGTGCAGCTTCACAGTATTACTTTCCAACTGGCTTTCAGCACCAGGGTCCATTTTGTGTGGTGGTACTAAAAACCCTAGTTCCTCTCTTTCTTGGTCCCACTGGTTCTTCTTGCTCTCCTCTTTGGAGCTCTATTGCATATCTACACAATGTACAGTACACCTGGCTCTCACTGACAGCATTGTACTCAAACAAGCTACCTGTACATAACCTAGCTTCTCTGCTAACTACTCTCACTACTTCTCTGAGGTGGCAGGTCTCAGGCTCTTTAGTGGCATGAACTTAATCTTCTCATTACCCAAAAGAGGAAGTAATGCCCTGTTCTCTCTCTTATATAACTTCCGGTGTCCCCATAATCTACTTCCTACAGCTAGAATCGGCTACCTAATACTGAGCCTTTGTGGATGGGCAACTTTGATTTTATAAAAAACTGAGATGAACTCAAGTTTTAGTAAATAACCCCCTTTACATTCCATTAGTGCCTCTAAGAGTATGCAGAACCCTATCAACCATATATTTTTGGAAAGTGCACATAATGATGAATCCAAATTAAGTATGTCTTTCTGCTCCAAACTGCAAAGCTATGCTAAAAACTGTGTTTTTTTAGGACATTTATGAAAATCCCCTTAAAATATAACAATTTGTCACATTTATCTCAAATTTAACCCAATTTCTTAAATACAAGGGTAAGTGCTTATTTGTGCCCTGGGTACCCCTGGAACTATAACAGGGTGACTGTTACCCCAATGTTCCATATATTCTATATATCTGTAACCTTGTTATGAGCTAAGGGGACCCAGCCTGAAGGCCAGTTAGGGGGAGATTTGGGGTGATTTGTGCCCAGGGTACCCCTTGAACTAAAGCAGGGTGACTATTACCCTGATGTTTCTTTATATCTGTAAGCTTATTATGAGCTAAGGGAGCCCAGTCTGAAGGTCAGTTAGGGGGAGATTTGGGGTGAGTGTTTATTTGTGCCCTGGGTACCCCTGGAACTATAGCAGGGTGACACCCCAATGTTTCTATATATCTGTAACCTTGTTATGAGCTAAGGGGGTCCAGTCTGAAGGTCAGTTAGGTGAGATTTGGGGTGAGTGCTTATTTGTGCCCTGGGTACCCCTGGAACTATAGCAGGGTGACTGTTACCCCAATGTTTCTATATATCTGTAACCTTGTTATGAGCTAAGGGGGCCCAGTCTGAAGGTCAGTTGGGGGAGATTTGGGGTGAGTGTTTATTTGTGCCCTAGGTACCCCTGGAACTATAGCAGGGTGACTGTTACCCCAATGTTTCTATATATCTGTAACCATTGTCATGGATACATCCCGACATATAAGAATTCCAAAGTCAATTAATTTAGCAGTAGTGCTACTTCTATCTGCAAGGTAGATAGTTTATCTGTTAAACCCTGAAAATAAGTGTAACAAGTTTTTGGACTATCCAAGCCAACAGGGTTAAGCATGGGTTACACTAGACTTTATCACTTAAGGCAGGGCCTTTGCAAAAGGGAAGTATTGACAGCGCAGTATAGTCAAACTACAACTCCCAGAGGCTACTGTGCTTTAACCAATAAAGAAATGGATCAACAGGGTTGTACTTACATCAGTACAGAGGCGTTTGCAGAATATATAGGTACACGTGTTAGAAAGTATATCAGAGCTAGAGGCAGGTGCATTCCCTGAGGATGTAGTGACGGCAGTACAACTTCCCTCTAGGCAGAAATACCTCACACGTGGTCTGGATCTCACCCAGTGGAGCGGTCAGGGTGTAGAAGCTAAAGCCTCACACCCTATCCACTGTGTCCCTTCACTGCTACAAGCTGCTATTTCTCTCTTCCTTCACTGTCTTACTCTCCTAATGAGTCTATAACCATTATATTCTTGCCACTCACAAGCCTCATTCATGGGGTCCCTGCTCTCCAACTTCCTCCCTAGAGGTTCAGGTCCCTCTAGGGCAGAACAGCTTTACTGGGCCTTGTTGCACCCAGGCTTTCTGGAAACATCCAGCTGGGTTAGCAACTAAAGCCAAAGAGGAAGATCCACCCCTTCTCACTCACATCAAAGTGTGACAGGAAGCACATCTTGGCCAATAATACAACTATGCAAATTAAAACTAGCTACATGGGCATCTGCCCAGCAACTAGAGATATCAGGAAGTGTAGGGATTTAAAGCCATAGGGGCACATTAATCCTATAAGTCCCTACATAAGCTTCTGTCTCTTGTTATGTTGCATGCTGCTCCTGAATCTATGTACCGGTTCAGGGTTGGATGAGTTTTTGTTACTTTAAAGCTTCTATGATACTGATCTCCATAATGGGTCTTTAAAGTGTTAGTAACACCTCTAGTTTTGTGCTCTACTTTGATGGCAAAAATAATCTATTATTTACAAAATTACTGATGTAAACCCACAAATTAGTAAAATATATTGTTTTTAAAAACACTCCACTTCCTCATATGTAGGGGGCAAGTACTACTGCTTTCAGCCTCTCTTATCTTACACCCACTCCTGCAAAAAATAAAAGCCTTCTTTTTCTGTAATCTTCTCCTTGTGCCAGCATGGTTTTATGTGTAATAGATCTTGCCAGACTAACTTAATTTCTTTTTATGAGAAGGTAAGTAGAGACCTGGATTCTGGGATGGCAGTGGATGTGATTTACTTAGATTTTGCTAAAGCATTTGATACAGTGTCACACAGAAGCTTACTGGTTAAATGAAGGAATGTTGGCCTGGAACATAGTATTTGTACCTGGATAGAGAACTGGCTAAAAGATAGACTACAAAGAGTGGTGGTAAATGGAACATTTTCTAATTGGACCAGTGTTGTTAGTGGAGTACCGCAGGGCTCTGTACTAGGTCCCTTGCTTTTCAACTTGTTTATTAATGACCTGGAGGTGGCCATTGAAAGTACTGTTTCTATTTTTGCAGATGAGACTAAATTGTGCAGAACTATAGGTTCCATGCAGGATGCTGCCACTTTGCACAGTGATTTGTCTAAGTTGGGAAACTGGCAGCAAACTAGAAAATGAGGTTCAATGTTGATAAATGCAAGATAATAATTTTTTATAGAAATTGGTGATTTTTTTGGAAAAATTACCCCAAAGCTTCCAATCTACAGCATCATAAGGTACTAATGTAAAGCACCCTAAATATGATTGCCATGAGTCCACTGAACAGTTTTATGCCCAATATGTATAGGTTTGCCTAGTCATGTGGCATATAGAGGCCCCAAAATATAGATACTCTATTCAAGCTATTAGTTCTGTAATTTCTTGGACTGCAAAATCAACACATTTACATAGTTTTGGGGAAGGGGCAAAGGTAGAAAAAAGTAAGTTCACCCCAGAAAATCATATATTTTCAAAAAAAAAAAAAAACAGCATAAAGACAACACAAAGACCCCCAAAACCATATATTCTTGGGAAGTATCTGATGAATTCAAAAAAAGTAAATTATGTTTTTCTACTCCAAACTACCATACTGCAAAGCAGGGATAAAATTGCAATAAACAACAAAAATTGTGTCAGTTAGTGAAATAACAAAATAACTGATCTGACAGCATAATTACTGGCCCAAATAGATTACCAATAGTCACACTGCCAAAATAAAAAGTTTTTAGGAGTAAAAAAACAGAAATTGGTAAATTGAAAAAAAAAAACCTGAGTTTTTTGTGTATACATGTGTGTGTACACTTCTAAAGGTTGTGTGACAGTGTATAAGTGTATATAAGTGCATATTTCAGTATAGTGTGCAAAATAAAAAAGAATCTTTACTAAAATGAGTGTGCAAGAGTGTATACTGTAAATGTATGTAAGTGTGTGTAAGTGTGTAAATAAATGCCATTCCTGGAGCAGGATGGACAATGTGATGGCTGGAGGTGTCCTGGAGCAGCATGTATGCAGAGTCTCAGTAAGCAGGAAGTGTGTGGGCGTCGCAGATGAAGCAGGAAGCAAGAGAAGTAGGAAGACGCAAGTAAGTGCAGCAGATGCGTCTTCCACTTTTAAGTAGGCCCTGCGACAATCCTTTCACAGGAGAGACAGGACAGCCACCCAGCCTTGTTGCACAGGACGCAATCAATGCTGCTTACTCTAACCAGCCATATCTACAAGCACATACTAGGTAACGCTTGCCAGTTAGATCCCTTACCTGCCAGCACATATGGTGTGCTTGGCATGCAAAGGGTTAATGTAGCTTTCATTGTTTGTTTAGAACTTCTTGGAAATTGTGTCCATTGCTTTGCTTTTCATATTGCTTTTCAAATGTCCTGGTTTCTTACATGTAAAGCATATTCTATTGTCTTTCTTATGTGGCTTTCTATTGTGGCCTTAAGGACAGCCTCACAATGACTTGCTCATTTCTCTCTTGTATTCATCTATGAGTCTGGTTTTAACAAAGTCTAGTATCTGTTCAGTGTCAGGCCTAGTATCTAGAGCATTAACAAGCTACCTGTATGAGTCTTATATAGTCTTATATATATAAACACCACAGTTTAATATTCATAATGGATCATTAAGGTAGATGTGATGAGAGATACAGTATATCAAAACTCAGAGTATAGTTGATTGGTAAGTTTATACACAGTTTAGGATATCAGGTTGTGACCTGGATGTGTTCTAGAACTAGATTCTAGTGATGGGCGAATTTATTTGCCAGAAGAGAATTCGCGGCGAATTCCCGTGATTCGCCCAGGTGAATACATTTGCAAAACCAACGTGATGCTGTGTGCCAGCATCCAAAAAACAGACGCAGGCGTCAAAAACGAGAAGTCAGCTCAGTTTTGCAAACTTTACACCTTTCTTTACGGGAAATTCACAAATTTTCCGCAAAGTGAAACACCCCAAATTCGCCCATCACTACTAAATTCCACCCATAATACCCAAATAATTCGTAGTTGTATATCAAGTGTTAATCCTGCTCTCCCACTACTCGTTTGAAATGCACTGTATATAAGCCTCTATCCAATGTAACTTCCGAATGATAATTGTGGTGTGGGTCCTTTTACAGAGTTTGCTGAAGCTTGCTGGTAAACAAAATACAGCTTTACTTCTTTAAGGCAGAAGACAATATGTTACACAGCTCAATAAAGCATAGAATCCCAAACAGCAGTGCAGTCTTTCATGTCTTTCATGTAGAGAGCCACAACCAGACTGACCCAATTCTCCCAGCATGCTTTTCATTTTAATGACATCACATATTTCACAATTAAACAAATATTAATTTCCACATTAAATACAAATTTTATGTGTACGTGTACATCATAATGTATCTTATTCAACACCTCTTCTGGCACCTCTAACAGTGTTACAATCCACGTATGGGGTTTACCTGATATGGGACAAGCCTGAATCACGGCCCAGTGATATTGGAAGAGACTGGTTCTTATGAGTTCAGTGCCTCCATCTAGTGGGATCCAGGAAAGTACTTATGGGTGGCCCCAATAAGAAAACACACAGTCTTTGGGTTGCTAAGCTCTGTGAAATATGTTAGCTAGGGATGCAGCGAATCCACTTTTTTTTCTTTACATATGCAAATTGGGATTTGGATTCGGTTCGGCTGGCCAGAAGGATTCGGCCGAATCCGAATCCTGCTGAAAAAGGCAGAATCCTGGCAGAATCCCGAACCGAATCCTGGATTCGGTGCATCCCTAATGTTGGTGCTATATAAATAAATGTTAATAATAGTGTGCAGTGCCTGTTCCACTACAGAAGACCACTGCAGGAGGATGGTAATAACAGGGATCCAGCACTTCCTTCCTACAATAACTTAAAGGGTAACTATCATGAAAATAAAAATTTAACATATGCTTCATCATATTTTATACATATAATCAGTTACAAATTTCTGAACCATTTCTGAAATATTCAAGTTAATCTTCACTATCCCCTCTCAGCATCTGCCTCTCTTCATTCAGGAGCTGGGAGTCTGATTTTGAACGAAAGTAAAGATGTACTGTATATACCAAAGTCAGTTATTTTGTCTAACACATCTGCTAGGAAAGGAAGCCCCTATACGATATGTTGGTTTGAACTGTCAAAAGAAATCTGACACCCATCCTGCATGAAGACAAAATGAAGAAATAGTAAAGACAAACTTAATTATTTCAGAAACGGTACAGCAATTTTAATTGATTGTATTTAGAAAGTTTTTTATTTCATTATAATAAAGATTATATTTTTAATTTTTGCAATAGTTCCCCTTTTGGAGTCTGTGCAGATTACACCAGAAAAGGTAAAAAAAAATAATTTTAATGTAAACAAAGTTTTAGTTACCAGCTATGCTAATACCTGTGCCCAACTGCCAATCATTAGGACACACCTTTGGGTTTCAACAAACCCAGATCAAACTAAACACTCTGGAGAAAACAGGTAAACACTATTTTAAATTTTAAGGGGGTTATTTACTAAAATCTGAATTTATCTCATATTTTATTAAAAAAAACACAACCAAACTTCCATACCTGATTTTAGCTTATTTATTAATAAAAAACTCGATTTAATCGAATTGTGGAAAAGCTTAATAAAATCAAGTAAAAACCCAAATTTTTCAGGTTTTTTACCGAATTGCTCAAACATTTTGGGCTTTTTTCCCGAATTGTTAGGATTTTTCAAATTTTTGCCTAAAAAAGCCAGATTTTCAGGCTAAACCCAGGGCAGACCATGAAAACCTCAAATTGACTAATACATAACCTTGACTGGTCTGAGATGGCAGATTTATGGATTCTGGCTTTTTGCAGCATGGGGGTATAGTGAATCTCAAAATTCAAGTTATTTTTACTCTAAAAATTCTAGTCAATAAAACTCAGAAATAAGAAAGTTCTGTTCTCCATAGATAATTCAGAAAATTATATTTATGCAACATTTTGCATCACTGCCATCCTTTTATACATCACAGTGTACACTGGAGAGGTCTAGGTGTGGTGCTGTCTCTGGACTGGACTTTGTGGCCTGGATTTGCAGCAATTGCTCCTGCTGTTTGGAGAGCTGGTCCTGTAACTGCCTGATTAGTTGAATCTGATGATCCTGTTGTTGGGTCAGTCGATGAAGTTGCTGCACCAAATTTTGTAACCAAGGGCACTCTGTGGCTTGAAATCCCACTTCTGATACCGTATATGACAGTTTCTCACAGAGTAAGCATCAGGACAGCAGAAGTGTCTTACTGTGAGTAGTGATGGGCGAATAAATACTCCTAGCGTGAATTCACGCTGAATTTCCACGTTTGGCCACCGGCGAATAAATTTGCGCATCAAACATTGACTCAAAATCGCAGCCCATCAACACTAATCAGATGCCCATTGACTTTAATGATTGCGTCGAAATTGACATGAGCGACTTTTCGGACACATGTCCAAGATTGACGCAGGCATCAGTTTTCGAGTATCACTAATTTACTGTGAATTTTTTGCCATTTCGTTAATTCCTAATTAGGGCAATTCTCATTTTTTTGGGCATATCGAAACGGAAGAAATTCGCCCATCACTGGCTGTGAGTGTCCCTGTGTGTACAGGTACATAGTATCCTTAACATTAGGATCCCAGACCCTCTCTGTGTGTGTCTCTCCCAGTCAGAAATCCTGAGAGATTGACCAGCCTGGGCTTTAAGGACTACAGATTAGCCAGATTAGGCTACTCACACCCAGCTGGTCAGCCTGTAGCACCTCACTCTGCTAGAGCTTGGATCTAAATAAATACTCATTAGGGCTCTTACAGACGACCATTTTTACTGCGCTCCCCTGCTTTCTGGTTTCATGCGTTCAGCCGCAGGGGAGAGCAGGAGTGCATGTTGCATTTTTCCTGTGTTCAGCGCTTACATGCATCTGTGTGAGTACACTCACATTGAAAAGAATTCATTGCATCTACTCCTGCGCTGCCCTGCAGCTGAACGCATGAAACTGGAACGTAGGGGAGCGCAGGTAAAAACGCTCATCTGTAAGAGCCCTTAAGGGTCATTTGTAAATGTACATAGAAGTTTGAGAGCCCTAAAATGGACAAAATAAAGAGGAAATATTGATACATTAACACTTTCATACAAATGCAAATGTTTATGGGAAGCAAATTCTCGAAAATTACTAAAAATGTTGCACTGTATGATATTTATGTGACCATTAGTGATGGGAGAATTTATTCGCCAGGCGTGAATTTGGGGCGAATTCCAGCGGATAAATTGGCGAAACTGCAGCGAAAATTTGCCGGCATCAAAAAACAGACGCCGCTTTCCAAAAATGGATGCCGGTGTCAAAAACTAGATGCTTGCGCCGTTTCGCAAATTTTTCGGCGAAGACAAAAGGGACAAATACGACCATCACTAGTGAGCATACCAAAATCAGGTTTCATTTAATTTGGTTCTGTTATCCTGAAGAAGAACATTATGTGTGAATAACAAACTTAGCTGTAATTAATGTTAGTCGGGAGCAGGAAGGGCCAGCAGAATATTGTCCTATATTACTATTTATATATTGCCATGGCCTCCTCAGAGCTTTACAGAGTAAGGCCATAAAAACACATTACAACGCACAACTACATGATAGGTAGGTAGTTAAGGTCTGGAAGAGTATAAGGGAGGGCCCTGCTCAAAATATCTAAAACGACAAAAATTTGGGGTGACCAGAGAGGTCCAAACAGTCTAAACAAATACTAGCAATACAGTAGTAATGAAAAATCAGTAAATCAGCAGATGGAGATTTTGAAGAACACAGAGATAATAAATTGCTGTGAGTTTAAGTTGTACGCTTGGTAGAAGCAGTAGGCTTTAAATAATCATTTAAATGTCTGAGGGCTCTAAGACTACTCAGTGGTAGTGATGGGCTCTGTGATGGGTAGTGACGGACGAATCAAGAAGCCGCAAAGTACCTTTTTTTCAAATTTTCATTTTTTCAAAGTTTTCAAAGTTTCATTTTTTCAGTTTTCAACTTTATTTTTCAATACTGCGGATGAGTCAAGAAGCCGCAAAGTGCCATTTTTTCAAAGTTTTCAAAGTTTAATTTTTTCAACGTTTTCAGAGTTTCATTTTTTCAAATGAAAACCTAACCATGGCAACACCACCCGGAAAGCGCCTGATTTTGTCTAATCTCTGAAGCGATCCAGGGCCGGGCCTGGTTAGTACCTGCATGGGAGTCTGACTGGGAATACCAGGAGTCGTAGGTTTTTCAACTTTTGCCATTTTTTAGAAGTTTTTAGTCTTTTTTCAGCGTGGACTAATCAAGAAGCCGCCAAGTGCCATTTTTTCAAAGTTTTCAAAATTTAATTTTTTCAAAGTTTTCAAAATTTAATTTTTTCAAAGTTTTCAAAATTTAATTTTTTCAAAGTTTTCAAAATTTAATTTTTTCAAAGTTTTCAAAATTTAATTTTTTCAAAGTTTTCAAAGTTCAGACAATAATCTCTTACAGCCACACCCCCCTGAAAGTGCCCAATCTAGTCTAATCTTGGAAGCGATCCAGGGCCAGGCCTGGTTACCAGGATGGGAGTCTGACTGGGAATACCCTGAGTTGTAGGCTTTTCAAGTTTTTCCTTTTCTTTCAAAGTTTTCAAAGTTTTCAGTCTTTTTTTCCGACAGCGTGGACTAATCAAGAAGCCGCCAAGTGCCATTTTTTCAAAGTTTTCAAAATTTAATTTTTTCAAAGTTCAGACGTTCATCGCCTACAGCCACACCACCCTGAAGGCACCCAATCACGTCTGACCTTGGAAGTGATGTCGGGCCTGGTTAGTATATGGATGGGAGAGAGCTGGGAATACCAGGTGTCGTAGGCTTTTCAACTCTTGCCATTTTTTTATGTTTTCAGTCTTTTTTTTCCACAGCAACGATGACAAGTCAAGAAGCTGCAAAGTGCTGACGCTCGTCGCCTATGGCCACACCACCCTGAAAGTGCCTGATTTTGTCTAATCTGGGAAGCGATCCCGGACCCGGTCTGTGCAGTATTTGGATGGGAGTCTGCCTGGGAATACAAAGAGTCGTAGGTTTTTCAATTTTGTGCCATTTTTTAAAAGTTTTCAATGTTTTCAATCCTTTTTTCCACAGCCCGGACGAATCAAGAAGCCACAAAGTGCCATTTTTTCAAAGTTTTCAAAGTTTCAGTTTTTTCAAAGTTTTCAAAGTTTTCAAGTTCGCGGATGAGTCAAGAAACCGCAAAGTGCCATTTTTTCAAAGTTTCATTTTTTCAAAGTTTCCAGTTTAATTAATATGCAAGGGGTTTGGTGCGCTAAGTCAATACTCTGTCCCCAATACCTAGATAAGAAAAAGATATATAGTGCAATACAGCCAATGTATCCTTATTAAAAAATGCTAATCGGAGCTACTCACAATTTTGAATTGATTAATAGGCATTGAATTGGCTCACTCGCGCTGGAATCAGTCTTTGGTTTACACCTGCGACAGACAACTATAATGGTGTAATATTGTTACAATTGCGAAAGTTTTTTTGTTGAAGTTGGTTGTACTCACCGAGTGTCGGATAGGTATAAGCGTTTCATAGGTGTGTGTTTGCAGCGCAGAGTGCCGTCTCACACTGGGTATCTGGCGTGCGGTGATGGAGTCTTCACTTTCCGCGTTGTTCCTTGGCGCTATGAAGCTCTGTATGTTATTAGCCGCAAGCGCTCCGATATAGTCGGTGAGTGCAGATCGATGGCTCCAAATTAAAACTGGCTGTCAGCACGGTGAATTGTGCGTTCCTGGGTGTCGCTCACGTGCACCTTTGTAGCAGGGAGTCTTTCGGCGTGTTGGTGTAGATTTACCGGCAGTGTATTGCAACGGTGTACACAAAGTTTTTAAGACTTCGAGGGGATAGTAATCGACTTGGCTAGCAAATATAGTAAAATTATTTATTTATTTCAGCAGTAAAAGCCCAACGCGTTTCGTATGTCATATACTTCATCAGGGGTAGACGCCATGTTTTTTCTTGGTGTATAAATAGCTTCCATGATCGCTCATTTGCCTAATTGCATAATTGATTCAATGCAGCTGTAATGGTATTACCAAATTGCATATAAAAATAGATTAAATTTATACATTATTAAAAATAGTAAAAATGTAAAACTGTTGTAAACTTCAGATAATAAATCAATCAGTTAGAAAACATTTCAAATCGATGTCTATATTTAGACCTTGTGGTGTCAGTGTTTTAAAACTGTGTATCCACTGTGTTTCTTCTCTCGAGATTACATTAACAATATCGCCTCCACGCCAATGTGTCTTTTTCAAGGCGATTCCGATGAATTTTAATAACGAAGGGTCAGAGTTATGATGAACTTTGAAATGTGCAGATACACTATGGGGCCGATTCACGAAGGGTCGAATTTCGAAGTTAAAAATACTTCGAAATTCGACCCTCGAATTGAAATCCTTCGACTTCGAATATCGAAGTCGAAGGATTTAGCGCTAATCCTGCGATCGAACGATCGAAGGATTTTTCGTTCGATCGAACGATTGAATCCTTCGAATCGAACGATTCGAAGGATTTTAATCAAACGATCGAAGGAAAATCCTTCGATCAAAAAAAGCTTAGCAAGCCTATGGGGACCTTCCCCATAGGCTAACATTGACTTCGGTAGCTTTTATCTGCCGAAGTAGGGGGTCGAAGTTTTTTTTAAAGGGCAAGTACTTCGACTATCGAATGGTCGAATAGTCGAACGATTTTTACTTCGAATCGTTCGATTTCGTTCGACTTCGATCGAATTCGATCGAATTTAACCAATTCGATGGTCGAAGTACCCAAAAAATACTTCGAAATTCGAAGTATTTTTCATTCGAACCCTTCACTCGAGCTGAGTGAATCGGCCCCCTATGTGTCATTAGTCCTTTTTTAATATTGTTCATATGTTCCCCAATTCGTATTTTTAAAAGTCTGTTTGTTCTCCCTATATATTGCAAATTGCAAGGACACTGTAGTAAGTATATAACATTGTTGCTATTACAAGTAATTATATCTTTCATAGCAAATTCAACATTAGTTATATTTGATTTAAAATTAGTAACATTTCTTTCATTCACTTTGCTCGTTTTGCATCCTTTACATGTTCTACATGCAAAAAATCCATTTGATATTCCAGTATTAAAAGGATCTGACAGTTGTTTTTGTTTTATTGTCGGTAAACAGCTTGGTACTAATATTTGTTTAATTGTACGTGGTTTTTTGTAAATTATACATGGATTAGCGGATAGATGTTCCTGAAGATCTTTATCTTTAAGTAATATATGCCAGTGTCTTTTAATTATTGTTTCCAATTCTTTGTTAGAATTATTATATGTTGTGATGAATTGAATAGACTTATTATCCTGTGTAGTTCGTTTTTTCTCTTTTTTATTTTTATTCTCTAACATTTCGTTTCTGTTTTTCTTGTCACATAGTGTCTTAGCATGTTTTATAACATTATCTTCATATCCTTTTTCTTTGAATTGTTCGGTTAAAATTACACTTTCTTTTTCGTAATCTATATTTTTACTACAGTTTCTCTTTATCCTGTTAAATTGACTATATGGTATATTTTTCAACCATTTTTTATGATGACAGCTAGTTCGTAGGATGTAGCCGTTGCAGTCGGTAGGTTTTCTGTAAAGACTAGTTTCGAATTTGCCATTTTCCACAAAAATATTCAAATCCAAAAAGTACACTCACACTGCTGTAATTACTGGTAAGTCTAATATTTAAACTGTTGTTATTAAGACCCTCTAGAAATGTAATTAGCTCTTTTTCAGGGCCTTTCCAAATGAACAGGCAGTCATCGATGTAGCGTTTCCATGTGATCAATCCTGTATTTTTATTTAGTTTTGGTAGAATGTTGTTTTGTTCCCACATTCCCATAAATAAGTTCGCATAACTGGGTGCGAAACGCGTTCCCATCGCGGTCCCTTTAGTTTGAAGGTAGTAATCACCTTCGAACCAAAAATAATTTTTTGTAAGTATGAAATTTATACTTTTCAATATGAATTCCTTTTGAACGTTTTTTAAAGAGATGTCTTTTTCTAAGTAATATTTTACTGCCTCAATCCCCAGTTGGTGGTCTATAATTGTGTATAGAGAGGTTACGTCACAAGTCCCAATAATGTATCCTTCATTCCAAGGGGTGTTATTTATGAATTGAATTGTGTCAATTGTGTCTTTCAGATATGAAGGTAATTTAACTACGTAATTCTGTAGAAATAGATCTATATATTCTGATAGGTTGGAAGATAAGGAACCACATCCCGATATAATAGGACGTCCAGGGGGATGTTTGGCATCTTTATGTATTTTCGGCAAAATGTATATCACCGGGAATCTTCGGATGGGTCACTTTTAAATATTCGTATTCATTTTTAATTAGAATTCCGTCTTCTTTCGCTTTATCTAAAAGGCATATCATTTCCTTCTTGTATTCAATAGTCGGATTACTCCTTAGTTTCTTGTATGTTTCTTGATCTGAAAGTTGTCTCCTAATTTCGTTAGTGTAATTTTCCCTAGTCATTATGACTATTCCTCCACCCTTATCGGCTGGCTTAATTACTATTGTCTTATCATTTTGCAAGTTCTTTAATGCTGCTTTCTCTCCTATTGTTAAATTATGTTTTTTCATTTCTTTAGGGATTTCTAATGTTTCTATGTCTGCTAGTACCAAATCTTTAAAGGTGTTAATAAAATGGCTGTTTGCAAACGAAGGGTTAAATAATGATTTTGGTTTTAAATCTGTATGTAAATATTCATGTGTATTGGTGTCATGAACTGTATTTTTTGAAAAAAAATTTTTAAGACTTAATTTTCTTACGAATTTGTGCGTATCAATATAGGTTTGAAATTTATTAATAGGATTAGTCGGGGCAAATTTTAGACCTTTTTGTAATACCTTAATCTGATTTGTTTCCAATTTTTTATCTGTAAGGTTATAGATACCTAGAAGGGGATCCACATTTTTCTTTTCTCTGTTTTTTCTAGAAGTCTTTGTATTTCGTCCTCCTCTTCTGCCTCTTGTTCTTCTTCTGTGGTTCTTCTTTTTTTGTATGGTGTTCCTATTCTCGTGTCTTCTCCTATCTGTTTGTATGGTCGCTTTTCCCTGTCTCGTTCTCTCCTCCAGGGAAAATCCTTTGTACCCTCTCTTGGTTCCGGATAAAAATTTTTATTATTATTTTGATACGATGGTGTGTATTGTTTTGATATATAAGTCTTTTTTGCCGTGTAGTTCCTATCTTCTTTATTTTCTACAAATCTATTATTGATTGTTCGTTCTGAGTTATAGTCTGGCCTATAGTTGTAAGCTTTACGAGTGTATTCCTTTTTTTTGTTTAATAATTCTCTTTCTGGTCTATTTTTATCTCTCCAAAATTTAGCCCTTTTGCTTTCTGTTAGTTTTTTTTCGGTCCTAACTAATTTTGTGTGTAGATGTTTAGCTTGTTCTTTATATTCTGATATATTCTTAATGGGATCTAATTTGGTTTGTATTTCTTTTATTTCAGAATCGATTTTTTTAAGTTGTGTTTTGTGGTCCATTATTATCAGGCTCATTAAATCAAACGAAGCCCTTTTCAGAATAAAATTCCACCTTTCTATAAAGGTTGGATCAGTACTCGTAAATGTCGGTTGTTTATGGATTAATAGACCTTGTGGGATTAAATCTACTTCTAGATATTTCTCTAGAGTTACTGTATCCCACCAAATTTTCATTTCTTTGTTTAAAAGTTTAAATAAATCATTTATCAAAAATTCTCCATTCATATTTTTATCGTCCTTGTGATCGAAAACATGGTTGATGTCGATACTTCTGTTTCTCCATTCCTGGAAGGCGTCCAT
Organism: Xenopus petersii; assembly: GCA_038501925.1. Lineage (NCBI taxonomy): Eukaryota > Metazoa > Chordata > Amphibia > Anura > Pipidae > Xenopus > Xenopus petersii. The sequence continues at coordinate 156,919,857 of CM076676.1, read as the reverse complement.
TCTTCAGACAGTTGCAGCTGCACTCGTGTGTGGGAAAAGTCAGTATATCTAGTAGTTGTGAGTGCTGCGCTCAGTCCAAATTACGTACAAGTTCTTGCTTTCTGCACCAAAGGATTTATGTGGGTCCACCTGGTCCGCAAATTTATACTGAATGAATATGCAAGGGGTTTGGTGCGCTAAGTCAATACTCTGTCCCCAATACCTAGATAAGAAAAAGATATATAGTGCAATACAGCCAATGTATCCTTATTAAAAAATGCTAATCGGAGCTACTCACAATTTTGAATTGATTAATAGGCATTGAATTGGCTCACTCGCGCTGGAATCAGTCTTTGGTTTACACCTGCGACAGACAACTATAATGGTGTAATATTGTTACAATTGCGAAAGTTTTTTTGTTGAAGTTGGTTGTACTCACCGAGTGTCGGATAGGTATAAGCGTTTCATAGGTGTGTGTTTGCAGCGCAGAGTGCCGTCTCACACTGGGTATCTGGCGTGCGGTGATGGAGTCTTCACTTTCCGCGTTGTTCCTTGGCGCTATGAAGCTCTGTATGTTATTAGCCGCAAGCGCTCCGATATAGTCGGTGAGTGCAGATCGATGGCTCCAAATTAAAACTGGCTGTCAGCACGGTGAATTGTGCGTTCCTGGGTGTCGCTCACGTGCACCTTTGTAGCAGGGAGTCTTTCGGCGTGTTGGTGTAGATTTACCGGCAGTGTATTGCAACGGTGTACACAAAGTTTTTAAGACTTCGAGGGGATAGTAATCGACTTGGCTAGCAAATATAGTAAAATTATTTATTTATTTCAACAGTAAAAGCCCAACGCGTTTCGTATGTCATATACTTCATCAGGGGTAGACGCCATGTTTTTTCTTGGTGTATAAATAGCTTCCATGATCGCTCATTTGCCTAATTGCATAATTGATTCAATGCAACTGAACGAGTAACTTTTAAATATTCGTATTCATTTTTAATTAGAATTCTGTCTTCTTTCGCTTTATCTAAAAGGCATATCATTTCCTTCTTGTATTCAATAGTCGGATTACGCCTTAGTTTCTTGTATGTTTCTTGATCTGAAAGTTGTCTCCTAATTTCGTTAGTGTAATTTTCCCTAGTCATTATGACTATTCCTCCACCCTTATCGGCTGGTTTAATTACTATTGTCTTATCATTTTGCAAGTTCTTTAATGCTGCTTTCTCTCCTATTGTTAAATTATGTTTTTTCATTTCTTTAGGGATTTCTAATGTTTCTATAATCGCCTTGAAAAAGACACATTGGCGTGGAGGCGATATTGTTAATGTAATCTCGTGAGAAGAAACACAGTGGATACACAGATTAAAAACACTGACACCACAAGGTCTAAATATAGACATCGATTTGAAATGTTTTCTAACTGATTGATTTATTATCTGAAGTTTACAACAGTTTTACATTTTTACTATTTTTAATAATGTATAAATTTAATCTATTTTTATATGCAATTTGGTAATACCATTACAGCTGCATTGAATCAATTATGCAATTAGGCAAATGAGCGATCATGGAAGCTATTTATACACAAAGAAAAAACATGGCGTCTACCCCTGATGAAGTATATGACATACGAAACGCGTTGGGCTTTTATTGTTGAAATAAATAAATAATTTTACTATATTTGCTAGCCAAGTCGATTACTATCCCCTCGAAGTCTTAAAAACTTTGTGTACACCGTTGCAATACACTGCCGGTAAAGCTACACCAACACGCCGAAAGACTCCCTGCTACAAAGGTGCACGTGAGCGACACCCAGGAACGCACAATTCACCGTGCTGACAGCCAGTTTTAATTTGGAGCCATCGATCTGCACTCACCGACTATATCGGAGCGCTTGCGGCTAATAACATACAGAGCTTCATAGCGCCAAGGAACAACGTGGAAAGTGAAGACTCCATCACCGCACGCCAGATACCCAGTGTGAGACGGCACTCTGCGCTGCAAACACACACCTATGAAACGCTTATACCTATCCGACACTCGGTGAGTACAACCAACTTCAACAAAAAAACTTTCGCAATTGTAACAATATTACACCATTATAGTTGTCTGTCGCAGGTGTAAACCAAAGACTGATTCCAGCGCGAGTGAGCCAATTCAATGCCTATTAATCAATTCAACATTGTGAGTAGCTCCGATTAGCATTTTTTAATAAGGATACATTGGCTGTATTGCACTATATATCTTTTTCTTATCTAGGTATTGGGGACAGAGTATCGACTTAGCGCACCAAACCCCTTGCATATTCATTCAGTATAAATTTGCGGACCAGGTGGACCCGCATAAATCCTTTGGTGCAGAAAGCAAGAACTTGTACGTAATTTGGACTGAGCGCAGCACTCACAACTACTAGATATACTGACTTTTCCAGTTTAATTGTTTTCTAAGCTTTCAACTTTATTCTTCCACAGCGCCACCGACAAGTCAAGAAGCCATAAAGTGCCATTTTTTCAAAGTTTTCAAAGTTTATTTTTTTCGAAGTTTTCAACTTGATTTTACCATTGCACCGCAGACAATTCAACAAGTCACAAAGTACTGACGTATATCGCCAGCGGCCACACCAGCCTGAAGGCGCCTGATCTCGGAAGCGATCCAGGGCTGTACCTGGATGGGAGACCACCTGGGAATACCAGCTGCCAAAGTTTTCAAAGCTTTATTGTTTCAAAGTTTTCAACTTTATTTTTCCACAGCGCATGACGAGTCAAGAAGCCGCAAAGTGCCAACATTCATCGCCTGGGGCCATGCCACCCTGAAAGCGCCCAATCTCGTCTGAGCTAGGAAAAGATCCAGGGCTGGGCCTGGTTAGTACCTGGATGAGAGACAGAATTTAGGCCTTGATAAATCTGCACCATGATCTCCAGTTCTCAAATGGACATTATTCAGGGCCAGATTGCCCGCACTACCCCCCCACCACAAATCAGGGCCTGGCATTATTAAATGAGAAACAGTAAATAGAAGAGTGACGAAACTCCAAAATATTTTAGAAAGTTGTCTAAATCCTCCTTCACTTGGATTATTTATAAATCTAAAAATATAATGTATATATTTAGTGATATTTTTGAATACTATACAGAGGTTTTTTTTTATAATAAATTGAATTCATTTATACTTTGCTAATTTCATCTCATTATTATAAATTTGCAATATGTATATGTTATAGTGTAATTCTTCTCAATGTACTTGTATTAATACACAATATTACATTTACTGCATGAGGAGCAAAGGTTAAAGATTCTCGGTTTTGCCGTGAACATTTGAAATCCCTTTGGAAATGTTACCGAAATCTCTAAAGTGTTTATTAGTTAATTAAATCTATGAATAAAATGTAATTGGCAACAAAGCAATGAAATTACATCATCTGCAATAAACATGTCGTTATTTTGCCTTCATTGTGTCTCTAAAGTGTCATTAATGGGAGTCCCAGTGCGGGAATCACACAGAGCATTGTGATGTCACTCAGTCTTACCATTACACCTAGACTTTCTATTATACCAATGACTGGACATGAGAAACACAATGACCTGTAACAATAAACTGGAAACCAAAGTCATGGCCTCTTGTTTTAAATAAAGGAACAGTAATAACGTAATAAACTGTATTTAATTTAATCTTGTGAAGGAGAAATACTTCATGTGTACAATATCAAAGTCCTTGTTTTCATTTCATTATATTAATTACTATCGCCAATACTGAATTTGTACCAATATTTAAAATGCAAACAAGTGAATAAACTGCCCCATAATTACTGAAAGGTCAATCACAGTTACACTCATTCATATGAAATAGAATCATTCATTTTACAAGTATTAAATTAAATGAAATTCATGTATTCATATTTATTAATATTAATATGTATTTTTATTTTACTTTTTCATTTGAATTTTAAAAAACATTAGAGCTTATTTTTTTCCTATTCATGAAAAGTAGAATTCTGGTAATTTTTCCCCCTTAGGAGGCCATGCTAAACAAGTCATGCATGTCCAGATTTATTCACGTTCCATTAGAGAACCAATGAACTCATAACATTGTCCTAGACTTGATTCATAAGCAGATTTTGATCTATTCTCCATAAGTATAAGACTTTTTGATGATGGGTGAAATAATAGCCTTTTGCGAACCAAGCCTTAAAGGGGTGGTTCACCTTAAAGCTAACTTTTAGTGTGTTATAGAATGGCCAACGCAGAGCAATTTTTTAAATTGGCCTTCATTTTTTCTTTTCTTCAGATTTTTAATTATGTGCCTTCTTCTTCTAAATCCCATCTAATAACGAATGCTCAATAAGATACAAATGTATTGTTGTTGCTACTTTTTATTTCTCATCTTTCTATTCAATCCTCTCCCATTCATATTCCAGTCTCTTATTCAAATCAGTGCATGGTTGCTAGGGGAATTTGGAACCTAGCAACCAGATTGCTAAAAATGCAAACTGGAGAGCTGCTGAATAAAAAGCTTAATAACTTAAAAACCACAAATAATAAAAAATTAAAACCAATTGTCTCAGAAATGTTGCTTTCTACATCATACTAACAGTTAATTAAAAGGTGAACAACCCATTTAAACATTGTTATACTTAAAGTGTATAAATGGGAGCAGATATATTTGCTTAGCTGGTATTTAATTTTCCAGAAAAGGTGGCAACTCTACTTGTGAAAAAAACATTTCCATTCACAGTATTTTACTTGTAATTACACTGCACTTGCAGTCTGAATGGGTTTGTTCACCTTTAAGTTAACTTTTAGTATGTAAAATAATGTAAAATAATAGCCTATTTTAAGAAACTTTTCAATTGGGCTTTTTTATTTATTTTGTATAGTTTTTGCATTTTAATTTATTTGACTCCTTCTTCTGACATCTTCAGGCTTTCAAATGGGGGTCACTGACCCCATCTAAAAAATAAATGCTCTGTAAGAATACACATTTATTGTTTTTGCTACTTTTCATACTTTTCAGGCCTCCTCCTATTCATATTCCAGTCTCTTATTCAAATCAGTGCATGGTTGCTAGGGTCCAAATGACCCTAGCAACTATGCACTGATTTGAATAAATGTGTAGTCTTACAGATGGCTGGAATAACAAACTGGAGAGCTGCTGAATAAATAACTCAAAAATGACAAATAATAAAAAATGAAAGCCAATTGTTTAAGACTGTCCCTCTCTACATGCACGAACATCAGCGTTCATGGAGGTCATTATAACAGAGTGCAGAGATATGCAGCAAGTCAAAGAGATAGGAAGTCATTGTGAAAAATGCACAAATAGTAGATTGCTCCTGTGTAATAAAGGAAAACTATACCCCCAACATGAATACTTAAGCAACAGACAGTTTATATCATATTAAGTGGCATATTAAAGAATCTTACCAAACTGGAATATATATTTAAGTAGACATTGCCCTTTTACATCTCTTGAACTCCCATTGTGTGATGATCTGTGTGCTGCCTCAGAGAATACCTGACCAGAAATACTGTAGCTCTGACTGTAACAGGAAGAGATCACCTGACCAGAAATACTGCAGCTCTAACTGTAACAGGAAGAGATTACCTGACCAGAAATACTGCAGCTCTAACTGTAACAGGAAGAGATCAGCTGACCAGAAATACTGCAGCTCTAACTGTAACAGGAATAGATCACCTGACCAGAAATACTGCAGCTCTAACTGTAACAGGAAGAGATCACCTGACCAGAAATACTGCAGCTCTAACTGTAACAGGAAGAGATCACCTGACCAGAAATACTGCAGCTCTAACTGTAACAGGAATAGATCACCTGACCAGAAATACTGCAGCTCTAACTGTAACAGGAAGAGATCACCTGACCAGAAATACTGCCGCTCTAAATGTAACAGGAAAAGATCACCTGACCAGAAATACTGCAGCTCTAACTGTAACAGGAAGAGATCACCTGACCAGAAATACTGCAGCTCTAACTGTAACAGGAAGAGATCACCTGACCAGAAATACTGCAGCTCTAGCTGTAACATGAAGATATCAGCTGACCAGAAACACTGCAGTTCTGACTGTAACATGAAGAGATCACCTGACCAGAAATACTGTAGCTCTGACTGTAATAGGAAGAGATCACCTGACCAGAAATACTGCAGCTCTAACTGTTACAGGAAGAGATCACCTGACCAGAAATACTGCAGCTCTAACTGTAACAGGAAGAGATCAGCTGACCAGAAATACTGCAGCTCTAACTGTAACAGGAAGAGATCAGCTGACCAGAAATACTGCAGCTCTAACTGTAACAGCAACTAAAGCCAAAGAGGAAGATCCACCCCTTCTCACTCACATCAAAGTGTGACAGGAAGCACATCTTGGCCAATAAAACAACTATGCTAATTAAAACACCCAATCACGCCTGACCTTGGAAGTGATGCCGGGCCTGGTTAGTATATGGATGGGAGAGAGCTGGGAATACCAGGTGTCGTAGGCTTTTCAACTCTTGCCATTTTTTTTGTTTTCAGTCTTTTTTTTCCACAGCAACGCTGACAAGTCAAGAAGCCGCAAAGTGCCGACGCTCTTCGCCTATGGCCACACCGCCCTGAAAGTGCCTGATTTTGTCTAATCTGGGAAGCGATCCAGGACCCGGTCTGGGTAATATTTGGATGGGAGTCTGCCTGGGAATACAAAGAGTCGTAGGCTTTTCAATTTTTGCCATTTTTTAAAAGTTTTCAATGTTTTCAATCCTTTTTTCCACAGCCCGGACGAATCAAGAAGCCACAAAGTGCCATTTTTTCAAAGTTTTCAAAGTTTTCAAGTTCGAGGATGAGTCAAGAAACCGCAAAGTGCCATTTTTTCAAAGTTTTCAAAGTTTCATTTTTTCAAAGTTTCCATTTTTTTCTAAGCTTTCAACTTTATTCTTCCACAGCGCCACCGACAAGTCAAGAAGCCATAAAGTGCCATTTTTCTAAGTTTTCAAAGTTTAATTTTTTCAAAGTTTTCAACTTGATTTTACCATTGCACCGCAGACAAGTCAACAAGTCACAAAGTACTGACGTATATCTCCCACGGCCATACCAGCCTGAAGGCGCCTGATCTCGATCCAGGGCTGAACCTGGATGGGAGACCACCTGGGAATACCAGCTGCCAAAGTTTTCAAAGCTTTATTGTTTCAAAGTTTTCAACTTTATTTTTCCACAGCGCAGACGAGTCAAGAAGCCGCAAAGTGCCTACATTCATCGCCTGGGGCCATGCCACCCTGAAAGCGCCCAATCTCGTCTGAGCTAGGAAAAGATCCAGGGCTGGGCCTGGTTAGTACCTGGAGGAGAGACAAAATTTAGGCCTTGATAAATCTGCACCATGATCTCCAGTTCTCAAATGGACATTATTCAGGGCCAGATTTAGCAGCATTATTAAATGAGAAACAGTAAATAGAAGAGTGATGAAACTCCAAAATGTTTTAGAAAGTTGTCTAAATCCTCCTTCACTTGGATTATTTATAAATCTAAAAATATACTGTATATATTTAGTGATATTTTTGAATACTATACAGAGGTTTTTTTTTTATAATAAATTGAATTCATTTATACTTTGCTAATTTCATCTCATTATTATAAATTTGCAATATGTATATGTTATAGTGTAGTTTTACTCAATGTACTTGTATTAATACACAATATTACATTTACTGCATGAGGAGCAAAGGTTAAAGATTCTCGGTTTTGCCGTGAACATTTGAAATCCCTTTGGAAATGTTACCGAAATCTCTAAAGTGTTTATTAGTTAATTAAATCTATGAATAAAATGTAATTGGCAACAAAGCAATGAAATTCCATCATCTCCAATAAACATGTCGTTATTTTGCCTTCATTGTGTCTCATTAATGGGAGTCCCAGTGTGGGAATCACACAGAGCATTGTGATGTCACTCAGTCTTACCATTACACCTAGACTTTCTATTATACCAATGAATGGACATGAGAAACACAATGACCTGTAACAATAAACTGGAAACCAAAGTCATGGCCTCTTGTTTTAAATAAAGGAACAGTAATAACGTAATAAACTGTATTTAATTTAATCTTGTGAAGGAGAAATACTTCATGTGTACAATATCAAAGTCCTTGTTTTCATTTGATTATATTCATTACTATCGCCAATACTGAATTTGTACCAATATTTAAAATGCAAACAAGTGAATAAACTGCCCCATAATTACTGAAAGCTCAATCGCAGTTACACTCATTCATATGAAATGGAATCATTCATTTTACAAGTATTAAATTAAATGTAAATCATGTATTCATATTTATTAATATTAATATGTATTTTTATTTTACTTTTTCATTTGAATTTTAAAAAACCTTAGAGCTTATTTTTTTCCTATTCATGAAAAGTAGAATTCTGGTAATTTTTCCCCCTTAGGAGGCCATGCTAAACAAGTCATGCATGTCCAGATTTATTCACGTTCCATTAGAGAACCAATGAACTCATAACATTGTCCTAGACTTGATTCATAAGCAGATTTTGATCTATTCTCCATAAGTATAAGACTTTTTGATGATGGGTGAAATAATAGCCTTTTGCGAACCAAGCCTTAAAGGGGTGGTTCACCTTAAAGCTAACTTTTAGTGTGTTATAGAATGGCCAACGCAGAGCAATTTTTTAAATTGGCCTTCATTTTTTCTTTTCTTCAGATTTTTAATTATGTGCCTTCTTCTTCTAAATCCCATCTAATAACGAATGCTCAATAAGATACAAATGTATTGTTGTTGCTACTTTTTATTTCTCATCTTTCTATTCAATCCTCTCCCATTCATATTCCAGTCTCTTATTCAAATCAGTGCATGGTTGCTAGGGGAATTTGGAACCTAGCAACCAGATTGCTAAAAATGCAAACTGGAGAGCTGCTGAATAAAAAGCTTAATAACTTAAAAACCACAAATAATAAAAAATTAAAACCAATTGTCTCAGAAATGTTGCTTTCTACATCATACTAACAGTTAATTAAAAGGTGAACAACCCATTTAAACATTGTTATACTTAAAGTGTATAAATGGGAGCAGATATATTTGCTTAGCTGGTATTTAATTTTCCAGAAAAGGTGGCAACTCTACTTGTGAAAAAAACATTTCCATTCACAGTATTTTACTTGTAATTACACTGCACTTGCAGTCTGAATGGGTTTGTTCACCTTTAAGTTAACTTTTAGTATGTAAAATAATGTAAAATAATAGCCTATTTTAAGAAACTTTTCAATTGGGCTTTTTTATTTATTTTGTATAGTTTTTGCATTTTAATTTATTTGACTCCTTCTTCTGACATCTTCAGGCTTTCAAATGGGGGTCACTGACCCCATCTAAAAAATAAATGCTCTGTAAGAATACACATTTATTGTTTTTGCTACTTTTCATACTTTTCAGGCCTCCTCCTATTCATATTCCAGTCTCTTATTCAAATCAGTGCATGGTTGCTAGGGTCCAAATGACCCTAGCAACTATGCACTGATTTGAATAAATGTGTAGTCTTACAGATGGCTGGAATAACAAACTGGAGAGCTGCTGAATAAATAACTCAAAAATGACAAATAATAAAAAATGAAAGCCAATTGTTTAAGACTGTCCCTCTCTACATGCACGAACATCAGCGTTCATGGAGGTCATTATAACAGAGTGCAGAGATATGCAGCAAGTCAAAGAGATAGGAAGTCATTGTGAAAAATGCACAAATAGTAGATTGCTCCTGTGTAATAAAGGAAAACTATACCCCCAACATGAATACTTAAGCAACAGACAGTTTATATCATATTAAGTGGCATATTAAAGAATCTTACCAAACTGGAATATATATTTAAGTAGACATTGCCCTTTTACATCTCTTGAACTCCCATTGTGTGATGATCTGTGTGCTGCCTCAGAGAATACCTGACCAGAAATACTGTAGCTCTGACTGTAACAGGAAGAGATCACCTGACCAGAAATACTGCAGCTCTAACTGTAACAGGAAGAGATTACCTGACCAGAAATACTGCAGCTCTAACTGTAACAGGAAGAGATCAGCTGACCAGAAATACTGCAGCTCTAACTGTAACAGGAATAGATCACCTGACCAGAAATACTGCAGCTCTAACTGTAACAGGAAGAGATCACCTGACCAGAAATACTGCAGCTCTAACTGTAACAGGAAGAGATCACCTGACCAGAAATACTGCAGCTCTAACTGTAACAGGAATAGATCACCTGACCAGAAATACTGCAGCTCTAACTGTAACAGGAAGAGATCACCTGACCAGAAATACTGCCGCTCTAAATGTAACAGGAAAAGATCACCTGACCAGAAATACTGCAGCTCTAACTGTAACAGGAAGAGATCACCTGACCAGAAATACTGCAGCTCTAACTGTAACAGGAAGAGATCACCTGACCAGAAATACTGCAGCTCTAGCTGTAACATGAAGATATCAGCTGACCAGAAACACTGCAGTTCTGACTGTAACATGAAGAGATCACCTGACCAGAAATACTGTAGCTCTGACTGTAATAGGAAGAGATCACCTGACCAGAAATACTGCAGCTCTAACTGTTACAGGAAGAGATCACCTGACCAGAAATACTGCAGCTCTAACTGTAACAGGAAGAGATCAGCTGACCAGAAATACTGCAGCTCTAACTGTAACAGGAAGAGATCAGCTGACCAGAAATACTGCAGCTCTAACTGTAACAGGAATAGATCACCTGACCAGAAATACTGCAGCTCTAACTGTAACAGGCAGAGATCACCTGACCAGAAATACTGCAGCTCTAACTGTAACAGGAAGAGATTACCTGACCAGAAATACTGCAGCTCTAACTGTAACAGGAAGAGATCAGCTGACCAGAAATACTGCAGCTCTAACTGTAACAAGAAGAAATCAGCTGACCAGAAATACTGCAGTTCTGACTTTAACATGAAGAGATCACCTGACCAGAAATACTGTAGCTCTGACTGTAACAGGAAGAGATCACCTGACCAGAAATACTGCAGCTCTAACTGTAACAGGAAGAGATTACCTGACCAGAAATACTGCAGCTCTAACTGTAACAGGAAGAGATCAGCTGACCAGAAATACTGCAGCTCTAACTGTAACAGGAATAGATCACCTGACCAGAAATACTGCAGCTCTCACTGTAACAGGAAGAGATCACCTGACCAGAAATACTGCAGCTCTAACTGTAACAGGAAGAGATTACCTGACCAGAAATACTGCAGCTCTAACTGTAAAAGGAAGAGATCAGCTGACCAGAAATACTACAGCTCTAACTGTAACAAGAAGAAATCAGCTGACCAGAAATACTGCAGCTCTAACTGTAACAGGAAGAAATCACCTAACCAGAAATACAGCAGCTCTAGCTGTAACATGAAGATATCAGCTGACCAGAAATGCTGCAGCTCTGACTGTAACAGGAAGCGATCACCTGACCAGAAATACTGCAGCTCTAACTGTAACAGGAAGAAATCAGCTGACCAGAAATACTGCAGCTCTAACTGTAACAGGAAGAAATCACCTGACCAGAAATACTGCAGCTCTAATTGTAACAGGAAGAGATCACCTGACCAGAAATACTGCAGCTCTAACTGTAAAAGGAAGAGATTAGCTGATCAGAAATACTGCAGCTCTAACTGAAACAGGAAGAGATCACCTGACCAGAAATACTTCATCTCTAACTGTGACAGGAAGAAATCACCTGACCAGAAATACTGCAGCTCTAGCTGTAACATGAAGATATCAGCTGACCAGAAATACTGCAGTTCTGACTGTAACAGGAAGAGATCACCTGACCAGAAATACTGCAGCTCTGACTGTAGCAGGAAGAGATCACCTGACCAGAAATACTGCAGCTCTAACTGTAACAGGAAGAGATCACCTGACCAGAAATACTGCAGCTCTAACTGTAACAGGAAGAGATCACCTGACCAGAAATACTGCAGCTCTAGCTGTAACATGAAGATATCAGCTGACCAGAAATACTGCAGTTCTGACTGTAACATGAAGAGATCACCTGACCAGAAATACTGTAGCTCTGACTGTAACAGGAAGAGATCACCTGACCAGAAATACTGTAGCTCTAACTGTAACAGGAAGAGATCACCTGACCAAAAATACTGCAGCTCTAACTGTAACAGGAAGAGATCAGCTGACCAGAAATACTGCAGCTCTAACTGTAACAGAAATAGATCACCTGACCAGAAATACTGCAGCTCTAACTGTAACAGGAAGAGATCACCTGACCAGAAATACTGCAGCTCTAACTGTAACAGGAAGAGATTACCTGACCAGAAATACTGCAGCTCTAACTGTAACAGGAAGAGATCAGCTGACCAGAAATACTGCAGCTCTAACTGTAACAAGAAGAAATCAGCTGACCAGAAATACTGCAGTTCTGACTGTAACAGGAAGAGATCACCTGACCAGAAATACTGTAGCTCTGACTGTAACAGGAAGAGATCACCTGACCAGAAATACTGTAGCTCTAAATGTAACAGGAAGAGATCACCTGACCAGAAATACTGCAGCTCTAACTGTAACAGGAAGAGATCAGCTGACCAGAAATACTGCAGCTCTAACTGTAACAGAAATAGATCACCTGACCAGAAATACTGCAGCTCTAACTGTAACAGGAAGAGATCACCTGACCAGAAATACTGCAGCTCTAACTGTAACAGGAAGAGATTACCTGACCAGAAATACTGCAGCTCTAACTGTAACAGGAAGAGATCAGCTGAACAGAAATACTGCAGCTCTAACTGTAACAAGAAGAAATCAGCTGACCAGAAATACTGCAGTTCTGACTGTAACATGAAGAGATCACCTGACCAGAAATACTGTAGCTCTGACTGTAACAGGAAGAGATCACCTGACCAGAAATACTGCAGCTCTAACTGTAACAGGAAGAGATTACCTGACCAGAAATACTGCAGCTCTAACTGTAACAGGAAGAGATCAGCTGACCAGAAATACTGCAGCTCTAACTGTAACAGGAATAGATCACCTGACCAGAAATACTGCAGCTCTAACTGTAACAGGAAGAGATCACCTGACCAGAAACACTGCCGCTCTAAATGTAACAGGAAAAGATCACCTGACCAGAAATACTGCAGCTCTAACTGTAACAGGAAGAGATCACCTGACCAGAAATACTGCCGCTCTAAATGTAACAGGAAAAGATCACCTGACCAGAAATACTGCAGCTCTAACTGTAACAGGAAGAGATCACCTGACCAGAAATACTGCAGCTCTAACTGTAAAAGGAAGAGATCACCTGACCAGAAATACTGCAGCTCTAACTGTAACAGGAAGAGATCACCTGACCAGAAATACTGCAGCTCTAACTGTAACAGGAAGAGATCAGCTGACCAGAAATACTGCAGCTCTAACTGTAACAGGAAGAGATCAGCTGACCAGAAATACTTCAGCTCTAACTGTAACAGGAATAGATCACCTGACCAGAAATACTGCAGCTCTAACTGTAACATGAAGAGATCACCTGACCAGAAATACTGCAGCTCTAACTGTAACAGGAAGAGATTACCTGACCAGAAATACTGCAGCTCTAACTGTAACAGGAAGAGATCAGCTGACCAGAAATACTGCAGCTCTAACTGTAACAAGAAGAAATCAGCTGACCAGAAATACTGCAGTTCTGACTGTAACATGAAGAGATCACCTGACCAGAAATACTGTAGCTCTGACTGTAACAGGAAGAGATCACCTGACCAGAAATACTGCAGCTCTAACTGTAACAGGAAGAGATTACCTGACCAGAAATACTGCAGCTCTAACTGTAACAGGAAGAGATCAGCTGACCAGAAATACTGCAGCTCTAACTGTAACAGGAATAGATCACCTGACCAGAAATACTGCAGCTCTCACTGTAACAGGAAGAGATCACCTGACCAGAAATACTGCAGCTCTAACTGTAACAGGAAGAGATTACCTGACCAGAAATACTGCAGCTCTAACTGTAAAAGGAAGAGATCAGCTGACCAGAAATACTACAGCTCTAACTGTAACAAGAAGAAATCAGCTGACCAGAAATACTGCAGCTCTAACTGTAACAGGAAGAAATCACCTAACCAGAAATACAGCAGCTCTAGCTGTAACATGAAGATATCAGCTGACCAGAAATGCTGCAGCTCTGACTGTAACAGGAAGCGATCACCTGACCAGAAATACTGCAGCTCTAACTGTAACAGGAAGAAATCAGCTGACCAGAAATACTGCAGCTCTAACTGTAACAGGAAGAAATCACCTAACCAGAAATACTGCAGCTCTAATTGTAACAGGAAGAGATCACCTGACCAGAAATACTGCAGCTCTAACTGTAAAAGGAAGAGATTAGCTGATCAGAAATACTGCAGCTCTAACTGAAACAGGAAGAGATCACCTGACCAGAAATACTTCATCTCTAACTGTGACAGGAAGAAATCACCTGACCAGAAATACTGCAGCTCTAGCTGTAACATGAAGATATCAGCTGACCAGAAATACTGCAGTTCTGACTGTAACAGGAAGAGATCACCTGACCAGAAATACTGCAGCTCTGACTGTAGCAGGAAGAGATCACCTGACCAGAAATACTGCAGCTCTAACTGTAACAGGAAGAGATCACCTGACCAGAAATACTGCAGCTCTAACTGTAACAGGAAGAGATCACCTGACCAGAAATACTGCAGCTCTAGCTGTAACATGAAGATATCAGCTGACCAGAAATACTGCAGTTCTGACTGTAACATGAAGAGATCACCTGACCAGAAATACTGTAGCTCTCACTGTAACAGGAAGAGATCACCTGACCAGAAATACTGTAGCTCTAACTGTAACAGGAAGAGATCACCTGACCAGAAATACTGCAGCTCTAACTGTAACAGGAAGAGATCAGCTGACCAGAAATACTGCAGCTCTAACTGTAACAGAAATAGATCACCTGACCAGAAATACTGCAGCTCTAACTGTAACAGGAAGAGATCACCTGACCAGAAATACTGCAGCTCTAACTGTAACAGGAAGAGATTACCTGACCAGAAATACTGCAGCTCTAACTGTAACAGGAAGAGATCAGCTGACCAGAAATACTGCAGCTCTAACTGTAACAAGAAGAAATCAGCTGACCAGAAATACTGCAGTTCTGACTGTAACATGAAGAGATCACCTGACCAGAAATACTGTAGCTCTGACTGTAACAGGAAGAGATCACCTGACCAGAAATACTGTAGCTCTAACTGTAACAGGAAGAGATCACCTGACCAGAAATACTGCAGCTCTAACTGTAACAGGAAGAGATCACCTGACCAGAAATACTGCAGCTCTAACTGTAACAGAAATAGATCACCTGACCAGAAATACTGCAGCTCTAACTGTAACAGGAAGAGATCACCTGACCAGAAATACTGCAGCTCTAACTGTAAAAGGAAGAGATCACCTGACCAGAAATACTGCAGCTCTAACTGTAACAGGAAGAAATCACCTGACCAGAAATACTGCAGCTCTAGCTGTAACATAAAGATATCAGCTGACCAGAAATACTGCAGCTCTAACTGTACAGGAAGAGATCACCTGACCAGAAATACTGCAGCTCTATCTATGACAGGAAGAGATCACCTGACCAGAAATACTGCAGCTCTATCTGTAATAGGAAGAGATCACCTGACCAGAAATACTGTGGCTCTAACTGTAACAGGAAGAGGTCACCTGACCAGAAATACAGCAGCTCTAACTGTAACAGGAAGAGGTCACCTGACCAGAAATACTGCAGCTCTAACTGTAACAGGAAGAGATTACCTGACCAGAAATACTGCAGCTCTAACTGTAACAGGAAGAGATCACCTGACCAGAAATACTGCAGCTCTAGCTGTAACATGAAGATATCAGCTGACCAGAAATACTGCAGTTCTGACTGTAACAGGAAGAGATCACCTGACCAGAAATACTGCAGCTCTGACTGTAGCAGGAAGAGATCACCTGACCAGAAATACTGCAGCTCTAACTGTAACAGGAAGAGATTACCTGACCAGAAATACTGCAGCTCTAACTGTAACAGGAAGAGATCACCTGACCAGAAATACTGCAGCTCTAACTGTAACAGGAAGAGATCACCTGACCAGAAATACTGCAGCTCTAACTGTAACAGGAAGAGATCCCTGACCAGAAATACTGCAGCAATAACTGAAAAAGGAAGAGATCACCTGACCAGAAATACTGCAGCTCTAACTGTAACAGGAAGAAATCACCTGACCAGAAATACTGCAGCTCTAGCTGTAACATAAAGATATCAGCTGACCAGAAATACTGCAGCTCTAACTGTACAGGAAGAGATCACCTGACCAGAAATACTTCATCTCTAACTGTGACAGGAAGAGATCACCTGACCAGAAATACTGCAGCTCTAGCTGTAACATGAAGACATCAGCTGACCAGAAATACTGCAGTTCTGACTGTAACAGGAAGAGATCACCTGACCAGAAATACTGCAGCTCTGACTGTAGCAGGAAGAGATCACCTGACCAGAAATACTGCAGCTCTAACTGTAACAGGGAAAGATCACTTGACCAGAAATACTGCAGCTCTAACTGTAACAGGAAGAGATCACCTGACCAGAAATACTGCAGCTCTAACTGTAACAGAAAGAGATCACCTGACCAGAAATACTGCAGCTCTAACTGTAACAGGAAGAGATCACCTGACCAGAAATACTGCAGCTCTAACTGTAACAGGAAGAGATCACCTGTCCAGAAATACTGCAGCTCTAACTGTAACAGGAAGAGATCACCTGACCAGAAATACTGCAGCTCTAACTGTAACAGGAAGAGATCATCTGACCAGAAATACTGCAGCTCTAACTGTAACAGGAAGAGATCACCTGACCAGAAATACTGCAGCTCTAACTGTAACAGGAAGAGATTACCTGACCAGAAATACTGCAGCTCTAACTATAACAGGAAGAGATCACCTGACCAGAAATACTGCAGCTCTAACTGTAACAAGAAGAGATCACCTGACCAGAAATACTGCAGCTCTAACTGTAACAGGAAAAGATCACCTGACCAGAAATACTGCAGCTCTAACTGTAAAAGGAAGAGATCACCTGACCAGAAATACTGCAGCTCTAACTGTAACATAAAGATATCAGCTGACCAGAAATACTGCAGCTCTAACTGTAACAGGAAGAGATCACCTGACCAGAAATACTTCATCTCTAACTGTGACAGGAAGAGATCACCTGACCAGAAATACTGCAGCTCTAGCTGTAACATGAAGATATCAGCTGACCAGAAATACTGCAGTTCTGACTGTAACAGGAAGAGATCACCTGACCAGAAATACTGCAGCTCTGACTGTAGCAGGAAGAGATCACCTGACCAGAAATACTGCAGCTCTAACTGTAACAGGAAGAGATTACCTGACCAGAAATACTGCAGCTCTAACTGTAACAGGAAGAGATCACCTGACCAGAAATACTGCAGCTCTAACTGTAACAGGAAGAGATCAACTGACCAGAAATACTGCAGCTCTATCTGTAATAGGAAGAGATCACCTGACCAGAAATACTGTGGCTCTAACTGTAACAGGAAGAGATCACCTGACCAGAAATACTGCAGCTCTAACTGTAACAGGAAGAGATCACCTGACCAGAAATACTGCAGCTCTAACTGTAACAGGAAGAGATTACCTGACCAGAAATACTGCAGCTCTAACTGTGACAGGAAGAGATCACCTGACCAGAAATACTGCAGCTCTAGCTGTAACATGAAGATATCAGCTGACCAGAAATACTGCAGTTCTGACTGTAACAGGAAGAGATCACCTGACCAGAAATACTGCAGCTCTGACTGTAGCAGGAAGAGATCACCTGACCAGAAATACTGCAGCTCTAACTGTAACAGGAAGAGATTACCTGACCAGAAATACTGCAGCTCTAACTGTAACAGGAAGAGATCACCTGACCAGAAATACTGCAGCTCTAACTGTAACAGGAAGAGATCAACTGACCAGAAATACTGCAGCTCTATCTGTAATAGGAAGAGATCACCTGACCAGAAATACTGTGGCTCTAACTGTAACAGGAAGAGATCACCTGACCAGAAATACTGCAGCTCTAACTGTAACAGGAAGAGATTACCTGACCAGAAATACTGCAGCTCTAACTGTAACAGGGAAAGATCACTTGACCAGAAATACTGCAGCTCTAACTGTAACAGGAAGAGATCACCTGACCAGAAATACTGCAGCTCTGACTGTAGCAGGAAGACATCACCTGACTAGAAATACTGCAGCTCTAACTGTAACAGGAAGAGATTACCTGACCAGAAATACTGCAGCTCTAACTGTAACAGGAAGAGATCACCTGACCAGAAATACTGCAGCTCTAACTGTAACAGGAAGAGATCACCTGACCAGAAATACTGCAGCTCTAACTGTAACAGGAAGAGATCACCTGACCAGAAATACTGCAGCAATAACTGTAAAAGGAAGAGATCACCTGACCAGAAATACTGCAGCTCTAACTGTAACAGGAAGAAATCACCTGACCAGAAATACTGCAGCTCTAGCTGTAACATAAAGATATCAGCTGACCAGAAATACTGCAGCTCTAACTGTACAGGAAGAGATCACCTGACCAGAAATACTTCATCTCTAACTGTGACAGGAAGAGATCACCTGACCAGAAATACTGCAGCTCTAGCTGTAACATGAAGATATCAGCGGACCAGAAATACTGCAGTTCTGACTGTAACAGGAAGAGATCACCTGACCAGAAATACTGCAGCTCTGACTGTAGCAGGAAGAGATCACCTGACCAGAAATACTGCAGCTCTAACTGTAACAGGAAGAGATTACCTGACCAGAAATACTGCAGCTCTAACTGTAACAGGAAGAGATCACCTGACCAGAAATACTGCAGCTCTAACTGTAACAAGAAGAGATCACCTGACCAGAAATACTGCAGCTCTAACTGTAACAGGAAAAGATCACCTGACCAGAAATACTGCAGCTCTAACTGTAAAAGGAAGAGATCACCTGACCAGAAATACTGCAGCTCTAACTGTAACATAAAGATATCAGCTGACCAGAAATACTGCAGCTCTAACTGTACAGGAAGAGATCACCTGACCAGAAATACTTCATCTCTAACTGTGACAGGAAGAGATCACCTGACCAGAAATACTGCAGCTCTAGCTGTAACATGAAGATATCAGCTGACCAGAAATACTGCAGTTCTGACTGTAACAGGAAGAGATCACCTGACCAGAAATACTGCAGCTCTGACTGTAGCAGGAAGAGATCACCTGACCAGAAATACTGCAGCTCTAACTGTAACAGGAAGAGATTACCTGACCAGAAATACTGCAGCTCTAACTGTAACAGGAAGAGATCACCTGACCAGAAATACTGCAGCTCTAACTGTAACAGGAAGAGATCAACTGACCAGAAATACTGCAGCTCTATCTGTAATAGGAAGAGATCACCTGACCAGAAATACTGTGGCTCTAACTGTAACAGGAAGAGATCACCTGACCAGAAATACTGCAGCTCTAACTGTAACAGGAAGAGATTACCTGACCAGAAATACTGCAGCTCTAACTGTAACAGGAAGAGATTACCTGACCAGAAATACTGCAGCTCTAACTGTGACAGGAAGAGATCACCTGACCAGAAATACTGCAGCTCTAGCTGTAACATGAAGATATCAGCTGACCAGAAATACTGCAGTTCTGACTGTAACAGGAAGAGATCACCTGACCAGAAATACTGCAGCTCTGACTGTAGCAGGAAGAGATCACCTGACCAGAAATACTGCAGCTCTAACTGTAACAGGAAGAGATTACCTGACCAGAAATACTGCAGCTCTAACTGTAACAGGAAGAGATCACCTGACCAGAAATACTACAGCTCTAACTGTAACAGGAAGAGATCACCTGACCAGAAATACTGCAGCTCTAACTGTAACAGGAAGAGATCACCTGACCAGAAATACTGCAGCAATAACTGTAAAAGGAAGAGATCACCTGACCAGAAATACTGCAGCTCTAACTGTAACAGGAAGAAATCACCTGACCAGAAATACTGCAGCTCTAGCTGTAACATAAAGATATCAGCTGACCAGAAATACTGCAGCTCTAACTGTACAGGAAGAGATCACCTGACCAGAAATACTGCAGCTCTATCTATAACAGGAAGAGATCACCTGACCAGAAATACTGCAGCTCTATCTGTAATAGGAAGAGATCACCTGACCAGAAATATTGTGGCTCTAACTGTAACAGGAAGAGATCACCTGACCAGAAATACTGCAGCTCTAACTGTAACAGGAAGAGATCACCTGACCAGAAATACTGCAGCTCTTACTGTAACAGGAAGAGTTCACCTGACCAGAAATACTGCAGCTCTAGCTGTAACATGAAGATATCAGCTGACCAGAAATACTGCAGTTCTGACTGTAACAGGAAGAGATCACCTGACCAGAAATACTGCAGCTCTGACTGTAGCAGGAAGAGATCACCTGACCAGAAATACTGCAGCTCTAACTGTAACAGGAAGAGATTACCTGACCAGAAATACTGCAGCTCTAACTGTAACAGGAAGAGATCACCTGACCAGAAATACCGCAGCTCTAACTGTAACAGGAAGAAATCACCTGACCAGAAATACTGCAGCTCTAACTGTAACAGGAAGAGATCACCTGACCAGAAATACTGCAGCTCTAACTGTAATAGGAAGAGATCACCTGACCAGAAATACTGTGGCTCTAACTGAAACAGGAAGAGATCACCTGACCAGAAATACTGCAGCTCTAACTGTAACAGGAAATGATCACCTGACCAGAAATACTGCAGCTCTAACTGTAACAGGAAGAGATCACCTGACCAGAAATACTGCAGCTCTAGCTGTAACATGAAGATATCAGCTGACCAGAAATACTACAGTTCTGACTGTAACAGAAAGAGATCACCTGACCAGAAATACTGCAGCTCTGACTGTAGCAGGAAGAGATCACCTGACCAGAAATACTGCAGCTCTAACTGTAACAGGAAGAGATTACCTGACCAGAAATACTGCAGCTCTAACTGTAACAGGAAGAGATCACCTGACCAGAAATACTGCAGCTCTAACTGTAACAGGAAGAGATCACCTGACCAGAAATACTGCAGCTCTAGCTGTAACATAAAGATATCAGCTGACCAGAAATACTGCAGCTCTAACTGTACAGGAAGAGATCACCTGACCAGAAATACTTCATCTCTAACTGTGACAGGAAGAGATCACCTGACCAGAAATACTGCAGCTCTAGCTGTAACATGAAGATATCAGCTGACCAGAAATACTGCAGTTCTGACTGTAACAGGAAGAGATCACCTGACCAGAAATACTGCAGCTCTGACTGTAGCAGGAAGAGATCACCTGACCAGAAATACTGCACCTCTAACTGTAACAGGAAGAGATTACCTGACCAGAAATACTGCAGCTCTAACTATAACAGGAAGAGATCACCTGACCAGAAATACTGCAGCTCTAACTGTAACAAGAAGAGATCACCTGACCAGAAATACTGCAGCTCTAACTGTAACAGGAAAAGATCACCTGACCAGAAATACTGCAGCTCTAACTGTAAAAGGAAGAGATCACCTGACCAGAAATACTGCAGCTCTAACTGTAACATAAAGATATCAGCTGACCAGAAATACTGCAGCTCTAACTGTACAGGAAGAGATCACCTGACCAGAAATACTTCATCTCTAACTGTGACAGGAAGAGATCACCTGACCAGAAATACTGCAGCTCTAGCTGTAACATGAAGATATCAGCTGACCAGAAATACTGCAGTTCTGACTGTAACAGGAAGAGATCACCTGACCAGAAATACTGCAGCTCTGACTGTAGCAGGAAGAGATCACCTGACCAGAAATACTGCAGCTCTAACTGTAACAGGAAGAGATTACCTGACCAGAAATACTGCAGCTCTAACTGTAACAGGAAGAGATCACCTGACCAGAAATACTGCAGCTCTAACTGTAACAGGAAGAGATCAACTGACCAGAAATACTGCAGCTCTATCTGTAATAGGAAGAGAGCACCTGACCAGAAATACTGTGGCTCTAACTGTAACAGGAAGAGATCACCTGACCAGAAATACTGCAGCTCTAACTGTAACAGGAAGAGATCACCTGACCAGAAATACTGCAGCTCTAACTGTAACAGGAAGAGATTACCTGACCAGAAATACTGCAGCTCTAACTGTGACAGGAAGAGATCACCTGACCAGAAATACTGCAGCTCTAGCTGTAACATGAAGATATCAGCTGACCAGAAATACTGCAGTTCTGACTGTAACAGGAAGAGATCACCTGACCAGAAATACTGCAGCTCTGACTGTAGCAGGAAGACATCACCTGACTAGAAATACTGCAGCTCTAACTGTAACAGATAGAGATTACCTGACCAGAAATACTGCAGCTCTAACTGTAACAGGAAGAGATCACCTGACCAGAAATACTGCAGCTCTAACTGTAACAGGAAGAGATCACCTGACCAGAAATACTGCAGCTCTAACTGTAACAGGAAGAGATCACCTGACCAGAAATACTGCAGCAATAACTGTAAAAGGAAGAGATCACCTGACCAGAAATACTGCAGCTCTAACTGTAACAGGAAGAAATCACCTGACCAGAAATACTGCAGCTCTAGCTGTAACATAAAGATATCAGCTGACCAGAAATACTGCAGCTCTAACTGTACAGGAAGAGATCACCTGACCAGAAATACTTCATCTCTAACTGTGACAGGAAGAGATCACCTGACCAGAAATACTGCAGCTCTAGCTGTAACATGAAGATATCAGCTGACCAGAAATACTGCAGTTCTGACTGTAACAGGAAGAGATCACCTGACCAGAAATACTGCAGCTCTGACTGTAGCAGGAAGAGATCACCTGACCAGAAATACTGCAGCTCTAACTGTAACAGGAAGAGATTACCTGACCAGAAATACTGCAGCTCTAACTGTAACAGGAAGAGATCACCTGACCAGAAATACTGCAGCTCTAACTGTAACAAGAAGAGATCACCTGACCAGAAATACTGCAGCTCTAACTGTAACAGGAAAAGATCACCTGACCAGAAATACTGCAGCTCTAACTGTAAAAGGAAGAGATCACCTGACCAGAAATACTGCAGCTCTAACTGTAACATAAAGATATCAGCTGACCAGAAATACTGCAGCCCTAACTGTACAGGAAGAGATCACCTGACCAGAAATACTTCATCTCTAACTGTGACAGGAAGAGATCACCTGACCAGAAATACTGCAGCTCTAGCTGTAACATGAAGATATCAGCTGACCAGAAATACTGCAGTTCTGACTGTAACAGGAAGAGATCACCTGACCAGAAATACTGCAGCTCTGACTGTAGCAGGAAGAGATCACCTGACCAGAAATACTGCAGCTCTAACTGTAACAGGAAGAGATTACCTGACCAGAAATACTGCAGCTCTAACTGTAACAGGAAGAGATCACCTGACCAGAAATACTGCAGCTCTAACTGTAACAGGAAGAGATCAACTGACCAGAAATACTGCAGCTCTATCTGTAATAGGAAGAGATCACCTGACCAGAAATACTGTGGCTCTAACTGTAACAGGAAGAGATCACCTGACCAGAAATACTGCAGCTCTAACTGTAACAGGAAGAGATTACCTGACCAGAAATACTGCAGCTCTAACTGTAACAGGAAGAGATTACCTGACCAGAAATACTGCAGCTCTAACTGTGACAGGAAGAGATCACCTGACCAGAAATACTGCAGCTCTAGCTGTAACATGAAGATATCAGCTGACCAGAAATACTGCAGTTCTGACTGTAACAGGAAGAGATCACCTGACCAGAAATACTGCAGCTCTGACTGTAGCAGGAAGAGATCACCTGACCAGAAATACTGCAGCTCTAACTGTAACAGGAAGAGATTACCTGACCAGAAATACTGCAGCTCTAACTGTAACAGGAAGAGATCACCTGACCAGAAATACTACAGCTCTAACTGTAACAGGAAGAGATCACCTGACCAGAAATACTGCAGCTATAACTGTAACAGGAAGAGATCACCTGACCAGAAATACTGCAGCAATAACTGTAAAAGGAAGAGATCACCTGACCAGAAATACTGCAGCTCTAACTGTAACAGGAAGAAATCACCTGACCAGAAATACTGCAGCTCTAGCTGTAACATAAAGATATCAGCTGACCAGAAATACTGCAGCTCTAACTGTACATTAAGAGATCACCTGACCAGAAATACTTCATCTCTAACTGTGACAGGAAGAGATCACCTGACCAGAAATACTGCAGCTCTAGCTGTAACATGAAGATATCAGCTGACCAGAAATACTGCAGTTCTGACTGTAACAGGAAGAAATCACATGACCAGAAATACTGCAGCTCTAGCTGTAACATAAAGATATCAGCTGACCAGAAATACTGCAGCTCTAACTGTACAGGAAGAGATCACCTGACCAGAAATACTGCAGCTCTATCTATAACAGGAAGAGATCAGCTGACCAGAAATACTGCAGCGCTATCTGTAATAGGAAGAGATCACCTGACCAGAAATACTGTGGCTCTAACTGTAACAGGAAGAGATCACCTGACCAGAAATACTGCAGCTCTAACTGTAACAGGAAGAGATCACCTAACCAGAAATACAGCAGCTCTAGCTGTAACATGAAGATATCAGCTGACCAGAAATACTGCAGCTCTAACTGTACAGGAAGAGATCACCTGACCAGAAATACTGCAGCTCTAACTGTACAGGAAGAGATCACCTGACCAGAAATACTGCAGCTCTAACTGTAAAAGGAAGAGATCACCTGACCAGAAATACTGCAGCTCTAACTGTAACAGGAAGAAATCACCTGACCAGAAATACTGCAGCTCTAGCTGTAACATAAAGATATCAGCTGACCAGAAATACTGCAGCTCTAACTGTACAGGAAGAGATCACCTGACCAGAAATACTGCAGCTCTATCTATAACAGGAAGAGATCACCTGACCAGAAATACTGCAGCTCTATCTGTAATAGGAAGAGATCACCTGACCAGAAATACTGTGGCTCTAACTGTAACAGGAAGAGATCACCTGACCAGAAATACTGCAGCTCTAACTGTAACAGGAAGAGATCACCTGACCAGAAATACTGCAGCTCTTACTGTAACAGGAAGAGTTCACCTGACCAGAAATACTGCAGCTCTAGCTGTAACATGAAGATATCAGCTGACCAGAAATACTGCAGTTCTGACTGTAACAGGAAGAGATCACCTGACCAGAAATACTGCAGCTCTGACTGTAGCAGGAAGAGATCACCTGACCAGAAATACTGCAGCTCTAACTGTAACAGGAAGAGATTACCTGACCAGAAATACTGCAGCTCTAACTGTAACAGGAAGAGATCACCTGACCAGAAATACCGCAGCTCTAACTGTAACAGGAAGAAATCACCTGACCAGAAATACTGCAGCTCTAACTGTAACAGGAAGAGATCACCTGACCAGAAATACTGCAGCTCTAACTGTAATAGGAAGAGATCACCTGACCAGAAATACTGTGGCTCTAACTGTAACAGGAAGAGATCACCTGACCAGAAATACTGCAGCTCTAACTGTAACAGGAAATGATCACCTGACCAGAAATACTGCAGCTCTAACTGTAACAGGAAGAGATCACCTGACCAGAAATACTGCAGCTCTAGCTGTAACATGAAGATATCAGCTGACCAGAAATACTACAGTTCTGACTGTAACAGGAAGAGATCACCTGACCAGAAATACTGCAGCTCTGACTGTAGCAGGAAGAGATCACCTGACCAGAAATACTGCAGCTCTAACTGTAACAGGAAGAGATTACCTGACCAGAAATACTGCAGCTCTAACTGTAACAGGAAGAGATCACCTGACCAGAAATACTGCAGCTCTAACTGTAACAGGAAGAGATCACCTGACCAGAAATACTGCAGCTCTAACTGTACAGGAAGAGATCACCTGACCAGAAATACTGCAGCTCTGACTGTAGCAGGAAGAGATCACCTGACCAGAAATACTGCAGCTCTATCTGTAATAGGAAGAGATCACCTGACCAGAAATACTGTGGCTCTAACTGTAACAGGAAGAGATCACCTGACCAGAAATACTGCAGCTCTAACTGTAACAGGAAGAAATCACCTGACCAGAAATACTGCAGCTCTAGCTGTAACATAAAGATATCAGCTGACCAGAAATACTGCAGCTCTAACTGTACAGGAAGAGATCACCTGACCAGAAATACTGCAGCTCTATCTATAACAGGAAGAGATCACCTGACCAGAAATACTGCAGCTCTATCTGTAATAGGAAGAGATCACCTGACCAGAAATACTGTGGCTCTGAACAAAGGGGTGAACAACCCCTTTAAACAAGATTTAGTGATTGAAAATGAAAAACACACAACTGGTGAGAAACAAAGTCCATGAAACAGGAAGAAAGGGTGGGTAGCAGAGTCAGATAATAGGCCAAGGCAAAATTGGAGGTAAGATAATGGGTCAGGGCAGGAGCAAGACTCACAGGACAGGTACAGGATCTAAGGAAAAGGAACTCAAACAAAATACAGGACAAAAACATGAGGCTTGGACACTGCAGAATGAGCCAATGACCAAGGTCCAGGGTTTAGTGGAGGCAGACTTAAGTTGCCTTTTACTGTGACTATTGTCTGCAGCTAGTCAGTGGGTGTGGACCAGGGAATACCAACAGGGGAGAAGCATACAGACAACCTGGCAGGTTGTGCTCAATCAGTAGTATCAGTTGCCAAGATATAGCAGGTCACTGGTTTGAAACCAGGGAGTTACTGACACAGGAAGACATGATTGAAATGTATATTTAGTACATTTATTAAAACTGTAATGATAATTAAAGAAACTGAAAACACCACAGACTCCTAAAAATAACAATAAAAATCATCCTGAAGACAGATATACTGTATAGCCCTTTACTATTTAACAAATGTAGAAGGGTAAAAGTTTTCTTAACCTTTAATTTTTTTAGTTTCTCTAGGAAAGTTCTTGTCCACCTTTGGGCCTATATTACACCTAGTTTATATAAACATATGCTCTCACTCTCTTTCCCCCACTTGCTAGAGAAGTGAAACAGCAATCTGGATGGCACAGAAAGTAAATGAGGAACAGATTGTGGCAGAGGCTATGACTAACCACAAAAGGTTTTTTAAGTGTATTAATAGTAAACAAAAGCTGGTTAAGAGTGTGCCTTCTTTTAAAAATGGAAATAACATGGTTATATAGAATACAGAAATGTGCTAAATCAGTTTCTGTTTAGTGAATGCAGAGATCCCCAACCTTTTTAACCCGTGAGCAACACAAGCATGAAAAAAGTTCCTGGGTGGTGGCAAATAAGGGCTGTGATTGGCTATTGGTAGCTTCCTGTGTGGACTTGAAGCCTACAGAAGTAGTGATGAGTGATAAATATACTTCTAAAAATCCCACAGGAATGAATAGAAAGTGGGTGAATTTTTCTCTAGCAAACTTTGCCTATAAACTTTGCATTTGGCAAATTTTTGCCATTACGCAAATAGTTACCAAAGCGAAACAGGTCAGATTTGCCCATCATTATTGATGACCCCTCTCAGTTGTGGCCATCACAATTTCTCCATCTAACCACCTCCTTTGATTTCCAACAGTGGACACATTCAGCTCCCCATAAGGATGGTCACTTCCTAGAAACCTAAATCTTTCTGCATTCAACAGTGATCCTTTTGCTCTATTAGATTACAATCACAATTATCGCTTTTCTATTTCACATACTCCCCCCTCTGCTAACACTCTGTTTGTAAAAAACATCTAGTCTGTAACACCAGCACTGTTGACATAACTCACACTCATTCTCACTCATTCTCATTCTCTCAGTTCTAGCTTTTCCTCCATCAGTATTTCCTCTGATCCTGATTTACTGGTGAATTCAGTTTGGACTGCTGCAATCATTAGGGTATCTTGCCGCTCTGCAGCCACAACACAATCAAGCTCACAGTCCCCATCCCTGAATGAACTCTTAGATATATTTTCTGTATTTCTGTATGCGAATGGCGGAGTGCATGTGGAGGAAATCCCTTACAAAATTACAATTATATAAATTTCTTATGGCCTGCCTTATGCTCTATTCCAGGCTAAACAAGAATACTATAGTACATTCATAAATTATAATAAATCCAACCCACAATGCTTGTTTTCCATATTCAACTCACTACTTCATCCCTCTACAAATGACACAGGAACATCTGAACAAAACACCCAGGGCTTTGCAATGTGAAATCAGCCCAGACCTATTATTGGTGAGTTACCTTGCACATGCCATGGAACCTTAGGGTAAGGTCACACTGTGTGATTCAGGGGGATTTAGCCGCCCGCCGACTAATCGCCTCTCCTTTGGGGTGACTAATCTCCCCGAACTGCTTCCCCCTGTCCACTGCCTGCTAGAATGAAAAAACCCCTGCGGCATGGCACTCGTGGTGCTTCATTTTCTGAAGCCGCTCGAAGTTTCCTCATGAGGCAACTTTACAGAGCATGCCTTCAGGGTGGGCCGCACTTGTTCATAACAAGGTTACAGACATATAGAAACATTGGGGAACAGTCACCCTGCTATAGTTCCAGGGGTACCCAGGGTACAAATAATCACTCACCCCAAATCTCCCCCTAACTGACCTTCAGACTGGGCCCCCTTAGCTCATAACAAGGTTACATATATATAGAAACATTAGGGGAAACAGTTACCCTGCTATAGTTCCAGGGGTACCCAGGGCACAAATAGGCATTCGTCCCAAATCTCCCCCTAACTGGCCTTCAGGCTGGGCCCTCTTAGCTCATAACAAGGTTACAGATATATAGAAACATTGGGGTAACAGTCACCCTGCTATAGTTCCAGGGGTACCCAGGGCACAAATAAACACTCACCCCAAATCTCCCCCTAACTGGCCTTCAGACTGGGCCCCCTTAGCTCATAACAAGGTTACAGATATATAGAAACATTGGGGTGTCACCCTGCTATAGTTCCAGGGGTACCCAGGGTACAAATAAGCACTCACCCCAAATCCCCCCCTAACTGGCCTTCAGGCTGGGCCCCCTTAGCTCATAACAAAGTTACAGATATATAGAAACATTGGGGTAACAGTCTTCCTGCTATAGTTCCAGGGGTACCCAGGGTACAAATAAACACTCACCCCAAATCTCCCCCTAACTGACCTTCAGACTGGGCCCCCTTAGCTCATAACAAAGTTCTGCCTCAGGATTGAAAAAGCAGCTGATTTCCTGCCATAAAATAAGAAGTGAAATCTATGGGATGGGATATAAATGGGATTTAAATGAGAAGGGGTAGGAATGATCAGATTATTATTTCTAGAAGTCCAGTGGACACATTGATCAGATTGTAAGGTATTTGCAGATATTAATATGAAGTGTAAATTGTAATTGAGTCAACACTAAAGGCAGTTTATCAAGGGTCAAATAGTAAATTCAAATTAGAATTTTCTAGTGTCAGAATTCACACATTCAAATTTTAATCCCCTTATTTGAATGTAAATTTTAATTTATTTGTGATTTATCACACCTCAACCATGGAAACAGTCCTAATTCGAATATTCAACACCTAAAACCTGTCGAGTTCATGTACAAGTCAATGGCAGAGGTCAGTTGAGCCATTTGGAGATGGTGATAACATTCAAGACATTGAAGATTTTTTTCAGAAAAAAAACTCGATTCGTATGAATCAAATATGAATCAAATTTTTGGGTCGAAACATTAATTCGAATATTAGCCATTCAATTTTTTCCAAGTGGAATTGTGAATTTATTCAAAAAAAATAAATCACATGAATTTGAAATTCATCCTTCAGCAACGTAACTAGAGGGAGGAGGGCCCTGGCGAGGGATGCACAGCTGGGCCCCCCTCCACATGCCCGGAATCAGCCCATAATCGCTTGGAATTCGTGGCGCGTGAGCTGCCGGGGGCCCTGAGAGGGTGCGGGCCCTGGCCCTCCTGCCCCCCGGTAGTTATGCCACTGTCGACCTTTGATAAATGGACCTCCCCGACAATGAGAAACACAGAAAATATCTTGTGATCTATGTTTCTATCACATGATGCTACTGCTGTGCATTCTATTAAACTAATGGTTTACTGTGAAGACTTATGAGCAAAATAATGTTTCCACTTAATACATTGCTTTGTGCAAAGATATTCATTGTTCAATCATATTGTGTTTCTCAGAATAAGAACCAACAAGTGAGAGGACTGGGGGGCCACACCATAATTACTTGCGGTCTCTATAGTGATTCATTGACTTACAGGAGTTTACTAACGTCTGTTCCACAGCTACTGTTACAATTGGCAAATTAATTTCTACATTTATCTACAGCACCTTGAGCCACCACTGTTAAGAAATGCAGCAACTAATGTATCAGATTTTCAGAGTTTAAAAAGTCAGCAAAATTTAGATGACTAAAAAGAAATAGATTTTTTTATAAAAGTGCATTTACACAAAAAAATTTCAAAAGTAGAAACTAAATAAAAAGCTAGTTTTATAACAGGCTCAGACATTTTTGGCATTTTTAGCATTATATGTATAATAAAGTTATAGGAAGTTTTATTTTCATTTTGACTTTGACATTGACTTTACTCTATGGACCTTATTATTCCAGCCTCAATAGGCCTCAGCAGATTTCTCCATAGACTTAGTGACTGTGTAAGTTGGTGCATCTAGTAAATAAAAGGAGACAAGTTTAACACCTCCCAGTCAGTAGCCGGTGCCATTCTGATAGGAACAAATCAGGTCAGTACATTATTGAGAAATCCTCTGTTTCTGGGAAATGTTTCATAGGAAGAAATGTCTAGGGTTGGACTTTCATGAATGTCTGTTACAATGTAGAGCAGGTTGGTCTGATGCTTCTTCTTACTTATGATTCCAACATTTTGCTGCTTCTAATCTGCACTTTCCTTCCATACTCAGCATCAAACTGTACTGGGTGTTTAATAATTACGTTTATTTCTCACTTTAATATTTTCTCTAACGGCTGCTTATATATTTAATGTTTTATCTTTTAGTTCCTCAACCTAATATTATTATTTCTTCAGATGCAATAACCACACACTCATGCTGTGAGTCACTGACTGATTTCCCCTGCTCTCATTGGCTGATTCAAACAATGCTCTACTGACACACAGAATGGTTGGGTCGGCTGCAGTAGGAATAAAATGGACTAAAATTCTGTTCTGTACATGAAACAGCTCTTAACATGTTCTGTATTTCTGCTGCATATTGTTCCCTCTTCCCCAGCCAGTCTGTTAATTCCAACTCATTTCTTTCCTCTCACCGGCTATTCACTGCTCCTACTTCCCACTGTTCTCAGGTTCCTCACACTTCTATTAACTCTGGGTTTAATGGGAGGTTTCTTACAAGGGAGGCTTCATGGGCTAATGTTTTGGTTGAGCTCAGTCTGATCTTATAACCTGAGTCTGCACTAGATTTGCTCTGATATTTACACTGAAAGCTCTAATACACCCAGTTCTGCTGCCATTGCCATCTGAGCAGGGGACATTTCACTGGTCTCTCCAACATGTACCTGAACTGATCTCCCCTCCTATCTGTCTCTATCTTCTGTATTTGTATAACTATGGGGTGTAATATAGAGTTTATGTGTTGTACTTTTGCACCATAAACAGTGTTGGAAAGGCACTGTACCAACCTATTTGGCTAGAAACTAAGCGTGTGACTCAGCTTTTAGATATTCTATGATAAAAAAAATCCCTTTAAATTGTCAGCTCTTCTCTCTAAGTACTACTGCAAAGAAACCAAACCTGTGTCTGCTTTGAGATTGTTTGTACTCCAGGAACTGTTTAGGGAAATTCTTTTTGCTATTAACACATTCTCCTGCGCTGCTGTGAGTGAGCTTTTAGACGTTAAGCTTTCCTGGTAAGACAATATGTTCAACTGTCAGCTTTTTGTTCCACAATCACAAACCAATATCACATCCCCCACAATCACTCAAAACAAAACTTTCCATTGCTCTTAGATTGTCAGCTCATATTCCAAATACGTATTAAGGGTGAGTTGATGTTAAAATGTGCAAGAAAAATGTCCAGCTGGCACCATCAGACTGTCAGCTCTGTGTTCAAGTCTTTCGTGTGCTCTGCACTCCAATTCTGGACAATTAATCACTGTCACTGTTTAAACCCCAGTTTTTCAAGGAAAAAAAATCATTCCATTTTTAGTTTCATACTCAAAGTAATTTTGCTCTTCTGCCCAAGTTTTTCTAATTGTCAGCAGTGCAGTTAAATTCATGTAAAAACTTTCAACATTTGAGTGTTGGCTCTTTTATTTTTTCAAATGTTTTGTTTTAAAGATAACTGTCCCTGAATTTGCTCATCATTTCATGCCAAGTAGTTTTACAGGTTTTACAGACATCTCAGGTCAGTTTAGCAGAGATACATTTATCTGATATTACTTTTATTACCTCAAATAAATATTTCAGTGTATCCTTTTGACACAACCAATGTTTTTTTTATTGGTCTCTGCCTTATATTACTGGGTTTGTCAGGCCTGGCTAACTTTTATGCCATGAACTCTCTCCTTTAACCCATCCAATTTTATGGGCCAAGCCTTGAGTAACTTCTCCACTGCACACGGCCAATCATAAAGTCCATTACTCATAAAAATACAAATATAAAAAAGACATAAAAACATCAGTTAGTGATACATTATTTCATACACTTTTCATGTGGAATTTGGGGTGGTCCCATGGACTGGACCCTGATTCTCTAAAAATCATTTGAGGTCTTTTGCATTTTTTCCTTTACTTCTATAAGAACATTATAACATTTATTATTGTTAATTGTAATTGTTCTTACTTTGTATTCAGTTCTACAGACTCTGGCTACTTCTGTATTGTTTGAAAACATATCTCCTTATATTTGGAAATATTTATGCTCTATCATTACTACATATCAGAACGATCTGAAAACAAACGAACTGAAAATAAGTGTAAAAATCACATTTAAGATACGCAGGTGTCTGAATCCTTTCCCTTGAGGCCTCAATGGCAGCTAGACGCAATATTGGGCTATAGTATTACACAAAACAAAGGGAAATCATAATTGCTCAGACCAACTTACACTCTGGAGTTGATCAGCTCATCCTTCTTGATATCATTCTTTTTAAATACTTACACCATCAGGTGATGCAAAAGTATATTTTATGTTGGGATTTTTCTCCAGCAGCAGCATTTCCTCAGTATATTGCTCCCCTTCCTTATGTAGGAGACATCTATACAATGATTGATATCATCAATACTGATAAGTAACCAATCAGGCTTTTCCTGTAGGCAATTTCCTGACATCTAATTCCAAAATCAATAGGGTATTGTTCAACTAACTTTATAAGAAAGTATCTACATACTCAGAAAGTGGTTGCAAGATGGACCCAATCCCAAAAACTATCGGATATCCAGGATGTTTATCCCCACCCTTATGTACATTTGGTAGTATATAGAATCTGCGGATTCGGGAAATCTTTATTCTGTTCTTTCTCCTGTATGAAAATCACTCACCACAACCCTTTTCTAGATACTTTCTTATGTCCAGTGTGAGATCCTATTCAATAACTTGTAATGCCCTGGTGTATTTAATAAAAGTAGGGTCTCTGCTACACAGTCTGTTTTATTAAGGGCAACTATGCTTCCCTCATATCAGCTTTATAAATAACAATGTATTAAATATTTTTGATTAGGCCTCTTGTTGATAACTACTGTGTTTTATTATTTGATACATAAAGGCATTTTTAGACTACTGACTGATATGGAGATTAGTTGTCCCTTTATTAATCTCCTATAGCATGGACTACTAATCTCCTCCAAATGCTTTCCCAATGGCAATAAAGTAAATCTTTGGGATTTGCTTACAGAGAGAACCTTTCTAATTTTGACTCAAAAGCTAAACCTAAGAAACCCAATTCCATAGTCTACTAATATCAAAAACGATGGCAAACATTCAGGACTCAGTTGAACACTCTTATAGTTAAGGTGGTGATATTCATGAGGCCTGACTATGGGACTCCTTGACATACATAAAGTTTAGGTAACATCCCAAATGACTCCATTTGTTAAGGCAAGAGACAAATAGAAAACAAAGAATATATATATAACAAAGAATTGTTTTGTGTGCTTTCTGACTGCCTTTTCATTTATCAGATAATACAAATTCCATACAAATATTCCTTTCTCTCCCCTTTTTTAATCCTTTGTGTTGCACTTTAATATAAAAATTTGATGGGATTGCCTTGAAGGCTATCTACACATTATAATTTGTAGGTTTTGTCGGGATTTCAGAGCACTTGCACTGTGACAAATGAATGGGATAAATAGACGAGGGCCTGGAGAGAGAGATCAGTAATAATAACAAGACAAGAAGTGAAGCTTCACAAAGCAACAGTTTTCAGTATTGGCTAGTGACCTTGGCAACCACATTGCAGATTACAAGCTGGAATGTGGCAGAATAGAAAGGTTATTAATTCACAAACCCTGGCAATAAGTAACACAGGCCAGGTGAAAATGTGCGTGTAGTAGGTCTATCGATAACAAACGTTAAATTAAACTTCCCCTTAAACTGATATTATTGATATATTGATATTAATGCATAACAAGTGCAATAAATGCCACCCAGTAATACTAACATAACTCACTGATTATAATTCATAGAATTATTAATATGGTGATAAATAAAACAGTGAGCAAGTGAAAACATTTGATGTGTTGATGTGAAGTATTTAATTCCAAGCAAATCATTACTATTAACTGGAGTTCTGATTGCTAAATTGTAAAACTTAATTCTTCCCTCCCAGGCAATGCAAATGAACAATCACTCAATGGTCACAGAGATTTTCCTTTTGGGATTTCAGCATCTCAACAATCTCAAGATCCTGATTTTTTCTTTGATTCTTTTGATTCACATATTGACCATCTATGAAAATATCCTTGTCATAGTATTGGTAACAATTAGCCAAACTCTTCATTCTCCCATGTTCTTCTTTCTCCAACAACTCTCCTTATCTGATCTCCTGCAGTCCATGGTTATTGTTCCCATCCTGCTCAAAACTGTAATAAATGAAGGAGCTAAAATATCCCTTATTGGCTGTATTGTACAACTTTATATATTTGGTGTCACTGAAGCATCACAGTGTCTCCTTCTAACTGTGATGTCCTATGACAGATATCTGGCCATCTGTAATCCTCTGCGTTATTCTTCAATAATGAATCACAAATTGTGTGTTAAATTAATTGTCATGTCATGGCTGCTTGTCCTTAGCTTTACATCAGTTACTGTGATTACTGTAGCTACACAAGAGTTCTGCAACCAAAATACCATCGACCATTTCTTCTGTGATTACTTTCCTCTTCTGGAACTTTCCTGCTCAGAAGCCACTTTAGCACGAATATTGGCATTGGCTGCGTCTGTCCCTGTGATTCTTTTCCCCTTCATACTCATCACTGGATCCTATATCTGTATTGCCCATGAAATCCTAAAGATAAAGTCCAATATTGGGAGACAAAAAGCCTTCTCCACCTGCAGCTCCCACTTGGCTGTGGTCTCCATATTTTATGGGAGTCTCATTGTTACTTATCTGGTTCCCACAAGAAACCAGTCACAGACCATTGGAAAACTTCTTTCACTTTTATACACAGTAGTGACTCCTTTTATTAACCCAATGATTTACAGCTTGAGAAGTACAGATATGAAAAATGCCCTTAAAAATATTATACAATAATATTTATATCAACATTAAGGCCTTTAGGTTTAACATTTTCTAAACTCTAAATCCATCTGCTCTCACACTGTAAAGTTGTCCTCACTAAATATCCTCCCTCCATCTATTTCTGACTTCCTCTATACCCCAATATGTTAAACAGACACGATTCATTCCATGAACGTCCTTAAAATGTTTAGAAACACTGTGTTTTTCATTTCCTTTTTTTATATTGTTTACATGTTCTCTGATCCTATCTTTCAACATCCCATTTGTTTTTCCTCCATATTGTAGGCCACATGAACATTGCAAACAATATATAAAGTTTTTCGTGCATCTGATTTTTTGTTTAATTTCAAATTCCTTTTTGTTTACTTCTGAAGTCAATTTCATCTTTTTTCTACCAGATCTACATGCCGTGTGTAGGGAACATGGATAGAAGCCTGCCCATATATGTTCTTTGTTTGCTTTTTGTTGCCCTTTTGTAGTGCAATTATTGCAAGAATTTGTTTTAAATTATTTGCTTTCCTAAATACTACCCTTGGTTTATCTTGGATGATTTTTTTGGAGTTCTGTGTCACATTGTAGTACTCCCCAATGTTTATTGATAATTTGACTTATACTCCCCGCCAAGGGATTGTAGGTGGTAGAAAAAACTATCGCTTGTTTTGTCTCTCATTTACTATCTTTCTCTTTTCTTATCAATAAATTGGCCCATTTTATCCATTTTTTAATCAATAATTCTTCCTTATATCCTCTTTCTTGGAATCTATTGCTAATTTGATCTAATTGATTTTTTAGTACTTTTTCTTTGCTACAATTCTTTTTAATTCTGCACATTTGACTAAAGGGGATACTTTTCACCCCTTGTGGATGATGGTTGCTATTTGGTAATACATAAGTATTCGCATCCACATCTTTAAAAAATGTTTTAAAGTGTAGCTGTGTGTCTTTTGGGTAAATTTCTAGAATTTACATTCTAGAATGTTGATCTTCTCATGACTGTAAGTGAGTGAAAGATCTATATTAAGATCGTTCTTATTTAGGAAAGTAACATATTCATACAGGGAACATTCAGAGCCTCTCCAGATAATTACTATGTCATCTATATATCTGCGCCATAGGACAAGGTTCACCTCCAGTTGTAGGTATGAGAGAATGTGACATTCTTCCCTATACTCCATATGTAAATTAGCATAACTGGGGGCGAACGTAGTTCCCATGACTGTCCCGCGAGTTTTCAAATAATATTTTCCCTGAAACCAAAAGAAATTGTGCTCCAAGATTAATTCAATTCCCTTTAGAATGAATTCATTCTGGGGGGGGGGGGGGGGTGGTAGGACTGACTCATCTCTTTCTAAAAAGTGTGTTGTGGCTTTGAGACCTTGTCTATGTCTTATTGAAGTTACAGGGATTTGACATCCAATGTTGCCAGTAGCATATCTGCCTCCCATTTGAAATGTTTCTTTTAAATATGCAGGTAATGATATAACATATTTTTGTAACATTTTATCTATATATTGGGACAAATTACTTGTTGGTGAATTTTTCCCCGATATGATCGGTGTCCCCTGAGGGTTAATTAAATCCTTATGAATTTTTGGTAAGCAGTATAGTACTGGCAACGTTGGATGTTGTATCTTTAGATATTTCCATTCTTTCTCATTAAGAATACCCATAGTTTTAGTTTCATTTAACAAATGGTCTAATTTAAGTTAACTATATTTTGCTTCTAATAAGTTTTGACATATTTGTATATAATTTTGCCTATCTATAATCACTATTCCTCCCCCCGTATCCGCTGTTCAACCTCTAGTTTTTCTTGTCTAGTCAAATTAAATCTCCTCTTCCCAGTCTTTATTGCATGTCTTTCTTAATCATTTTTATTAGATCTTCATATAACCGTATATATTGTCCTTTCTCAATATAGGGAATATATTCTGACTTTTTCTTTAGAGAATTGTGTACAAACTTCTC
Source organism: Xenopus petersii (assembly GCA_038501925.1). NCBI lineage: Eukaryota > Metazoa > Chordata > Amphibia > Anura > Pipidae > Xenopus > Xenopus petersii. The sequence goes on along the minus strand of CM076676.1, from coordinate 156,882,058 downwards.
TCGAACCCCCTCTTGATTTTGTTTTTTTATTATTATAATTTTTCATTACATGATCATTAAGTGGGAATGCTTTTTTTTAACATCAATTTTCTAATACATTTTTCAGTATCAACACAAAATTTATTTGCCTTGTTAGTAGGTACAAACGTTAAGCCTTTTCTCAATACATTTTCCTCATCTTGTGTCAAGTGCCTACAACTTAAATTAAAAATACCACTTTGTGTTTTTTCTTTCACCTTATCTTTCTTTCCTGCCTGTGTTCCCCTTCTCGTGTTTTGTGGTTTTGCTTGTGACTGCTCCCGATCATCCTCTGACCTCGTGTATCTGTTGTCCTGTTGTGTGTCTGGTGCCTTACATTTATTTGTTTCCCATCCCTTTCTATGTGTTGGGGGGTTCGTCTCCCCTGTCAAGTATTTGTCTTTGTGCGGTTTCTTGGCTCTTCCCCCTCATCATTGGAAAATGTTTTCTTTCCTATTCTCTCCTGATTAGCTATGGGAAAATGTACATCCTTAGTGGTGTTATAAGTTAATGAACTTTCCTTTTTATCTTGTTTTATGTGTGAAACGGTGTCCCTCCAATGTTCAGTTTTCTTCTCCCTGCTCCAATATCTTTAAATCTTCCATGTCCCTTTTAAATTTGTTTTGTTTAGTTTCTATACTTGTTTTCTCTATCCTCTATAGTTTTTTTTATCATTGCTGATTCTAACTCAGAGAATTCTTCCATATCCTTATGGGTGTTCAGTTTCTCATGCAACTGTTCAATTTTGCTATTAATCACATCCAGTTGGGTATTGGGAAGAATGCCACATTCTCTCATATCTGCAAATGGGGGTGAACCTTGTCCTATGGCGCCGCTATATAGATGACATAGTAATTATCTGGAGAGGCTATGAAAGTTGCCTGTGTGGATATGTCACTTCTATAAATAAGAATTATCTTAGTATAGATTTTACACTCACTTACAGTCATGAGAAGATAAACTTTCTAGATCTAGAAATTTACCCAAAAGACACACAGCTACACTTTAAAACATTTTTTAAAGATGTGGATGCGAATACTTATGTATTACCAAATAGCAACCATCATCCACAAGGGGTAAAAAGTATCCCCTTTAGTCAAATGTGCAGAATTAAAAAGAATTGTAGCGAAGAAAAAGTACTAAAAATCAATTCGATCAAATTAGCAATAGATTCCGAGAAAGAGGATATAAGGAAGAATTATTGAGGAAAACGAGAGAAAAAGTGGATAAAATGGAGAGGGCCAAATTATTGATAAGAAAAGAGAAAGATAGTAAAGGAGAGACAAAACAAGAGAGTTTTTTCTACCACCTACAATCCCTTGGCGGGGAGTATAAGTCAAATTATCAATAAACATTGGGGAGTACTACAATGTGACACAGAACTCCAAAAAATCATCCCAGATAAACCAAGTGTAGTATTTAGGAAAGCAAATAATTTAAAACAAATTCTTACAAACTATTATTGCAGTACAAAAGGGCAACAAAAAGCAAACAAAGAACATATATGGGCAGGCTTCTATCTATGTTCCTTATGCACGGCATGTAGATCTGGTAGAAAAAAGAAAAAATTGACTTCAGAAGTAAACAAAAAGGAATTTGAAATGAAACAAAATATCAGATGCACGAAAAACGTTATATCTTGTTTGCAATGTTCATGTGGCCTACAATATGGAGGAAAAACAAATGGGATGTTGAAAGATAGGATCAGAGAAAATGTAAACAATATAAAGAAAGGAAATGAAAAACACAGTGTTTCAAAACATTTTAAGGACGTTCATGGAATGAATTGTGTCTGTTTAACATATTGGGGTATAGAGGAAGTCAGAAATAGATGGAGGGGAGGAGATTTAGTGAGGACAACTTTACAGTGTGAGAGCAGATGGATTTAGAGTTTAGAAGCTTTTACACCTAAAGGCCTAAATGTAGATATAAACTTAAGAGCATTTTTATAATTCATCTAATCATTGAAATATACAGAATTTTGTAATGGATGTTAATATTATCTGAATGCATCAAATCTAATGTGGCTAAATGATATGGATGTAACAATTATATAGGCAACTGCATAGAGATTGCCCCAATTCTGTAGGTCTGTGGGTTAGGGAAACACAAACATATAACATATACATAACATATACATTATACATTTATCTACAGCACCTTGATCCACTACTGTTAAGAAATTCATCAACTAATATATCAAATTTTCAGAGTTTAAAAAGTCAGCAAAATTTAAATAATGAATACAAAAAACAATTCAAAATTAGAAACTAAATAACAAGCTAGTTTTATAACAGGCTCAGATATTTTTAACATTATATGTATAATAAAGTTAAAGTAAGTTTTATTTTAATTTTGACATTAGTTTTACTCTATGGACCTTATTATTCCAGCCTCAATAGGCCTCAGCAGATTTCTCCATAGACTTAGTGACTGTGTAAGTTGGTGCATCTAGTAAATAAAAGGAGACAAGTTTAACACCTCCCAGTCAGTAGCCGGTGCCATTCTGATAGGAGCAAATCACGTCAGTACATTATTGCTAAATCGTCTGTTTCTGGGAGATGTTTCATAGGAAGAAATGTCTAGGGTTGGACTTACATGAATGTCTGTTACAATGTAGAGCAGGTTGGTCTGATGCTTCTTCTTTCTTGTAATTCCAACATTTTGCTGCTTCTAATCTGCACTTTCCTTCCATACTCAGCACCAAACTGCACTGGGTGTTTAATAATTAAGTTTATTTTTCACTTTAATATTTTCTCTAATGGCTGCTTATATATTTAATGTTTTATTTGTGAGTTCCTCAACCTAACATTATTATTTCTCCAGATGCTCCACTGACACACAGAATGGTTGGGTCGGCTGCAGTAGGAATAAAATGGACTAAAATCCTGTTGTGTACATGAAACAGCTCTTAACATGTTCTGTATTTCTGCTGCATATTGTTCCCTCTTCCCCAGCCAGTCTGTTAATTCCAACTCATTTCTTTCCTCTCACCGGCTATTCACTGCTCCTACTTCCCACTGTTCTCAGGTTCCTCACACTTCTATTAACTCTGGGTTTAATGGGAGGTTTCTTACAAGGGAGGCTTCATGGGCTAATGTTTTGGTTGAGCTCAGTCTGATCTTCTAACCTGAGTCTGCACTAGATTTGCTCTGATATTTACACTGAAAGCTCTAATACACCCAGTTCTGCTGCCATTGCCATCTGAGCAGGGGACATTTCACTGGTCTCTCCAACATGTACCTGAACTGATCTCCCCTCCTATCTGTCTCTATCTTCTGTATTTGTATAACTATGGGGTGTAGGGATGTAGAGAATGTCGGAAAAAAAGTTCGCGAACATATTCGCGAACTTGCGTCAAAAATGCGAACGGTTCGCGAACGTTGCGAACCCCATAGACTTCAATGGGAAGGCGAATTTTAAAAGCTAGAAAAGACATTTCTGGCCAGAAAAATGATTTTAAAGTTGTTTAAAGGGTGCAACGACCTGGACAGTGGCATGCCAGAGGGGGATCAAGGGCAAAAATGTATCTGAAAAATACATTGTTGACACAGCACTGCGTTTTGTGCTGTAAAGGGCAGAAATCACACTACATTTCTAAACCTGTGTAATAAACTGCTTTAAAACGTCCGGCGTCTACATGCCAATCAAGTCGTGTAAAGGTTACAGCCTGTTCACACGCAAAGACGAAACGCGGCGCTTAGTGCAACGCAAAAAAACGCAAAGAGCTTTAATGAATGATACCGTCAAGTGAGCAAATAATAGTTTTTAATTACTAGTTGAGCTTGTCACCTCCAGGATGTTCGTCCTGTTGGTGGCAATATTTCTGTAGTGGTGTGTTTAGCAGTCACCGTGCTTGTGCGCACGTGCACGGTCAGGCAGAGGTAATTCAATGTACAGTGAAGCGAACCAAAAAACACAGATTCTGCAGTGTGGGCCCAGTTTTGGTCTACTTTATTGATCACCTGCGGTGACCATAAAAGATGCGATTTTGCCACTGTTGCAGAACCCTGAAAAATTAGGCATGTGTACTTTCCTGAAAAATTATGTTTTTTTTGTCGCAGCCACTGAAGCACAGAGGCCAGAAAAAATATGCCATCTAAATGCTGAAAATATTAATTTTTTTTGTCGCAGCCACTGCAGCACAGAGGCCAGAAAAAATATGCCATATAAATGCTAACAATATAAATTTTTTTTGTCGCAGCCACTGAAGCACAGAGGCCAGAAAAAATATGCCATATAAATGCTGAAAATATAAATTTTTTTTGTCGCAGCCACTGAAGCACAGAGGCCAGAAAAAATATGCCATATAAATGCTGAAAATATTAATTTTTTTTTGTCGCAGCCACTGAAGCACAGAGGCCAGAAAAAATATGCCATATAAATGCTGAAAATATTAATTTTTTTTTTGTCGCAGCCACTGCAGCACAGAGGCCAGAAAAAATATGCCATATAAATGCTAAAAATATAAAAAATTTTTGTCGCAGCCACTGAAGCACAGAGGCCAGAAAAAATATGCCATATAAATGCTAACAGTATAAATTTTTTTGTCGCAGCCACTGAAGCACAGAGGCCAGAAAAAATATGCCATCTAAATGCTGAAAATATTAATTTTTTTTTGTCGCAGCCACTGCAGCACAGAGGCCAGAAAAAATATGCCATATAAATGCTAAAAATATAATTTTTTTTTGTCGCAGCCACTGCAGCACAGAGGCCAGAAAAAATATGCCATATAAATGCTAACAATATAAATTTTTTTTGTCGCAGCCACTGAAGCACAGAGGCCAGAAAAAATATGCCATATAAATGCTGAAAATATTAATTTTTTTTTGTCGCAGCTACTGAAGCACAGAGGCCAGAAAAAATATGCCATATAAATGCTGAAAATATAAAAAAATTTTGTCGCAGCCACTGAAGCACAGAGGCCAGAAAAAATATGCCATATAAATGCTGAAAATATTAATTTTTTTGGTTGCAGCCACTGAAGCACAGAGGCCAGAAAAACTCAGGATTTACCTGGATTCAAATGAAACCAGTAGGGTTTGCACCCTAGTTTGTAACGGTGGCAGAGGGAGGAGGACGCTAAAGGACAGCTGTGTGTGGAGTCATGAGGCCTGCAGAGAAGGACAGCTGCATGGGGAGTCAGAACAAGTCTTCCGGCGTGCAGTAACCCTCCGAGATCCACCCCTCATTCATTTTAATAAAGGTCAGGTAATCCACACTTTTGTGACCTAGGTGAGTTCTCTTCTCAGTTACAATCCCTCCTGCTGCACTGAAGGTCCTTTCTGAGAGGACACTTGAGGCGGGGCAAGACGAGGTTCATGGCAAATTGTGACAGCTCTGGCCACAGATCAAGCCTGCGCACCCAGTAGTCCATGGGTTCATCGCTCCTCAAAGTGTCGATATCTGCAGTTAATGCCAGGTAGTCCGCTACCTGCCGGTCGAGGCGTTCTTTGAGGGTGGATCCAGAAGGGTTCTGGCGCTGCCTTGGACTGGAAAACATTTGCATGTCTGACGTTACAGAGTGGCCAAAGTGCTTTGTCCTTGCAGGTGCGCTCGTGGCAGGATTATTGGCACCTCTGCCCCTGGAATGTTGATGAGTTCCTGAAGTGACATCACCCTTAAAAGCATTGTACAACATGTTTTGCAGGCTGGTTTGTAAATGCAGCATCCTTTCGGACTTGTGGTACGTTGGTAACATTTCTGCCACTTTATGCTTGTACCGAGGGTCTAGTAGCGTTGCGACCCAGTACAGGTCCTTCTCCTTAAGCCTCTTCATACGGGGGTCCTTCAACAGGCATGACAGCATGAAAGACCCCATTCTCACAAGGTTGGATGCAGAGGTATCCATCTCCGCTTCCTCGTTATCAAGGACTACAGTACATCATCCACGGTCTCCTCCCCCCAGCCATGTAGAAGACCAGGGGTCCCCAAAAGGTCAGCACAAGCCCCCTGGGAAGCCTGCTCCTGTTGGTCCTCCTCCTCCACAAAGCCACCTTCCTCCTCTGACTCCACTTCTGACACCTCTCCCTGCGTTGCAGCAGGTGCCTGGGCTTGTTCTGGTGATTCCGACCAGAAATCGTGCGCTTCCTGCTCCTCGTCACGCTGGTCTACAGCCTCATCTGTCACTCGTCGCACGGCACGCTCCAGGAAGAAAGCAAAGGGTATTAGGTCGCTGATGGTGCCTTCGTGCGACTGACCATGTTTGTAACCTCTTCAAAAGGGCGCATGAGCCTGCAGGCATCGCGCATAAGCACCCAGTAACGGGGGAAAAAAATCCCCAGCTCTGCAGATCCAGTCCTACCACCCAGTTCAAACAGGTATTCGTTGATGGCTCTTTGTTGTTGCAGCAGACGTTCCAACATGAGGAGCGTTGAATTCCAGCGAGTCTGGCTGTCGCAAATTAAACGCCTGACTGGCATGTTGTACCGCTGCTGAATGTCAGCAAGGCGTGCCATGGCTGTGTAGGAACGTCTGAAATGGGCCGACACCTTCCTGGACTGCCTGAGAACGTCCAGGAATCCTGGGTACTTCAAGACAAAACGTTGGACTATTAAATTCAGAACATGTGCCATGCAGGGCACATGTGTTAAATTGCCCAGTCTCAGTGCTGCCAACAGATTGCTTCCGTTGTCACACACCACTTTTCCGATATTCATTTGGTGTGGGGTCAGCCACCAATCGGCCTGTGACTGCAGAGATGACAGGAGTACAGATCCGGTATGGTTTCTGCTTTCCAGGCACGTCATCCCCAAGACAGCGTGACAACGGCGTACCTGGCACGTCGAATAGCCTAGGGGGAGCTGGGGGTGCACAGGTGTGGAGGAGGAGGACCCAGCAGCAGAGGAGGAAGAAGAGTAAGAAGACGAGGTAGAGAGCGAAGGAGGAGTAGAGGTGGTGGCAGAACCGCTTGCAATCCGTGGCGGTGACACCAACTCCACTGTTGTTGTTGAGCCACACATTGCCTGCTTCCCAGCCATTACCAAGTTCACCCAGTGGGCAGTGTAGGTGACATACCTGCCCTGACCATGCTTGGAGGACCATGCGTCAGTAGTCATATGGACCTTTGGCCCAACACTAAGTGACAGAGATGCGGTGACTTGGCTCTGCACATGGTGGTACAGGTGTGGTATTCCCTTTTTGGAAAAAAAATTGCGGCTGGGTACCTTCCACTGCGGTGTCCCAATTGCTACAAATTTGCGGAAGGCCTCAGAGTCCACCAGCTGGTATGGTAAAAGCTGGCGGGCTAAGAGTGCAGACAAGCCAGCTGTCAGACGCCGGGCAAGGGGGTGACTCGCAGACATTGGCTTCTTACGCTCAAACATGGCCCTCACAGAAACTTGGCTGGGGGCAGATGACTGGGAATGGGAACTGGTGGTCAATGTGGAAGGCGGAGTGGAGGGTGGTTCAGACGGGTCAAGGACAGCAGAGGTAGAGCAGTAAGATGCTGGACCAGAAGGAGGGTGGCTTTTAGTTTGTCTGCTGCCTTTGAGGTGTTGCTCCCAAAGTGCTTTGTGCTTGCCGTTCATGTGCCTTCGCATAGAAGTTGTACCTATGTGGCTGTTGGGCTTCCCAATTTCTGACTGCACTCATTGCAAATTACAACGCTTTTGTCAGAGGCACACACATTAAAAAAATCCCACACTGCTGACCTTTTTGAAGCTGGCAATCTGGCGGTAACAGTAGAAGTTGGCGGCGTTGGCGGCAATGGCGGGTGCGTTGGCCGGCTGACCACAGGTGCAGATACATGTTGGTGCCCTACTGTTCCCTGCGAGCTGTCCTCCCTGCTGCTTCTAAGTCTTATTCTCCTCCTGCCTCTCTGACTCTCCGGCTCTCCATCTGAACTATCCTCCTCTTGCTCTCTTCTACTGGGCACCCACAAAACATCAATCTCCTCATCATCATTCTCCTCAGATGCATCAATTTCTTCTAACAGCTCACAGAAGGAAGCAGCAGCGGGGACCTCCTCATCACTCATTATGTCCATCTCTGTTGTGTTCTCTGCCAGAATTATATCTGGTGTAACGTCCTCATCTCCTTCATCTTCTTCTGCCAATAATGGTTGTGCATCACTCAGTTCAAGAAACTCATGTGAAAATAACTCCTCTGACTCCAGTGAAGAAGGGGCGCCGGTGGTGGAGGAAGTGTTACGTGGGGTGCCCATAGCAGTGGAGGATGAGGATGTTGTGGTAAAGTTAGAAATGGTAGAGGATGGGGTGTGCTGTGTAAGCCAGTCAACTAGTCTAGTCAACTACTCATCCGCATTTTGGGAGTTCAGGGTCATTGCCTTTGTAAAACTGGGCAATTTCCTAGGGCCACAGGATAGCATAGCAGCACGGCCCCTAGTGCCTCTGCGTGGCAGCCTGCCTTTGCCTGGCATTTTTTTAAAACAACAACAACAATAACTCAGGTGGTGTTTCTGGAGACGGTATTATTATTGATATTTAGACAGAATGTGAACAAGCTCACACAGCTAGATGGCAGTTGTTTGAAGAACACACTGGGCAAACAATGCCTACAAGGTCAACGTATACACTACTACAGCAGTGGATACAGAATATATTATTGCTGCTTGAAAAACGTCACTCAGGTGGTGGTTCTGGAGACGGTATTATTATTGATATTTAGACAGAATATGAAAAAGCTCACACAGCTAGATGGCAGTTGTTTGAAGAACACACTGGGCAAACAATGCCTACAAGGTCAACGTATACACTACTACAGCAGTGGATACGGAATATATTATTGCTGCTTGAAAAACATCACTCAGGTGGTGGTTCTGGAGACGGTATTATTATTGATATTTAGACAGAATGTGAACAAGCTCACACAGCTAGGTGGCAGTTGTTTGAAAATGAAGAACACACTGGGCAAACAAATTGAAACAATGCCTGCAAGGTCAACGTATACACTACAGCAGTGGATACGGAATATATTATTGCTGCTTGAAAAACGTCACTTGGGTGATGTTTCTGGAGACGGTATTATTATTGATATTTAGACAGAATGTGAACTAGCTCACACAGCTAGATGGCAGTTGTTTGAAGAACACACTGGGCAAACAATGCCTACAAGGTTAACGTATACACTACTACAGCAGTGGATACGGAATATATTATTGCTGCTTGAAAAACGTCACTCAGGTGGTGTTTCTGGAGACGGTATTATTATTGATATTTATACAGAATGTGAACTAGGGATGTAGCGAACTGTTCGCCGGCGAACTAGTTCACGCGAACTTCGACTGTTCGCGTCCGCCGCAAGTTCGCGAACGTCGCGCGACGTTCGCCAATAGGCGTTCACGTCAAAATCGTTCGACCATTTCGACCATTCGACCGCTAAAATCAAAGGATTTTCGTTCGAATCGAACGATCGAAGCCATTGGATTGAATGAAATCATTCGATCGAATGGCTTCGATCGTTCGATTCGAACGAAAATCCTTCGATCGAACGATTACAATCCTTCGATCGTTCGAATCGAACGATTTTCGGATGTTCGAAGTTCGCAAACAGTTCGCGAACTGTTCGCAATTTTTGCCGGTGTTCGCGAACGGCGTTCGCGAACACATTGGCGGCGGTTCGCTACATCCCTAATGTGAACAAGCTCACACAGCTAGATGGCAGTTGTTTGAAGAACACACTGGGCAAACAATGCCTACAAGGTCAACGTATACACTACTTCAGCAGTGGATACGGAATATATTATTGCTGCTTGAAAAACGTCACTCAGGTGGTGTTTCTGGAGACGGTATTATTATTGATATTTAGACAGAATGTGAACAAGCTCACACAGCTAGGTGGCAGTTGTTTGAAAATGAAGAACACACTGGGCAAACAAATTGAAACAATGCCTGCAAGGTCAACGTATACACTACAGCAGTGGATACGGAATATATTATTGCTGCTTGAAAAACGTCACTCGGGTGGTGTTTCTGGAGACGGTATTATTATTGATATTTAGACAGAATGTGAACAAGCTCACACAGCTAGATGGCAGTTGTTTGAAGAACACACTGGGCAAATAATGCCTGCAAGTTCACTACTATTGGTGCACTACTATGAAGAACAGCAAACAGCACTGGACACATTAAAGAACAGTAAGATAAGTAAAATAAAAAAATATATATATGTATAGTAAAAAAAAAAAATTACTCGGGTTGGTGCTGAACTACTAGGAGCAGCACAGTAGCACACCAGTCCCACTCCCCAACACAGCTAGACTAATAGCACTGGGCTCTTATAGTAGCAAAGTAAAAACAACAAAAAAGAAAATAAAAGCAGTCCTTACAAGGACTATTGGGTTATTACAGCAGTCAGCAGATGAGATCAGAAGAGATCAGTGCCCACAGCAGCTACATACAGAGCACTGCAGTAGAAGGTAGATTACTAGCCAGCAAAGCTAACTAACCTAAAATGTCCCTCAAATCCCTGCAGAGTTCTGTCCCTCCAATACAGAGCAGTATCAAGTAGATTACTAGCCAGCAAACTTACTATCAACTGTCCCTCTCTCCCTACACTAGCTCTTCCAAGCACACACAGGCAGAATGAAAAAACGCTGCAGGGCTTCAGTTTATATATGGAAGGGGAGTGGTCCAGGGGGTGTGGGGGTGGTCCAGGAGGGAGAGCTTCCTGATTGGCTGCCATGTATCTGCTGGTCTGGGGTGAGAGGTCAAAAAAAAGCACCAGCTAAGGCGAACCCAAATTGGCGAACATCGCGCGACGTTCGCGAACATTCGGCGAACGCGAACAGTCGATGTTCGCGTGAACAAGTTCGCCGGCGAACAGTCCGCGACATCCCTAATGGGGTGTAATATAGAGTTTATGTGTTGCATTTTTACACCATAAACAGTGTTGGAAAGGCAACGTACCAACCTATTTGGCTAGAAACTAAGCGTGTGACTCAGCTTTTAGATGTTCTATGCTAAAAAAATCCCTTTAAATTGTCAGCTCTTCTATCTAAGTACTACTGCAAAGAAACCAAACCTGTGTCTGCTTTGAGATTGTTTGTACTCCAGGAACTGTTTAGGGAAATTCTTTTTGCTATTAATACATTCTCCTGCGCTGCTGTGAGTGAGCTTTTAGACTTTAAGCTTTCCTGGCAAGACAATATGTTCAACTGTCAGCTTTTTGTTCCAGAATCTCAAACGAATATCACAGCCCCCACAATCACTCAAAACAAAACTTTCCATTGCTCTTAGATTGTCAGCTCCTATTCCAAATATGTATTAAGGGTGAGTTAAAGTTAAAATGTGCCAGAAAAATGTCCAGCTGGCACCATCAGACTGTCAGCTCTGTGTTCAAGTCTTTTGTGTGTTCTGCACTCCAATTCTGGACAATTAATCACTGTCACTGTTTAAACCCCAGTTTTTCAAGGAAAAAAAAATCATTCCATTTTTAGTTTCATACTCAAAGTAATTTTGCTCTTCTGCCCAAGTTTTTCTAATTGTCAGCAGTGCAGTTAAATTCATGTAAAAACTTTCAACATTTGATTGTCGGCTCTTTTATTTTTTCAAATTTTTTTTTTTAAAGATAACTGTCCCTGACTTTGCTCATCATTTCATGCCAAGTAGTTTTACAGGTTTTACAGACATCTCAGGTCAGTTTAGCAGAGATACATTTATCTGATATTACTATTAGATTGTCAGCTATGTGCTCTACTTAATTTTGCCTGGAAAACAATATTTCAATAATCAGTAATAGATTGTCAGCTCTTCTAGGAAATGACCCTATGCCTTCAGCCTTATTATTGCATTGCCAGTTCTGCCCTCAAATCTGCATTTTATTTAAATGTTCATTTGCTTTTTCTATTGTGCGTTTTCAAGAGAACATTTAAAAATAACATCCCTCTACTTGTGCTTGTAGATTGGCAGCTTTTCCCTCAAATAAATAATTTAGTGTATCCTTTTGACACAACCAATGTTTTTTTGATTGCTCTCTATTGCCTTTTATTACTGGGTTTGTCAGGCCTGGCTAACTTTCATGCCATGAACTCTCTCCTTTAGCCCATCCAATTTTATGGGCCAAGCCTTGAGTAACTTCTTCCCTGCACACGGCCAATCATAAAGTCCATTACTCATAAATATACACATATAAAAAAGACATAAAAATATCAGTTACTGTTACATTATTTTCATATGCTCTTCATGTGGAATTTCGGGTGGTCCCATGGATTGGACCCTGATTCTCTAAAAATCATTTGAGGTCTTTTGTACTTTTTCCTTTACTTTTATAAGACCATGATAACATTATTATTGTTAATTGTAATTGTTCTTACTTTGTATTCAGTTCTACAGACTCTGCCTCCTTCTGTGTTTTAGAAACTTATTGTTTGAAAACATATCTCCTTATATTTGGAAATATTTATGCTCTCCCCAATTACTACATATCAGAATGATCTGAAAACAAATGAACTGAAAATAAGTGTAAAAATCACATTTAAAGGACCAGTAACATCAACAAAATTTTACAAAAAATTTGTTAGTATACAACGAAAAATAAACACCTTGACAAATTAAACTTGTAAATTGCAAAGCCTTTGTTTAGAAATAACTTACCGAAACGTCACTTCCTGTCCTCTTCAAAACAGGTGATACAGCGACCATCCATCCTGCAGTGCTCGATTTCTTCTCCCTGGCTATTCTAGTGACAGCTGTGAAGGAGGCTGAGGCTCCGCTCTCAAGTGCTGGCTGGTGGAGCAGGGTTTGTAGTGGGGTTCCCGATGTGCTCCGAGCCTGCCAGTGCCTGAGTGCCCCTCACTTTCCCAGGCTAAAGACCAAGATTTGTACTTTCGTGCTGCCTCACAATGAAGTCTGTGTTTTACAGTCGCTTCTTCATCCTCCTTCCTTGGGTGCTGATAAAGTAAATCTTTGGGATTTGCTTACAGAGAGAACCTTTCTAATTTTGACTCAAAAGCTAAACCTAAGAAACCCAATTCCATATTCTACTAATATCAAAAACAATGGCAAACATTCAGGGCTCAGTTGAACACTCTTATAGTTAAGGTGGTGATATTCATGAGGCCTGACTATGGGACTCCTTGACATACATAAAGTTTTGGTAACATCCCAAATGACTCCATTTGTTAAGGCAAGAGACAAATAGAAAACAACAATTACCTATATGGTTGCAGATAACTGGGATGAAGCCACTACAATTTAAATTGTTTCTTAATATTTATAAGAGATAAAGTAATCATTCACCAACCTACATGACACCCCTTAAGATGAAATTAATGGGTCACTGATCTGAAATGTGCCTAAAATGCCAAGACACAAATTTCTTTCACTTGGTATGGCAACGTTTCTAATCGAGGGCTACTGGTAAATAATGGAATAGATTATGCTTCTCTCTTCCTGGGGTGGTCACTCCTGAGGCATTTGTGAATCTTGCGCATTGTTGAGGAGTCTGTCCCACTAAATAAGAACACAGCTGGGATCTATCTTATTCTACAACACAAGGTCTCACATATGCAGTGCAGCTTTGGGCCACAGTCCTTAAGAAGGATATTAATGATTTGGAGAGAGTGCAGAGTTGTGCAACTAAACTGGTTAAGGGGATGAAGGATTTTAACTACACCTTAAATGTAGACTGTGAAGGTTTTACAAGTACATTAGATGACATTATAGACAAATAGCAGGGGAACTTTTATCTCATAAAGAGGATCACCACACCAGAGGCCACCCCTTTAGACTAGAGAAAAATAACTTTTATTTTAAGCAGAGTAGGGGGTTCTTCACAGTGAGGACAGTGAGATTGGTGATTGCCCTGCCAGGTGATGTTGTGATGGCAGATTCTTTAAGCTTTTGCATAGGTTGGTATGAGTGTGTAAATGTATATAACAAAGAATTGTTTTGTGTGCTTTCTGACTGCCTTTTCATTTATCAGATAATACAAATTCCATACAAATATTCCTTTCTCTCCCCTTTTTTAATCCTTTGTGTTGCACTTTAATATAAAAATTTGATGGGATTGCCTTGAAGGCTATCTACACATTATAATTTGTAGGTTTTGTCGGGATTTCAGAGCACTTGCACTGTGACAAATGAATGGGATAAATAGACGAGGGCCTGGAGAGAGAGATCAGTAATAATAACAAGACAAGAAGTGAAGCCTCACAAAGCAACAGTTTTCAGTATTGGCTAGTGACCTTGGCAACCACATTCCAGATTACAGGATGGAATGTGGCAGAATAGAAAGGTTATTAATTCACAAACCCTGGCAATAAGTAGTTGGTTTATCGATAACATATGTTAAATTAAACTTCCCTTTAAACTGATATTATTGATATATTGATATTAATGCATAACAAGTGCAATAAATGCCACCCAGTAATACTAACATAACTCACTGATTATAATTCATAGAATTATTAATATGGTGATAAATAAAAGAGTGAGCAAGTGAAAACATTTGATGTGTTGATGTGAAGTATTTAATTCCAAGCAAATCATTACTATTAACTGGAGTTCTGATTGCTAAATTGTAAAACTTAATTCTTCCCTCCCAGGCAATGCAAATGAACAATCACTCAATGGTCACAGAGATTTTCCTTTTGGGATTTCAGCATCTCAACAATCTCAAGATCCTGATTTTTTCTTTGATTCTTTTGATTCACATATTGACCATCTATGAAAATATCCTTGTCATAACATTGGTAACAATTAGCCGAAATCTTCATTCTCCCATGTTCTTTTTTCTCCAACAACTCTCCTTATCTGATCTCCTGCAGTCCATGATTATTGTTCCCATCCTGCTCAGAACTGTGATAAATGAAGGAGCTAAAATATCCCTTATTGGCTGTATTGTACTACTTTATATATTTGGTGTCACTGAAGCTTTACAGTGTCTCCTTCTAACTGTGATGTCCTATGACAGATATCTGGCCATCTGTAATCCTCTGTGTTATTCTTCAATAATGAATCACAAATTGTGTGTTAAATTAATTGTCATGACATGGCTGCTTGTCCTTAGCTTTACAACAGTTACTATAATTACTGCAGCTACACAAGAGTTCTGCAACCAAAATACCATCGACCATTTCTTCTGTGATTTTTTTCCTCTTCTGGAACTTTCCTGCTCAGAAGCCACTTTAGCACGAATATTAGCAATGGCTGTGTCTGTCCCTGTGATTCTTTTCCCCTTCATACTCATCACTGGATCCTATATCTGTATTGCCCATGAAATCCTAAAGATCAAGTCCAATATTGGGAGACAAAAAGCCTTCTCCACCTGCAGCTCCCACTTGGCTGTGGTCTCCATATTTTATGGGAGTCTCATTGTTACTTATCTGGTTCCCACAAGAAACCAGTCACAGACCATTGGAAAACTTCTTTCACTTTTATACACAGTAGTGACTCCTTTTATTAACCCAATGATTTACAGCTTGAGAAGTACAGATATGAAAAATGCCCTTAAAAATATTATACAATAATATTTATATCTACATTAAGGCCTTTAGGTGTAACATTTTCTAAACTATAAATCCATCTGCTCTCACACTGTAAAGTTGTCCTCACTAAATCTCCTCCCCTCCATCTATTTCTGACTTCCTCTATACCCCAATATGTTAAACAGACACGATTCATTCCATAAACGTCCTTAAAATGTTTTCAAACACTGTGTTTTTCATTTCCTTTTTTTATATTGTTTACATGTTCTCTGATCCTATCTTTCAACATCCCATTTGTTTTTCCTACACATTGTAGGCCACATGAACATTGCAAACAATATATAACGTTTTTCGTGCATCTGATTTTTTGTTTAATTTCAAATTCCTTTTTGTTTACTTCTGAAGTCAATTTCATTTTTTTTCTACCAGATCTACATGCCGTGCATAGGGAACATGGATAGAAGCCTGCCCATATATGTTCTTTGTTTGCTTTTTGTTGCCCTTTTGTAGTGCAATTATTGTAAGAATTTGTTTTAAATTATTTGCTTTCCTAAATACTACCCTTGGTTTATCTTGGATGATTTTTTTGGAGTTCTGTGTCACATTGTAGTACTCCCCAATGTTTATTGATAATTTGACTTATACTCCCTGCCAAGGGATTGTAGGTGGTAGAAAAAACTATCGCTTGTTTTGTCTCTCATTTACTATCTTTCTCTTTTCTTATCAATAAATTGGCCCATTTTATCCAATTTTTAATCAATAATTCTTCCTTATATCCTCTTTCTTGGAATCTATTGCTAATTTGATCTAATTGATTTTTAGTACTTTTTCTTCACTACAATTCTTTTTAATTCTGCACATTTGACTAAAGGGGATACTTTTCACCCCTTGTGGATGATGGTTGCTATTTGGTAATACATAAGTATTCGCGTCCACATCTTTAAAAATGTTTTAAAGTGTAGCTGTATGTCTTTTGGGTAAATTTCTAGATCTAGAATGTTGATCTTCTCATGACTGTAAGTGAGTGAAAGATCTATATTAAAATTGTTCTTATTTAGGGAAGTAACATATTCATACAGGGAACATTCAGAGCCTCTCCAGATAATTACTATGTCATCTATATAGCGGCGCCATAGGACAAGGTTCACCTCCAGTTGTAGGTATGAGAGAATGTGACATTCTTCCCTATACTCCATATGTAAATTAGCATAACTGGGGGCGAACGTAGTTCCCATGACTGTCCCGCGAGTTTTCAAATAATATTTTCCCTGAAACCAAAAGAAATTGTGCTCCAAGATTAATTCAATTCCCTTTAGAATGAATTCATTCTGGGGGGGGGGGGTGGTAGGACTGACTCATCTCTTTCTAAAAAGTGTGTTGTGGCTTTGAGACCTTGTCTATGTCTTATTGAAGTTACAGGGATTTGACATCCAATGTTGCCAGTAGCATATCTGCCTCCCATTTGAAATGTTGTAAAGTTTGAATTACCTCAGTTGTATCTTTTAAATATGCAGGTAATGATATAACATATTTTTGTAACATTTTATCTATATATTGGGACAAATTACTTGTTGGTGAATTTTTCCCCGATATGATCGGTCTCCCCTGAGGGTTAATTGAATCCTTATGAATTTTTGGTAAGCAGTATAGTACCGGCAACGTTGGATGTTGTATTTTTAGATATTTCCATTCTTTCTCATTGAGAATACCCATAGTTTTAGCTTCATTTATCAAATGGTCTAATTTTAAGTTAACTATTTTCTGCTTCTAATAAGTTTTTTTTTTTTTATAAATCTGTTTTTATTGATTTTTCAAAAGAGAGAGAAGAAAATTAAACAAAAGGAAAAACAGGTACACAGCAGCACATTCAATACAGAGATAGAGCACCAGAAACAGTACAGAAAATAGCCTCAGACAAATAGTCATGCACAAACGCAGAATGACTCTCCATCGACAATCCCAGGAAACCAGACCGTAATGGGCAACATGTCGAGTCTTGCTCGTCACTTGTACCCGGTTACGCATGGAGATGGCCACAAAAGTATACACAAAGGCATTGTAAATAACTCAAGAGTCAATGGAGCTGTTCAGTCTTTGCATTATCATGGTTACGCATAATAACATATAACCTGGGGTGCTAGAGATTTGATCATAGAGTGCCGATGTACCTGGTTTTGAATGCATTACGCATAAGTTACAGTGAGAAAGACGGGAGAAAAGAGGGAAGGCAGGGGGGTCTGGGTAGAGGGAGGTAAAGAGAGGGTAAGAGGGGGGAAAGGAAAGGGAAAAAAGGAAAGAAGAGAACAGAAATGGCATATCGGCCTGGGGATATTCAAAATCGTGAATAACGTAGTCGAGCTCAGGTCCACTTATCACTGATTGGAACCTGCTAGGGGTGTAAAAAGATCCAATATAAGCATTATAACGACGCGACTAGTCTGGATGGGTCACAAGGGCAGGTACCGCTGGAACCCATCGCCTTCCCACGGAACTCAAGAAAGAGAAAATGGAGGGTTATAAATAAAATATCAAGTCAATTCTCACACGGTGCACAATTGGACATAAGAATCTGAATTGGTAAATGCAATCCAGTGAAACCATTTAGCCATGAAATTCTGGAAATCACTAGCAGTTTCAGTCTTCAGCTCCTCGAATTTATGTATCTCTTTGATCTTGAGCAACCAATCTTTCATGGACGGACTGTCTGTCTGTCTCCATTTAAGGGGAATTAATGCTTTGGCGGCGTCTAGCATTATGGGAGCCAAAGATTTCTTGTATGTCTTTAGTGGCAATGAGGTGTCATGTAAGAGGACAGCCAAAGGGTTATCAAGGATTTCTATGCCTGTAACGGTTTTGATAGTGTTGCGTATTGAGGTCCAAAAAAAGTGGAGTATAGGGCAATCCCAAAAAATATGCGTTAGGGTGCCGAGATGTTCCCTACATCTCCAGCATGTGGGAGAGACTGCCTTGTAGATTTTGCTCAATTTGGTAGGGTAACGGTACCACTTAGTTAGCAATTTATAGTTAAGTTATTGGAGTTTAGCGCATTTAGAAGATTGGTGTACCAATAGAGTGATTTTTACCCATTGGGCGTCCGAGATAGGCATGGTCACATCTCGTTGCCACTTATCTTTAAGGATAGGGAGTGGGGTCGGTTTAAGGTCTATAATATATTTGTAAATCTGAGAAATCGCACTTCGTGGTGGGTTTTCCTGGGACCAAATATGTTCCATGGGAGTGAGGGTAGGTCTGTCTTTGTGAGGTGGAAATGTTGCCTGTAGAAAGTGCCTGACTTGCCGATATTTAAATCTATCTAGGTCGGTCGGCGTGACGTTAGGCAATAGTTCATCCAGGCTTTTCAATTCGCCTCGGCGGTAAAAGTACTCAGCTCCTGTGTGTAAGAGAATGTCCCAGCCCCTGTAGTTATCTAAGTTCAGGCCTGGTGCGAAAGTAGGATTGCCAAGAACCGGAGATAAAGAGGAGGGGGAGTTGATCCATTTGCGTGATTTAGCTAGGTTGTCCCAGGTGTCTAATGTGTACTTAAGTTTAGCATCTGTTCTATCTCTATGCGTTCTGTTAGCCGGAGATAACCACGGAGCCGCCCATAAAGGGGTTACTAGGGATTCCTGCTCTATCTGTATCCACAATTTGGTCTTCCCACAGAAGGCCCAGTCTAAGCATCTGTTTATAATTGTGGCTTGATGGTATATCTGCCAATCTGGAAGACTTAAACCACCCTGTGTTTTAGACGCTGTTAGTGTTTACCTCGCCAATCTCGGGCTTTTGTCCACCCAAATGAACTGTTTCGTGAGAGTATGCAGTGTTTGTAAGGTCCCCTTGGGAGGGGGGTATGGGATGGCCTGTGAAACATATAGGAAGCGGGGGAGAATGTTCATTTTAAGAGAATTAACGCGGCCAAACCACGATAACGTTTTGGTTGTCCAATCCCTCAAGTCCGTCTTGATGGAGTTTAAGAGATCACTATAATTTCTAATGACAATTTGTTTCACATCCGGGAATATTTTTATGCCAAGGTAGGTGAAGCATGTAGTGGATGTCCTGATCGGAAAAGAAGCAGTAGCAGCTGAAAACTCATCCCGGGGAATAGAGACATTTTGAGCAACAGATTTAGTCAGATTTATTTTAAAATTACTAACCGAATTAAATTTATGCAATTCCGCTACTAAGTTTGGAAGCGAGATCCTGGGGTTCCGCAGAAAGAAAAGCAAATCGTCTGCGTATGCAGCGATCTTGTGTTCTTTAGAACCAATTGTGACTCCATTAATGTTTGGGTCCTTCCTAACCCTGCTGAGAAAGCTCTCAAGCGAAAGGATGAAGAGGAGGGGGGATAGTGGGCAGCCTTGACGAGTCCCGTTGTGTATGCTAAATGATTGCGAGTATTCTCCATTAACCCTGAGTTTAGATGGATTGGTATATAAGGTAGTTATCCACGATAGCATTCTAGGACCTAAGTTTATGTGTTGCAGGGTGGCCCTTAAAAACGTCCAGTCTACCCTGTCGAAGGCCTTCTCGGCATCAGTGGATAAAAGCATAACAGGGATAGAGCGGCTTTTACAGTAATGGATGACACTAAAGAGTCTGTTCGTGTTGTCCCTGGCCTCTCTCTGCGGAACGAAGCCTACATGTTCCGGTGAAATCAGGGAGGTTAGGACTTGATTTAACCTGGTGGCTAGTACCTTCGCATATAACTTGGTATCGACATTTAGTAGGGAAATGGGACGGAAACTGCCAGGATCCATGGGGTCTTTACCTTTTTTATGAATTAAGGTTACATGTGCCGCTAGGGCTTCCGAGGGGATCGTATTAGTGGCCGTGATGGAGTTAGTAGCGGCGACCAAGTACGGTAGGAGGCAGTGATGCAGTTCCTTATAGTACGATATTGAAATGCCATCGGGCCCTGGGGCCTTACCGGCTTTGGTAGTCTTAATGGCTGCAGTAAACTCGTCTATAGTCAAAGGGGAGTCTAGAGCCCTTCGAATATCGTCAGATAATCTCGGGAGATCGGAGTCCGCAATGTAGTCAGCGCATTTGGTCAAAGTGTCAAAGATTTTGTTTTGTATGGTAGTTGGGGGATGGAGCTGGTAAAGTTTGGTGTAGTATTGACGAAAAACTTCCGATATGTCCGTGGAGATGTGCACTGTTTTCCCATCTAATGTTCGAATTTTAGGAATATAGTTTCGTAACTGTTTTTTCTTTAATGCAGCAGCTAAAAGACGGTCACATTTGTTGCCGTGTTCGAAGTATAGTTTTTTGTGAATTTCAACGGCTCTAGTCATGTACGCCGAATAAGTGTCCCTGAGATCTTTCCTAGCTTGTGTCAGTTCGGCAAGTATATGTGTAAATTTGGAAAATTTATGCTGTGCCTCGAGAGATCGGATTCTAGTTATCATCTGATGTATTTTAGCGTCGCGTTCCCTCTTTTTGCGCGCTCCCAATTGTATCAGTTCCCCTCTAATAACACATTTGTGTGCCAACCATAGAGTCCACTGGTCAGTCTGCTCTATTTTCTTGAAAGTAATTCTGAAGCTTTTGGGTAAGGTCCCTCTTCGTAGTTTTCTCTCGGAGAAGGGAATCGTTTAATCCCCAGGAAAAGACTCTGCGAGTGGGAACCCGACGCAAAAGAGTGCACGTTATGGGGGCGTGATCCGACCAGGTTATAGAATCTATGGTAGCGTCTTTAAGAAGATTAATATCTGCATGCCGTATGAAAATGTAATCGAGTCTACTATAGGTGTCATGCGGATGGGAGTAAAAAGTATAGTCACGTACCGAGGGTTGCGTGAAGCGCCAGGTATCCACTAAAGTGAGGGATCTAAGCTGCTGTTTAAAAACTTCAATTTTCCTGTGTGGTATGCTAGATTGTGTGGTAGAGGAATCCAGTAATGGTTCAAGCGTCATGTTTAAATCACCACCCAAAATGAGCATACCTTCCTCAAAATCTGTCAAGGCATGAATTGTTTGCGTTAGGGAAGGTAGTTGCTCATTGGGAGGGAGATAGACTGAGGCAAGGGTGTACACGCAGTCATTGATAGTCCCCTTGACTAAAAGGTAAGTGCCCGCCTTATCTGATTTGGTCGCTATGGAAGTAAATCCCACAGAATCTGCTACCATAATCATGACCCCCCTTGTTTTGTTGGTTAAAGGAGTGCTATGAAAGACAGTCGAGAAACCCTTAAATCTGAGGAGTGGAGTCTGTTGCTTTTTAAAATGGGTTTCCTGGACGAAAACTATATCTAGTTTGAGTCGTTTTATGTCCCGTGCGAGATTGTACCTTTTGATGGGAGCATTCAACCCCTTCACATTTAATGATCCAACTCGGAAGTCAGTCATCATTCACCGTGGATACTGAGGGGGTCCAGCAGTAGTGCCCCATGGCAGAAGAGGCTCGTGTGCGGTGAGGGTGCGGGTATGACGAAAACCCAGGCCGGATGCCAAGAAAGAAAAGTAAAGAAAGAAAGTTGAAGTACACAAGAGATAAACATAATCAAAACAAACAATATAATAACAAAATGTAGCTGGGGTGGGATTGACCGAACAACGAGTGGGAGAGTGCCCCTTCCCCCACTCGAGGTTAACCCAAAGGTCTGAGGCTGGGAGTACGTGAAAGTGGCGTGCAAAAGGAGCCTCAGTCAGCCTCCTGAACCTGAACTGCCACGTAGACGTGGCGTATGAGTCTCTATAAGCAAAATTATAAACAACAACATAATAAAAATATCAACAGTATGACCTCCACTGGTGGAAATACCACAAGAGGAACGGGGGGCCATAATTAAGTGAAATCATTTAAAAACATGCAAATCTGATCCCTCGATACACCAGAGGAAGATTGCAAACATAGGACAAGAAAGGGAGCTGCCGAAGGGTGGGTTAAGCTAGATGGCGACCCTTTTCTAAGAGAGGGGTAGATCTAATATAAGTGGTGAGCATTGAACCGGAGAGTGATGGAGGGGGAGAGGTGATGGGGGGCCTAAAGTAATCCCAACAGTAATAACCTATGGAAATGAACAAGCCATGAAGCTACCGTATCCTCATAATCAGAGTAAGCTGAAGAGATCAATGAGCTGTAAAAGGAATGAAGCTACATGACAAGTAAGTCTGGAATCTCCTCTTAGCAAAAGATAGCTAAGAAGGCCAATGATCCGGAGAAATAATGAGTCTCAGTACCAGAACAGAAACCTCCCAAAAAGTTACATAGTTAAAGGTTGTAACTGTCTCCAAAACGGCTCAATCGTCGAAAATGTTGCAAATTCTGGAAATGTCCAGGGTTTCGGCTTCCATTGTGAGAATCCAAAGTTCCCGCATGAGCGGGAAACAAACCGATCCAAAGGATCAAACAGTAGTAGGAGAAAAGTCAGTAGGGCAATAAACCAGCATGGGTAGGCATAGGCTTGGTGTGGGAAGGTTTTGTCATTACTGTATCATTTTTTTTTCTTTTTTTTTTTCTTTCTCTCTTTCCCTTTTCCCTTCTTCTTCTCCTTTTTTTTTTCTTTTTTTCTTCCTCTTTTTTTTTTTTTTCCCTTTTTTCCCCCCTTTCCCCCCCCCCTTTTTTTTCCCCTTTTTTCCCCCCTTCTCCCCCTCAGACTTCCTTCTTCTCTCCTTCTATCCTCGCAAATCATCTCTCCGAGTCCTTGCCAGGACGTGTCCCTCTTAACAAACAAAGGTGCGTAGGTGCGACACAAGGGTGCCCAAAGGCCAGCTTCGTATTGTGTGAGCAGAGGCCTCAGAATCAATCCATGCGCCTTGGGGTGGAAGGGCTAGAAGGTTTACTCATTCTGCTCCTGCAATGCCACTGTTCCGTTTCCAGAGTATCCATCAGGTCCCCATTGTAGGCTAGTTCCCTCCATTCTTTAAGGTCGATAGAAGGCAAACCTAAAGCTCTCGCAAAGTCCTCCAGGCCATCTGGTTCCTTCAGACTGTATTGCCTGCCCTCCTTCACAACAGTGAGGGCAAACGGTGAGGGCAAACGGAAAGCTCCACCGATGGGCTCGCAGGACCGTGGTAAGTGGCCTAAGGGCTCTACGTTGCTGGATTGTGAGCCATGCCAGGTCCTGGAAGATGGAGACTTCATAATCCTGGTACTTAAAAAGCTCTACATTCCGCAGTGCGCGGGTAATGTCCTCTTTAATAGTGAATTTGTGTACACAGCATACAACATCCCGGGGCCGTTCTGATCTAAACCTCGGGGCACCCAGAGCACGATGGACTCTGTCTAATTCAAGAGGGCTGGAGGGATCTCTGCCCAAGATAGAATTAAAGATGGCTCTTACTGTGTCACCAAGATCTGCTGCGGTAACAGAGTCGGGAATACCTCTAATCCTGAGGTTATTGCGGCGGTCTCTATTGTCCAGATCCTCCATATGTTTCCGGAGTAGGTAAATAAACCTATGATGGTCATTAGATCTGTGAACTAGATGATTATGGGCCTGTTCTGCCTTGCCGAGCCTGTCGTCCATCTTACTGTAGGCCTCACCTATACTGCGCAGCTCTGCTTTGATTTCCACAAGGTCAGCTTTCTGCGACTCTCGTAGCGTTTTCGCCATCGCCCTTAGATCATCCTTGGTCGGTAAGGCAGATAACAAGGAGCGGATGTCCGTGCGCGTTGAAGCAGTGCTATAGCCTGAGGCCGTAGACCCGACCGGGCTTGGACTGCGCGCGGCCGACTCCGCCATCTTGGATGTGCGTCCGTCCGAGTGGTGAGAGGATTTCTTGCCAAGAAATGGCGACATCGTGCTTTGAGCGGACTGTGAGGCACCTTGTGGTGTCTGCTCTGCTTTCTTGCTGTGTTTCCCCATAGTAGTGCGGGCCAGATACTGCGGAGAGAAATGCTTCAGGCAGTTCGGGACGGGAGAGTGTATCGGGTGCGACCTCTCAGCACGCCATCTTGCCACGCCCCCCCTTCTAATAAGTTTTTAAACATTTGTATATAATTTTGCCTATCTATAATCACTGTTCCTCCCCCCTAATCCGCAGCTTTGGTAATTATGGTTTCAACATTTTTTAACCGTTTAACCGCTAGTTTTTCTTGTCTAGTCAAATGAAATGTCCTCTTCTCAGTCTTTATTGCATGTCTTTCTTGTAGAGATTCTAAATCTTTTTCATTAGTTCTTCATATAACCTTATATGTTGTCCTTTTTCAATAAAGGGAATATATTCTGACTTTTTCTTCAGGGAAGTGTGTACAAACTTCTCTTGAACCCCCTCTTGATTAGTTTTTTGATTATTATAATTTTTCATTATGTGATCATTACGTGCAAATTTTTTAATTTTCTAATAAATTTTTCAGTATCGATAAACATCTCAAATTTATTTGCCTTGTTAGTAGGTCCAGACGTTAAGCCTTTTCGCAATACATTTTCTTCATCTTATATCAAGTGCCTACAACTTAAATTAAAAATACCACTTTGTGTTTTTTCTTTCCTGCCTGTGTTCCCCTTCTCGTGTTTTGTGGTTTTGCTTGTGACTGCTCCCGATCATCCTCTGACCTCGTGTATCTGTTGTCCTGTTGTGTGTCCGGTGCCTTACATTTATTTTTTCCCATCCCTTTCTATGTGTTGGGGGTTCGTCTTCCTTCCCAAGTATTTGTCTTTGTGCAGTTTCTTGGCTTTCCCCCCTAAAAATTCATTTGAAAATGTTTTCTTTCCCATTCTCTCCTGATTAGCTATGGGAAAATGTACACCACTAGTGGTGTTATAAGTTAGTGAACTTCCCTTTTTATCTTGTTTTATGTGTGAAATGGTGTCCCTCCAATGTTCAGTTTTCTTCTCCCCACTCCAATATCTCACACTCCCTGAATTTAAATCGTCCATGTCCCTTTTAAATTTGTTTTGTTTAGTTTCTAAAATTGTTTTCTCTATCCTCTCTAGTTTTTTTTAGCATTGCTGATTCTAACTCAGAGAATTCTCTCATACCTGCAACTGGGGGTGAACCTTGTCCTATGGCGCCGCTATATAGATGACATAGTAATTATCTGGAGAGGCTCTGAATGTTCCCTGTATGAATATGTTACTTCCCTAAATAAGAACGGTCTTAATATAGATCTTTCACTCACTTAAACTCATGAGAAGATAAACTTTCTAGATCTAGAAATTTACCCAAAATACACACAGCTACACTTTAAAAAATTTTTAAAGATGTGGACGTGAATACTTATGTATTACCAAATAGCAACCATCATCCACAATAGGTAAAAAGTATCCCTTTTAGTCAAATGTGCAGAATTAAAAAGAATTGTAGTAAAGAAAGTGTACTAAAAAATCAATTAGATCAAAGTAGCAATAGATTCCGAGAAAGAGGATATAAGGAAGAATTATTGAAGAAATCGAGAGAAAAAGTGGATAAAATGGAGAGGGCCAAATTATTGATAAGAAAAGAGAAAGATAGTAAAGGAGAGACAAAAGAGATAGTTTTTTCTACCACCTACAATACATTGGCGGGGAGTATAAGTCAAATTATCAATAAACATTGGGGAGTACTACAATGTGACACAGAACTCCAAAAAATCATCCCAGATAAACCAAGGGTAGTATTTAGGAAAGCAAATAATTTAAAACAAATTCTTACAAACAATCATTGCAGTACAAAAGGGCAACAAAAAGCAAACAAAGAACATATATGGGCAGGCTTCTATCCATGTTCCTTATGCACGGCACGTAGATATGGTAGAA
Source organism: Xenopus petersii (assembly GCA_038501925.1). Lineage (NCBI taxonomy): Eukaryota > Metazoa > Chordata > Amphibia > Anura > Pipidae > Xenopus > Xenopus petersii. The sequence goes on along the minus strand of CM076676.1, from coordinate 156,855,967 downwards.
AAAATTGACTTCAGAAGTAAACAAAAAGGAATTTGAAACTAAACAAAATATCAGATGCACAAAAAACGTTATATATTGTTTGCAATGTTCATGTGGCCTACAATATGGAGGAAAAATAAATGGGATGTTGAAAGATAGGATCAGAGAAAATGTAAACAATATAAAGAAAGGAAATGAAAAACACAGTGTTTCTAAACATTTTAAGGACGTTCATGGAATGAATTGTGTCTGTTTAACATATTGGGGTATAGAGGAAGACAGAAATAGATGGAGGGAGGAGATTTAGTGAGGACAACTTTACAGTGTGAGAGCAGATGGATTTATAGTTTAGAAACTTTTACACCTAAAGGCCTAAATGTAGATATAAACTTAAGAGCATTTTTATAATTCATCTAATCATTGAAATATACAGAATTTTGTAATGGATGTTAATATTATCTGAATGCATCGAATCTAATGTGGCTAAATGATATGGATGTAACAATTATATATGCAACTGTATAGAGATTGCCCCAATTCTGTAGGTCTGTGGGTTAGGGAAACACAAACATATAACATATACATAACATATACATTATACATTTATCTACAGCACCTTGATCCACTACTGTTAAGAAATTCATCAACTAATATAGCAAATTTTCAGAGTTTAAAAAGTCAGCAAAATTTAGATAAAGAAATAGATTTTTATTTTTATAAAAGAGCATTTACACAAAAAAAAATTCAAAATTAGAAACTAAATAAAAAGCTAGTTTTATAACAGGCTCAGATATTTTAAGCATTATATGTATAATAAAGTTAAAGTACGTTTTATTTTAATTTTGACATTGGTTTTACTCTATGGACCTTATTATTCCAGCCTCAATAGGCCTCAGCAGATTTCTCCATAGACTTAGTGACTGTGTAAGTTGGTGCATCTAGTAAATAAAAGGAGACAAGTTTAACACCTCCCAGTCAGTAGCCGGTGCCATTCTGATAGGAACAAATCATGTCAGTACATTATTGCTAAATCCTCTGTTACTGGGAAATGTTTCATAGGAAGAAATGTCTAGGGTTGGACTTTCATGAATGTCTGTTACAATGTAGAGCAGGTTGGTCTGATGCTTCTTCTTTCTTATAATTCCAACATTTTGCTGCTTCTAATCTGCACTTTCCTTCCATACTCATTACCAAACTGCACTGGGTGTTTAATAATTAAGTTTATTTTTCACTTTAATATTTTCTCTAATGGCTGCTTATATATTTAATGTTTTATTTCTGAGTTCCTCAACCTAACATTATTATTTCTCCAGATGCAATAACCACACACTCATGCTGTGAGTCACTGACTGATTTCCCCTGCTCTAATTGGCTGATTCAAACAATGCTCTACTGACACACAGAATGGTTGGGTCGGCTGCAGTAGGAATAAAAAGTTACAGACTAAAATCCTGTTCTGTACATGAAACAGCTCTTAACATGTTCTGTATTTCTGCTGCATATTGTTCCCTCTTCCCCAGCCAGTCTGTTAATTCCAACTCATTTCTTTCCTCTCACCGGCTATTCACTGCTCCTACTTCCCACTGTTCTCAGGTTCCTCACACTTCTATTAACTCTGGGTTTAATGGGAGGTTTCTTACAAGGGAGGCTTCATGGGCTAATGTTTTGGTTGAGCTCAGTCTGATCTTCTAACCTGAGTCTGCACTAGATTTGCTCTGATATTTACACTGAAAGCTCTAATACACCCAGTTCTGCTGCCATTGCCATCTGAGCAGGGGACATTTCACTGGTCTCTCCAACATGTCCCTGAACTGATCTCCCCTCCTATCTGTCTCTATCTTCTGTATTTGTATAACTATGGGGTGTAATATAGAGTTTATATGTTGCACTTTTACACCATAAACAGTGTTGGAAAGGCAACGTACCAACCTATTTGGCTAGAAACTAAGCATGTGACTTAGCTTTTAGATATTCTATGCTAAAAAAATCCCTTTAAATTGTCAGCTCTTCGCTCTAAGTACTACTGCAAAAAAACCGAACCTGTGTCTGCTTTGAGATTGTTTGTACTCCAGGAACTGTTTAGGGAAATTCTTTTTGAGTGAGCTTTTAGACTTTAAGCTTTCCTGGCAAGACAATATGTTCAACTGTTAGCTTTTTGTTCCAGAACCTCAAACCAATATCACATCCCCCACAATCACTCAAAACAAAACTTTCCATTGCTCTTAGATTGTCAGCTCCTATTCCAAATATGTGTTAAGGGTGAGTTAAAGTTAAAATGTGCAAGCAAAATGTCCAGCTGGCACCATCAGACTGTCAGCTCTGTGTTCAAGTCTTTTGTGTGCTCTGCACTCCAATTCTGGACAATTAATCACTGTCACTGTTTAAACCCCAGTTTTTCAAGGAAAAAAAATCATTCCATTTTTAGTTTCACACTCAAAGTAATTTTGCTCTTCTGCCCAAGTTATTCTAATTGTCAGCAGTGCAGTTAAATTCATTTATATACTTTCAACATTTGATTGTCGATTCTTTTATTTTTTCAAATTTTTTTTTTAAAGATAACTGTCCCTGACTTTGCTCATCATTTCATGCCAAGTAGTTTTACAGGTTTTACAGACATCTCAGGTCAGTTTAGCAGAGATACATTTATCTGATATTACTATTAGATTGTCAGCTATGTGCTCTACTTAATTTTGCCTAGAAAACAATATTTCAATAATCAGTAATAGATTGTCAGCTCTTCTAGGAAATGTCCCTATGCCTTCAGCCTTATTATTGCATTGCCAGTTCTGCCCTCAAATCTGCATTTTATTTAAATGTTCATTTGCTTTTTCTATTGTGTGTTTTCAAGAGAACATTTAAAAATAACACCCCTCTACTTGTGCTTGTAGATTGGCAGCTTTTCCCTCAAATAAATAATTTAGTGTATCCTTTTGACACAACCAATGTTTTTTTTATTGGTCTCTATTGCCTTTTATTACTGGGTTTGTCAGGCCTGGCTAACTTTCATGCCACGAACTCTCTCCTTTAGCCCATCCAATTTTATGGGCCAAGCCTTGAGTAACTTCTTCCCTGCACACGGCCAATCATAAAGTCCATTACTCATAAATATACAAATGTAAAAAAGACATAAAAACATCAGTTAGTGTTACATTCTTTTCATACACTTTTCATGTGGAATTTGGGGTGTTCCCATGAATTGGACCCTGATTCTCTAAAAATCATTTGAGGTCTTTTGTATTTTTTCCTTTACTTTTATAGGACCATGATAACATTATTATTGTTAATTGTAATTGTTCTTACTTTGTATTCAGTTCTACAGACTCTGGCTACTTCTGTATTGTTTGAAAACATATCTTCTTATATTTGGAAATATTTATGCTCTATCATTACTACATATCAGAAAGATCTGAAAACAAACGAACTGAAAATAAGTGTAAAAATCACATTTAAGATACGCAGGTGTCTGAATCCTTTCCCGTGAGGCCTCAATGGCAGCTAGAAGCAATATTGGGCTATAGTATTTACACAAAACGAAGGGAAATCATAATTGCTCAGGCCAACTTACACTCTGGAGTTGATCAGCTCATCCTTCCTGATATCATTCTTTTTAAATACTTACACCATCAGGTGATGCAAAAGTATATTTTATGTTGGGATTTTTTTTCCAGCAGCAGCATTTCCTCAGTATATTGCTCCCCTTCCTTATGTGGGAGACATCTATACAATGATTGATATCATCAATACTGACAAGTAACCAATCAGGCTTTTCCTGTAGGCAATTTCCTGACATCTAATTCCAAAATCAATAGGGTATTGTTCAACTAACTTTGTAAGAAAAAAATCCACATATTCAGAAAGTGGTTGCAAGATGGACCCAATCCCAGAAACTATCGGATATCCAGGATGTTTATCCCCACCCTTATGTACATTTGGTAGTATTTAGAATCCATGGATTCAGGAAATCTTTATTCTGGTCTTTCTCCTGATCTAAATCACTCACCACAACCTCCTCTAGATACTTTCTAATGTCCAGTGTGAGATCCTATGCAATAACTTGTAATTCCCTGGGGTATTTAATAAAAGTAGGGTCTCTGCTACACAGTCTGTTTTATTACTGGCAACTATGCTTCCGTCATATCAGCTTTATAAATAACAATGTATTAAATATTTTTGTGTAGGCCTCTTGTCGATAAATTCCCTGTTTTGTTACTTTATGCATAAAAGAGGCATCTTTAAACTGCTGAAGGACAAGGAGATTAGCTGTCCCATGATTAATCTCCTCTAGCATGGACTACTAATCTCCTCCAAATGCTTTCCCAATGGCAATAAAGTAAATCTTTGGGATTTGCTTACAGAGAGAACCTTTCTAATTTTGACTCAAAAGCTAAACCTAAGAAACACAATTCCATATTCTACTAATATCAAAAACTATGGCAAACATTCAGGGCTCAGTTGAACACTCTTATAGTTAAGGTGGTGATATTCATGAGGCCTGACTATGGGACTCCTTGACATACATAAAGTTTGGGTAACATCCCAAATGACTCCATTTGTTAAGGCAAGAGACAAATAGAAAACAACAATTACCTTTATAGTTGCAGATAACTGGGATGAAGCCACAATAATTATAAGAGATAAAGTAATCATTCACCAATCTACATGACACCCCTTAAGATGAAAGTAATGGGTCACTGATCTGAAATGCGCCTTAAATGCCAAGACCCTAACACAAATTTCTTTCACTTTAATCCTTTGTGTTGCACTTTAATATTAAAATTTGACGGGATTGCCTTGAAGGCTATCTACACATTATAATTTGTAGGTTTTGTCGGGATTTCAGAGCACTTGCACTGTGACAAATGAATGGGATAAATAGACGAGGGGCTGGAGAGAGAGATCAGTAATAATAACAAAACAAGAAGTGAAGCCTCACAAAGCAACAGTTTTCAGTATTGGCTAGTGACCTTGGCAACCACATTCCAGATTACAAGCTGGAATGTGGCAGAATAATAATGTTATTAATTCACAAACCATGGCAATAATGAACACAGGCCAGGTGAAAATGTGTGTGTAGTAGATCTATCAATAAAATACCTTAAATTAATTTAAACTTCCCCTTAAACTGATATTATTGATATATTGATATTAATGCATAACAAGTGCAATAAATGCCACCCAGTAATACTAACATAACTCACTGATTATAATTCATAGAATTATTAATATGGTGATAAATAATACAGTGAGCAAGTGAAAACATTTGATGTGTTGATGTGAAGTATTTAATTCCAAGCAAATCATTACTATTAACTGGAGTTCTGATTGCTAAATTGTAAAACTTAATTCTTCCCTCCCAGGCAATGCAAATGAACAATCACTCAATGGTCACAGAGATTTTCCTTTTGGGATTTCAACATCTCAACAATTTCAAGATCCTGTTTTTTTCTTTGATTCTTTTGATTCACATATTGACCATCTATGAAAATATCCTTGTCATAGTATTGGTAACAATTAGCCGAACTCTTCATTCTCCCATGTTCTTCTTTCTCCAACAACTCTCCTTATCTGATCTCCTGCAGTCCATGGTTATTGTTCCCATCCTGCTCAAAACTGTAATAAATGAAGGAGCTAAAATATCCCTTATTGGCTGTATTGTACAACTTTATTTCTTTGCTGTCACTGAAGGTTTACAGTGTCTCCTTCTAACTGTGATGTCCTATGACAGATATCTGGCCATCTGCAATCCTCTGTGTTATTCTTCAATAATGAACCACAGATTTTGTGTTAAATTTATTTTCATGTCATGGCTGCTTGCCCTTAGTTTTACACCAGTTACTGTGATTACTGCAGCTACACCAGAGTTCTGCAACCAAAATACCATCAACCATTTCTTCTGTGATTACTTTCCTCTTCTAGAACTTTCCTGCTCAGAAGCCACTTTAGCACGAATATTGGCAATGGCTGTGTCTGTCCCTGTGATTCTTTTCCCCTTTTTACTCATCACTGGATCCTATATCTGTATTGCCCATGAAATCCTAAAGATAACATCCAATATTGGGAGACAAAAAGCCTTCTCCACCTGTAGCTCCCACTTGGCTGTGGTCTCCATATTTTATGGGAGTCTCATTGTTACTTATGTGGTTCCCAAAAGAAACCAGTCACAGACCATTGGAAAACTTCTTTCACTTTTATACACAGTAGTGACTCCTTTTATTAACCCAATGATTTACAGCTTGAGAAGTACAGATATGAAAAATGCCCTTAAAAATATTATACAATAATATTTATATCTACATTAAGGCCTTTAGGTGTAACATTTTCTAATCTCTAAATCCATCTGCTCTCACACTGTAAAGTTGTCCTCACTAAATCTCCTCCCCTCCATCTATTTCTGACTTCCTCTATACCCCAATATGTTAAACAGACACAATTCATTCCATGAACGTCCTTAAAATGTTTTGAAACACTGTGTTTTTCATCTCCTTTCTTTATATTGTGTACAGGTTCTCTGATCCTATCTTTCAACATCCCATTTGTTTTTCCTACACATTGTAGGGCACATGAACATTGCAAACAATATATAATGTTTTTCGTGGTGCATCTGATATTTTGTTTAATTTTAAATTCCTTTTTGTTTACTTCTGAAGTATTTTTTTCTTTTTTCTACCAGATCTACATGCCGTGCATAAGGAACATAGATAGAAGCCTGCCCATATATGTTCTTTGTTTGCTTTTTGTTGTCCTTTTCTGGTGCAATGATTGTTTGTAAGAATTTATTTTAAATGATTTGCTTTACTAAATACTACCCTTGGTTTATCTGGGATGCTTTTTTGAGTTCTGTGTCACATTGTAGCTCTCCCCAATGTTTATTGATTATTTTAGTTATACTCAACGCCAAGGGATTGTAGGTGGTAGAAAAAACTATCTCTGGTTTTGTCTCTCATTTACGATTTTTCTCTTTTCTTATCAATAAATTGTCCCTCTCCATTTTATCCATTTTTTCTCTCGATTTCCTCAATAATTCTTACTTATATCCTCTTTCTTGGAATCTATTGCTAATTTGATCTAATTGATTTTGTAGTAATTTTTCTTCGCTACAATTCTTTTTAATTCTGCACATTTGACTACTTCAATAAGACATAGCCAAGGTCTCAAAGACACAGCACACTTTTTAGAAAGAGTCAATCCTCCCCCCACCAGAAAGAATTTATTCTAAATTGAATTCATCTTGGAGCACAATTTCTTTTGTTTTCAGGGAAAATATTATTTGAAAACTTGCGGGACAGTCATGGGAACTAGGTTTGCCCCCAGTTATGCTAATTTACATATGGGGTATTGGGGAGAATGTCACATTCTCCCATACCTGCAACTGGGGGTGAACCTTGTCCTATGGCGCCATATAAGTCAAATTATCAATAAACATTGGGGAGTGCTACAATGTGATACAGAACTCCAAAAAATCATCCCAGATAAACCAAGGGTAGTATTTAGGAAAGCAAATCATTTAAAATAAATTCTTACAAACAATCATTGCAGTACAAAAGGCAACAAAAAGCAAACAACGAACATATATGGGCAGGCTTCTATCCATGTTACTCAGAAGTAAACAAAAATGAATTTTAAATTGAACAAAATATCAGATGCACGAAAAATGTTATATCTTGTTTGCAATGTTCATGTGGCCTTCAATGTGTAGGAAAAACAAATGGTATGTTGAAAGATAGGATCAGAGAACATGTAAACAATATAAAAAAAGGAAATGAAAAACACAGTGTTTCTAAACATTTAAGGACGTTTAGAAACTTTTACACCTAAAGGCCTTAATGTAGATATAAACTTAAGAGCATTTTTATAATTCATCTAATCATTGAAATATACAGAATTTTGTATTGCGTGTTAATATTATCTGAATGCATCAAATCTTATGTGGCTAAATGATATGGATGTAACAATTGTATAGGCAACTGTATAGAGATTGCCCCAATTCTGTAGGTCTGTGGGTTAGGGAAACGCAAACTCCTTTCTTTATAACAGAGGTTCTAACAGGTTGCTATGGCAATGCATGTGGAACTAACACAGGTCGGAAACGCTTGTAGCGGAGAGGGGTTACCATGGCAACATATAACAAAGAGCACAGGAAGCTGAAAGAAGATAAACACTCACCCCAAATCTCCCCCTAACTGACCTTCAGTCTTGGCCCCCTTAGCTCATAACCAGGTTACAGATATATAGAAACATTGGGGTAACAGTCACCCTGCTATAGTTCCAGGGGTACCCAGGGTACAAATAAGCACTCACCCCAAATCTCCCCCTAACTGACCTTCAGACTGGGCCCCCTTAGCTCATAACAAGGTTACAGATATATAGAAACATTAGGGTAACAGTCACCCTGCTATAGTTCCGGGGTACCCAGGGCACAAATAAACACTCACCCCAAATCTCCCCCTAACTGACCTTCAGACTGGGCCCCCTTAGCTCATAACAAGGTTACAGATATATAGAAACATTGGGGTGTCACCCTGCTATAGTTCCAGGGGTACCCAGGGTACAAATAAGCACTCACCTGAAATCTTCCCCTAACTGACCTTTAGGCTGAACCCCATTAGCTCATAAAAAGGTTCTGCCTCAGGATTGAAAAAGCAGCTGATTTCCTGCCATAAAATGAGAAGTGATATCTATGAGATGGGATATAAATGGGATTTAAAGAATGGGTAGCAATGATCGGATTAGTATTTGAAGAAGTCCAATGAACAAATTGATTAGATCATAGTGTATTTTCAGATACTGATATGAAGTGTAAGTTGTATACTGTCTATATGTAATTGAGTCAAAACTAAGGGGTAGTTTATCAAGGGTCAAATAGTAAATTCAAATTAGAATTTTCTAGTGTCAAAATTCACACATTCAAATTTTATCCCCTATTTGCATGTCAATTTGAATGTGAGATTTATCACACCTCAACCATGGAAACAGTCCTAATTCGAATATTCACCACCTAAAACCTGTCGAGTTCATGTACAAGTCAATGGTAGAGGTCAGTTGAGCCATTTGGAGATGGTGATAACATTCAAGTTTTTTTTTCAGAAGAAAAACTCAATTTGTACGAATCAAATAGGAATCAAATACAATACAATAGTCGGAAAGATTAGATTGAATATTAGTCATTCAATTTATTTCTTAAATAACCTCCCAGTCGAATTATAAGTATTTTCAAATAAAAAGATTCAAATTTCAAATAAAAAAATTACATGAATTGGACCTCCCTGACAATGAGAAACAGAAAATATCTACTGATCTATGTTTCTACCACATGATGGTTTAATTATGAAGATGTGGATATCAGGGTTTTTTAGATTTAAATTATATATATAAAAGAGTTATGTATAAACTACAATGATTATAGAACAGGACACTGCCACAGAACAGCTGTGTTAGACTCTACACTACAAGGTTAGAGGCCTTTCTACTAATTAGGGTTGGAGAATGTTTGCACAGAACAAGGAATACATCTGTTGCCTCATGTCACAAGTATTCCTAGTGCAAGTCTTATATCCCTGGAGGACTATAGGAGGATAAATCCGACAGAAGACTTATGAGCAAAATAATGTTTCCACTTAATACATTGATTTGTGCCAAGATTCTCATTGGAGTTCAATCATATTGTGTTTCTCTGAATAAGAACTGAGAGGACTGAGGGGCCACACCATAATTACATGTGGTCTCTCCAGTGATTAATTCACTTACAGGAGTTTACTAACAACAACTGTCCCCCATCAACTGTTACAATTGGTACATTCATTTATAGATTTATCTACAGCACCTTCAGTCCCTACTGTTCAGAAATACATCAACTAATGTTTAAAAAGTCAGCAAAATTTAGATGACTGAAAAGAAATAGATTTTTTTTAAAAAAGTGCATTTACAAAAAAAAAATCTAAATTAGAAACTAAATAAAAAGTTGGTATTTCTAAAATAAAAAAAAATAAGAGTGTAAAATATCTGAAAATTCAAACAAAAGCAACAGTTTAGTGAGTAACCCATTCAGTATTTAATTTTATAGCATTATATGTATAATAAAGTTATAGTAAGTTTTATTTTCGTTTTGACATTGTTTTTACTCTATGGACCTTATTATTCCAGCCTCAATAGGCCTCAGCAGATTTCTCCATAGACTTAGTGACTGTGTAAGTTGGTGCATCTAGTAAATAAAAGGAGACAAGTTTAACACCTCCCAGTCAGTAGCCGGTGCCATTCTGATAGGAGCAAATCAGGTCAGTACATTATTGCCAGATCCTCTGGGAGATGTTTCATAGGAAGAAATGTCTGTTAGAATGTAGAGCAGGTTTGTCTGATGCTTCTTCTTTCTTATAATTCCAACATTTTGCTGCTTCTAATCTGCACTTTCCTTCCATACTCAGCACCAAACTGCACTGGGTGTTTAATAATTACTTTTTTTTCTCACTTTAATATTTTCTCTAATGGCTGCTTATATATTTAATGTTTTATTTGAGAGTTCCTCAACCTAACATTATTATTTCTTCAGCTGCAACACCACACACTCATGCTGTGAGTCACTGATTTATTTCCCCTGATCTAATTGGCTGATTCAAACAATGCTCTACTGACACACAGAATGGTTGGGTCGGCTGCAGTAGGAATAAAATGGACTAAAATCCTGTTCTGTACATGAAACAGCTCTTAACATGTTCTGTATTTCTGCTGCATATTGTTCCCTCTTCCCCAGCCAGTCTGTTAATTCCAACTCATTTCTTTCCTCTCACCGGCTATTCACTGCTCCTACTTCCCACTGTTCTCAGGTTCCTCACACTTCTATTAACTCTGGGTTTAATGGGGGGTTTCTTACAGGGGAGGCTTCATGGGCTAATGTTTTGGTTGAGCTCAGTCTGATCTTATAACCTGAGTCTGCACTAGATTTGCTCTGATATTTACACTGAAAGCTCTAATACACCCAGTTCTGCTGCCATTGCCATCTGAGCAGGGGACATTTCACTGGTCTCTCCAACATGTACCTGAACTGATCTCCCCTCCTATCTGTCTCTATCTTCTGTATTTGTATAACTATGGGGTGTAATATAGAGTTTATATGTAGCACTTTTACACCATAAACAGTGTTGGAAAAGCAACGTACCAGCCTATTTGGCTAGAAACTAAGCGTGTGACTTAGCTTTTAGATGTTCTATGCTCTTAGATTGTCAGCTCCTATGGGTGTTCCCATGGATTGGACCCTGATTCTCTAAAAATCATTTGAGGTCTTTCTTGTATTGTTTCCTTTACTTGTATAGGACCATGATAACATTTATTATTGTTACATACAAAACGAAGAGACATTATAATTGCTCAGAACAAGTTTCACTCTGGCGAAAGAGCGTTATTTCCGAATTCATTAAGATGAGGATTTTACTGAATGTTACCTCTTGTGCCAGACTATCTACAATAGAGTAGATAGGAGCTCCTCAAAAAATAGTTGGAAAAAAAACTGGCAACTTTTCATTTTTCAGGGTGATAGGCTGCAAAAGATCATAAATTTATTCAGGGTTACACGTCTTCCCCCCTACATTTCCTAACATATGGAACATAAACTATACACTGAGCTCATGTGTAGGGCGAAATAACAACTTTATTTTATTTTATTAAGGTTTCCCTGGGCTTGTGTAATGTAATGTATTTGCTGCAACATATACGTCTATTCAATTTTAACTTCCCACGGTATACAAATTAGCAAACACTAGTGCACATTCGATTCACTTGGCGCAGTAATGCTAGCACAACTTCACCAGCGTTCGGCGCCTTGTACGCAACTTTGAATTTTAGTGATTTACCGTTGTCCTAGCAAATCTATGTCTGGCAAATGCTTTGTGATGTGAGCGAAGCCGTCGCCGAATTTTCAGAGGTTAGTGAATTTGCCCCCACGTCTCCCTCGCCCCCTCGTCAGCTTGGGGAGACTTGACAGTGAACACAATTCCCTTGCAGTGCGCACTCAACGGAACAGCAGGCAGCGGTGTCATTAATATATCTTTATTCAATGGACAATCCTCCTAACGCGTTTCGTGTGAACACACACATACTCATAGGGATAAATCAGTAATACAAACATTGCATTAAAAAGAGCTGGGGGTAAACATCACCAATGATGTATTTCCTCCCACTATTAACCCTGTCAGGAATAATTCTGTTTAGGGTTGATTATACAAGTCTCTCAACAAATCATTCTAAGGGGCAGATTGATCAAGGGTCTAATTTCGAAGCAATGGGATTTGTTTGAGCTCCCATAACTTTGAATTTCGAATAAAAAAATAGTCCAACCGAAATTTATAAAAAAATTGGGTGAATAGGCTGTATCCGAATCAAAGTAAGATTGAATTCGATCGAATTCGATTCAAAGTATTTAAAAAAAAAACGTAAATATTTCAAAGTCCACAAATTGACTCCAAATGGGTTTTAGGTGGTCCCCCCTAGGCTAAAACAGCAATTCGACAGGTTTTAGATGGTGAATAGTCGGTCACATTTTTAAAGAGACAGTACATGATAAATTTTGATATTCAAATTTTCAAATTTTTTTCAAATTGAATTTGACTATTTCCTAGTCAAAATACAAAAAAATATAATTTGTTCATTTAAATTTTCACTTTGACCCTTTATAAATCTGCTCCTAAGTGTCACATTGGTATGCACATATGTGACTATACAACATTAAAGACTAGCAGATAATTTCAAAATGATTCTTAAACTTTGTGTTTTGATCTTCTCTGTTACAAAGATTGAAACTGTTTCTCGTGCTTTTGCTGAGTTATATATTAGTTACGTCTCTTATATTAAGCTGCAGCATTGTATCAACAGCTTTAAATATATTTCCCAGAATTCGGCTTTCATTTCATGCCTCATTCAATCAACAAGACACAATTTAGGATTCAAATCTTGATCTTAATGAGTTTATAAATCTATTTCTTTTTCTCTCTCACTTATCCCATATGATTACAGTCGTGCAACTATAACTCTCACTTTGGTGTATGATGATTAAGATAAGGAATTTGTTTTTAAGGTTCTTTTTTGAAATTCATTTTTTAACCATTCATTTTTACAATTCATTTATTAACAATTCATTTATAAAAATTCATTTTCAGAGTGCATTTTTTTAAATATGTTTTTTTTTGTTAAAAAAACTATGTTTTTAAAGTGAATTTGCAAAGTGCATTTTAAAATGTGTTTTTAAAGTGCATTTTTTAAAATACATTTCTAAAGTGAGGGCTTCCAAACAAAATCCTCATCTTAGACACAAAATAAATAAATAACAAAAATTGCTATTTGTGATTCTAATTTGCATACAACATTAGCCGTTCTATAAAAAATATTTCCAATATAGTTAGCCAAAAATGTAATGTATAAAGGCTGGAGTGACTGGGTGTGTAACATAATATCCAGAACACTACTTCCTGCTTTTCAGCTCTCTTGCTTTCCACTGATTGGTTACCAGGCAGTAACCAATCAGTGACTTGAGTGGGGCACATAGGTCATAACTGTTGCTTTTGAATCTGAGCTGAATGCTGAGGATCAATTACAAACTCACTGAATAGTTATGTCCCATGTGGCCTCCCTTACAGTCACTGACTAACTCAGAGTTATAGAGCTGAAAAGCAGGAAGTAGTGTTCTGGCTATTATGTTACACATCCACTCACTCCAGCCTTTATACATTACATTTTTGCCTAACTAACTATATTAGAAACATTTTTTTATTTTGCACATCCTATTGATTTACCCTGTTTTTATTTTTACACTGAATTGTTCTTTTAAACCTAAGAAACCCAATACAATATTCAACTAATATCTAAAACTGTCAGGACTGCTAGAAGTACCCGATGGCGCTGTTTACATTCTCGGCGGTCAGTGAAGATCCAAGATGGCGGCACCCATGCTGAACACATGGCTGCAGCATCGCTGCATGATGATGTCATCACTGGTTCCCGGGATCTTATCATAAAAGGGCGCCCAAAACACTGTGACGGCGCCCAAGAATAGGATTCAAATCACTACTGATCCAGGGTTCCTGTACTGCCTGTTTTCCAGCCTTGATCCCTGCTCCAGCCTTGATTCCTGCTCCCTGTCCATGATTCCTGTTACCTGCCTGTGTTATTGAACTTTGCCTGGACTTTGGACTTTTGCATCTGTTCTGCCTGCCCTCGTTAACTCCTGCCTTTGACCACTACTACTGATTCTGCTTAACCCTTCGGATACCGTGACCTTGCTCCCACTAGAGGGCTTCCTCCTTGATCCAGACTACCTCCCTGCAGGGAGCTCCTGTCTCCCTGACAAAAACTATGGCACACATTCAGGGCCCAATTGAGAACTCTTACAGTTAAGGTAGTGACATAACCTCATGAGGTCTAACTATGGGGCCCCATGACATAACATCCCAAATGACTCCATGTGTTAAGGAAAAACAAGAATCACCCATTTAGATGCAGATAACTGGGATGAAGCCACTTGCAATATCAATCATTTCTTAATATTTAAAAAAGAAAAAGTAATCAAATTTAGAATCATTCACCAAACCTACATTACACCTACATTCTAGTGGAGGAGTTTACTAAAACAAGGCATTCTGGGTAGAATACTCAAAGCAGTGTTACAATCTGAGCATGCTCCTGAAATTTGCATATTATAGTCTCTGTTATAGTCACAGCATGGCCTCCCTCAGTGAAAGAACCCATTTGACAAAGTAAGGGATTTTTTAAAACCTGCAGTTTTTTAAAAAAAACGATATATGTAGTTTGATTAAACGTGTATATGTTGTACTGGTCAGACTGTTAATATGTGTTTGATTTTGGCTGTGATAGGTGCCCTTTAAGATGAAGTCCATGGGTTATTTATCTGAAAACTGCATAACAGTCAGATTGCAGGGGAACTTTTTTTCCCATAAAGAGGATCATTGCACCAGAGGCCTCCCCTTTAAACTAGAGGAAAAGAACTTTCATATGTTCACAGTGAGGACAGTGAGGTTGGGGAATGCCCTGCCGGGTAGTTTTGTGATGGCAGATTCTGTTAATGACTATAAGAGGCATAGGTCAGTATGGGTGTGTATATGTGTATATTTACACTGTGGTTTTTTGGAGGGGTAAAACTTGATGGAATTTTGTCTTATTTTGAAGTAAAAATCTAGGATACATGAAAAATTGTAAACTAAAAATGTGTTCATTAATCTAAAACTACAACTGTGTTTCATGCTCACTGTAAAAGGCCAAACATAACTGAATAGGTTGTGCATTTCTACTGCCATTATGCTTGTATAACAAACAAAACAAAGAAATGTTGTGTGGGATTTCTGACTGCCTTTTCATTTATCAGGTAATACAAATTCCTCCATATATCCCTCCCTCTCCCAATTTCTAATCCTTTGCACATTGAAATTCAGATTTTGTGAGGTTGCCTTGAAGGCTATCGCCACATTATAACCTGTACGTTTTGTTGTGATTTCAGAGGACTTGCACTCTGACAAATGGATGGAATGAACAGGTGAGGGCCTGGAGTGAGAGATCAGCAATAACAAGAAAACAACTGAAGCTTCACAATTAATAGTTTTTGTTATTGGTCAGTGACCTTGGAAACCAGATTCAAGTTTATAAACTGGAACGTGGCAGAATAGTAAGGTTAAAAACCCACAAACCATGGCAATAGATTACACTGACCAGTTACAAATATACTTGTAGTAGGTCTATCAATAACATATTTTAAATGAATTTTAACTTCCCCTTGAACTATTATTGATATATTGATATTAATGCACAACAAGTGCAATGAATGTCACCCAGTAATACTAACATAACTCACTGATTATAATTCATAGAAGTAATAAAATGGTGATAAATAATACAGCGTGGAAGTGAAAATGTTTGATGTGTTGTTGATGTGAAGTATATCATTCCAAGCAAATCATTATCATTCCTATTCAATGGAGTTTGGATTGCTAAATTGTAAAGCATAATACTTTCTTCCTAGGCAATTGAAATGAACAATCACTCAATGGTAACAGAGATTTTCCTTTTGGGATTTCAACATCTCAACAATTTCAGGATCCTGATTTTTTCTTTGATTCTTTTGATTCACATATTGACCATCTATGAAA
The DNA here is from genome assembly GCA_038501925.1 of Xenopus petersii. Lineage (NCBI taxonomy): Eukaryota > Metazoa > Chordata > Amphibia > Anura > Pipidae > Xenopus > Xenopus petersii. Next base: position 156,839,849 of record CM076676.1, on the reverse strand, counting down.
ATATCTTTGTCATAGTATTGGTAACAATTAGCCAAAATCTTCATTCTCCCATGTTCTTCTTTCTCCAACAACTCTCCTTATCTGATCTCCTGCAGTCCATGGTTATTGTTCCCATCCTGCTCAAAACTGTGATAAATGAAGGAGCTAAAATATCCCTTATTGGCTGTATTGTACAATTTTATTTCTTTGCTGTCACTGAATCTTCACAGTGTTTCCTTCTAACTGTGATGTCCTATGACAGATATCTGGCCATCTGTAATCCTCTGTGTTATTCTTCAATAATGAACCACAAACTGTGTGTTAAATTAATAGTTATGTCATGGCTACTTTCCCTTAGCTTTACACCAGTTGTTGTGACTTCTGTAGCTACACAAGAGTTCTGCAACCAAAATACCATCAATCATTTCTTCTGTGATTATTTTCCTCTTCTGGAACTTTCCTGCTCAGAAACCACTTTAGCCCGGATATTGGGAATGGCTGTGTCTGTCCCTGTGATTCTTTTCCCCTTCATACTCATCACTGGATCCTATATCTGTATTGCCCATGAAATCCTAAAGATAACGTCCAATATTGGGAGACAAAAAGCCTTCTCCACCTGCAGCTCCCACTTGGCTGTGGTCTCTATATTTTATGGGAGTCTCATTGTTACTTATTTGGTTCCCACAAGAAACCAGTCACAGACCATTGGAAAACTTCTTTCACTTTTATACACAGTAGTGACTCCTTTTATTAACCCAATGATTTACAGCTTGAGAAGTACAGATATGAAAAATGCCCTTAAAAATATTATACAATAACGAACATTTTATTAAATTTAAACCAACACTCTTTCTGGTACATTCTCAATAAAGCATGATGTCATTAGAAATTATAATGATCTTGTTTCATCTGCATAAATTCATGTTTCACAGTGAAAGTTGCCATGCTATTCTATATGGTACTATCCAGTTAAATTATACCAGTCTATAGATGGTTCAACTATCAAACTATTAAATTTGATGGTTGAATTTTGAAGTTTTTTAACTTTGAAATTCGACCCTTAGTAAATGTGCCCCAAGACAATAAAAACACAGAAAATATCTTGTGATCTATGAGGTATATTTATCAAAGAGTGAAGTTAGAGATCGCCATAGTGCTCTAGGGTAAAATTCCCCCACTCTCCATTTTTTAAAAAGAGCATTTATTAATGGGTGAAAGTGAAAGTTCATCCTTTGATAAAAATATGCCTTTCAAAATCCAATAGAAATGAATGGAGTGTGGCGGAATTTCACTTTAGAGGATAAATATACACCCATGTTTCTACCACATGATACTACTGCTGTGCATTCTAATAAACTAATGGTTTAATGTGAAGACTTATGAGCAAAATAATGTTTCCACTTAATACATTGCTTTGTGCCAAGATTCTCATTGGAGTTCAATCATATTGTGTTTCTCAGAATAAGAACCAACAAGAGAGAGGACTGAGGGGCCACACCATAATTACTTGTGGTCTCTATAGTGATTAATTTACTTACAGGAGTTTACTAACGTCTGTTCCACAGCAACTGTTACTATTGTACATTAATTTATACATTTATCGACAGCACCTTCAGTCCCTACTGTTAAGAAATGCATCAACTAATCAAATTTTCAGAGTTTAAAAAGTCAGCAACCTGGTGTACAAAATTTAGATGACTGAAAAGAAAAAGATTTTTCATAAAAGTGCATAAACAAAAAACTAAATAAAAAAGTTACTATTTCTGAAATATAAAACTAAAAGTGTAAAATATCTGAATATTCAAACAAAAACAGTAACAGTGTGTGATGTTATAACAGGCTTAGATGATTTTTAGCATTATTTTATTTATTTTATTTTTGAATTTGAGTTGGTGCATCTAGTAAATAAAAGGAGACAAGTTTAACACCTCCCAGTCAGTAGCCGGTGCCATTCTGATAGGAACAAATCACGTCAGTACATTATTGCTAAATCCTCTGTTTCTGGGAGATGTTTCATAGGAAGAAATGTCTAGGGCTGGACTTGCAGGAATGTCTGTTACAATGTAGAGCAGGTTGGTCTGATGCTTCTTCTTTCTTATAATTCCAACATTTTGCTGCTTCTAATCTGCACTTTCCTTCCATACTCAGCACCAAACTGCACTGGGTGTTTAACAATTAAGTTTATTTTTCACTTTAATATTTACTCCAATGGCTGCTTATATATTTAATGTTTTATTTGTGAGTTCCTCAACCTAACATTATTATTTCTTCAGCTGCAACACCACACACTCATGCTGTGAGTCACTGACTGATTTCCCCTGATCTAATTGGCTGATTCAAACAATGCTCCACTGACACACAGAATGGTTGGGTTGGCTGCAGTAGGAATAAAATGGACTAAAATCCTGTTCTGTACATGAAACAGCTCTTAACATGTTCTGTATTTCTGCTGCATATTGTTCCATCTTCCCCAGCCAGTCTGTTAATTCCAACTCATTTCTTTCCTCTCACCGGCTATTCACTGCTCCTACTTCCCACTGTTCTCAGGTTCCTCACACTTCTATTAACTCTGGGTTTAATGGGAGGTTTCTTACAAGGGAGGCTTCATGGGCTAATGTTTTGGTTGAGCTCAGTCTGATCTTCTAACCTGAGTCTGCACTAGATTTGCTCTGATATTTACACTGAAAGCTCTAATACACCCAGTTCTGCTGCCATTGCCATCTGAGCAGGGGACATTTCACTGGTCTCTCCAACATGTACCTGAACTGATCTCCCCTCCTATCTGTCTCTATCTTCTGTATTTGTATAACTATGGGGTGTAATATAGAGTTTAGATGTTGCACTTTTACACCATAAACAGTGTTTGGCTAGAAACTAAGTGTGTGACTTAGCTTTTAGATATTCTTTGCTAAAAAAATGTCCCTTTTACATTGTCAGCTCTTCACTCTAAGTACTTCTGCAAAGAAACCCCACCTGTGTCTTCTTTGAGATTGTTTGCACTCTAGGAACAGTTTAGGGAAATGTTCTTCTATTAACACATTCTCCCACTAGAGCTTTTAGACTGTAAGCTTTCCTGGCAAGACAGTGTGTTCAACTGTCAACTTTTTGTTCCAGAATCTCAAACCAATATCATATCCCCCACCATCACTCAAAAACAAACTGTGCCCTTGCTCTTAGATTGTCAGCTCCTATTCCATTCCAAATAATAAGGGTAATTTAAATTTAAACTGTGCCAGTAAAATGTCCAATGTTTTGTGTGTTCTGCACCCAATTCTGCACAATAAATGTACCTTTTACTCTTCACTATTTAAACCCTGGATCAGTTTTTCAAGGAAAAAAAAGTAATTACATTTTTAGTTTCACACTCAGTAATTTTGTTCTTCTGTATTTGAATTGTCAGCAGTGCAGTTAAATTCATTTTATAAGCTTTCACCATGTGATTGTCAGCTTATTTATTTTTAATTGTTTGAAGAAAACTGACCCTGACTTTGCTCAGCATTTTATTCCAAGTAGTTCTACAGACCAATGTAAAGGTGTTTGCTGTGCATGCTGGGAGTGCTGGGTGCAAGGAGGGAGAAAGTGCAAATAACTGACAGCTGTGTGTTCTGTGAGTTATCTGACTGAGACAAACAGCTTTTTCTTTTCTCTCTTTCGGGTAAACTTGTAGCTACATTGAGTGCATTTATTCTCTTTTTGTGTTTTAGCTTTAGAGTTTCTAAGGGGAACATTTTTAAAAAAGTTAATAAGAGGTTATTTTACTGCTGGTAGCAAATAGCATTTTTTTCCCTCTCACCCTCTTTCTTCTAATTAAGGGGGAGGGGGTAATCAGGTAAATTCTGATCAGGCTTTGTTTGCTCTGGTTGAAACCTTAAACTTGTGAATTCAAAGCGAGTGTGGGAGCTGCTAAGCGAGTGTTGCATGTGATCTAAGTGTTAAGCAGCGTTAAAAACCTTAAGGTGTTTAAAACCAAAAAGGTGGTTGTGAGGAATTGCACTTGTGAGACTGTAAGTACCAGTGTAAATATGAGTGGATTTGCTGGTATCACTCAGTGTCACATGTATGTGGTGTTGGAGCAGCAGTTCCAGGCAGTATTTACATGTGGGAGATGTCACTGGGTTTTCATCTTGGAATCTGAGCTGCAGACTCTAAGGGGTGAACTTGCTGCAATGAGGGGCAAACGTGGGGGAGGAAAGGAGGTCACAGAGCAACCACTGGCAGGGACTAGTGGAGTGGGGGGAGGAGAATGGGCAGTGGAGTCTAATGAGGGAGGAAGGTTTGTGACAGTCAGCAGGGGAAGTAGGGGACAGAAGGGTAGGGGGGCTAGTCCTAGCTTGTCCAAAACAGCAAATTCTCCATTTTGGCTGAAGATGCTGGGGAGGAAAGCTCTGAACTGGTGTGTATGGAGCAGACTGACTCTCAGAGCACCCTGGGGATCAGTGTCTCTAATACTGTGGTGGAGGGAGTGCAAGGAAGGAAAGGCAGGTTCTAGTTATAGGGGATTCAATTATTAGAAAGGTGGATAGTTTAATCTGCTGTAAGGCCCCTACCTGCTGAACAGTCTGCTGTTTGCCTGGTGCTAGGGTTCAGCATGTGGTGGACAGATTATTGGGAGGGGCTGGGGAAGACCCGGTGGCTGGGGTACACATAGGTACCAATGACAACGTTAGAGGAGGTAGTGAAGTCCTCAAGAACGATTTTAAAAAACTAGGTGTAACGTTGAGGGCGAGGACTTCAAGGTAATTTTCTCAGAGATAATACTTGAGCCACGAGCAATGCTAAGGAGACAGAGGGAGCGTAAGGAGATTAATGCGTGGCTGAAAGATTGGCTCTTTGCTAGGGATGGGCTGCTCCTCAATGATGAGGGTTTCAGCTGTTTTGGGAGAGAAGATGGCTAGAGGGTTGGAGGAGATTTTGAACTAGGTGTGGGGTGGTTCAGTAAAAGATTCAGTGAAAAACAGGTTAGATGAGATAGTGGGCAAAGAAAGGGAAAATGGGGGAGGAGATTTGGCTGGGGATACTGTTAAGGATAGGGAGGAGCACATGTTATATGTTCAATATGGTGCCAGTATTAAATGTATTTGCAAATGCAACGAGTCTGACTGGTAAAATGGGAGAGCTGGAGCTGCTGGTGCTGGAGGGAAAATATGATGTGATTGGCCGAAACATGGCTGAATGAGTCACATGACTGGGCAGTTAATATCAGTGGCTATACTCTGTTTCGGAGGGACAGAGGCAATAAAAAAGGAGGAGGGGTATGTCTGTATGGGTGGAGTTCTTCACCAATTGTAAAGAGTCCAGCAAATTAATTGTAGGAGTCGCTATAGACCCCCTAATGTAAGTGACCAGGAGGAGGTGAAGCTTCTGATGCAAATAGAAAAGGCTGCTAGTTTGGGTAAAGTAATGATAATGGGGGAATTTAATTACCCAGATATTGACTGGAGCAATGATACTGCTAGATCAGTTAATGGGAACACATTTATAAACTTATTGTTCAGGAGCCTACCAGAAAAAATGCTATTCTTGATTTAGTGATCTCAAATGACCCAGAACTTATAGCAAATGTGCAAGTCATTGAACCCCTGGGTAATAGTGACCATAATGTTATATCATTTAATGTCTGGTGCAAAAAACAAATATATACTGGGGCAACAAAAACCATGAATTGTGGAAAAGCTAATTTTAGTGCCTTGAGGGCTGCCCTACAGAGCATTGATTGGGGCATTAGGTTTTCAGATAAAAACACAGAACAGTCATTGTCATTTAAAATGATATTAAATCATTACTGTTCTCAATTTATTCCCTTAAGGACTAAACGTAGAAGCTCTAAGAATCATCCTGTGTGGCTTAATACAGAAGTAAAGAAGTTAATGGGAAAGAAGAGAAAGGCATTTAAAAACTACAAATCTGTTGGGACAGAAGCTGCATTTAATAAATATAAACACTGTAATAAATGTTGTAAATCAGCAATACGGCAAAGAAAGGAAATGAAGAGTTAATTGCAGCTGAGGTGAAAACTAACCCTAAAAAGTTTTTTAAATATATTAATAGTAAAAAGATGCAGGTTGAGAGTGTTGCTCCATTAAATAATGGTACCAGTATGGTTGTAACAGATACAGATAAGGCAAATGTGTTAAATCAGTTCTTTTCTTCAGTGTATACAATAGAGGAGTCTGGGTTCACAGGCTCACTTAATAACTGCATGAATGGTTCAGCTCAATCTAGTCAGTGGCTGACTCAGGATATGATTCATAAAGCTTTAATACAAATTAATGTAAACAAGGCTCCAGGGCCTGATGGCATACACCCCCGGGTTCTAAGAGAGCTTAGTTCAGTTTTAGACCAGCCCCTATTTCTGATTTTCTCAGATTCACTTTCATCTGGTATGGTGCCTATGGATTGGAGAAAAGCTGATGTTATCCCAATATTTAAAAAGGGATTACGATCTCAGCCTGGCAATTATAGGCCAGTAAGCTTGACATCTGTGGTGGGCAAATTATTTGAAGGCTTGTTAAGGGATCACATTCAAAATTGTGTCCTAGTCAATGGGATTATGAGCAGCAATCAGCATGGCTTTATGAAGGATAGGTCATGTCAGACAAATTTGATTGCTTTTTATGATGAGGTAAGTAAGATTCTGGACAGTGGGGGGGGGGGCAGTAGATCTATTTGGATTTTGCCAAAGCTTTTGATACTGTGCCCCACAAACGACTGCTTTCTAAACTAAGGTCTGTTGGGCTTAATGAAGTCGTTTGCACATGGATAGGAAACTGGCTACAGGATCGGGTACAGAGGGTGGTTGTTAATGGGACATTTTCTACTTGGAGTAAGGTTCTTAGTGGGGTCCCCCAGGGCTCAGTATTGGGTCCACTTTTATTTAACTTGTTCATTAATGACTTAGGGGAGGGTGTTGTAAGTAATGTATCAGTGTTTGCAGATGACACAAAACTATCAGCCCAATTAATTCCATCCAGGATGTGGCACTTGCAACAGGATCTTGACAAACTGGCGCCTCACCTGGGTCAATTTAATCCTGGTTATTTAAGTTAACTTCTTAATTTCATTTGAAGCACTAGCACTTTATAGCACAATATTAATTAATCCTGTTACATGATTTTTAATTGCTGATGAATTATTAGCACCTAGCACATAGCACTTTATTGGGTAACCCAGCAATGTCTGCCCAATAATTGAAGCAACACTGGGTTAGTAACCTTTAACGAAACTGTTAATAAACTCTGACACTGCTGCACTAATACTTGAATTTTCTTTAATTGGTGGTCAATCAATGTTGCTAAATGTAAAGTCCTGCACCTGGGATGTAACAATATCCACTTATACCCTTTATGGGACTGCACTAGGCAAATCTATTATGGAAAAGGACCTTGGAGTCCTTGTAGATGCCAGTCAGCAGCATCAAGGGCAAATAAGGGCTTGAGCTGTATTAAATGGGGCAGAGAGTCACGGGAGGAGGGGGTCATTCTTCCACTGTATAGAGCACTGGTAAGGCCCCATCTAGAATATGCCGTACAGTTTTGGTCTCCAGTGCTCAAACAACACATTATTATATTAGAGAGGGTACAGAGAAGGGCAACTAAGCTGGTAAAGGGAAAATCTTAGCTATGAGGAAAGACTGGCCAAATTGGGGATGTTCACTCTGGAGAAGAGGCGCTTAAGGGGTGATATGATACCTATGTATAAATATATAAGGGGATCATATAATAATCTCTCTAATAATTTATTTACCAGTAGGTCTTTCCAGCTGACACAAGGTCACCCATTCTGATTAGAAGAAATAAATATTTGGAAGGGGTTTGTTACAGTGAGAGCTGTGAGGATGTGGAATTATCTTCCTGAATCAGGGGTACAGGCTGATACATTAGATAGGTTCAAGGAAGGGTTGGATGCTTTATTCACCAGTAGCTCCTCCCAGCAGACAGGAGGGAGCCAATGAGATTAGAGGACGGAAAGGGGTGTTACAGGGAGAGCTGGGAAGTGAATCAGTGGTACAGGCTGATACATTAGATAGATATAAGAAGGGGTTGGATAGTGTTTAGCAAGTGATGGAATACAGGGATATGGAAGATAGCTCATAGTACAAGTTGATCCAGGGACTAGTCCGATTGCCATTTTGGAGTCAGGAAGGAAATTTTCCCCCTCTAAGGCAAATTGGAGAGGCTTCAGATGGGGTTTTTTTTGCCTTCCTCTGGATCAACTGGCAGCTAGGCAGATAAAAAAAAAAAACTAAAAGGTTGAACTTGATGGACGTGTGTCTTTTTTCAACCTTACTTACTATGTTACTATGTACTATGTATGTAGATGACATCCTTTTATACTTAGCCAACCCAGCAGACTCATTGGAAATTACTTTAGATACAATCTCTACCTTTGGGAAACTTACCACTCGTGCGCTACAGTCAATAAACCCTACAATAAACCTTAAAACAGTAGATACATTCAAGTACTTAGGAATTTTAATTAGGGATGCACCGATCCACTTTTTTGGATTCGGCTGAACCCCTGAATCCTTCACTAAAGATTTGGCCGAATACCGATCCGAATCTGAAGCCTAATTTGGGTGGGAAGGGGAAAACATTTTTTACTTCCTTGTTTTCTGACAAAAAGTCACGCAATTTCCCTCCCCGCCCCTAATTTGCATATTCAAATTAGGATTCAGATTCGGTTCGGCCGGGCAGAAGGATTCGGCCAAATCCGAATCCTGCTGAAAAAGGCCGAATCCTGAACCGAATCGTGGATTCGGTGCATCCCTAATTTTAATACATAAAGATCCAACCATATTTATTTCCCTTAATATACAACCTCTTATACAACTTATGAAAATTACATTTGTGAAATGGTCTATTTTACCTTTAACCCAAATTGGCAGGATTAATATATGTAAGATGGTATTTCTTCCAAAATTGTTATATTTCTTCACTAATTCGCCCTGCTACATACCCAAATCAATTCTGCAAACAATAGACTGCACACAAGCCGATTTTGTGTGGGCCCAAAAAACTCCCACAGTAGCTAGAAGAACACTACATGCCCCTGCAACACAACTAGGCTTAGCAATGCCTAACTATGAATCATACTACCTAGTGTAGGGATGTGTAAGTAGCCACCCCTAGTATTATTGTCAGGCAGTTCCTCCATGTTATGGACACCTAAAATGGGTCCTAAAATACAGTTGGGAGGGATACTGTTCGCTTTTTCTGCTCTGAAGCCAGGCTTTCAGTGTCCATTTTGTGCTGGCTCTAGCCTGAGCTAACAGGCTGAGTCTGTGTGGAATCTGAGTATTTTAGAAATAGTAAGAATAGGCTACTCACATTTATAGATCACTCTAGGAGTGATAGTCAGTCAGTTTATTTAGCTGAGCAGTCTGAGGCTCCTACGAGGATTGTAGTGGGATTAAGATCCCAGGGTACTCATTGCCCAGAAGTAGGGACTAAGTGTACAGACCTAGGGTAGAGTATTCCCCTCAGGTTCCACTTAGGGAAAAGGCTGAAAGCTGGCTGTACCTCCTCAAAGCTGTATGTATTGTTCCTATATCTGAGGAGAATCATACTGACCAAAGGTGTTGTGAGTACTACCTATTCAATGTACTGTATGAACCTGCATTGCTCTGATTTATGTACACTCCACTGAGGATTGTATACTGTGCTCAATACATCTGTTATTTGGTTAAGTTATAAGAACCACTGGCGCCCAATTCTTTGCACCCTGATTACTGTTACAGTTGCACTACACCCTGCTTCCACCTCGATGAGAAGGCTCACTCCCTAAGATTTAAGGTCTCATCCGGAGCATATGTACTAGGAGTGAAGCCCATAGTAGAGTAAGGTGCACTCAATTTACTATAGCGCTACACTAGCAACACAAGCACTACATGCCTCCAATTGGAAAACATTTGACACGGAAAACCTACCTTCTCTATAAGAAACTCTATACTTTGGTTCCATTGAATCACTACACCATGCTTTTTACAGGCCTAAAAAATCCTTACCAATATTAATTCCATTGTTAGATGCCACTAAGAAATCATGGGACATGTATAAATCTACTAATAAAGACAATTCTCTCTCACCAGATATGCCCTTGTGGCATAATGTTTCACAAAGCAACTTTGACAAATTTACAGGAGGGGGCTTTTGGGCAAGAGCAGGAGTCAAGCAACACAAGCGGGTATTTTTAAAACTCTAGAGCAGTTCCAACAAACTCCGAAATTACCAGATCTGTCGGTGTATAGCTACCTGCAACTGCAACATTTATACCACTCTCAATTTCATATCACCCCACCTATAATACAACAAACAACTGTAGAGTCTATAATAAGCCCACCAGGGAAACAGAAACTAGTATCCAAAACATATACGTACATTGTATCTCAAAAATATGACCCCAGACCCAGGGTCAAACTTAAGTGGGAAAGTAGTAGATCCCGATGATTGGGAAGAGTTAGAAGACAGCCTCTATCTTCCTCTAATCAGTACAAAAGACAGGCTCATTCAATTTAAAATTATACACCAAACATACTTGACACCAAGCCTAGAGCATTCCAGATGTCCTCGCTGCAATTCCCCAGATGCGGATTTCATACACCTCATATGGTATTGTCCAGATATACAGAAATTTTGGAAAAAAGTAATGCCGTTTTTAGCCGACAAATTTACTCTACCACAAGTATTGAAGCAAGCTATCTGCCTCCTGGGCATAACAGATGCTCTGGTACCCAGAATCCACTCAAGATTATTGATGAGAGGACTTTTGTGCTATGCCAGGAAAACGGTAGCCCTACACTTGATGGAACCAACAGCTCCTACGCTTAAAAAATGGATTAATCTCATTAACTCCCAGCTTGAACTTTATAAATGAACGTATATTGCCAGAGGTTGTACACAGAAATTCAAAAAAATATGGTCTCCTTGGCTGGATTCACCCTCAACAACGACCAAATAAGTCTACTGAGAATTTTCATTATATCCTCTCCATGTCTACCTTCTTCTTCCTTCCTTCTTTACTTCCTTCCTTCTTGTTGTTAATGAAAACTCACTAAAAAGTTACTATAAAAAAATCTACTGAATATTAAAAGAAAAGAAACTTCTCCTTCTCCTCCAGGGAGTTTCCTGTGAGTGTCTGAGTTACACAAGTCCCAGGGGACAGTTACACAATTGATGTTCTGTTCCTTTCCAAAGGTATAAAAACCTCATCTCTGTAATGCCAAATGGATTCCCTTATCCATACAGTATAGAATTATGGCTGCTCTTTGCTGAATGACATTGCTCATTATACAATATTCTTTTTTTGGTAGAGGACCCCTATAAGTTCTGTATTAGACAAGGTGCAAGTGGGTGACCATTACTCTGACATTACTGACATTATTTTCTTTTTTTTTCTTTTTATGGTTCCTGTAAATGCATAAAGTGAATCAGACATCAGATATATCTTTCCTTCTTTTGAGATTTCAGAACCCTCAGATAATAAATGAGTTACTCTTTGTTCTGTTTCTCTTGATTTATATTTTGACATTATTTGGAAATGTTCTTATAATTACATTGGTAATAACAGTCTCAGCTCTGAGATCTCCCATGTACGTCCTTCTCTCCCAGCTGTCTGTATCTGATGTTTTGCTCAGTACCAGTATTACTCCAAATTTTTTGTGGTTATTGTGGTTGTGGTTATTACTGTATCACACAGTTTTACTTTTATTGTGTTTCAGCAGGTTCAGAATTGTATCTCCTCACAGTCATGTCCTATGACCGATATCTGGCCATCTGCTCCCCACTTCATTATGTCTCCATTATGGATTTCAGCCTTTGTCTCTATCTGAGTCTTTGTTCTTAGGCCTTAGCCCTTATATTGAGTATGGCTCTCAATCTAATAACATTTAATTTGCAGTTCTGCGGGCCATTATTCATAGATCACTATTTTTGTGATTTTTCACCTCTTATTGAACTTTCTTGTAAAGGTTATAAAGTTGTGAAACTAACACAAATTATACTGACCATACCTTTTTTACTTTTACCTTTTTGTTTCATTATTTTTTCTTATGTTTCCATTGGCCTTGCCATTCTCAGGATCTCCTCTACTGAAGGAAGACACAAAGCCTTCTCCACTTGCAGCTCCCATTTAATAGTCGTGTGTATGTACTATGGGTCTCTGATAATAATTTATTTGGTACCATCCAAGGGGCATAATTTCAATATCGATAAAATGCTGTCTCTTCTATATACAGTTGTAACACCATTTCTTAATCCAGTTATATATAGCCTGAGAAACAATGATATTAAGGTTGTTCTACTGAAATATATGTGGAAATTAATGGGGCAAATTTACTAAAGGGCAAAGTGACTAACGCTGGCGAAAATTCACCAGCGCGACTTCATTTCAGGACTTCACCGAAAATCTCTGAAAAAATGCAGAGATTGGAAAGTTTGGTGATACCTTTTATTGGCTAACTGAATAAGTAACAATTGCAAGCTTTTGGAACACACAGGCCCCTTCATTAGGCAAAATACAGATGAAAGGCTGTAAAGGCACATCATATATAATGTTAGATCATTGAAAAAGGGCAATACATTAGAAAGTTACAGATAGACAGAGATAACTTGTAACACCGTAGAATGTGGCCTGAACTGAGACAGGAGTTTTATGTTCAGATATGACTTTAACTAAGGGATATGACACCTAGAAAAACACAGCTAAGGACAATCTACATCTTAAAAACCACTTTCCTTAAGTTGACTTCACCTTACAACATGGTGCTGACTGTACTAGTGTTTGCTTCCTTGACTAAAGTTAAAGTGCTTCGTGGGCCCATCAATATCTTGGTTGAAGTATAGTTTTATCAATACCTGTCACAATTCCTATTTGTAGTTTATTTGTTACAATCTGGTATGGACATGTGAAGTGGATAAATTTTGGTTCCATACTATGTTATCCCATCTAGTGGAAGCCTTACCTGTATCAATCTAAGTGTAAGGTGTCAAAGTCATTTAAGAGGGGATCTGCAAAACCTTACCCTTACCCTTACACCTCACATATATATTGATATTCCTTTTTGTTGGTCATTTGACCTATGAGCTGAATGTTGTATATATACCAGAGAACACCACAGCTTCAGTGTAATCCGCTTGAAAAAGGAACTAAAATGTTCTGAAAGCTTGTTATGATTATATTAGTTAGCCAATAAAGGGATCACCTTTATACCCCTTTTGTTATTGTTTTATTTCAAAAGGGTTGCCCTGTAACATATTAACATATTAACCAGTGATGGGCGAATTTATTCGCCAGGCGCGAATTCGCGCTGAATTTGCTCGATTCGCTGCCAGCGAATAAATTCGTGAAACGCCCGTGAAAATTCGCGGCAAAAATTTGCCGGCGTCAAAAAAAAAATTTTCCGAAAAAACGGACGCCGGTGTCAAAAACAAGACGCCGGCGCCGTTTTGCGAATTTTTCGCTGTTTCGCGAATTTCGCGCAAAATTCACGAATTTTTCGGCGAAGCAAAACGGCGCAAATTCGCCCATCACTAATATTAACAAAGGGGCCTGTGTGTTCCAAAAGCTTGCAATTGTTACTTTTTCAGTTAGCCAATAAAAGGTATCAACAAACTTTACATTTTCTGCATTGAGGAACATTCTCATATATTTTAATCACAAGGAGTCACTAATATGATATTCATCATAATTCATAACAGACATGCTATGTGCCTCCAATTCCTTATTTATTATTTAGTCTTATTGGAAACAGGTCTGTACCAAAAGCCTACAGATGTGAATGGGTTCATACTGTATACACGTGGGATGCTGAATGAATGGGATACAAAGGACGGAGAGAAGGTACTATCACATCCTATGTCGCCCATCCAGATTTCATGTTAACAACATTGTAAGGAGAACTGTGGACTGCCCGGATAAGGATCAGAGGGTGCAAAGAGGATATTACCACAAACTGTGTCTTTTGATCCAGTGAGTAGAATAGTACGTATGTAGTACATGCACAGCTGAACTTGCCTTAGATGTTATTTCACTGTTGGCTTCCCTATTACTACACACACGGAACATAGGGAAGGCAGAGTATGACACACACAGAGAGCATAGGGAAGGCAGATTATGTCACAAATAAGGATCATAGGGAAGGCAGAGTATGGCACACACAGGGGGCATATGGCAGGCTGAGTATGATCATCAACGTAACTAGAGGGGGGTGGGCCCTGCGGCAGAATGCACAGCCGGGCCCCTGCCCCCCTCTGTACGCCTGGAACTGGCCGGAATAAGTGGCGCGCAAGCTGCCGGGGGGCCCTGAGGGGGTGTGGCCCATGGCCCAATTGCACCCCCTGCCGGTAGTAACGCCACTGAGTATGATACACACAGAGAGCATAGGGCAGGCAGAGTATGAGAAACACAAGGAGCATAGGGCAGGCAGAGTATGATGCACACTGGGATTATAGGGCAGACAGGATATGACACATGCAGAGAGCATAGGGAAAGCAGAGTATGGCAAATATAGACAGAGTATGGCACACCCAAAGAGCTTATGGTAGGCAGAGTATGACACACACAGGGAGCAAAGGGCAGACAGAGTATGACACACACAGGTAACATAGGGAACACAGAGTATGGCACAAACAGGGATCATAATGCAGGGTATGACACACTGGGAGAATAGGGAAGGCAGAGTATTGCAGATACAGGCAGAGTATGACACATGCAGGGAGCATAGGACAGGCAAAACAGAGCAGGAAACCTATCAGGACCAGCCTAATAATATGAAATGTGGTAAACAATGTGGGCAGTTTCAGTCTGGATCTCAGGTGTGAACAGAACAGGGTTTTAGGGTGTAAACAATAGAGGTGTTACATAAAAATAAACAATTCAGGGGGCAGTTAATGTCTATAGGGATGCCTTTTAAAGCTTACACATTGTAAGCAGACACAACAGGCAGTCTTTCACGTGGGGGCCTCACATGTGACCTGCAGACCACCAGTTGGACAGCAGTATCATACTCTGCCTTCCCTATGCTCCTTTGGTGTGCCATAATCTGCCTGCATGTGCTATACTCAAATCCCAAATTGGCGTGCTTCTACCAGTGTTCAACACCAGTTTGGTGTCAGGTGTAAGGCCCAAAGTTGGCAAATGCCCAAAATTAGTATTCATCATTATTATGCATAAGTTGAACGTTTTCTAAGCATCATTTATTTCTACAAATTTGGCAGAGGAGTTTGGAGTTAACATATAGTGGACTTACATTTTCATTTAATGAGCAGTCATGGTTATCAGTTGAGATCAACAATAAATCCATTAAGTTACAACTGCCATGCGCAGTCACATGCAGGTTAATGATGCAATATACATGTGAGTACAATTTTGTCTACTGCAGCAGCGGCACAAGCACCTATACTGCACTCTCATGAACTGAAAACATGTTCAATTAGCAAGAAATAGTAATAACAACAGAACTCACAATCCAATGAGTTGCAAACGCAGCACAACAATATTTAATACCAAAGACATATGAAACAATAGATGAATTTCTGTTTGGAAGGTGGTGTTGCAGAGCATATACTGTAAATGTCAGACATGAGAGACTGCAAAACTGTAGCATCAAAGCAAGACAGAGAAATAAGAGAATAACCAAAAGAGTTAACCTGTACCAAAAAGTGAATAGGGTGTGGTCCAAACTGCATCAGGTTTACCTTGAATGGGTCAAAGGTTCCAGAGTCAGGAGACACAGCAGATTACATTTTTCCTGTAATTGCTCCTAGAATTAACAGGATTCCTTCTAAAAGGGTTGTTAAACGTAGTTAGTGTTTCTGACCCACTGGCCAGCTTGTCAACCCAGGGCTCTATATACTGTATGTACGTCACCTTTTTCTCCACTGATGACTATATTTTTAGCAGAGTAAGAATTTACATTGGAGGTGTCTCTATTAGATTTGGTTACAATGTTTGCCATGACCTGGACACTAGGTCTAGGGTCTACATCCTACAGCAGAGGAATATTTTTGTCTCCTCTACTACCCTCTAAAAGTAAAGGGTGTTGTAAGGTGGATACACCATTAAGTCTTCCGACTTCAGTGTTAGGGTGCCTCTGTGTTTGAAACAACTGGCCATAATTTGTTTGGCCATCAGGACTTCTGCTTTCAGAATACTCAGGGGAGTATTTAGTAAGCTTAAGGCATCTTGAAACAGCAGCCCAATAAGAATCTTCATTGCTGTGGCTTACTGGGGGTTGTACTGTCTGTAGTTCTGAGACTGTGTAACCCTGTGCCACTCTAGGGTTGCCAATAGGCATATTTAGAATGGCATTTAATTGTTCCTGAGCGTACATATTAAGGACTGGATATAGGTTTACAAGGAGCAGAGGATAGGTGTGATGGCTCAGATGAAGCATTTGGGGGATATCACCATCTGTTAGTTGGCATAAGCCTACAAGATCTAATTACATGCAATGTGTATAAAGTGCCTTGCAAAAGTCTTCACCCCCTTGGCATTTTTCACGTTTTGTTGCCTCACAACCTGGAATTAAAATAGATTGTTTGAGAGTTTGCACCATTTCATTTACAGAACATTTTTTTCATTCCCCCCTAAAGAGACACCTTTTGTGGCAATTACAGCTGTAAGTCACTTTGGAAAAGTCTCCATGCGCTTGCCACATCTTGCCACTGGGATTTTTGCCCATTCCTCAAGGCAAAACTGCTCCAGCTCCTTCATGTTGGATGGTTTTCGCTTGTGAATAGCAATCTTCAAGTCTGACCACAGATTCTCAATTGGATTGAGGTCTGGACTTTGACTAGGCCATTTTAACACATTTAAATGTTTCCCCTTAAACCACTCGAGTGTTGCAGTTTAGCAGTATGCTTCGGCTCTTTGTCCTGCTGGAAGGTGAACCTCCGTCCCAGTCTCAAATCACAGGCAGACTGACACAGATTTTGCTCAATAATATCCCTGTATTTAGCACCATCCATCTTTCCCTTGACTCAGACCAGTTTCCCAGTCCCTGCTACTGAAAAACATCCCCACAGCAAGATGCTGCCACCTCCATGTTTCACTGCGGCGATTGGGTTCTTGAGGTTTGCTCCAGACATAGCATTTGCCTTGGTGGCCAAAAAGTAAAATTTTAGTCTCATCTGACCAGAGCTCCTTCCTCCATACATTTGGGGAGTCGCCCACATGCCTTTTGGAAAACTCTAAACGATCCTTCATATTTTTAACTTTAATTAAGTTAAGTAATAGCTTTTTTCTGGCCAGTCTTCCATAAAGCCCAGCTCTCTGGAGTGTACGGCTTATTGTGCAGATACTCCAGTCTCTGTTGTGGAATTCTGCAACTCCTTCAGGGTTACCTTTGGTCTCTGTGCTGCCTCTCTGATTAATGCCCTCCTTGCCCGGTCTGTGAGTTTTTTTGTTTCATGTTTATTTTCATTATTATTTTAAAAATAGTCTGGGCTTCATGCGTGGCAAGTGGAAAATGACTTAGTACTTAACCAGAAAGTCTGTGGGCCCATCAGTACGTAGCTCTTAAGTCAGACCGTGTATGGGACATATTTCAGATTGTAGTGCATTTTTAGACAAAAATCCTCCTTGTGTGCTCAAACAGGTGAAATATAATGTTTACCAATACTTGTAATATGGGACTGAATTAGACAGTCCGCATGAACAAAAAAAATCTAATCTATCTAATCTATCTAATAACTCCCCCATATACTGTAGTACATATACAAGTGCCTGGTTGTTAGGGTAGAATGGGACCCAGGTATTCAAATAACAGATTCAGTTATAAAATAGAAATATTTATCTATCACAAGGAAAAGAGAAATCAATGATAAGAGTGGGTAGAACTTTTCTTCCCTCAATCACAAAACCATTATTTGTCATCAAACTATTTCAGTCCCCAGCTGATGGGCTATTGTGCTACCAGTGCAGTCAGCATGGAAGCATTACTAGACAAGAGGGGTCATTTACAAAGTGATGGGGTGGGTGTAAATACCATCTTACTTACTTACCACTTACTGCATCTTTACTATCTGTCATAAGGACAGAGCTAGCTTGTACCCACCAGTGTTGCATTCTGCATCTCTACATAAGGGCTCATAGCAAATGACCTCTAATGCCTCTAAAGGCCACAAAATGTATTTTAAGTTTCTATCCCATTGACATAGAAGGCATAAGAAAGAGCTGCCTCAATAGCATTGTCATTCTGAGAGAGCCAGGTCTCAGGGCAAAGAACTGAAGAGACTTAGAGCAGGAGACATCATGAATTAAAGTGGATTTGTTAGTAACAGAGTGAGTATTAAGAAGTGCACAGGAGAAGGGGAAATGAGCAGAAGGGAGAGTGGGAATGTGAATAAGGTTGGATGGTTAGCAGTATTTGTGGGTTTGAGCAGAGGAGCCCATTAAGTGGGCAATGGCAGATTATATGACAGGGACCTGGATTAGAGATTTGCCTGCAGCTAGTAACAGTAGAGAGAGTGAGAACAGGTGGGAGAAAGATTTTAATTTCGTATATAAAGTGTTAGTTGCAGGAGTTAGATTTTTCAGAAAGCTATGTAAGGTATAGGAGCAGCAGTTTATGGAATGGAGCAGAGAGGGAGATATTATGATAGAGAGGGGCAGTCAGTAGGATAAGTAAAGGAAGAAGTTACCTTCGGAAGCACAAAGATGAATTACACCATTAACAGGACTCGTGAAATTCTGCTAGTAGATCTTGAAATTTACATCCCAGTTTACTAAACAGGAAGGCTACCAGATCTTCTGCTATGGCTCCCTTGTTGCTTCTCTCATTAAACTCCTTTTCAGATAATTTGAGAATGATTCGTGCTTGTGCTTCTTTCCCAAATGATGTCTAAAGATATAGGGAGATCAGTCTGGACAACTCCTGGACTAAGGACTGAGAAATTAGAGCTGATTGCAGCCAGTTAACTAACCAATTGAAACCCTCTACTGTATCACATGTCCAGAACAGCACAAGAAAATAGTCCCAAAGATATCATCACTGAACTACAAAGTTTGTTTAAAAAAATGTATGTGGGGGATCATAAAATCAACTAATTGGATGAACAAGGGAACATAGATATTGGATATTTGAGTATGGCACACACAGGGGAATATAGCAGGCATAGTATGGCACACACAGGGAGCAACTGGGAACATAGATATTGGATATTTGAGTATGGCACACACAGGGGCATATAGCAGGCATAGTATGGCACACACAGGGAGCATAGGACAGGCAGAGTATGGCACACACTATTAGGAATCACAAGGAATCGAAGCCTGGACTTTGTGTTTGGACATCCTGCAATATTCTGATGAGCCACTGGGGAATCTTAATGCTTATACTGGACACTGCCCTGAACAGATTTACTATAATTTTCTTGCAACACACTTACCTCGTCCGTCCTCATTAAACCATGTTGCTTGATCATCTGATCTCCTGGGCCCAATCTAGCCTCTGATTTCTGCTACTATTTCTATGATTCCTGGTTCCATGTCCATTGCCTGTTTCTCTTGCACATGTTCCCACCTGGTTTCCGATATCTGTCTTCTGTGGATTCCCTGGTTTGACCTTCAGCCTGTTTCTCAACCCTGCTTGACTGCTGCCTGCAACTGACTTAGCCTGCCACTTGGATATTGCTAAGTCTTCTGCCAGACCTGACCTTCTCAGTCCGTTACTGGATTTGCTCAGTCTTCTTTCTCTACCAAGGCCTGTATCTGTTTTTTCAGTTTGCACTCCTGTTTAATGTTGTTTTCATTCTAACTATTAAACCTCTCTCACTTTACCATGGTTTCTGCTCTTAATCTTGCAGTAAATGGGTGTTATCTGGGTTACCCAGCATATAGGCTTCAAACTGCTGGACATTCACCAGCATTCAAACATTTCACACTTTGGGCATAGGGCAGGCATAGTATGGCACACACAAGGAGCATATTGAAGGCAGAGTATGGCATTCACTGGGAGCATAGGGAAGGTAGAGTATAGCACACATACTTCAATACAATATACACTTCAATTAAGATTTGTTCTGGGTAAAGGCTGTCAAATATTTTTTGGACAGCACTAATTAAACTTTAGCCCAGAAAACATTTATCATTGATCATTTGGAAATTATTTTACATCAAAATTTTCTCTTTGAAGTCCCATACAACAGCAGGGTACTGAAATGGGCAGTAATGTGGCACCAAGTTATGTCAATCTTTTTATTTCATATATGGAAACACATAAGGTGTATGTACACTCCCTATACAATACCCATTGTCTGTTATATTTACGTTACATAGATGACCTGATAATTTTATGGGAAGGCACCCCAGCATCATTAATTTCCTTTATTGATTTTCTGAATAACACAGAGGATTCAATTAAATTTACATTCACATATTGTCACGGTCGGCACCCAACACCAGAACAAATGCCAAGCACCCTGGTCTCGGCTCCTGCTTCACCTGTAGTGTGACCGCCTTTGGCCTCGGGAGGAGCCCTCAGCTAGTTGGATGCCACCAGGACTTAAACGAGAGGTGCAAGGCTAGAGGTTCTGGATAGGCAGAGGGGCACGATTGTTTAGCAAGAGTCTTTGGGCAGAAGGTCGTAGTGCAAGGCATTAGGCAATAGAGTAGTCAGATCAGGCCGGGTCAGGGCAGGCAGAGATCAAATGTAGTCAGGCAGGCAAGGGTCAAACCAGGAAGTCAATCAAGGAGGTTAAGCAAGATCAGAGTCAGATAACAGGCAAGGGTCAGGATTCAGAAGTCAGGATTGTCAAATAGCCAGGCAGGGGTCACAACTGGAATCAAAACAGGTTCAAGAAACAGGAATCAAATAGCACAAGGCTCAGGAGCACCAGGAAACAAGATCCTATCACGGGCAAAGAAAGCCCTTTAAATACCCATAATGCTTTGCACCATTGCGCGCTGACGTCAGCGCGCCTATAAATTAGCAGAGACACGCCGCGCGCCCTTAGTTAACCGGCGCATCAGGAGGAGAAGACCGGCGAGGCGGGCATCCCCACCAAGAGCACGGCGGGCGTCCCCGACGGCCCGCTGGACCACCAGGGTGAGCAGCTTTCATTACACATATGATGTTAATTTTATGTGAATATCACCAGGAACAGAATGAAATTGTAAACCAATTTGTTTAGAAAGACAACTGCCAAGAATAGTCTTTTACATTGTGGTAGTTTCCACCCACAATCAGTCGAATGTTCCTTTCCATATACACAATTTTCCTCAAAATTGTATCCAGCATACACAAATACAAGCAAAGATTGAAGAAATGACAAATCATTTCAGAGAAAGAGGTAACCTGATGAATTTTTGGATAAGGGGTTGTCGTTAATTGAAAATAAGAGCCATGAGGATTTACTGCATTCCTTGTTTCAAATGTCTCCACTGCCAGTAAATATTTTGATAGAATAATATATAAACATTGCCACTTACTTGCATCAGGCTTTTCTAATATACCAGCCTTCCAACATCCACCCCTGATGGCATACAAAAGGGCCAGGAGCCTTAGCGAACTAGTAAAAAATAACTAGTAAATGCTGCAATGGTCTTTTAAAACAGCAATTGACATGTTTTCTCTGTAACCCCAAATTTGGGACCTTTCCTTGACTTAATTGCACACAATGCAATTGGGTAATTAAAGGGAATGTGTTTTACCATCCTAAAGGTGGCCATACACGGGCAGATAAAGCTGCCGATATTGGTCGTTTGGACCTATTTGACAGCTTATCTGCCCGTGTATGGGGGCTTCCGACGGGTCTTCCCGATCGATATCTGGCCACGATATCGATCGGGAAGGTTTGATTCTAAACCAACCGACCCGTCGGAGCCCCTTGGCGCATCGTAATTCGAGCCGAACGTTCACATTACCCCCGATATAGCCACGCAGTTTAGTGGCATATCGGGGAAAGATCCACTCGTTTGGCGATGTCGCCAAACGAGCGTATCTTTGAGTCTATGGCCACTTTTACTCGGGGAAAAAATCGAACATATATTACTATTACACTTGTGATTCTTCATTTGTTGTGTATTAACGACATTAAAGACAGAGGGGGACATTGTAAGGAATAATCAGTGTTTGCAAATAAGACAAAACTATCCATCTATTCCATCCAGGATGTGGCACAGCTAAGTGGTAGATGAGATTCAATGTTGAGAAATATATGGTCATGCAAAAAATTGTGCTTAGCACTAAATGTTAAACCATTGGAGGTGAAATAACGCTGTGACCAAACAAAAGGTCATCTACACTTACCTATTATCAATAAATCTAGGACATTAAGACATTTTGTGCATGAATTTATGAAATATGCCCTCGCCTTGAAACAAAACAGGGATAGTTTGTCCTTACATTGGGATAAATTCCAGTTGTCCAACTTCAGTCAGGCTCTCCCAGTGATAAATAAACGTTGAAAAATCCCTTAGAAATGAATAGAAAGTGGATGAATTTTTATCTGGCAAACATTGATCTCACATTTTGATAAATTTGCACCTAAGTTACATTCCTATTATTTATTCCAAATCCATCTGTTCTGTGGCCCTGAACATTATATATTTGCCTTTATTATTGTACTATTTTATTCCTTGCACTTTTACTTTCCAATATCTCATGTCTATGTTCCCTTGTTCATCCAAATAGTTGATTGAAACCCCTCGTAATGTTCTTTAAGCAAACGTTGTAGTTGTGTGATATCTTTGAGACTATCTTCACTCTACATTGTGCTGTTCTGGTCCTGTGATACGGCTGAGTGATTTAATTGGTTAGTTAACTGGCTGCAATCAGCAGGGATGGGCGAATTTGACCCGTTTCGTTTTGCCAAAAATTCGCCGCCGGTGAAATGTCGCAGACGCCCATTAAAGTCTATGGGCGTCAAAAAAAATTGCTGTGCGGCGAAATTATTGTGTCGCACGTCTTTTTTTTTTGACGCACGTCTCTATACATCTCTATGGGCGTCATTTTTTCGGCGAAACGCGTCGAAAAAATTCGCCCATCCCTAGCAATCAGCTCTAATTTCTCCGTTCTGTGTCCAGGAGTGGCTCAGCCTGATCTCCCTATATCCTTAGATCTCATTTGGGAAAGCAGCACAACGGTGAATCATTCACTACTGTTGGACAAATTTATTCGGCAGGCGCAAATTTGTGGAGAATTTCCACGTTTCACCACCAGCAAATAAATTCGCAAAATTGCTGTGAAAATTCGCCAGCATCAAAGTTTTTTGATGCTGGCAACAATTCCACTGCCAGTGACAAATACAACAAATAAACAGACACCCATTGTCTTCAATGTGCGTCAAATGTTGCGGGCGTCACAATTGTCGCCGACGTCAATTTTAACACCCATCCTTAAGCTGGACATAGATGCACAGATTCAATCGTATGAATCCTCGATTTCTCCTTTCCTTTTTCCTTACTTCTGTCGCTACAGAGGGCAGGTTTTGGAAGTAGTAAGGAAAGATGTAGGGAATGATGTAAAAAAAATCATTGTTAAGACGAGAGGCTTTTTGGATTTGGCAACTCAAAACACTTTCTCCAAAAGGCCTCAATGAGAATTTTAGCTTAATGGTATGGTTTTAAGTGGATACTGTTTCTATCTTCCCGTTTTTTTGCAGACTAGAAATATCCATGGGATAACTATCAAACCGGGTGGTGGTTAAAAGTTCACCGGTAGTGAGTAATGCTCTTAAATACATCTTTTATATGGTTAATACACTTTATATATCACATTATTTGTATAACTTAATGCACTTTGATGTTTTTACTATTTATTGAAAATCAACATAAGTTTGTCTATGAATAGTGATGGGCGAATTTGTGCCGTTTCGCCGGAAAATTTGCGAATTTTGTGGGAAATTCGCAAATTTCATGCGAAATTCGCGAAACAGCGAAAATTTTGCGAAACTGCGCCGGCATCTCGTTTTTGATGCCAGCACCCGTTTTTTTGACGCAAATCCCCGTTTTTGATGTCGGCGCTCGTTTTTGACGCTGGCGCCCATTTTTTGACTCCGGCGGGCGTTTTTGACACCGGCGTCCATTTTTTCCGACGCTGGCGAAATTTTTTTTTTGATGCCGGCGAATTTTTGGTGCGAATTTTTGTGGGTGTTTCACAAATTTATTCGATGCCGGCAAATCGCTCAAATTCCCCCGAATTCACGCCTGCCGAATAAATTCGCCCATCACTATCTATGAATGTGTACTTTAAATTATGAAGGACTATGTGTACACAATGGACTTTGAATATACAATGGACCTGATGCTATTGAACTAATATGTGTAAGGGGATAATAACTAAGGTGCATGGCCAAGCATTGTATTATGGGAGAAAAAGGTGGGGCTTTGCACCTATAGGTGTGTATGGCACTTGAGAATTTTATTCTGATGAAGGGAGGTGAAAACCTCCCCGAAACGTTGATGATTGTGGTGTAAGATCAATAAAAAGAGAGGCTTGTCCCCGACTGCAGATACATAGAGTGTGTGCAGATCCGTGAGTCTTCTACTGTTGCTAAGGGACCTTGCCAGGTCTGCGGAGAGCCAGCACCACCAGTGCAGGAAAGTGAAAGACGGGAGTGCGATAGATATAATATTCAACAATGGGGGAGCAAAATATCTTGTTACAAATTGTTTCTGCTATTTGCTTTAGGAGTCAATTTGAATATCTACTGAATAATATGTACTGAATAAAGGAAGAAATTACTAAAAAAATTACTAAAAAAATTCTCCTTCTCCTCCAGGGAGTTTCCTGTGAGTGTCTGAGTTACACAAGTCCCAGGGGACAGTTACACAATTGATGTTCTGTTCCTTTCCAAAGGTATAAAAACCTCATCTCTGTAATGCCAAATGGATTTCCTTATCCATACAGTATAGAATCATGGCTGCTCTTTGTTGAATGACATTGCTCATCCTCACCAAAAAAAAATTTGTTTGGTTTTTATACCTCTGCATATTTCCTGAGTGGGTTTAGTAGAAGTGAGTAAACTTTAAATTACAAGTAAATAATCTCATATTTTTTTGATTGCTCATCCTATAATACTCTTTTTGGGTAGAGGACCCTATACGTTCTATATTGAACAAGGTGCAAGTGGATGACCACCTCTCACTCAACGGTATCTTATTTTTTTTCTTTCCCAGGCAATGTATAAGATGAATCAGACATCGGGTATATCTTTCCTTCTTTTGGGATTTCAGAACTCTCAGATAATAAATGAGTTACTCTTTGTTCTGCTTCTCTGGATTTATATTTTGACATTATTTGGAAATGTTCTTATAATTACATTGGTAATAACAGTCTCAGCTCTGAGATCTCCCATGTACGTCCTTCTCTCCCAGCTGTCTGTATCTGATGTTTTGCTCAGTACCAGTATTACTCCAAATACCTTGTGGTTGTTACTGAATGGAGGAGGCACAATATCTGCTACTGGTTGTATCACACAGTTTTACTCTTATTGTGTTTCAGCATCTTCAGAATTTTATCTCCTCACAGTCATGGCCTATGACCGATATCTGGCCATCTGCTCCCCACTTCATTATGTCTCCATTATGGATTTCAGCCTTTGCCTCTATATGAGTCTTTGTTCTTGGGGCTTAGCCATTATAATGAGTATGGCTATAAATCTTCTGATACTTCATTTTCAGTTCTGTGGCCCATTTTTTATAGATCACTATTTTTGTGATTTTTTACCTCTTATTGAACTTTCTTGCACAGGTTATACAATTGTAAAACTAACACAAATTATACTGACTGTACCTTTTATACTTTTACCTTTTTGTTTCATTATTTTTTCTTATGTTTCCATTGGCCTTGCCATTCTCAGGATCTCCTCTACTGAAGGAAGACACAAAGCCTTCTCCACTTGCAGCTCCCATTTAATAGTTGTGTTTATGTACTATGTTACTCTGATAATAGTTTATTTGGTACCATCCAAGGGGCATAATTTTAATATCAATAAAATGCTTTCTTTTCTATATACAGTTGTAACACCATTTTTCAATCCAGTTGTATATAGCCTGAGAAACAATGATATTAAGGTTATTCTACTGAAACATGTGTGAAACTGAATCTCTTTAAGAGACCTTTATACTCAGAAGTGAGATGAAAGTTGCTTTTTGAAAATGTGTAATTTCCTTATAACTTGTTATTACCCCTTGTTCACACACAAAAACGCACATATTTTTGGACAACCTTTGTTACTTAAAGGGATACTGTCATACTGTCATGGGAACATTTTTTTTTTCAAAAGGAATCAGTTAATAGTGCTGCTCCAGCAGAATTCTGCACTGCAATCCATTTCTCAATAGAGCAAAGAGATTTTTTTATATTCAATTTTGAAATCTGACATGGGGCTAGACATATTGTCAATTTCCTTGCTGCCCAGAGTCATGTGACATAGAGTAGATTTGCAAATGGTCACTAAATGGTTGTAGGAAATGAGTTTGTAACACAATATTACTTGACTAACATTGGAAATGAGCACAACTTCAGACAGATGTTGAAGACCATATCTGTTTGGCACTGTTCTCTATGTTTCCATTATGAATGTAGGGTTTAACCTTCAAATGAGCCTTTAGCATTGAGCTAGATCAGTTAAGGCCATTTCATTGTCATTTGTTTTCATATCTTATCTGTAAACATTATTTATTTGACCTCCTCAGTAAGGCCAGATATACAATGTAAGGTAGCAAGTGTATTGGTCCACTGAATCCCTTTACTAGGGATCTAGATGTTCGAGAATTCTATATTATTTTTGACCTAGATAGGCATTAGAGGCCACTTACTATGGCCCTGGATACAAGTGCTAGAGCACTAAGGGACTCAAAAGCTCTCCCCTTAGTGCTCATTCATTAATTCAGCTTCAACTTCAGTTTAGGTCTGTGAAGAGCATATGTATCTTCTATGTCAATAGAATAGAAATGTAAAATTCATTTTGTGGCCTTTAGAAGCATTTGGGGTCATTTACTATGAGTTCTAACGTAGAGATGCAGAATGCAGCACTGGTGGATAGAAACAAGCTCTATCCTTATGACAGATAGTAAGCATGCAGTAAGTGGTAAGTAAGCAAGATGGTATTTACACCCTTCCCTTTGTAAATGATCCCTCTTGTCCATGTTGACTGCATTAGTAGCACAATACTCCATCAGTTGGGGACTGAAATAGTTTGATGAAACAAATACAAGTTTTATGGTTCAGAGAAGAACATTTTTACCCATTGTCTCATCATTAATTTCCTTTTCTTTGTGACACCCCCAGTCCTGGGTCAGTGCCTGTGCTGAAGTCAGACCAACACCTCCTTTAGAAAATGTGAAGCACATGTATAGAGGAATGACTACACAATATTGAATATTTCTGTATATCAGCAACTACAATTTAACTGTGATAGTGATTGAGCATTAAGGTAAAAATATACAGACATCCTACATATTAACAATGTTTATTATCAGAGCTTAATGCCATGCTGAAGAATCCCAAAGCCATTTTTCTCCCCACTGTTCTCTACCATTTTTGTTTTTATTCCTCATATGCTCAGTAAAAGGCAATGGAAGGTGTAGCCACATCTCTTCTTTATCTCAGTAACAGCACAAGTGTAAACATCGACTTTGAAATGCTACAAAGTTTTGGAAATTACCACATTTTCTCCAAAAGCACCAATAAGTAAAGTATTCACCTATTTCCATTTAATAGAGCGTACATCCCTAAACAATATTCACATTTTCTTTATTAGTACATATTTAAGAAAACCTATTGGCCCTGGGAGCCCAGTACATCTTTATATTTTATTTTATTCAGAGTAAAGATGAGTGACCATTGACCAAGGTTCTTTGAGAAATGAGATTGGAAAGGGGAGGGAATTTATCTTGGCCTTTTTATTTCATTCGGTTTTCTAAATTAAAAAAACATTGATTCCTGTAGCACATACTAGAACCACCAGTAGAAGCATATTTCTTAATATTTGAGAGGTTGCCATTCTTTAGACTTCCAGCTGATTTTTTATCTATTATACACATCTACAAACTATGTTGATAGTAATATTTTAACTGCAATAATCTTGTATTATAAAGATTTCTAGTTTATAATTGAAGCTTTATATTATCTCTAATATCTTGCTCACTGCCAAAATTACTCCAAATTTGCTCTGGTTATTTCTGAATGGAGGTGGCACAATATCTGCTACTAGTTGTATCACACAGTTTTGCTTTTTGTATGTCAGCTTTATCAGAATTGTATCTTCTCACAGTCATGTCCAATGGCCAACATTTGGCCATCTGCTACCATATCATATATACTGTATATATATATATATATGCTCTTGTATAATTTCAGTTATCACATCTACAGTGTTTTTTCTGCTTAAAAGTTGGGGAGGCCAATTAGCCAACCGGGACTCTTTCCTTAAATTCTGATTTCCTTGTATAGTATTGCTCTCATGACTTATATGTGTATAATGTATGTACCTTTCAACCCTGCTGCTATCCCTGACCCAACACTGCTTTACCCACTGTGACTTTGATTGAAATGTAGCACTATTAACTGAGACCATTTGTGCAAATATTTCCTAGTCAAATATTATATAAAATATTTTCTCTACACATTTTAGGAAGCTCAAGCCCCAGCCTAAATTTCTCCATATTACGTTATCTCACTTCTATCTGCTACAAACCTAAAACCCTGGACAAATATCTAGTATAGGTCAATCTAAAAACAACTGGACTTGCTGAGTAATCAATGAAGACGTTTCACTACTCATCCGAGCAGCTTCTTCGACACCACCTGTCTGCTACATACAATGCTGTTCTAACATCTGTACCCCGGCGGATTTAGAACACTTCACACATCCATTCATGCAACTCTCACAAGTAACAGCTGTATCTAGGAGTTGCATGACACATTGGATAATCCTATCACAGTAACTACACAGAATCAACACCTCTGTGAGTTTCTTCAGATGTCACCTCTTTGAAGAGTTACAATGTGCCATTGTAAATGGATTAGTGGAAGAGTTTATATGCCGAGAACTTCCCACACCAGTCAGTTGAACTGAAGAAGCTGCTCGGATGAGTAGTGAAACGTCTTCATTGATTACTCAGCAAGTCCAGTTGTTTTTAGATTGACCTATACTAGATATACCATGACCTGGATGAATGAAAATCTTCATAGTCATAACCCTGGACAAACTGTTCTACAGACATATGACCCTGCACAAAGCTATTAATGCAAATTTATAATAATTATTATACAAAACCTTGTTTACATTATGATGATTTTGTTCTTGTTAACATAAATAAATTGTTAAACATTAACACTTTATAGATCAGTGTCTATATTTAAACCTTTTGGTTTTCAGTTTGTATATCCAATATGTTTCTTCTTAAGATATCCTTTGTATTCTATTGCCATCTCTCCATTCTACTTTCTTGTTGCAAATCCTCATATATTTTTAATCATGAGTCACTATTATAATGTTCTTTGAAATATGCAAAAACACTATGTGCCTCCAATCCATTTTTTATCACAGATAAGGCTACTTTTTATTGCAGAAAATGGTAAGTTGGAAACAAGTCTGTACTGAAAGTCTACAGATGTGAATGAGTTCATATACACGTGGGATGCTGAATGAATGGTATAACAAAGGATGGACAGGAGGTACTATCACATCATATGTGCAAGGATAGTTTTGTATTTGCTCAGTCTTGTAGTGATAAGCAGGATGAGGGTAGTAAGTAGAGCAGTCAGAGGCTCCAACATGAAGGCTAATGAGGGACTGTCAATACTGCCAATAAAGGAACTCAAGTGGTCAGGCTCATGGATAGAGAGAGATTCCTGTGATAATACACCACTGTGAGCTTCGTCTAGTGCAGTCAGTACTACCTATGGGTGTTGTGAACACTATATCTGTGATTGTAACAACTGATTAAGAAAGTATTTGATTTCACTTTGTACAACCATATGCAAAATTTGCGAAAACCCATTCCCCGACAGCTTTTAAAATGTAGTCTTCTCCTCGAACCCTTTATTATGGGTGATAGGCTGTAAAAGATCGAAAAAATGTTTGTGGCTCCCCTCCTTCCCCCCTACATTACTAACTCATGGCAACTTAACTATACAGTGGGCGCATGTGTAGGACAAAAAAAAAAATTATTTGATGTTTTGAAGGTTTCCCAGGCTTGTGTAGTGCTGCTACGTATACTTCCATTGAAATTTGAATTTAGCACCGTATGCAAATTAACCATCGCTAACGTAACTTCGCTTTGCTTAGCGAATCAACGCTAGCGCAACTTCGCAACCTTACGCTACCCCTGAGCGTAACTACGAATCTTAGTGAATGTCCCACTTTGTTCCTATTATTAATGGAGGCTATACGTTTTTCCATTAAACTGATATCATTTATAATTTGAAACCATCTTTCCTTCCTCGGGATTATTTTCTTTTTTTTTGTGAAGTTTTCTGGTTCAAATTTATGGAAAAGTGGTATGGGTGAGGAATTTCCTATTACTTATTCCCTATAATGGCAGAATATACAAAAAAAAACTTCATTCCAATAGGGTTGAAGTAAGGGGTATGTTAGCCATATGTGTACTATTGAGCCTGGGTTCCTGTCACATCTCCAACATAAGTCATTATCCATCAAACCCATTTTTTTTAGGACCATTGGTGTTCTGTACCATCTTGACAATAATTTGTAGGAAAATCCCTATAATCTATTCTATTGCTTATATATATATTTATTTATGGAGTTAACATGTTTCCCCCACTCCTCCAGATATTCAGGAAAAATTCAATTCCTTTTCCAAGGCAAACTGTTTAGTAGGTTTACCGTCCTAAATTTTTCCAGGGTATGCCGTTGGATTTGGGTACTCGGTTTGTAGTATTCAATTAGAGTGGATGGAAATGCTGCTTGATAATAAGCTTCAAAGTCCAGCATTGAGAGTCCTCTTTGTCCTTGTTTGGACTTATATAGGGTTTCCCAGTTTTAGTTCTTTAAAATATCTTTTACTAGCTCCTATTGTATATGTAAGATAGAGAACAGATTTATATGTATACATTTGGGCAAGAAGCTCATTTTAATACTATTGTTCTTCCCTTTCAATGTAAGGGTTTTCTTTGCCCAGACCATCAGGGTGTGTTTGGTCTCCGTTAGGAGCAAAATGTAGTTAAAAGGGATACTGTCATGGGAAAAATTTTTTTTTTTCAAAATGAATCAGTTAATAGTGCTGCTCCAGCAGAATTCTGCACTGAAATCCATTTCTCAAAAGAGCAAACAGATTTTTTTATATTCAATATTGAAATCTGACATGGGGCTAGACATATTGTCAATTTCCCAGCTGCCCCCAAGTCATGTGATTTGTGCTCTGATAAACTTCAATCACTCTTTACTGCTGTACTGCAAGTTGGAGTGATATCACCCCCTCCCTTTTTCCCCCCAGCAGCCAAACAAAAGAACAATGAGGTAACCAGATAACAGCTCCCTAACACAAGATAACAGCTGCCTGGTAGATCTAAGGACAACACTCAATAGTAAAATCCCATGTCCCACTGAGACACATTCAGTTACTTTGAGAAGGAAAAACAGCAGCCTGCCAGAAAGCATTTCTCTCTCCTAAAGTGCAGGCACAAGTCACATGACTGGGACAGCTGGGAAATTGGCAATATATCTAGCCCCATGTCAGATTTTAAAATTGAATATAAAAAAATCTGTTTGCTCTTTTGAGAAATGGATTTCAGCACATAATTCTGCTGGAGCAGCACTATTAACTGATTCATTTTGGAATTTTTTTTTTTCCCATGACAGTATCCCTTTAAGCTCAAAAAGTTTTTTCGGGGGTCTTGTTATTATAAAAATATATCGGGAATGGTCCAATTCCTATGACGGACGAATGGCTAGTGTCAGAGGGTTGATATTTGTCACCCCCGCCCTCTATGACGCCATAACGCTATAGGGCCCAAGGCAGGATGGACTATAAGGACTAATGGTCTACTGTGGACAATGGTCACTCATATAGCTTATACTAGGCCATACAAACAAAAAGATCATCACTCTGTTTCTTAAATTCCAGAGTGTCAGTATAACGCCAGTCTGTCTGGTGGGGGCCCCTTTCTGCACAAGTGCTGCTCAAATTACTTGAAATACCACAATGGCCTTGGTTAGCCGATAGCTGATTGCGAGGCTGTGGACCGTTGGAGCTAGGCACAGTATGTTACCACATTCCTTTAATAACATGTAAGACTAAGTATATCATTTAGACATTAATTGTACAAGGAGGAGTCAGACTATGTATGGTATTGGCATACTCTCATTTGTTATCACCCCCATCTATGACATCAAAATGGGTATATAAACTTATGTTATATGGGAGTATCCTTGGAAAGCATTCGGGTACCACCCAGGTGACACACGACTACTTCCCCAGGCAAAACCTATTGTCTTGTATTTTGGACACAATAAACTACCTCATTGTATTTGAACTTGCACTATTTCGTGGTTTTGCTTTACGTACAAGGTCATAGAGGTACAAATATAACAACAGTCTGCAGATTCAGAAATCTGAATTTAGAAATGTTTCAATTTGGTTTCTTGCCATTTGAATGGGAAGGAGGTTTGTAACTGCCTTTTGAGCTCTAGAGAGATTTATTGATAAGGCATTGGATTTTCCCATGTTGATTTTGTAATTGGATATCTGGCCATATAGTGAACATTTGCTTACAATGTTTGGTAGTGATATAACAGGATTAGACACAAAGGGTAAGGGCACATGGGGAGATTCGGGGAGATTTCTGAAGTTTCCTCATGAAGCAACTTCGGGAAACGAATCGCCATAAAAAGTGCCATCCCGCTCGTGATTTTTCATTTTAGCCGACGGAAGGCAGGGGAAGGCAGTTCAGGGAGAAGAAGAGGCAATTAGTCACCAGGCAACTAAATCTCCCCGAATCTCGGTGTGTGCCCTTACCCTTATAGAAGAAGGTCATCAGCAATAACAGCTGCTTTGTAATCTTGGAAAGGTGTGTATAATCCCGTGATATCGCTGTTTTTACATATTGCTACTAAAAGGTACTCCATGAAGATCACAGAGTATAGAAGAAAAGACTATACCCTGTTGTCACGTGAGATACCGTGAATAAACTCCAGCAAAACACAATTGCAGGATGAAAACAAAAACAAACTTCTTTATTTTTAAAAGCTCAGGCAACTCTCTTCAACCGAAATCTCCAACTGGAAAATCCAAGCAACCCTCAGTCACCAACTGCTCCTTATTAGCACCTCTGATTGGCCAGTAAATAAAGTTGGCCCCTACTGGCTATTGGGCTTCACAGACCCTGACAGAAGATACTGCAACATGGTCTGGCTACTGACACAGGGCCCACGTCACATCACTCCCCCTTCCCAGAATTGGTGTTACCAGGTTTACCCATTGTTGGGTAAAACCTTGGAACAACAGCATTGGGTAAATCTCAATCCTCCTGTCGAGACAAGTCATCAGCATTGCCATGTAGCTTGCCACTGTAGTTTCCAGGCGCTCCTGTAAGATGCGCCTCTCATGCTCACTGGCCGTCAGCACCTTTTGCAGCTGGTCATGGGAGCTGGCAGAGGTGCAGTTACTCTCCGACAGGGCCCCGGTCAGACTCTGCACCTTCTCTTTCAGGGACGTCTCACTCTCCTGAGCCTTGCCCAGGGTGCCAGTCAGCCGATCCACACACAGCTGCAGGGTGCTCACCTTTCCCTCACTGTCCGACAGCTGTCTCTGCAGTCCTTCCATGCGCAGCTGCATCTCCTGCATCTCTGCTTCCCGGTCAGCAAGAACCAGTTTGTGTCGCTGAAGTTCCCCTTCTAGCCCCCGGCGGGACAGCTCCAGTTTGGTATTTCGGCTTTCAGAGGCGTCCAGTACCTCTTTCAGACGCCGCCGTTCATTCTCGTATTTTGCTTCATTGGCTTTGATCTTGTTCAGCTTGTCCTGTTCTGATGTGTTGCTGGATGACATTCCTGAAGTTGTCGGGGAAATGCATTGCACATCTCCTGGGGTGAGACTGCAGCAGATGTCTCCAACATCATTGCCCACTAATACTGGAGCAGGGAGATGATCAAGAATCCCAACTGTATGCTGTATAGGTCCATTACCCACATCCAAACTGACTTGAGCCACTGGAATCTCCTTCTTAGTACCTCCAGGTAGAATAATACAAACAGAACGTCCCGGGAGGACATCAGAGGCAGAGAGCATATGGGGTTCTACTAGGGAAAGGTAGGCTCCAGAATCAAGAAATCCTTCAGCCGGTTTACCATTGAGCATTACTGGGATGATATGTTTGGTGCGAGAAATTTGGTCATTCCAGTGGACGCCCAAAATGACATACTCCAATGGCTTGGGTACAAGTGGCCCATGGGTGTGTTGTTGTACTGCTTGAATAGCCTGTTGTTGAGCAGCGGTCACTTCCTGTCTGAGAGCAGTTACTGGACGAGCAACTGCATTATTGGAGGTTCTGGGTGGTTTTGGACACTGTGCAATAAGATGAGTAGTAGAACCACAGCGAAAACAGCTCTTGTTAAATGTATGATGTGGTTGTGGTGCTGGCCAGACAGGGCAAGGAGTTGAAGAACTTGTCCGTAGTTTTGTTCCCGAATGGATCCCAACAGATGGGAGAGCTGTGGGAGAAATATTACTTCGTCCACGGCGGATTTGGGCCTGCCCTTCCAAGCACTTGTCAGCCAGCCGAGCTGCTTCCTCCAAAGTTTTCGGAGAACGATCCCATATCCATCCCCGAATTTCCGGTAAGCACTTTTCCATGAACTGCTCTAGTAGACACAATTGGCGAAGATCCTGTATTGTCTGAACCTGGCTTGTGTTAACCCATTGGTCGAAGGCTCTCCGCAATTGGTTCCCAAAATCCCAGTATGTATCAGAGGCTATTTTATTTAGAGCGCGAAATGACTGTCGATATGTTTCTGGAGAGATGGCATAATGATTCAACAATACACGTTTCACTTCCTCATAATCAGTGCGCTGGAGATATGGGATCTCTCTATAAATATCACTCGCTTTCCCTCCCAATTTACCAGCAAGTATCTTCGTCCATTCTGCCTTAGGTACAGCGTAATCCTCGCACATAATCTCAAAGATGTGTAGGTACTTATCGATTCCTTCCTGGTAGTTATCAAAAGAGGGAAAGGCAGCATGGGTGAGCTTGACCACAGGTTTGAAATGCTCAGTATTGGGATGCTGCAGTTGTACTGTGTTCACAGCAGAAATGGGAACTCTCTTCATCTGTTCTTCCTGAATAGTCAATTCAAGCAGCTTAAGACGTTCTGAACCAGTGAGATCAGACCCCAGAGCTGTAAGCCTTGACTGATACCTCACCATCGTGGGGTCATTTTCCACCTGACCCACTGCTGCCCCATACATTGACAGCTCATCCTCTGGTTCAGTAATGATAGCGACTAGTCCACTTACATGTGTCATCTGGGTTGAGGAAGGACCTGCCTGCTCCTCTGTCTGCTCCATCAATAAACTTGCCACATCTGTCAGTCCTGGCTGAGTGACCTTAGTGTGTTGGGCAATAAGAGATGCCATCTGCGCTTTAGTTAGTCCATTACTTTCGATTCCACGATTCTTACACAGACCTTTGAGAATAGGAAGATGAAGCTCAGCCAATTCATACTCCATTATTTGTGGTTCTGGCAAAAGTCTCTGCATAAAATTATCCCACCGCTGCCACCACTTTCTGTCACGTGAGATACCGTGAATAAACTCCAGCAAAACACAATTGCAGGATGAAAACAAAAACAAACTTCTTTATTTTTAAAAGCTCAGGCAACTCTCTTCAACCGAAATCTCCAACTGGAAAATCCAAGCAACCCTCAGTCACCAACTGCTCCTTATTAGCACCTCTGATTGGCCAGTAAATAAAGTTGGCCCCTACTGGCTATTGGGCTTCACAGACCCTGACAGAAGATACTGCAACATGGTCTGGCTACTGACACAGGGCCCACGTCACATCTGTCTTTTCCCATTATGTATGTTTTGAAGGGGGAGGAAAGAGTACTATTCACTCATATCTGTGCTGATGGGTTTATATATAGTGCCATGATTTTCTCTTTAAATTGTTTGGGTATTCCCATAGCCCGTAATGATTGCTCCAGAAAATCCCAGTTAACTCAATCCAAGTCTTCTCCGCATCTGTAAATAGTCCATCTAATGACATTAATTGTATTTTCTTTTGCTTCCCTACCTTGTACAAATCCCACTTGATCTCTATAGATACAGTGGGGTAGGATCAGTTACAATCTCTTTGCTAGTATTTTGGTAAATATTTTTAAGTCTTTATTTAGTAGCGAGATTGGTCTGTAGTTCTCACATAGGGAATGATCTTTATCTGGTTTAGAACAAGTGAGATATGGGAAATTCAGAATTCAGAGGGGAGTCATCAGATATGGTATTGAAGAAGAGGAGTACAATAACATTATGTACAGTATTTTATTTAATTTAGTGGTGAAGAAATCTGGGCCAGAATTTTATTTAATTTCAGTTTTTTTATGGCCTCTTGAATTTCATTTCCTGTCATTTGTTCTTTCAAATCTCTTGTATATTGTAGGGATGTAGCGAACTGTTCGCCGGCGAACTAGTTCGCGCGAACTTCGACTGTTCGCGTCCGCCGCAAGTTCGCGAACGTCGCGCGACGTTCGCCAATAGGCGTTCGCGTCAAAATCGTTCGACCATTCGACCATTCGATCGCTAAAATCGAACGATTTTCGTTCGAATCGAACGATCGAAGCCATTGGATTGAATGAAATCATTCGATCCAATGGCTTCGATCGTTCGATTTGAACGAAAATCCTTCGATCGAACGATTAAAATCCTTCGATCATTCGAATCGAACGATTTTCGGATGTTCGAAGTTCGCGAACTGTTCGCGAACTGTTCGCATTTTTTGCCGGTGTTCGCGAACGGCGTTCGCGAACACATACACGGCGGTTCGCTACATCCCTAGTATATTGTTCTGGGATGTTTGGAATTGCATGAATGGTCCGATAAGCTTGGACTTTGTCTCAGAATTTATTTGTATTAGCTTCCGAGAGTGGCTTAGGCTGTATAACTGCTCATAGTAAGTCTTAAATACCTCATCTTTCAACCACTTCTAGTTGTTGGAAATCAATACAGATATAGGATCCCTTATCCGGAAACCCAATATTCAGAAAGCTCTGAATTACAGAATGGCTGTCTCCCATAGACTCCATTTTATCAAAATAATCCAAAAATCATTTAAAAATGATTTCCTTTTTCTGTGTAATAATAAAACTGTCGCTTGTACTTGATCCCAACTAAGATATAATTAATCCTTATTGGAAGCAAAACCAGCCGGTTATTTAATGTTTAAATGAATTTCTAGTAGACTTAAGGCATAAAGACCCAAATTATGGAAAGATCCATTATCCAGAAAACCCAAGCATTGTGGATAACAGGTCCCATACCTGTACTTCTATGGCTACTCCCTTGGTTTTGGAGGTTTGGTTATTGCTAAAGAATAGCTGTTTCATTTCTTAAGTGCTTCATCTGAACCATTTAAATGTGTTTCTTGCAATAATAATACATGGGTTTTATGTCTATTCATTTCTCTAATCAACTTATTTTCAACATTAACATTAGCCATTAATAATTAGGTACATGGTTTGTTATTCTCAGGTCCTTCCGCAGGTATGTTTGATAGGCAGTTTGTAAGCAATTAGGGAGGAATATTGTTGCAACTTTTTTAGTATTAACGTTATAGTAAATAAGGAAAAAATACTCTCCTAACATAACCAAAAGTTAACTTAATATTTTAATAGGGGTTAATGACAAAGTCTTTCTTAACCCCTGGGGGAAGGTGTCTTATGTCTTTTAACCAGTGTTAACTGTATTTACAAATGATAGGTGAATTTTTTACTCAGTATATCAATTGTACATAGAACTTTCAACATTAATAACAGCATAATTATTGTCAGGGGGGTCTAATTTGGGCAGTAATGTCTTATGGCAAGGAGGTAGAGGTTCATCCAGTTTTTTAATATGACAACTGCATAGGGGTAGATTTACTAAAGGGCGAAGTGACTAACGCTAGCGTGATGTAATTTTCAGTACTTCGCTGATTTACTAACGGTTGCTGGCGTAACTTTGCTGGTGAAGGAGATAGACTCTAGCGGTCCTTCTCCCTAATGCCTGGTGAATTTGCTATCTGGCGAATGCACGTAACTACGCAAATTCACTAAGGGGCCCATTCACTAAGCTTGAGTGAAGGAATAGAGGAAAATAGAGGAAAAATAGTTCGAATTTCGAATGTTTTTTTTGGCTACTTCGACCATCGAATTGGCTACTTCGACCTTCGACTACGACCTTCGACTTTGAATCGAACGATTTGAACTTAAAATCGTTTGAATATTAGACCATTCGATAATCGAAGTACTGTCTCTTTAAAAAAAACTTTCACCCCCTAGTTCGCCACCTAAAACCTACCAAGGCCAATGTTAGCCTATTGGGAAGGTCCCCATAGGCTTTACAAGGTTTTTCTGATCGAAGGATAATCCTTTGATCGATGGATTAAAATCCTTCAAATCGTTCAATCGAACAAATTGCGCTAAATCCTTCGACTTCGATATTCGAAGTCGAAGGATTTTAATTCGGCAGTCGAATATCGAGGGTTAATTAACCCTCGATATTCGACCCTAGGTAAATTTGCCCCTAAGATGTGGATTTTACTGAACGTTACTTCTTGTGCCAGACTTGCCTTCGCCGCCTCAAACCAGACGAAGTGCAATAGAGTAGATAGGACTTCCTCAAAAAATAGTTTAAAATCCCAAAAAACGCTGGCGACTTTTCATTAGGCTGCAAAAGATCCTAAATTTTTTCTGGGGTAACCGGCCTCCCCCCTACATTTCCTAACATATGGCACATAAACTATACACTGGGCTTATGTGTAGGGCAATATAATAAGTCTATTTTATTTTATTAAACTTCCCTGGTCTGGTAGTGTAATGTATTTGCTACAACATATACGTCCATTCAACTTTAACTTCCCGCTGTATGCAAATAAGGCAACGCTATCGCAACTTCGCTTCACTTGCCGCAGTAATGCTAGCACAACTTCGCCTGCGTTCGGCGTTCTGGACGCAACTTCAGATTTTTGTGAATTAGCGTTGTCCTGGCAAATCTACGCCCAACAAAGTGTTGTGATGTGAGCAAAGTCATCGCCAGCGAATTTTTGGAGGTTAGTAAATTTGCCCCATAGTTACTGTCAATGGTAACTGGGTTTAGATAGTAGTGTCTTGTGACAAAAAATGATAGGTTCATCTAGTGTCCAATGTTAACCATCTTGTTTGTGGTTTTTCTCTTGTGTCATTTTATTCTTTCTGCTTTTGCTTTTAGGTGTGGATACCTCAGCCCAGTTTCTCCTATTCAGCAGTTATGGAATCAGTGGAGCAAGTGTAAGTTTTTTTCTGGTTCATCAATTCCACATGAAAAAATGTGTGATGTCCGTGTCCATGTGTGGCTGTTGTAACTTCATTCGTTACCTGGATGACGTAGGGATATGTCCATCTGAAGAGAAGGCCTTTGTCTTTTAGGCTTTTCACCAGTGTTTAAATAAGCCTGTGTTGCTGCAGGGTGTACCATAAGAGGTCTTGTAGTATTATGATCTCCACGTTCTTGAAAGTGATAGATCTTGCATTTCTTGCTTTTGTAAGGATTTCCTCCTTTATACCAAATCCGGTTATACAGCAAATAATGCCCCTCGGTTTGTCCTTGGTGGAGCCTGTAGGCTTGAGAGCTCTATGCACCCTTTCAATATTGATATTATGTGTAGCAGTTTTTTTTTTTTTTTTAGAATTTGTCTGAAAAGATGTAGAAAAGTCTCTTGGAGGCTTTCTCCTTCTGGCTGCTCTGGTAGGCCCCTTATGCGGAGATTGTTATTGATATTGTCTTTGAAGTGGTGTAATTTGTTTAATATGGTGTGTATGCTGGCTTCATCTGTTGGGCTTCTCGTTTGGTACAGGCCATCTTGGATCCCTGCTGAGCTTGCTTGCCTGTGGATGGGATGAAGAACTGTTTCACTATTCGTTGTAAGTCTACTGTTTTCATTTTTTTGCCTTCCTCTCCTCTGTGGTCTTTATTTTTGTCATGTTTGTCCATTCTTTCTGTCCACTTGAGCTAGCACACCAGTTTCTTTTGTCTTTCTCCAGACTGAAGCTCACCCTTCTGGCTTGAGTTGCCTTTTTAATTATCCACCTGAGATGCTTCCAGTAAATCTAAAAAACCTGGGCTGGATTAGCAGTTCTGGATCCATTCTGTTAGGAACTTGGGAGATATGTAAGCTCCATCCTGGACTTTCCCAGATATCCTGGTAGTGACCTGACCAGAGTATATAAAGTGCTTATATTGATTCTGAACTGATTATTCAGAATATTTAACACCGCAAGCAATTTATTTTTATTATTTGGTTGTGGTGCTTTTTTTTTTTTTTTTTAGAAAATGCACATATAAGAAAGAAATCTTAGAAATAACGCATTACCTGTGGGTACTAAAAAATAATTGTATTGAGTGTGTTTGTTATGAAGGAGGGGTGCAAAAACATCATGTTACAAATGGTTTCTGCTATTTCTTTAGGATTCAATGTAAATATTTACTAAATATTGAATGAAATTATTAGTAACAAACTTCTGCTTATGCTCCAGGGAGTTTCCTGTGAGTATCTGAGTTACACAAGTCCCAGGGGACAGTTACACAATTGATGTTCTGTTCCTTTCCAAAGGTATAAAAACCTCATCTCTGTAATGTCAAATGGATTTCCTTATCCATACAGTATAGAATTATGGCTGCTCTTTGCTGAATGAGCCTACATTTTTCTTTTTGGGTAGAGGACTCCTATAAGTTCTGTATTAGACAAGGTGCAATTGGATAATCATCTCTGACTCAACAGTATCTTATTTTTTCTTTTTATGGTTCCAGGCAATGTATAAGGTGAATCAGTCAGTTGGTATGTCTTTCCTTCTTTTGGGATTTCAGAACTCTCAGATAATAAATGAGTTACTCTTTGTTCTGCTTCTCTGGATTTATATTTTCACATTATTTGGAAATGTTCTTATAATTACATTGGTAATAACAGTCTCAGCTCTGAGATCTCCCATGTACGTCCTTCTCTCCCAGCTGTCTGTATCTGATGTTTTGCTCAGTACCAGTATTACTCCAAATACCTTGTGGTTGTTACTGAATGGAGGAGGCACAATATCTGCTACTGGTTGTACAGATGAAGCCACTTGGATTTGTGAGTTAAATGCGTCATGACTCAGGGGTAATTGAAGAAACTGTGCTATCTTAAGTCATCTTAACTCATTTAATGCATTTAACCTTTTCATTAGCATACCAAAGCTCCATTGTTCACAATGGTGAATGCTTTAATTAGATGGGATGTTGTGACGCAGTTTTCTGTGTTAAATGAGATAAATGGGATATCTGTGTTT
Organism: Xenopus petersii; assembly: GCA_038501925.1. Classification (NCBI taxonomy): domain Eukaryota; kingdom Metazoa; phylum Chordata; class Amphibia; order Anura; family Pipidae; genus Xenopus; species Xenopus petersii. Next base: position 156,798,414 of record CM076676.1, on the reverse strand, counting down.
AGTTATTCTGTGTCAAACAGACAAACCAAAGTGGCTGCATCTGTATCACACAGTTTTACTCTTATTGTGTTTCAGCAGGTTCAGAATTTTATCTCCTCACAGTCATGGCCTATGACCGATATCTGGCCATCTGCTCCCCACTTCATTATGTCTCCATTATGGATTTCAGACTTTGCCTCTATATGAGTCTTTGTTCTTGGGGCTTAGCCATTATAATGAGTATGGCTATAAATCTTCTGATACTTCATTTTCAGTTCTGTGGCCCATTTTTAATAGATCACTATTTTTGTGATTTTTCACCTCTTATTGAACTTTTTTGCACAGGTTATACAGTTGTGAAACTAACACAAATTATACTGATCATACCTTTTACTCTTTTACCTTTTTGTTTCATTATTTTTACTTATGTTTCCATCAGTCTTGCCATTCTCAGGATCTCCTCTACTGAAGGAAGACACAAAGCCTTCTCCACTTGCAGCTCCCATTTAATAGTCGTGTGTATGTACTATGGGACTCTGATTATAGTTTATTTGGTACCATCCAAGGGGCATAATTTCAATATCAATAAAATGCTGTCTCTTCTATATACAGTTGTAACACCATTTTTCAATCCAGTTGTATATAGCCTGAGAAACAATGATATTAAGGTTGTTCTACTGAAACATGTGTGAAACTGAATCTCTTTATGAGACCTTTATACTCTTAGAAGTGAATGTATAATTTCCTTATAACATGTTATTACCCCTTGTTCACACACACACAAAAAAGCACATATTTTTTGGACAACCTTTGTTACTTTATTCCTTTATCATGGGTACTTGCTTGCTCCTTGTTTTTCATCCAGTAGGCCCCTTTCACATATGGAGCTTAAGGCTTTGGAATGAAAGGGTAACACTATGGACAAGACTCTTTTCCCTCCAGTTGGTGAAGAAATACAGTTTTTCTTTCTTCCTTGACTGAACTAACCACGAGTCACTTAACATTGTAGTTCTGCAGCAGACACAGTGCCAAACAGATATGGTCTTCAACTTCTGTCTGAAGTTGTGCTCATTTCCAAGGTTAATCAATTAATATTGTCTTACAAACTCATGCCCTACAACCATTTAGTGACCATTTGCAAATCTACTCTGTTGTGTTTCCATTATGAATTTAGGGTTTAACCTTCAAATGAGCCTTTAGTCCTGGGCTAGATCAGTTAAGGTCAATTTATTGTCATATGTTTTCATATCTTACCTGTAAACCTTTGACCTCCTCAGTAAGGCCAGATGTACAATTTAGCAAGTGTATAGGTCCACTGAATCCCTTTACTAGGGGTGTAGATATTCCAACTTCCCATACCTTTTCTGGCCTATAGATTTATTAGAGGTCACTTACTATGACCCTGGATACAAGTGATACATCATTAAGGGACTCAAAAGCTACTTTGTGCTCATTCAATAATTATTTAATAAGGACTACAATATTGTCAGGTCAGGTCTACAAAGAGCATAAGTATCTTCTATGTCTATAAAATAGAAACTTAAAAAACATTTACTGACAAAACCCCAATAGGCTTATCATCCATGTCCATGTCACTTAAGTTCATTGTATCCCTTTACCAAATAAATGTCCCAACATCCCTCAATATCCTTTTATGACCTTTAAAGACATTAAGGGGCCAATTCACCAAGGGTCGAATATCGAGGGTTAATTTACCCTCGCTATTTGACTGGGAATTAAAATCCTTCGACTTCGAATATCGAAGTCAAAGGGTTTTGCGCAAAAACTGCGATTGAATAATCCTTTGATCGAACGATTAAATCCTTCGAAACGTTCGATTCAAAGGTTTTAAATCCAACGATTGAAGGAATATCCTTCGATCAAAAAAACTTAGGAAAGCCTATGGGGACCTTCCCCATAGGCTAACATTGAGTTCGGTAGCTTTTAGATGGCGAACTAGGGGGTCGAAGTTTTTTCTTAAAGAGACAGTACTTCGACAATAGAATGGTCGTATAGTCGAACGATTTTTTGTTCGACTCCTTCAATTCGAAGTCATAGTCGAAGGTCGAAATAGCCCATTCGATGGTCAAAGTAGCCCAAAAAACACTTCAAAATTAGAAGTTTTTTTACTTCGAATCCTTCACTTGACATTAGTGAATCAGCCCCTATGGGTCATTTACTGTGAACCCTAATGTAAAGATGCATTCTGCAGCACTGGTGGGTACAGGCTAGCTCTATCTATGACAGATAACAAATATACAGTAAGTGGAAAGTAAGTAAGATGGTATTTACACCCTTGACTGCACTTTGTAAATGACCCTCTTGTCTAGCAATGATTCCAAGTTGACTGTATTAGTAGCACAATAGTCATATAGTCAAATAATCATCATCATCATCATTTATTGATATAGCGCTGTCAAAATAATCAGCTGGGGACTGAAATAGTTTGAGGAAGTAAATAAAAGTTTTACTCACTGTCTCCTCATTGATTTCCTTTTCTTTGTGACTCCCCCAATCCCGGGCCAGTGCAATAATTTTGTTTTATGGAGATTTCTAGTTTATATTTGATGCTGTTATCTGAATGCTCTTGTATCATTTCAGCTATCACATTTGCAGTGTTTCTCAAATAGCCATCTGGGACTCCTTCCTTAAAATCTGATATTGACCTCAATATATATAGCTAATATATATAGCTTACATGATTTATATGTGTATAATGTATGTACCCGTTCATCCTTATTTATGACGCCGGCATCAAAAATAAGACGCCAGCACCGTTTCACAAATTTTTCGCCATTTCACGAATTTTGCAGGAAATTCGTAAATTTTCCGGCAAAGCAAAACGCCCCAAATTCGCCCAGCACTATTGTTAAGGCAGGACATTCACCTTCACATGTCTTGGGCTAGATCATTGTCATATGTTCACATATCTTATCTGTAAACCATATTCAATGTACCTTAATTAATCAATCATTGTTGTATCATAAATCACAAAATTGTTTCAGTTGTACCCTAACCTTTAGTTTGTAAACTCTAATTTATAGGGCCCTCTAATCCTATTGTATCTGTAACCCTTGTTTATTATCCACCATTTATTCCCTGTTTGTTATAACTAAGGTAAAGCACTGCGTATCTTGTCTGTGCTATATAAATAAATGATGATGATTTATTTGACCTCCTCAGTAAGGCCAGATATACAGTTTAAGGTAGCAAGTGTATATGTCAATTGAATCCCTTTACTAGGGGTCTAGATGTTCCAACTTCTAATAGAGACATTAGATGTCACTTACTATAACCCTGGACTCAAGTACTAGAGCACTAAAGAACTCATTAATAAACTTAAATATTTTCAACTCAGGTCTGACAAGAGCATAAGTTTCTATTATGTCTATAAAATAGAAACTTAGGGGCAGATTTATCAAGGGTCGAATTTTGAAGTGGAAAAAACTTCGAAATTCGACCATCGAATAGAATCCTCCGACATTCGAATTCGAAGTCGGAGGATTTTATTCATCGTACGATCGTATTCTGTTCATAGTACAATTGTGCGATCGTACTCCGATCGTAATTCGAATTGTACGTTTCGAACGATTTTATCGTACAATCGTACCGTTTTCCTTTGAATACAAAAAACTTAGAAAATCACTCTGGAAGGTCCCCATAGAGAAGTTATTTTAAAGAGACAGTACTTTGATTATCGAATGGTCGAATAGTCATACTAATTGAAGTAAATTCAAAGTCGTAGTATCCTATTCCTTAAAGGGATACTGTCATGGGAAAAAAATTTTTTCAAAATGAATCAGTTAATAGTGCTGCTCCAGCAGAATTCTGCACTGAAATCCATTTCTCAAAAGAGATTATTTTTTATATTCAATTTTAAAATCTGACATGGGGCTAGACATATTGTCAATTTCCCAGCTGCCCCAAGTCATGTGACTTGTGCTCTGATAAACTTCAATCACTCTTTACTGCTGTACTGCAAGTTGGAGTGATATCACCCCCGTCCCTTTTCCCCCCAGCAGCCAAACAAAAGAACAATGGGAAGGTAACCAGATAACAGCTCTCTAACACAAGATAACAGCTGCCTGGTAGATCTAAGAACAGCACTCAATAGTAAAATCCAGGTCCCACTGAGACACATTCAGTTACATTGAGAAGGAAAAACAGCAGCCTGCCAGAAAGCATTTCTCTCTCCTAAAGTGCAGGCACAAGTCACATGACTGGGGCAGCTGGGAAATTGACAATATATCTAGCCCCATGTCAGATTTTAAAATTGAATATAAAAAAATCTCTTTGCTCTTTTGAGAAATGGATTCCAGCACATAATTCTGCTGGAGCAGCACTATTAACTGATGCATTTTGGATTTTTTTTTTTTCCCAGGACAGTATCCCTTTAAGCTCAAAAAGTTTTTTCGGGGGTCTGCAGAAATCTGAATTTAGAAATGTTTCAATTTGGTTTCTTGCCATTTGAATGGGAAGGAGGTTTGTAACTGCCTATTGAGCTCTAGAGAGATTTATTGATAAGGCATTGGATTTTCCCATGTTGATTTTGTAATTGGATATCTGGCCATATAGTGAACATTTGCTTACAATGTTTGGTAGTGATATAACAGGATTAGACACAAAGGGTAAGGGCACATGGGGAGATTCGGGGAGATTTCTGAAGTTTCCTCATGAAGCAACTTCGGGAAACGAATCGCCATAAAAAGTGCCATCCCGCTGGTGATTTTTCATTTTAGCCGACGGAAGGCAGGGGAAGGCAGTTCAGGGAGAAGAAGAGGCAATTAGTCACCAGGCGACTAAATCTCCCCGAATCTCGGTGTGTGCCCTTACCCTTATAGAAGAAGGTCATCAGCAAAAACAGCTGCTTTGTAATCTTGGAAAGGTGTGTATAATCCCTGATATCGCTGTTTTTACATATTGCTACTAAAAGGTACTCCATGAAGATCACAGATTATAGAAGAAAAGACTATACCCTGTCTTTTCCCATTACGTATGTTTTATAGGGGGAGGAAAGAGTACTATTCACTCATATCTGTGCTGATGGGTTTATATATAGTGCCATGATTTTCTCTTTAAATTGTTTGGGTATTCTCATAGCCAGTAATGATTGCTCCAGAAAATCCCAGTTAACTCAATCAACGTCTTCTCCGCATCTGTAAATAGAGGCTTAGAAGGTGTTTGCTGTTTAGCATTCCACAGAGTCCATCTAATGACATTAATCGATTTTCTTTTGCTTCCCTACCTTGTACAAATCCCACTTGATCTCTATAGATACAGTGGGGTAGGATCAGTTTCAATCTCTTTGCTCGTATTTTGGTAAATATTTGTAAGTCTTTATTTAGTAGCGAGATTGGTCTGTAGTTCTCACATAGGGAATGATCTTTATCTGGTTGAGAACAAGTGAGATATGGGAAATTCAGAATTCAGAGGGGAGTCATCAGATATGGTATTGAAGAACAGGAGTACAATAACATTATGTACAGTATTTTATTTAATTTAGTGGTGAAGAAATCTGGGCCTGACTTTTATTTAATTTCAGTTTTTTTATGGCCTCTTGAATTTCATTTCCTGTCATTTGTTCTTTCAAATCTCTTGTATATTGTTCTGGGATGTTTGGAATTACATGAATGGTCCGATAAGCTTGGACTTTGTCTCGGAATTTATTTGTATTAGCTTCCGAGAGTGGCTTAGGCTGTATAACTGCTCATAGTAGTTATACCTCATCTTTCAACCACTTCTAGTTGTTGGAAATCAATACAGGTATAGGATCCCTTACCCGGAAACGCGATATTCAGAAAGCTCTGAATTACGAAATGGCTGTCTCCCATAGACTCCATTTTATCGAAATAATCCAAAAATCATTTAAAAATGATTTCCTTTTCCTGTGTAATAATAAAACAGTCGCTTGTACTTGATCCCAACTAAGATATAATTAATCCTTATTGGAAGCAAAACCAGCCGGTTATTTAATGTTTAAATGAATTTCTAGTAGACTTAAGGCATAAAGACCCAAATTATGGAAAGATCCATTATCCAGAAAACCCCAGGTCCCAAGCATTGTGGATAACAGGTCCCATACCTGTACTTTTATGGCTACTCCCTTGGTTTTGGAGGTTTGGTTATTGCTAAAGAATAGCTGTTTCATTTCTTAAGTGCTTCATCTGAACCATTTAAATGTGTTTCTTGCAATAATAATACATGGGTTTTATGTCTATTCATTTCTCTAATCAACTTATTTTCAACATTAACATTAGCCATTAATAATTAGGTACATGGTTTGTTATTCTCAGGTCCTTCCGCAGGTATGTTTGATAGGCAGTTTGTAAGCAATTAGGGAGGAATATTGTTGCAACTTTTTTAGTATTAACGTTATAGTAAATAAGGAAAAAATACTTTCCTAACATAACCAAAAGTTAACTTAATATTTTAATAGGGGTTAATGACAAAGTCTTTCTTAACCCCTGGGGGAAGGTGTCTTATGTCTTTTAACCAGTGTTAACTGTATTTACAAATGATAGGTGAATTTTTTACTCAGTATATCAATTGTACATAGAACTTTCAACATTAATAACAGCATAATTATTGTCAGGGGGGTCTAATTTGGGCAGTAATGTCTTATGGCAAGGAGGTAGAGGTTCATCCAGTTTTTTAATATGACAACTGCATAGGGGCAGATTTACTAAAGGGCGAAGTGACTAACGCTAGCGTGATGTAATTTTCAGTACTTCGCTGATTTACTAACGGTTGCTGGCGTAACTTTGCTGGTGAAGGAGATAGACTCTAGCGGTACTTCTCCCTAATGCCTGGAGAATGGACATAACTACGCAAATTCACTAAGGGGCCCATTCACTAAGCTTGAGTGAAGGAATAGAGGAAAATAGAGGAAAAATAGTTCGAATTTCGAATGTTTTTTTTGGCTACTTCGACCATCGAATTGGCTGCTGTCGACTACGACCTTCGACTTTGAATTGAACGATTTGAACTTAAAATCGTTTGAATATTAGATCATTCGATAATCAAAGTACTGTCTCTTTAAGAAAAACTTTGACCCCCTAGTTCGCCACCTAAAACCTACCAAGGCCAATGTTAGCCTATTGGGAAGGTCCCTATAGGCTTTACAAGGTTTTTCTGATCGAAGGATAATCCTTCGATCGATGGATTAAAATCCTTCAAATCGTTCGATCGAACAAAATGAGCTAAATCCTTCGACTTCGATATTCGAAGTCGAAGGATTTTAATTCAGCAGTCGAATATCGAGGGTTAATTAACCCTCGATATTCGACCCTAGGTAAATTTGCCCCTAAGATGTGGATTTTACTGAACGTTACTTCTTGTGCCTTCGCCGCCTCAAACCAGACGAAGTGCAATAGAGTAGATAGGACTTCCTCAAAAAATAGTTTAAGATCCCAAAAAACGCTGGCAACTTTTCATTTTTCAGGGTGATAGGCTGCAAAAGATCGTAAATTTTTTCTGGGGTAACCGGCCCCCCCTCTACATATATGGCACATAAACTATACACTGGGCTTATGTGTAGGGAAATATAATAAGTCTATTTTATTTTATTAAGCTTCCCTGGTCTTGTGTAGTGTAATGTATTTGCTACAACATATACGTCCATTCAACTTTAACTTCCCGCTGTATGCAAATAAGGCAACGCTATCGCAACTTCGCTTCACTTGCCGCAGTAATGCTAGCACAACTTCGCCTGCGTTCGGCGTTCTGGACGCAACTTCAGATTTTTGTGAATTAGCGTTGTCCTGGGAAATCTACGCCCAACGAAGTGTTGTGATGTGAGCAAAGTCACCGCCGGCGAATTTTTGGAGGTTAGTAAATTTGCCCCATAGTTACTGTCAATGGTAGCTGGTTTTAGATAGTAGTGTCTTGTGACAAAAAATGATAGGTTCATCTAGGGGCAGATGCACAAAGCCTCGACTGTTTTTTTACTTCGAATTCGACCTTCGATTCGAACGGTCGAGCAATCCTCCGATCAGGTGAATAGTCGAATTCGATGATCGAAGTGGACAAGTACGATTATCGAAGGATGTATTAGTTCGCCTATTCGACTATCGAAGGATGCATTAGTTCGCCTATTCGACTATTCGACTACACTCGAAGGATACCTTATTTATCACATTTTCCCCCGAAGTTTTCTTTGTACCCCATCTTTGACCTACCGAAGTTGATTTTGGACTTCGACATTCGAAGATGATCGAATAGTCGAGGAAAAATAATCGATCGGTCGAGGTAAAAATCGTTCGACTATTCGATTTCCTACTATTTTCTTTGCTGGTGCTCTCCACTGTAGTGGGTGTATAGTGACACCTATGGGATCACTTTATAAACTGTTTTTTTAGTTCTGGCTGCACTAGAGGTTTGGTGAATTACATTAAAATAAATACTGACACCACAAACATGTTTGTTTTAAAATCTATCAGAATATAACCTAAGATTTTCAAGTATCAATGGCTTAAAAGATTATATTTTAGTTCTATTTTTTTTAAACATCACTTCAAATATTAATTGGCCCTATCTATCCTTACGCTTCACTAAATGGTTAAATGTTTTAAAGCTGCATGGAATGCTGGGAAACACTGGCTTACTTATAAAAACCCCCACCAGATGCCATTTGGCTTAGATTTTTTTCAGAATGGACATTTTGCCAGCTGCCATTTTTGAGGCCCAAGAGCAGGCTGAGGAGCAGGAACACCTTGTCCCTGCTAGGATCAGGCAGGATCACTTCAGGAGACCTGTACTTTGTTTGGACGCGTTGTCTGATGATGAGCTTGTGAGGATGTTCCGTCTGAGTCGTGCAGCCATAGTGCAGGTTTGTGGTCTCATCAGTGAGGCCATTGAACTTGTCGGCACGGTCTCAGGCAGTGCCTGGGATGTACAAGCTGCTTGCAGTTTTGCATTTCCCGGGCACTGGCAGTTTCCAGCAGGTTTCTTCACGCCTCATTGGCATGAGCCAGCCCACCTTTAGCAGGAGACTAACACAAGTGCTCAGGGCACTACTGCAGCACTCGCGAAGGCTCATTTCCTTCCCCTCAACTCAGGCAGAGTGGATAAGATTGAAACAGGATTTTTTCCTAATTGGCCAATTTCCAAATTGCCTAGGAGGCCTTGATTGCACTCATGTTGCACTCACACCACCTCGCCATCACCAGGAGCGCTACCAAAATCGTAAGCGCTCCCATTCCATCAATGTGCAGGTGGTGTGTGATTCCAACATGCGCATCATGAGTGTGAGATCTGGCTTTCCTGGAAGTGTCCATGATGCCACTATCCTGCGTCAGTCAGCTCTCCATGGCCTCTTTACCCGAGGAGAAATGCCGGACGGCAGGCTTGTGGGTAAGTTCTATTTTCAATTTCATACAAAGACACTTCAAATATTATTTTAAAGGTGATATGTATGTATTTTCAAGAATTGTTTCCCTTTTTGCAGTCTGGCTACAATAGATGCACTATGCATCTTGGGACCTGTAGTTTAGTTCAATCAGCTCACTTTGTTAGGGCTTTTAATTCTTGCCACCTGATTCAGTTTACAGGTGAGATGTGTTAAAGGGATGATTTCTTAATGGATCTGCACACACACAATTATTTGCATTTGGGGGGGGGATTACCTCTTTTATTGTGCGACCAATGCTCATTTGAACCTGGGTGGAGTCACCTTTAGAAAACATATTGGTAAGTGGCAGTGTTTGTTTAGCAATGACCGGCTTTTGTGTGGCTACTTAAATTTATTTTGATTTGTGTTAATGAATTTTTCTTGTTTGATCTACACGTATGGCTTCTTCTGTTTTTTTGTTTCAAATGACATTACCCATGTTACTATTTTGGACAAGCGCCTTGGCAAAAAAGAAAAACAAACACACCCAGTAATGTTTTAGTGGCTTTACTGACACAATCTTTGTCAAAATCCAAAAAAGTTGAACAACAATAAAAAGACAATATATATCTGTATAAAGTTTGTTTGTTTTTGGAACACACAATATTTATTTTAAACCATTAAATATGTACCTTAGCTGGAAGCCACAGGAGGAATTTGGTCTCAACATATATTTCAAAATATAGCAGCCCCTATAGACCACTAAAGGGCAAAAGCTTTACAAAGCATTTGTTGCATGACATTGCTAATGCACCCCAGGATTCATCATGGCCAACTTTACATTAAACAGTATCCAAAAATTTGGCCCTTGATAACCTTGTGTCCAAAACAATAATATAACAATCAATATGATCTACAAATGACACTTGTCACTATATGACAATTTGGCCAGTTTAAAAGTATCAACAATATGAGATTAGTGCTGGCCAGGTAGAGTGTTGGACACCCAACATTGCTTGATAGTGCAAAGTAACAACCAAGGCTTTGTGCCTTTAAGGCATATCATACACCTTGGACTTGCTATTTAATGAGCACAGGTGGAGGAGGAGGAGGAGGTAGGCGTTAGCACCTATTATGAGTGCTTGGTAGCCAAAGTAGGCCAGAGGTAGCCAACATAACTTCTTGTGCAAAGTAACAATGCTTTGTGCCTTTAAGGCATATCATACACCTTGGACTGGCTATTTAATGAGCACAGGTGGAGGAGGAGGAGGAGGAGGAGGTAGGCGTTAGCACCTATTATGAGTGCTTGGTAGCCAAAGTAGGCCAGAGGTAGCCAACATAACTTCTTGTGCAAAGTAACAATGCTTTGTGCCTTTAAGGCATATCATACACCTTGGACTTGCTATTTAATGAGCACAGGTGGAGGAGGAGGAGGAGGAGGAGGTAGGCGTTAGCACCTATTATGAGTGCTTGGTAGCCAAAGTAGGCCAGAGGTAGCCAACATAACTTCTCGTGCAAAGTAACAATGCTTTGTGCCTTTAAGGCATATCATACACCTTGGACTTGCTATTTAATGAGCACAGGTGGAGGAGGAGGAGGAGGAGGAGGAGGTAGGCGTTAGCACCTATTATGAGTGCTTGGTAGCCAAAGTAGGCCAGAGGTAGCCAACATAACTTCTTGTGCAAAGTAACAATGCTTTGTGCCTTTAAGGCATATCATACACCTTGGACTTGCTATTTAATGAGCACAGGTGGAGGAGGAGGAGGAGGTAGGCGTTAGCACCTATTATGAGTGCTTGGTAGCCAAAGTAGGCCAGAGGTAGCCAACATAACTTCTCGTGCAAAGTAACAATGCTTTGTGCCTTTAAGGCATATCATACACCTTGGACTTGCTATTTAATGAGCACAGGTGGAGGAGGAGGAGGAGGAGGAGGAGGTAGGCGTTAGCACCTATTATGAGTGCTTGGTAGCCAAAGTAGGCCAGAGGTAGCCAACATAACTTCTCGTGCAAAGTAACAATGCTTTGTGCCTTTAAGGCATATCATACACCTTGGACTTGCTATTTAATGAGCACAGGTGGAGGAGGAGGAGGAGGAGGAGGTAGGCGTTAGCACCTATTATGAGTGCTTGGTAGCCAAAGTAGGCCAGAGGTAGCCAACATAACTTCTCGTGCAAAGTAACAATGCTTTGTGCCTTTAAGGCATATCATACACCTTGGACTTGCTATTTAATGAGCACAGGTGGAGGAGGAGGAGGAGGAGGAGGAGGTAGGCGTTAGCACCTATTATGAGTGCTTGGTAGCCAAAGTAGGCCAGAGGTAGCCAACATAACTTCTCGTGCAAAGTAACAATGCTTTGTGCCTTTAAGGCATATCATACACCTTGGACTTGCTATTTAATGAGCACAGGTGGAGGAGGAGGAGGAGGAGGTAGGCGTTAGCACCTATTATGAGTGCTTGGTAGCCAAAGTAGGCCAGAGGTAGCCAACATAACTTCTCGTGCAAAGTAACAATGCTTTGTGCCTTTAAGGCATATCATACACCTTGGACTTGCTATTTAATGAGCACAGGTGGAGGAGGAGGAGGAGGAGGAGGTAGGCGTTAGCACCTATTATGAGTGCTGGGTAGCCAAAGTAGGCCAGAGGTAGCCAACATAACTTCATAGTGCAAAGCACAAGGTACATTGTTTTCACTTTGACAGTTGCAGAATATAGGCCATTGTTACATGAATGCACATAGCATGTAAACCACATAAATACAGAGCTTGATTAGCATATGGAACCTTTGAAGCAACACTGCACTAGTGATAAATACACCATAAAAAAGTGTAGTCATATGCTTGCAATAGAATTCATTGACCCTTACATTTTTTGGCCAAGTGAATGTGTTCGGCAACACTGCAGCATCGCCATAGAAATATGTTAGAGCAAATGCACTTTGATGTTTGTAAGTGCTTTTCCAGATGTTATTGGAAAGGGCGCCAATGGGTGTTAGATATGGCACACCTTGGTGCTGATAACACCATACATATATACATATGTTAGAGCAAATGCACTTAGATGTTTTGAAGTGCTTTTCCAGGTGTTATTGGAAAGGGTGCCAATAGATGTTAAAATGGCACCCCTCAGTGATGAGAATGGAGCACAGTGTAAACAATGGGATGTGTTGTTTGGGAGTCAGTCCCATTGCTGGGTAACGGACAAAGTGATACCTGAAGCGTCAATAGGGCAAAGTTTGTTACCAGGAGAAAAACAGGCAAAGAGGCCAGTGTCAGATGGAAAATGACACAGACTGGAGCTAGGGACGTTTGTCCCCTCGGACAGGACCGTCTCCCCTTCTATGCCCCCTTTCCCTCCGATGTTGAGGAGCTTAAGGGGGTGGAGGGGGAGCAGCAGGTGGACCAGGGACTTCACCCTCAGCAGAGCCCCCTGGTCGATGAGGCTGGGCTGCCATGGCTGCCACCAGGTCCTGGAATCCACGATGGATGGTCCCCTGGGTCTCCCGAATATCCCTATGGATTTGGGCCATCCACCGCCTCATCCAGAGTTCCTGGCGGCGCTGCTGGTGGAGCATAGGCTGCATGGCAGCCATCATCGCGTCAACGAGCCCCGGTTGTGCCGCAGGTTGCTCACCCAGTCGCCGTCCTTCCTCCTGTGGTGGTCCCCCAATTGCTGCGGCAGCAGCAGTGGCAGCAGCACGACCTACAAGAAAAATCAGATCTAAGTATATATATTGGACATGTGCATAACCCACAACAAACGAGCGGATCGCTCTCCGATATGCCCACCTTGAGGTGGGCAATATCGCACTGATCCGATTGTGGGCCCTAGGGACCAACGATCGCATCCTAACGAATAGGAACGGGCGGTCGGATCGCAGGACCGCATCAACGAACAGATGCCGCCGTGATCCGACGGGATTTTAGTCCCATCCAATCGAGATCCGGCTGACTTATGGCCAGATCTCGATCGGGGAAGCCCGTCGGGGGCCCCCATACACGGGCCAATAAGCTGTCGGTATGTTGGCAGCTTTTATTGGCCCGTGTTTGGCCACATTTAGATTGGAGGTGGTGTTTTCTTTTGGGGGGGGGGGCATAAACACAACATTTCAAACAAAAAAAAGTTTGAAAGGACATGTAAACCCTCCCTCCCAGTGAGGAGGAGCTTCAGATACCTGCCACTGGTTTTTAAAAGGTTAACAGTAAAGTCTGCAGTATCCCCTTAATCACTTAGAATTCCTTCTCCTCTTCTAACTCACTCTGGCCCTCCCTCAGGAATTCCCTTTGGCTGTTGGTTAATGAGCATGCTCAGTTCTTCTCAGCTCAGATTACTAAACACACCCTCCAGTCTAACAGCCACTGAGCAGATATCATTACTGGTTCCCATAGAAACTCTGCTCTAGCTGTCTGATCCTATTTTATTCTCCTAACCACCTCTCCTGAGCTCAGCTTAACCAATACATGGCATCTTTGGTGACACACAGACAAATAAAGTAAGGGGTTATTAGTTATAAAATTACTCTTACGTCTGGGGGGCACCACAGGTATCACAGCTGGTGACTGGGCGCGGCTTTCAGCTCGGTGTTCTGTAATGTGAGATAGGACATTAGTAATGCTGTAAACAAGTCGAGGAAGCAACTACATTGGCCACAACATTGAACATGTCTGTACCTTGAGCTTCCGGGGCTCTATCATGATCATCAGCCTCACCCTCTTCCTGGGGTTGCTGAGCGGCGTCGTCCTGGTCCTGGTCACTGCCCGAGTCAGGCCGCGATGTTTGCGGCGGTACTGCAATTGTGAATAAAGAAAACAAAAAAAGTATTAAAAAAACAAAATCATATGGAATTGCAAGAGACCTCCCACATGCTACAAATCTATTTGATTTCTCATTCCAAATACTAACTCCAATGGAATGGTACAGCAAGTGAGATGGAATGGTTAAAACTTAAAGGAACAGTAACATAAAAAAATAAGTGTTTTAAAGTAATGAAAATAGTGTTGCCCTGCACTGGTAAAACTGCTGTGCTTGCTTCAGAAACACTACTATAGTTTATATAAATAAGCTGCTGTGTAGCAATGGGGGCAGCCATTCAAATGAGAAAAGGCTCAGGTTACACAGCAGATAAGCTCTGTAGAACATAATGGAGTTATCTGTTATCCACTATTTAACCTGTGCCATATAGACTTTTTTCAATTCCTGTTCCACAGCAGCTTGTTTATATGAACTATAGTAGTGTTTCTGAAGCAAACACACCAGTATTACCCGTGCAGGGCAACACTACATGATATTTTCATTCCTTTAAAACACTTATATTTTTTGGTGTTACTGTTCCTTTAAATACATTTGCAATGGTGTGAGCAGGAGAGAATGTAATATATGACAATACTTGTGATTTTAAAGTTATTTAGCTTTTTAATCAGCAGATCTAAACTTTGCAGTCTCAGCAATCTGGTTGCTAGGGTCCAAATTAGCATAGCAACCATGCATTCATCTGAAGAAGAGACTGGAATATAATTAGGGGATGGTCTAATTAGTAATATGAGTAATAAAAACTCACAATAACATCACATGTGTAGACTTACAGAGCATTTCTAGACCCACATTTTAAAGCTGGAAAGAGTCCTTTAATTTTAAAAATAAATAATGAAGGACAACTGAAAAGTTGCTTAGACTTGGCCATTCTAGAACATACTTAAAAGTTAACTTAAAGGCGAACCACCCCTTTAATGCAGTTTCAAAACATTTGTACTATAGTGGGGAAATGGTTAATAAAGAAATGGCTGCCATTTTGTCTATGTTACAGCTGCACTTAATAACTAGTCATGAACAAACAGCAAAGCTGTAAAGAAAAGCACAAGAAACTCCTCTAATGCAAAACAGGAGCAATATTTTAGCAAAGAAGTGAAATGCTAAAGGGGAAATTAGACATTTATCTAAATGATGTGAATGTGGAAAAAAGGAGTCAGATGTTTGTTTCTATAAAATTCAACTTACTTCTCCAGTCTGTGTCCAGTCCTTCACTGCCCTCTTTGCTCAAAATGTCCAGAAGCCGGCGCTCGTAGGGCTTCAGTCTGAGTGGAGGGACTCGCCCTCCGCCGGTCTTCTGGGCTTTAGCTCTCCTGGTAACCAGCTTTGCCCTTAGCCAACGCTTCAGGTCACTGAAGCGCTTATACACTGTGGGCCGATCCCTGTGTAAAGCGCCCACAGTGTTCACCTTGTCCGTTACCTGCTGCCAGTGGTGTTGACGTCTGGCAGCACTGATACGATGGGACCGACTCCCAAACAGCACATCCCATCGTGCTACCACCTCGTCCACCAGTGCTCCATTCTCATCACTGGTAAATCTTCTGGCCATTTTATTGGTGGGGCCCTCCTCTCCTCCGTCATCATCATCACCCTCCTCCTCCTCCTCCCGTCTCCTCTCTGAGGCAGTTGGTGGTGCCTCCATCTCCTCCTCGCTGCTGGGCAGCCTCTGTGTCCTCCTCCTGGGTGAGCCTCTCCGAGCCCTGGGTGGGGTGCGTGACACGCTGCGTGCCCCAGATGGCGAGCGAGACACGCAGCGTGCCCTGGGGGACTCCCTGCGTTGGCTGGGGGACACCCTCCCTACACTATGCTCCTGCCCCCCTGCCCTACGCTCCTCCCTCCCTCTACGGGACCCCCCTGCCCTACTCTCTTCCCCTCTATGGGACCCCCCTGCCCTACGCTCCCCCTCTCTGCGGGACCCCCCTGCCCTACTCTCCTCCCCTCTACGGGACCCCCCTGCCCTACGCTCCCCCTCTCTACGGGACCCCCCTGCCCTACTCTCCTCCCCTCTACGGGACCCCCCTGCCCTACTCTCCTCCCCTCTACAGGACCCCCCTGCCCTACGCTCCCCCTCTCTACGGGACCCCCCTGCCCTACGCTCCCCCTCTCTACGGGACCCCCCTGCCCTACTCTCACCCCCACTATGGGACCCCCCACCTGACCTACTCTCTTCCCCTCCCCTACGGGACCCCCCACTCTCTTCCTCCTCCTCCTCCCCCCAGGAACCCCTCCCAGTGACTCCCCAGCCTGTGCCCCCCTCTCTCCCCCTCCTGCGACGACTAAGATCCCACATAGTGTGGGATCCAGCCGCCGTTGGCACCTCCCCAGGGCTGGAGAGACGTTCCCCCTCCTCCTCCTCCTCCTCCATCCTCCTCCTCCCAGCCATTTCCAGGCAAATTTTCACAATTTTGTGGAAAAAAAAAGCAACCTGCCTCAGACACCTCCTCCACCTGTGCAGTCTAAATAGCAAGTGCGCAATTAGGCCGAAAATGCACCTAAAATGGCCTCTAGAGGGCTTCCTGTTTGAAAAAAATGGCAAAAAGGAAGTGGGGCATAAAAACTTCGAATCGAACGATTCGAATACAAGTGGGGCAAGGTTCACTTCGATCTTACTTCGATCTTATTCGACAGTACGCTACGACCGAATACTTCGAATCGAAGGCACTATTCCTTCGATCGCAGAATAAATCGTTCGATCGTACGATTTTACTTCGCCCGGAGATAGCACAAAAATCCTTCGACTTCGATATTCGAAGTCGAAGGATTTAAATTCCTAGTCGAATATCGAGGGTTAATTAACCCTCGATATTCGACCCTTCGTGAATCAGCCCCCTAGTGTCCAATGTTAAGCATCTGGTTTGTGGTTTTTCTCTTGTGTCATTTTATTCTTTCTGCTTTTGCTTTTAGGTGTGGATACCTCAGCCCAGTTTCTCCTATTCAGCAGTTATGGAATCAGTGGAGCAAGTGTAAGTTTTTTTCTGGTTCATCAATTCCACATGAAAAAATGTGTGATGTCCGTGTCCATGTGTGGCTGTTGTAACGTCATTCGTTACCTGGACGACATAGGGATATGTCCATCTGAAGAGAAGGCCTTTGTCTTTTAGGCTTTTCACCAGTGTTTAAATAAGCCTTTCTTGCTGCAGGGTGTACCATAAGAGGTCTTGTAGTATTATGATCTCCACGTTCTTGAAAGTGATAGATCTTGCATTTCTTGCTTTTGTAAGGATTTCCTCCTTACAAATCCGGTTATACAGCAAATAATGGCCCTCGGTTTGTCCTTGGTGGAGCCTGTAGGCTTGAGAGCTCTATGCACCCTTTCAATATTGATATTATGTGTAGCAGTTTTTTTTTTTTTTAGAATTTGTCTGAAAAGATGTAGAAAAGTCTCTTGGAGGCTTTCTCCTTCTGGCTGCTCTGGTAGGCCCCTTATGTGGAGATTGTTATTGATATTGTCTTTGAAGTGGTGTAATTTGTTTAATATGGTGTGTATGCTGGCTTCATCTGTTGGGCTTCTCGCTTGGTGCAGGCCATCTTGGATCCCTGCTGAGCTTGCTTGCCTGTGGATGGGATGAAGAACTGTTTCACTTTTCGTTGTAAGTCTACTGTTTTCATGTTTTTGCCTTCCTCTCCTCTGTGGTCTTTATTTTTGTCATGTTTGTCCATTCTTTCTGTCCACTTGAGCTAGCACACCACTTTCTTTTGTCTTTCCCCAGACTGAAGCTCATCCTTCTGGCTTGAGTTGCCTTTTTAATTATCCACCTGAGATGCTTCCAGTAAATCTAAAACACCTGGGCTGGATTAGCAGTTCTGGATCCATTCTGTTAGGCACTTGGGAGATATGTAAGCTCCATCCTGGACTTTCCCAGATATCCTGGTAGTGACCTGACCAGAGTATATAAAGTGCTTATATTGATTCTGAACTGATTATTCAGAATATTTAACACCGCAAGCAGTTTATTTTTATTATTTGGTTATGGTGCTTTTTTTTTTATTTTTTTTTAGAAAATGCACATATAAGAAAGAAATCTTAGAAATAACGCATTACCTGTGGGTACTAAAAAAAATTGTATTGAGTGTGTTTGTTATGAAGGAGGGGTGCAAAAACATCATGTTACAAATTGTTTCTGCTATTTCTTTAGGATTCAATGTAAATATTTACTAAATATTGAATGAAATTATTAGTAACAAACTTCTGCTTATGCTCCAGGGAGTTTCCTGTGAGTGTCTGAGTTACACAAGTCCCAGGGGACAGTTACACAATTGATGTTCTGTTCCTTTCCAAAGGTATAAAAACCTCATCTCTGTAATGTCAAATGGATTTCCTTATCCATACAGTATAGAATTATGGCTGATCTTTGCTGAATGAGCCTACATTATTCTTTTTGGGTAGAGGACTCCTATAAGTTCTGTATTAGACAAGGTGCAATTGGATAATCATCTCTGACTCAACAGTATCTTATTTTTTCTTTTTATGGTTCCAGGCAATGTATAAGGATAATCAGACATCGGGTATATCTTTCCTTCTTTTGGGATTTCAGAACTCTCAGATAATAAATGAGTTACTCTTTGTTCTGCTTCTCTGGATTTATATTTTGACATTATTTGGAAATGTTCTTATAATTACATTGGTAATAACAGTCTCAGCTCTGAGATCTCCCATGTACGTCCTTCTCTCCCAGCTGTCTGTATCTGATGTTTTGCTCAGTACCAGTATTACTCCAAATACCTTGTGGTTATTACTGAATGGAGGAGGCACAATATCTGATACTGGTTGTATCACACAGTTTTACTCTTATTGTGTTTCAGCAGGTTCAGAATTTTATCTCCTCACAGTCATGGCCTATGACCGATATCTGGCCATCTGCTCCCCACTTCATTATGTCTCCATTATGGATTTCAGACTTTGCCTCTATATGAGTCTTTGTTCTTGGGGCTTAGCCATTATAATGAGTATGGCTATAAATCTTCTGATACTTCATTTTCAGTTCTGTGGCCCACTTTTAATAGATCACTATTTTTGTGATTTTTCACCTCTTATTGAACTTTTTTGCACAGGTTATACAGTTGTGAAACTAACACAAATTATACTGATCATACCTTTTACACTTTTTCCTTTTTGTTTCATTATTTTTACTTATGTTTCCATCAGTCTTGCCATTCTCAGGATCTCCTCTACTGAAGGAAGACACAAAGCCTTCTCCACTTGCAGCTCCCATTTAATAGTCGTGTGTATGTACTATGGGACTCTGATTATAGTTTATTTGGTACCATCCAAGGGGCATAATTTCAATATCAATAAAATGCTGTCTCTTCTATATACAGTTGTAACACCATTTTTCAATCCAGTTGTATATAGCCTGAGAAACAATGATATTAAGGTTGTTCTACTGAAACATGTGTGAAACTGAATCTCTTTATGAGACCTTTATACTCTTAGAAGTGAATGTATAATTTCCTTATAACATGTTATTACCTCTTGTTCACACACACACAAAAAAGCACATATTTTTTGGACAACCTTTGTTACTTTATTCCTTTATCATGGGTACTTGCTTGCTCCTTGTTTTTCATCCAGTAGGCCCCTTTCACATATGGAGCTTAAGGCTTTGAAATGAAAGGGTAACACTATGGACAAGACTCTTTTCCCTCCAGTTGGTGAAGAAATACAGTTTTTCTTTCTTCCTTGACTGAACTAACCACGAGTCACTTAACATTGTAGTTCTGCAGCAGACACAGTGCCAAACAGATATGGTCTTCAACTTCTGTCTGAAGTTGTGCTCATTTCCAAGGTTAATCAATTAATATTGTGTTACAAACTCATGCCCTACAACCATTTAGTGACCATTTGCAAATCTACTCTGTTGTGTTTCCATTATGAATTTAGGGTTTAACCTTCAAATGAGCCTTTAGTCCTGGGCTAGATCAGTTAAGGTCAATTTATTGTCATATGTTTTCATATCTTACCTGTAAACCTTTGACCTCCTCAGTAAGGCCAGATGTACAATTTAGCAAGTGTGTAGGTCCACTGAATCCCTTTACTAGGGGTGTAGATATTCCAACTTCCCATACCTTTTCTGGCCTATAGATTTATTAGAGGTCACTTACTATGACCCTGGATACAAGTGATACATCATTAAGGGACTCAAAAGCTACTTTGTGCTCATTCAATAATTATTTAATAAGGACTACAATATTGTCAGGTCAGGTCTACAAAGAGCATAAGTATCTTCTATGTCTATAAAATAGAAACTTAAAAAACATTTACTGACAAAACCCCAATAGGCTTATCATCCATGTCCATGTCACTTAAGTTCATTGTATCCCTTTACCAAATAAATGTCCCAACATCCCTCAATATCCTTTTATGACCTTTAAAGACATTAAGGGGCCAATTCACCAAGGGTCGAATATCGAGGGTTAATTTACCCTCGCTATTTGACTGGGAATTAAAATCCTTCGACTTCGAATATCGAAGTCAAAGGGTTTTGCGCAAAAACTGCGATTGAATAATCCTTTGATCGAACGATTAAATCCTTCGAAACGTTCGATTCAAAGGTTTTAAATCCAACGATTGAAGGAATATCCTTCGATCAAAAAAACTTAGGAAAGCCTATGGGGACCTTCCCCATAGGCTAACATTGAGTTCGGTAGCTTTTAGATGGCGAACTAGGGGGTCGAAGTTTTTTCTTAAAGAGACAGTACTTCGACAATAGAATGGTCGTATAGTCGAACGATTTTTTGTTCGACTCCTTCAATTCGAAGTCATAGTCGAAGGTCGAAATAGCCCACTCGATGGTCAAAGTAGCCCAAAAAACACTTCAAAATTAGAAGTTTTTTTACTTCGAATCCTTCACTTGACATTAGTGAATCAGCCCCTATGGGTCATTTACTGTGAACCCTAATGTAAAGATGCATTCTGCAGCACTGGTGGGTACAGGCTAGCTCTATCTATGACAGATAACAAATATACAGTAAGTGGAAAGTAAGTAAGATGGTATTTACACCCTTGACTGCACTTTGTAAATGACCCTCTTGTCTAGCAATGATTCCAAGTTGACTGTATTAGTAGCACAATAGTCATATAGTCAAATAATCATCATCATCATCATTTATTGATATAGCGCTGTCAAAATAATCAGCTGGGGACTGAAATAGTTTGAGGAAGTAAATAAAAGTTTTACTCACTGTCTCCTCATTGATTTCCTTTTCTTTGTGACTCCCCCAATCCCGGGCCAGTGCAATAATTTTGTTTTATGGAGATTTCTAGTTTATATTTGATGCTGTTATCTGAATGCTCTTGTATCATTTCAGCTATCACATTTGCAGTGTTTCTCAAATAGCCATCTGGGACTCCTTCCTTAAAATCTGATATTGACCTCAATATATATAGCTAATATATATAGCTTACATGATTTATATGTGTATAATGTATGTACCCGTTCATCCTTATTTTTGACGCCGGCATCAAAAATAAGACGCCAGCACCGTTTCACAAATTTTTCGCCATTTCACGAATTTTGCAGGAAATTCGTAAATTTTCCGGCAAAGCAAAACGCCCCAAATTCGCCCAGCACTATTGTTAAGGCAGGACATTCACCTTCACATGTCTTGGGCTAGATCATTGTCATATGTTCACATATCTTATCTGTAAACCATATTCAATGTACCTTAATTAATCAATCATTGTTGTATCATAAATCACAAAATTGTTTCAGTTGTACCCTAACCTTTAGTTTGTAAACTCTAATTTATAGGGCCCTCTAATCCTATTGTATCTGTAACCCTTGTTTATTATCCACCATTTATTCCCTGTTTGTTATAACTAAGGTAAAGCACTGCGTATCTTGTCTGTGCTATATAAATAAATGATGATGATTTATTTGACCTCCTCAGTAAGGCCAGATATACAGTTTAAGGTAGCAAGTGTATATGTCAATTGAATCCCTTTACTAGGGGTCTAGATGTTCCAACTTCTAATAGAGACATTAGATGTCACTTACTATAACCCTGGACTCAAGTACTAGAGCACTAAAGAACTCATTAATAAACTTAAATATTTTCAACTCAGGTCTGACAAGAGCATAAGTTTCTATTATGTCTATAAAATAGAAACTTAGGGGCAGATTTATCAAGGGTCGAATTTTGAAGTGGAAAAAACTTCGAAATTCGACCATCGAATAGAATCCTCCGACATTCGAATTCGAAGTCGGAGGATTTTATTCATCGTACGATCGTATTCTGTTCATAGTACAATTGTGCGATCGTACTCCGATCGTAATTCGAATTGTACGTTTCGAACGATTTTATCGTACAATCGTACCGTTTTCCTTTGAATACAAAAAACTTAGAAAATCACTCTGGAAGGTCCCCATAGAGAAGTTATTTTAAAGAGACAGTACTTTGATTATCGAATGGTCGAATAGTCATACTAATTGAAGTAAATTCAAAGTCGTAGTATCCTATTCCTTAAAGGGATACTGTCATGGGAAAAATTTTTTTTCAAAATGAATCAGTTAATAGTGCTGCTCCAGCAGAATTCTGCACTGAAATCCATTTCTCAAAAGAGATTATTTTTTATATTCAATTTTAAAATCTGACATGGGGCTAGACATATTGTCAATTTCCCAGCTGCCCCAAGTCATGTGACTTGTGCTCTGATAAACTTCAATCACTCTTTACTGCTGTACTGCAAGTTGGAGTGATATCACCCCCGTCCCTTTTCCCCCCAGCAGCCAAACAAAAGAACAATGGGAAGGTAACCAGATAACAGCTCTCTAACACAAGATAACAGCTGCCTGGTAGATCTAAGAACAGCACTCAATAGTAAAATCCAGGTCCCACTGAGACACATTCAGTTACATTGAGAAGGAAAAACAGCAGCCTGCCAGAAAGCATTTCTCTCTCCTAAAGTGCAGGCACAAGTCACATGACTGGGGCAGCTGGGAAATTGACAATATATCTAGCCCCATGTCAGATTTTAAAATTGAATATAAAAAAATCTCTTTGCTCTTTTGAGAAATGGATTCCAGCACATAATTCTGCTGGAGCAGCACTATTAACTGATGCATTTTGGATTTTTTTTTTTTCCCAGGACAGTATCCCTTTAAGCTCAAAAAGTTTTTTCGGGGGTCTGCAGAAATCTGAATTTAGAAATGTTTCAATTTGGTTTCTTGCCATTTGAATGGGAAGGAGGTTTGTAACTGCCTATTGAGCTCTAGAGAGATTTATTGATAAGGCATTGGATTTTCCCATGTTGATTTTGTAATTGGATATCTGGCCATATAGTGAACATTTGCTTACAATGTTTGGTAGTGATATAACAGGATTAGACACAAAGGGTAAGGGCACATGGGGAGATTCGAGGAGATTTCTGAAGTTTCCTCATGAAGCAACTTCGGGAAACGAATCGCCATCGAAAGTGCCATCCCGCTGGTGATTTTTCATTATAGCCGACGGAAGGCAGGGGAAGGCAGTTCAGGGAGAAGAAGAGGCAATTAGTCACCAGGCGACTAAATCTCCCCGAATCTCGGTGTGTGCCCTTACCCTTATAGAAGAAGGTCATCAGCAAAAACAGCTGCTTTGTAATCTTGGAAAGGTGTGTATAATCCCTGATATCGCTGTTTTTACATATTGCTACTAAAAGGTACTCCATGAAGATCACAGATTATAGAAGAAAAGACTATACCCTGTCTTTTCCCATTACGTATGTTTTATAGGGGGAGGAAAGAGTACTATTCACTCATATCTGTGCTGATGGGTTTATATATAGTGCCATGATTTTCTCTTTAAATTGTTTGGGTATTCTCATAGCCAGTAATGATTGCTCCAGAAAATCCCAGTTAACTCAATCAACGTCTTCTCCGCATCTGTAAATAGAGGCTTAGAAGGTGTTTGCTGTTTAGCATTCCACAGAGTCCATCTAATGACATTAATCGATTTTCTTTTGCTTCCCTACCTTGTACAAATCCCACTTGATCTCTATAGATACAGTGGGGTAGGATCAGTTTCAATCTCTTTGCTAGTATTTTGGTAAATATTTGTAAGTCTTTATTTAGTAGCGAGATTGGTCTGTAGTTCTCACATAGGGAATGATCTTTATCTGGTTGAGAACAAGTGAGATATGGGAAATTCAGAATTCAGAGGGGAGTCATCAGACATGGTATTGAAGAACAGGAGTACAATAACATTATGTACAGTATTTTATTTAATTTAGTGGTGAAGAAATCTGGGCCTGAATTTTATTTAATTTCAGTTTTTTTATGGCCTCTTGAATTTCATTTCCTGTCATTTGTTCTTTCAAATCTCTTGTATATTGTTCTGGGATGTTTGGAATTACATGAATGGTCCGATAAGCTTGGACTTTGTCTCGGAATTTATTTGTATTAGCTTCCGAGAGTGGCTGATAGGGATGTAGCGAACGTCGGAAAAAAAGTTCGCGAACATATTCGCGAACTTGCGCAAAAATGCGAGCGGTTCGCGAACGGTTCGCGAACCCCATAGACTTCAATGGGAAGGCGAACTTTAACATCTATAAAAGACATTTCTGGCCAGAAAAATGATTTTAAAGTTGTTTAAAGGGTGCAACGACCTGGACAGTGGCATGCCAGAGGGGGATCAAGGGCAAAAATGTATCTGAAAAATCTGCCTGTGTGTGCTTGGAAGAGATAGTGTAGGGGGAGAGCTGTTAGTGATTTCAGGGACAGATGATAGTAAGTTTGCTGGCTAGTAATCTGCTTGATACTGCTCTGTATTGGAGGGACAGAAGTCTGCAGGGATTTGAGGGACATTTTAGCTTAGGTAGCTTTGCTGGCTAGTAATCTACTGTTCTCTTTAAACAACTGCCATACGTTGACCTTGTAGGCATTGTTTGCCCAGTTTTTTTGGACGCAGCCACTGAAGCACAGTTGCCAGAAAAAATATGCCATATAAATGCTGAAAATAGTCATTTTTCGCCATACGTTGACCTTGTAGACATTGTTTGCCCAGTTTATTTTGGACGCAGCCACTGAAGCACAGTTGCCAGAAAAAATATGCCATATAAATGCTGAAAATAGTAATTTTTCGCCATACGTTGACCTTGTAGACATTGTTTGCCCAGTTTTTTTGGACGCAGCCACTGAAGCACAGTTGCCAGAAAAAATATGCCATATAAATGCTGAAAATAGTCATTTTTTGCCATACGTTGACCTTGTAGGCATTGTTTGCCCAGTTTTTTTGGTCGCAGCCACTGAAGCACAGTTGCCAGAAAAAATATGCCATATAAATGCTGAAAATAGTCATTTTTTGCCATATACGTTGAGTCAACGTATGGCAAAAAATGACTATTTTCAGCATTTATATGGCATATTTTTTCTGGCCTCTGTGCTTCAGTGGCTGCGGCCAAAAAAACTGGGCAAACAATGCCTACAAGGTCAACGACGTTGACCTTGTAGGCATTGTTTGCCCAGTTTTTTTGGCCGCAGCCACTGAAGCACAGAGGCCAGAAAAAATATGCCATATAAATGCTGAAAATAGTCATTTTTTTGGTCGCAGCCACTGAAGCACAGTTGCCAGAAAAATTATGCCATATAAATGCTGAAAATATAAATTTTTTTGGTTGCAGCCACTGAAGCACAGAGGCCAGAAAAATTATGCCATATAAATGCAGAAAATATGCATTTTTTTGGTCGCAGCCACTGAAGCACAGTTGACAGAAAAATTATGCCATATAAATGCTGAAAATATAAATTTTTTTGGTTGCAGCCACTGAAGCACAGAGGCCAGAAAAATTATGCCATATAAATGCAGAAAATATGCATTTTTTTGGTCGCAGCCACTGAAGCACAGTTGACAGAAAAATTATGCCATATAAATGCTGAAAATATAAATTTTGTTGGTTGCAGCCACTGAAGCACAGAGGCCAGAAAAATTATGCCATATAAATGCAGAAAATATGCATTTTTTTGGTCGCAGCCACTGAAGCACAGTTGCCAGAAAAAATATGCCATATAAATGCTGAAAATAGTCATTTTTCGCCATACGTTGACCTTGTAGACATTGTTTGCCCCGTTTTTTTGGTTGCAGCCACTGAAGCACAGAGGCCAGAAAAAATTAAACCAGTACGGTTTGCACCCTAGTTTGTAACGGTGGCGGAGGGAGGAGGACGCTAAAGGACAGCTGTGTGTGGAGTCATGAGGCTTGAAGAGAAGGACAGCTGCATAGAAGTCAGAACAAGTCTTCCGGCGTGCAGTAACCCTCCGAGATCCACCCCTCATTCATTTTAATAAAGGTCAGGTAATCGACACTTTTGTGACCTAGGCGAGTTCTCTTCTCAGTTACAATCCCTCCTGCTGCACTGAAGGTCCTTTCTGAGAGCACACTTGAGGCTGGGCAAGACAAGAGGTTCATGGCAAATTGTGACAGCTCTGGCCACAGATCAAGCCTGCGCACCCAGTAGTCCAGGGGTTCATCGCTCCTCAGAGTGTCGATATCTGCAGTTAATGCCAGGTAGTCCGCTACCTGCCGGTCGAGGCGTTCTTTGAGGGTGGATCCAGAAGGGTTGTGGCGCTGCCTTGGACAGAAAAACATTTGCATGTCTGATGTTACAGACCGGCCAAAGGGCTTTGTCCTTGCAGGTGTGCTCGTGGCAGGATTACTGGCACCTCTGCCCCTGGAATGTTGATGAGTTCCTGAAGTGACATCACCCTTAAAAGCATTGTACAACATGTTTTGCAGGCTGGTTTGTAAATGCCGCATCTTTTCGGACTTGTGGTATGTTGGTAACATTTCTGACACTTTATGCTTGTACCGAGGGTCTAGTAGCGTTGCGACCCAGTACAGGTCCTTCTCCTTAAGCCTCTTGATACGGGGGTCCTTCAACAGGCATGACAGCATGAAAGACCCCATTCTCACAAGGTTGGATGCAGAGCTATCCATCTCTGCCTTCTCATTATCAAGGACTGCATCATCCACGGTCTCCTCCCCCCAGCCACGTACAAGACCAGGGGTCCCCAAAAGGTCACCACTAGCCCCCTGGGAAGCCTGCTCCTGTTGGTCCTCCTCCTCCTCCTCCACAAAGCCACCTTCCTCCTCTGACTCCACTTCTGGCACCTCTCCCTGCGTTGCAGCAGGTGCCTGGGTTCGTTCTGGTGATTCCGACCAGAAATCGTGCGCTTCCAGCTCCTCGTCACGCTGGTCTACAGCCTCATCTGTCACTCGTCGCACGGCACGCTCCAGGAAGAAAGCGAAGGGTATTAGGTCGCTGATGGTGCCTTCGGTGCGACTGACCATATTTGTCACCTCTTCAAAAGGTCGCATGAGCCTGCAGGCATCGCGCATAAGCACCCAGTAACGGGGGGAAAAAATCCCCAGCTCTGCAGATCCAGTCCTACCACCCAGTTCAAAAAGGTACTCGTTGACGGCCCTTTGTTGTTGCAGCAGACGTTCCAACATAAGGAGCGTTGAATTCCAGCGAGTCTGGCTGTCAGAAATCAAACGCCTGACTGGCATGTTGTAGCGCTGCTGAATGTCAGCAAGGCGTGCCATGGCTGTGTAGGAACGTCTGAAATGGGCCGACACCTTTCTGGACTGGGTGAGAACGTCCTGGAATCCTGGGTACTTGGAGACAAAACGTTGGACTATTAAATTTAACACATGTGCCATGCAGGGCACATGTGTTAAATTGCCCAGTCTCAACGCTGCCAACAGATTGCTTCCATTGTCACACACCACTTTTCCGATCTGCAGTTGGTGTGGGGTCAGCCACCGATCGGCCTGTGACTGCAGAGATGACAGGAGTACAGATCCGGTATGGTTTTTGCTTTCCAGGCACGTCATCCCCAAGACAGCGTGACAACGGCGTACCTGGCACGTCGAATAGCCTAGGGGGAGCTGGGGGTGCACAGGTGTGGAGGAGGAGAAGGAGGACCCAGCAGCAGAGTAAGAAGAAGAAGAGGAAGAAGACGAGGTAGAGAGCGATGGAGGAGTAGAGGTGGTGGCAGAACCGCGTGCAATCCGTGGCGGTGACACCAACTCCACTGTTGTTGTTGTTGAGCTACCCATTCCCTGCTTCCCAGCCATTACCAAGTTCACCCAGTGGGCAGTGTAGGTGACATACCTGCCCTGACCATGCTTGGAGGACCATGCGTCAGTAGTCATATGGACCTTTGGCCCAACACTAAGTGACAGAGATGCGGTAACTTGGCTCTGCACATGTTGGTACAGGTGTGGTATTCCCTTTTTAGAAAAAAAATTGCGGCTGGGTACCTTCCACTGCGGTGTCCCAATTGCTACAAATTTGCGGAAGGCCTCAGAGTCCACCAGCTGGTATGGTAAAAGCTGGCGGGCTAAGAGTGCAGACAAGCCAGCTGTCAGACGCCGGGCAAGGGGGTGACAGTCAGACATTGGCTTCTTACGCTCAAACATGGCCTTCACAGAAACTTGGCTGGTGGCAGATGACTGGGAATGGGAACAGGTGGTCAAGGTGGAAGGCGGAGTGGAGGGTGGTTCAGACGGGTCAAGGAGAGCAGAGGTAGAGCAGTAAGATGCTGGACCAGAAGGAGTGTGGCTTTTAGTTTGCCTGTTGCCTTTGAGGTGTTGCTCCCAAAGTGCTTTGTGCTTGCCGCTCATGTGCCTTCGCATAGAAGTTGTACCTATGTGGCTGTTGGGCTTACCAAGGCTCAGTTTCTGACTGCACTCATTGCAAATTACAATGCTTTTGTCAGAGGCACACACATTAAAAAAATCCCACACTGCTGACTTTTTGGAAGTGTGCGATCTGGCGGTAACAGTAGAAGTTGGCGGCATTGGCGGCAATGGCGGGTGCGTTGGCCGGCTGAACACAGGTGCCGATACATGTTGTTGCCCTACTGATCCCTGCGGGCTGTCCTCCCTGCTTCTTCTAAGTCTTATTCTCCTACTGCCTCTCTGACTCTCCGTCTCTCCATCTGAACTACCCTCCTCTTGCTCTCTTCTACTAGGCACCCACAAAACATCAATCTCCTCATCATCATTCTCCTCAGATGCATCAATTTCTTCTGACACATCACAGAAGGAAGCAGCAGCGGGGACCTCCTCCTCATCACTCATCATTATGTCCATCTCTGTCGTGTTCTCTGCCAGAATTAAATCTGGTGTAACGTCCTCATCTCCTTCATCTTCTTCTGGCAATAATGGTTGCGCATTACTCAGTTCAAGAAACTCATGGGAAAATAACTCCTCTGACTCCAGTGAAGAAGGGGCACCGCTGGTGGAGGAAGTGTTACGTGGGGTGGCCATAGCAGTGGAGGATGAGGAGGATGTTGTGGTAAAGTTAGAAACGGTAGAGGATGGGGTGTGCTGTGTAAGCCAGTCAACTACCTCTTCAGCATTTTGGGAGTTCAGGGTCATTGGCTTTTTAAAACTGGGCAATATGCTAGGGCCACAGGATTGCATAGCAGCACGGCCCCTAGCACGGCCTCTGCGTGGCGGCCTGCCTTTGCCTGGCATTATTTTTAAAAAAACAACAACAACAAAAACTCAGTTGGTTTTTCTGGAAACGATAATACACACAGCTAGATGGCGGTTTGAAGAAAACAGTGTGCAAATAATGCCTACAAGGTCAACGTATACACAGCGGTGGATACGGATTACGTAAAATATATGAATGCTGCTTGAAAAAAAATAACTCAAGTGGTTTTTCTAGAGACGATAATATTATCAATATTTAGACAAAATGTGAACAAGCTCACACAGCTAGATGGCGGTTTGAAGAAAACAGTGTGCAAATAATGCCTACAAGGTCAACGTATACACAGCGGTGGATACGGATTACGTAAAATATATGAATGCTGCTTGAAAAAAAGTAACTCAAGAGGTTTTTCTAGAGACGATAATATTATCAATATTTAGACAAAATGTGAACAAGCTCACACAGCTAGATGGCGGTTTGAAGAAAACAGTGTGCAAATAATGCCTACAAGGTCAACGTATACACAGCGGTGGATACGGATTACGTAAAATATATGAATGCTGCTTGAAAAAAAGTAACTCAAGTGGTTTTTCTAGAGACGATAATATTATCAATATTTAGACAAAATGTGAACAAGCTCACACAGCTAGATGGCGGTTTGAAGAAAACAGTGTGCAAATAATGCCCACAAGGTCAACGTATACACAGCGGTGGATACGGATTACGTAAAATATATGAATGCTGCTTGAAAAAAAGTAACTCAAGTGGTTTTTCTAGAGACGATAATATTATCAATATTTAGACAAAATGTGAACAAGCTCACACAGCTAGATGGCGGTTTGAAGAAAACACTGTGCAAATACTGCCCACAAGATCAACGTATACACTACTACAGCGGTGGATACGGATCTCGTAAAATTTATTATGGCTGCTTGAAAAAAGTCACTCCGGTGTTTTTTCTGGAGACGGTAATATTATGGATATTTAGACAGAATGTGAACAAGGTCACACAGCTAGATGGCAGTTGGTTGAATAACACACTGGGCAAAAAATGCCTACAGGGCAAATAATGCCTAAAAGGTCAACTTATACACTACTACAGCGATGGATACGGATTACGTAAAATTTATTATGGCTGCTTGAAAAAAGTCACTCCGGTGTTTTTTCTGGAGACGGTAATATTATGGATATTTAGACAGAATGTGAACAAGGTCACACAGCTAGATGGCAGTTGGTTGAATAACACACTGGGCAAAAAATGCCTACAGGGCAAATAATGCCTAAAAGGTCAACTTATACACTACTACAGTGGTAGTAAAATAAAAAAAAGTAAAATAAAAAAAAAATGAATATTAAAAAAAAAAAAATTAAAGTTGGTGCTGCTGAACTACTGGGAGCAGCAGATTAGCACACCAGTCCCACTCCCCAACACTGCTAGACTAATAGCACTGGGCTCTTATAGTAGTAGTAGTAGTAGTAGTAGTAGTAAAACAACAAAAAAATAAATAAAAGCAGTCCTTACAAGGACTACTGTTATTGCAGCAGTCAGCAGATGAGATCAGAAGCAGGACAGCTGCCCACTGCAGCTACATACAGAGCACTGCAGTAGAAGGTAGATTACTAGCCAGCAAAGCTACCTAAGCTTAAATGTCCCTCAAACCCCTGCAGACTTCTGTCCCTCCAATAACAGAGCAGTATCAAAACGATTACTAGCCAGCAAACTTTCAACTGTCCCTGAAATCACTAACAGGCAGCATCTCTCTCCCTACACTATCTCTTCAGCACACACAGGCAGAGTGAAAAAACGCTGCAGGGCTTCGGTTTTTATAGGGAAGGGGAGTGGTCCAGGGGAGAGCTTCCTGATTGGCTGCCATGTACCTGCTGGTCTGGGGTGAGAGGGCAAAAAAAAGCGCCAACAATGGCGAACCCAAAATGGCGAACGTCGCGCGACGTTTGCGAACTTCCGGCGAGCGCGAACACCCGATGTTCGCGCGAACAAGTTCGCCGGCGAACAGTTCGCGCCATCCCTAGTGGCTGAGGCTGTATAACTGCTCATAGTAAGTCTTAAATACCTCATCTTGCAACCACTTCTAGTTGTTGGAAATCAATACAGGTATAGGATCCCTTATCTGGAAACCCGATATTCAGAAAGCTCTGAATTACGGAATGGCTGTCTCCCATAGACTCCATTTTATCGAAATAATCCAAAAATCATTTAAAAATGATTTCCTTTTTCTGTGTAATAATAAAACTGTCGCTTGTACTTGATCCCAACTAAGATATAATTAATCCTTATTGGAAGCAAAACCAGCCTGTTGGGGTTATTTAATGTTTAAATGAATTTCTAGTAGACTTAAGGCATAAAGACCCAAATTACGGAAAGATCCATTATCCAGAAAACCCCAGGTCCCAAGCATTGTGGATAACAGGTCCCATACCTGTACTTTTATGGCTACTCCCTTGGTTTTGGAGGTTTGGTTATTGCTAAAGAATAGCTGTTTCATTTCTTAAGTGCTTCATCTGAACCTTTTAAATGTGTTTCTTGCAATGATAATATATGAGTTTTATGTCTATTCATTTCTCTAATCAACTTATTTTCAACATTAACATTAGCCATTAATAATTAGGTACATGGTTTGTTATTCTCAGGTCCTTCCGCAGGTATGTTTGATAGGCAGTTTGTAAGCAATTAGGGAGGAATATGGTTGCAACTTTTTTAGTATTAACGTTATAGTAAATAAGGAAAAAATACTCTCCTAACATAACCAAAAGTTAACTTAATATTTTAATAGGGGTTAATGACAAAGTCTTTCTTAACCCCTGGGGGAAGGTGTCTTATGTCTTTTAACCAGTGTTAACTGTATTTACAAATGATAGGTGAATTTTTTACTCAGTATATCAATTGTACATAGAACTTTCAACATTAATAACAGCATAATTATTGTCAGGGGGGTCTAATTTGGGCAGTAATGTCTTATGGCAAGGAGGTAGAGGTCCATCCAGTTTTTTAATATGACAACTGCATAGGGTCAGATTTACTAAAGGGCGAAGTGACTAACGCTAGCGTGATGTAATTTTCAGTACTTCGCTGATTTACTAACGGTTGCTGGCGTAACTTTGCTGGTGAAGGAGATAGACTCTAGCGGTACTTCTCCCTAATGCCTGGAGAATGGACATAACTACGCAAATTCACTAAGGGGCCCATTCACTAAGCTTGAGTGAAGGAATAGAGGAAAATAGAGGAAAAATAGTTCGAATTTCGAATGTTTTTTTGGCTACTTCGACCATCGAATTGGCTGCTGTCGACTACGACCTTCGACTTTGAATTGAACGATTTGAACTTAAAATCGTTTGAATATTAGATCATTCGATAATCAAAGTACTGTCTCTTTAAGAAAAACTTTGACCCCCTAGTTCGCCACCTAAAACCTACCGAGGCCAATGTTAGCCTATTGGGAAGGTCCCCATAGGCTTTACAAGGTTTTTCTGATCGAAGGATAATCCTTCGATCGATGGATTAAAATCCTTCAAATAGTTCGATCGAACAAATTGCGATAAATACTTCGACTTCGATATTCGAAGTCGAAGGATTTTAATTCAGCAGTCGAATATCGAGGGTTAATTAACCCTCGATATTCGACCCTAGGTAAATTTGCCCCTAAGATGTGGATTTTACTGAACGTTACCTCTTGTGCCAGACTTGCCTTCACCGCCTCAAACCAGACGACATGCAATAGAGTAGATAGGACTTCCTCAAAAAATTGTTTAAAATCCCAAAAAACGCTGGGGACTTTTCATTTTTCAGACTGCATTTAAATTTTTTCTGGGGTAACCAGCCTCCCCCCTACATTTCCTAACATATGGCACATAAACTATACACTGGGCTTATGTGTAGGGAAATATAATAAGTCTATTTTATTTTATTAAACTTCCCTGGTCTTGTGTAGTGTAATGTATTTGCTACAACATATACGTCCATTCAACTTTAACTTCCCGCTGTATGCAAATAAGGCAACGTTATCGCAACTTTGCTTCACTTGCCGCAGTAGCACAACTTCGCCTGCGTTCGGCGTTCTGGACGTAACTTCAGATTTTTGTGAATTAGCGTTGTCCTGGCAAATCTACGCCCAACGAAGTGTTGTGATGTGAGCAAAGTCATCGCCGGCGAATTTTTGGAGGTTAGTAAATTTGCCCCATAGTTACTGTCAATGGTAGCTGGTTTTAGATAGTAGTGTCTTGTGACAAAAAATGATAGGTTCATCTAGTGTCCAATGTTAAGCATCTGGTTTATGGTTTTTCTCTTGTGTCATTTTATTCTTTCTGCTTTTGCTTTTAGGTGTGGATACCTCAGCCCAGTTTCTCCTATTCAGCAGTTATGGAATCAGTGGAGCAAGTGTAAGTTTTACCTGGATGACGTAGGGATATGTCCATCTGAAGAGAAGGCCTTTGTCTTTTAGGCTTTTCACCAGTGTTTAAATAAGCCTGTGTTGCTGCAGGGTGTACCATAAGAGGTCTTGTAGTATTATGATCTCCACGTTCTTGAAAGTGATAGATCTTGCATTTCTTGCTTTTGTAAGGATTTCCTCCTTTATACCAAATCCGGTTATACAGCAAATAATGGCCCTCGGTTTGTCCTTGGTGGAGCCTGTAGGCTTGAGAGCTCTATGCACCCTTTCAATATTGATATTATGTGTAGCAGTTTTTTTTTTTTTTAGAATTTGTCTGAAAAGATGTAGAAAAGTCTCTTGGAGGCTTTCTCCTTCTGGCTGCTCTGGTAGGCCCCTTATGTGGAGATTGTTATTGATATTGTCTTTGAAGTGGTGTAATTTGTTTAATATGGTGTGTATGCTGGCTTCATCTGTTGGGCTTCTCGCTTGGTGCAGGCCATCTTGGATCCCTGCTGAGCTTGCTTGCCTGTGGATGGGATGAAGAACTGTTTCACTTTTCGTTGTAAGTCTACCATTTTCATGTTTTTGCCTTCCTCTCCTCTGTGGTCTTTATTTTTGTCATGTTTGTCCATTCTTTCTGTCCACTTGAGCTAGCACACCAGTTTCTTTTGTCTTTCCCCAGACTGAAGCTCACCCTTCTGGCTTGAGTTGCCTTTTTAATTATCCACCTGAGATGCTTCCAGTAAATCTAAAACACCTGGGCTGGATTAGCAGTTCTGGATCCATTCTGTTAGGCACTTGGGAGATATGTAAGCTCCATCCTGGACTTTCCCAGATATCCTGGTAGTGACCTGACCAGAGTATATAAAGTGCTTATATTGATTCTGAACTGATTATTCAGAATATTTAACACCGCAAGCAGTTTATTTTTATTATTTGGTTATGGTGCTTTTTTTTTTATTTTTTTTTAGAAAATGCACATATAAGAAAGAAATCTTAGAAATAACGCATTACCTGTGGGTACTAAAAAAAATTGTATTGAGTGTGTTTGTTATGAAGGAGGGGTGCAAAAACATCATGTTACAAATTGTTTCTGCTATTTCTTTAGGATTCAATGTAAATATTTACTAAATATTGAATGAAATTATTAGTAACAAACTTCTCCTTCTCCTCCAGGGAGTTTCCTGTGAGTGTCTGAGTTACACAAGTCCCAGGGGACAGTTACACAATTGATGTTCTGTTCCTTTCCAAAGGCATAAAAATCTCATGTCTGTAATGTCAAATGGATTCCCTTATCCATACAGTATAGAATTATGGCTGATCTTTGCTGAATGAGCCTACATTTTTCTTTTTGGGTAGAGGACTCCTATAAGTTCTGTATTAGACAAGGTGCAATTGGATAATCATCTCTGACTCAACAGTATCTTATTTTTTCTTTTTATGGTTCCAGGCAATGTATAAGGATAATCAGACATCGGGTATATCTTTCCTTCTTTTGGGATTTCAGAACTCTCAGATAATAAATGAGTTACTCTTTGTTCTGCTTCTCTGGATTTATATTTTGACATTATTTGGAAATGTTCTTATAATTACATTGGTAATAACAGTCTCAGCTCTGAGATCTCCCATGTACGTCCTTCTCTCCCAGCTGTCTGTATCTGATGTTTTGCTCAGTACCAGTATTACTCCAAATACCTTGTGGTTATTACTGAATGGAGGAGGCACAATATCTGCTACTGGTTGTATCACACAGTTTTACTCTTATTGTGTTTCAGCAGGTTCAGAATTTTATCTCCTCACAGTCATGGCCTATGACCGATATCTGGCCATCTGCTCCCCACTTCATTATGTCTCCATTATGGATTTCAGACTTTGCCTCTATATGAGTCTTTGTTCTTGGGGCTTAGCCATTATAATGAGTATGGCTATAAATCTTCTGATACTTCATTTTCAGTTCTGTGGCCCACTTTTAATAGATCACTATTTTTGTGATTTTTCACCTCTTATTGAACTTTTTTGCACAGGTTATACAGTTGTGAAACTAACACAAATTATACTGATCATACCTTTTACACTTTTTCCTTTTTGTTTCATTATTTTTACTTATGTTTCCATCAGTCTTGCCATTCTCAGGATCTCCTCTACTGAAGGAAGACACAAAGCCTTCTCCACTTGCAGCTCCCATTTAATAGTCGTGTGTATGTACTATGGGACTCTGATTATAGTTTATTTGGTACCATCCAAGGGGCATAATTTCAATATCAATAAAATGCTGTCTCTTCTATATACAGTTGTAACACCATTTTTCAATCCAGTTGTATATAGCCTGAGAAACAATGATATTAAGGTTGTTCTACTGAAACATGTGTGAAACGGAATCTCTTTATGAGACCTTTATACTCTTAGAAGTGAATGTATAATTTCCTTATAACATGTTATTACCTCTTGTTCACACACACACAAAAAAGCACATATTTTTTGGACAACCTTTGTTACTTTATTCCTTTATCATGGGTACTTGCTTGTTCCTTGTTTTTCATCCAGTAGGCCCCTTTCACATATGGAGCTTAAGGCTTTGGAATGAAAGGGTAACACTATGGACAAGACTCTTTTCCCTCCAGTTGGTGAAGAAATACAGTTTTTCTTTCTTCCTTGACTGAACTAACCACGAGTCACTTAACATTGTAGTTCTGCAGCAGACACGGTGCCAAACAGATATGGTCTTCAACTTCTGTCTGAAGTTGTGCTCATTTCCAATGTTAGTCAATTAATATTGTGTTACAAACTCATGTCCTACAACCATTTAGTGACCATTTGCAAATCTACTCTGTTGTGTTTCCATTATGAATTTAGGGTTTAAACTTCAAATGAGCCTTTAGTCCTGGGCTAGATCAGTTAAGGTCAATTTATTGTCATATGTTTTCATATCTTACCTGTAAACCTTTGACCTCCTCAGTAAGGCCAGATGTACAATTTAGCAAGTGTATAGGTCCACTGAATCCCTTTACTAGGGGTGTAGATATTCCAACTTCCCATACCTTTTCTGGCTTATTTAGAGGTCACTTACTATGACCCTGGATACAAGTGATACATCATTAAGGGACTCAAAAGCTACTTTGTGCTCATTCAATAATTATTTAATAAGGACTACAATATTGTCAGGTCAGGTCTACAAAGAGCATAAGTATCTTCTATGTCTATAAAATAGAAACTTAAAATACATTTACTGACAAAACCCCAATAGGCTTATCATCCATGTCCATGTCACTTAAGTTCATTGTATCCCTTTACCAAATAAATGTCCCAACATCCCACAATATCCTTTTATGACCTTTAGAGACATTAAGGGGCCGATTCACCAATTGTCGAATATCGAGGGATATTTAACCCTCGATATTCGACTGGGAATTAAAATCCTTTGACTTCGAATATCGAAGTCGAAGGATTTTGCGCAAAAACTGCGATCGAATAATCCTTTGATCGAACGATTAAATCCTTCGAATCGTTTGATTCAAAGGATTTAAATCCAACGATTGAAGGAATATCCTTCGATCAAAAAAACTTAGGAAAGTCTATGGGGACCTTCCCCATAAGCTAACATTGAGTTCGGTAGCTTTTAGATGGCGAACTAGGGGGTCAAAGTTTTTTCTTAAAGAGACAGTACTTCGACTATCGAATGGTCGAATAGTCGAACGATTTTTTGTTCGAATCCTTCAATTCGAAGTCATAGTCGAAGGTCGAAATAGCCCATTCGATGGTCAAAGTAGCCCAAAAAACACTTCAAAATTAGAAGTATTTTTTACTTCGAATCCTTCACTTGAAGTTAGTGAATCGGCCCCTATGGGTCATTTACTATGAACCCTAATGTAAAGATGCATTCTGGCTAGCTCTATCTATGACAGATAACAAATATACAGTAAGTGGAAAGTAAGTAAGATGGTATTTACACCCTTGGCTGCACTTTGTAAATGACCCTCTTGTCTAGCAATGATTCCAAGTTGACTGCATTAGTAGCACAATAGTCATATAGTCAAAAAATCATCATCATCATCATCATTTATTTATATAGCGCTGTCAAAATAATCAGCTGGGGACTGAAATAGTTTGAGGAAGTAAATAAAAGTTTTACTCACTGTCTCCTCATTGATTTCCTTTTCTTTGTGACTCCCCCAATCCCGGGCCAGTGCAATAATTTTGTTTTATGGAGATTTCTAGTTTATATTTGAAGCTGTTATCTGAATGCTCTTGTATCATTTCAGCTATCACATTTGCAGTGTTTCTCAAATAGCCATCTGGGACTCCTTCCTTAAAATCTGATATTGACATCAATATATATAGCGTACATGATTTATATGTGTATAATGTATGTACCCTTTCAACTTTATTTTTGACGCCGGCATCAAAAATAAGACGCCAGCACCGTTTCACAAATTTTTCGCCATTTCACGAATTTCGCAGGAAATTCGTAAATTTTCCGGCAAAGCAAAATGCCCCAAATTCGCCCAGCACTATTGTTAAGGCAGGACATTCACCTTCACATGTCTTGGGCTAGATCATTGTCATATGTTCACATATCTTATCTGTAAACCATATTCAATGTACCTTAATTAATCAATCATTGTTGTATCATAAATCACAAAATTGTTTCAGTTGTACCCTAACCTTTAGTTTGTAAACTCTAATTTATAGGGCCCTCTAATCCTATTGTATCTGTAACCCTTGTTTATTATCCACCATTTATTCCCTGTTTGTTATAACTAAGGTAAAGCACTGCGTATCTTGTCTGCGCTATATAAATAAATGATGATGATTTATTTGACCTCCTCAGTAAGGCCAGATATACAGTTTAAGGTAGCAAGTGAATATGTCAATTGAATCCCTTTACTAGGGGTCTAGATGTTCCAACTTCTAATAGAAACAAGAGCATAAGTATCTACTATGTCTATAAAATAGAAACTTAGGGGCAGATTTATCAAGGGTCGAATTTTGAAGTGGAAAATACTTCGAAATTCGACCATCGAATAGAATCCTCCGACATTTGAATTCGAAGTCGGAGGATTTTATTCATCGTACGATCGTATTCTGTTCATAGTACAATTGTGCGAATACAAAAAACTTAGAAAATCGCTCTGGAAGTTCCCCATAGGCTAAAGTCGAAGTTATGTTAAAGAGACAGTACTTTGATTATGGAATGGTCGAATAGTCATACGATTTTTACTTCGAATCAAAGTAAATTCGAAGTCGTAGTATCCTATTCCTTAAAGGGATACTGTCATGGGAAAAAATTTTTTTTCAAAATGAATCAGTTCTCTGCTGCTCCAGCAGAATTCTGCACTGAAATCCATTTCTCAAAAGAGCAAACAGATTTTTTTTTATATTCAATTTTAAAATCTGACATGGGGCTAGACATATTGTCAATTTCCCAGCTGCCCCAAGTCATGTGACTTGTGCTCTGATAAACTTCAATCACTCTTTACTGCTGTACTGCAAGTTGGAGTGATATCGCCCCCCTCCCTTTCCCCCCAGCAGCCAAACAAAAGAACAATGGGAAGGTAACCAGATAACAGCTCCCTAACACAAGATAACAGCTGCCGGGTAGATCTAAGAACAGCACTCAATAGTAAAATCCAGGTCCCACTGAGACACATTCAGTTACACTGAGAAGGAAAAACAGCAGCCTGCCAGAAAGCATTTCTCTCCTAAAGTGCAGGCACAAGTCACATGACCAGGGGCAGCTGGGAAATTGACAAAATGTCTAGCCCCATGTCAGATTTCAAAATTGAATATAACAAAATCTGTTTGCTCTTTTGAGAAATGGATTTCAATGCAGAATTCTGCTGGAGTAGCACTATTAACTGATTCAACCGATGACAGGCTTCCTTTAAACTACATTTTGTTGCCTTTAGAGTCATTAGAGGTAATTTACTATGAACCATAATATAGAGATACAGAATGCAACACTGGTGGGTACAAGCTAGCTCTGTCCTTATGACAGATAGTAGGTATGTAGTAAGTGATAAGTAAGTAAAATGGTATTTAGACCCTTCCCTGCACTTTGTAAATGAGTCTTGTCTAGCAATGATTCGATGTTGACTGCACTGGTAGCACAACAGTCCATCATCTGGAGACTGAAATATCTTGAGGAAGTGAAGAAAAGAGGAAAGAAAAGTTCTACCACTTTGTCATCATTGATTTCCTTTTCATCGTGTCACCCCCTCTGGGCCACTGCCTGTGCTGAAGTCAGACCCTCACGTCCTTTAGAGAATGTGAAGCACATGCATAGGGGAAATAACTACACAATACTGAATATTTTTGTATATCAGCAACTACATTTTATCTGTGATAGTTACTGAGCTCTTAGATACAGTAAATATATACAAACATCCTCGATATTGACAATTTTATTACCATGGGGTTGGTAGGTCACCAGAATCAGTTGTACCAAGGTAAGTAATAACAACACTTACAGTAGGGGCAGATTTACTAAAGGGCGAAGTGACTAACACTGGTGACAATTAGCCGGCGTTACCGCACGAAGGGTCTTCACATTAGGCATCATTTCGCTAGCGAACAAGTCAGATGCTAGTGGTCAATCACACTGTATCGTCAGGCAACTTTTTGCTCTTGTGAATGGACGTGACTGAAAATTCACTAAAATGTGGATTTTACTAAACGTTACCTCTTTCACCAGACTTGCCTTTGCTTTGCTGGCGTCTTTTCCATTTTTCAGGGTGATAAGGTGTTTTACATTTTTTTTTGTGTAACCGGTTTCCCCCTTACATTTTATAACATATGGGAACATTATTTTACAGTGGGCTTTTGTGTAGGACATTATAACATCTCTATTGACTTTATTAGGGTTCCATTAGCATGTGTAGTTATCAGTGTAAACCTAATGTATTAGATGCAGTATGTAACATAAAGAGGTCCATTCAACTTTACATTTCCAGCTGTATGCAAATTAGCCTGAGCACAAGACCTGTAGTGAAGTTGCACAAGGCAGAATTGAACGCTAGCTCTTCTTCGTTTTAATTTGCTCGCATAGCCAAAGTAACACTAGCAAAAATTCACTAGCATCCGATGCCCAGGACGAAACTTTGCATTTCAGTAAGTAAGCATTGTCTGAGCACATTTACGCCTGTTGAATTTTCGCTTGTTAGTAAATTTGCCCCAAGACACAGAGGGGCAGATTTACTGTACTAACCAGCGAATTTTCACCAGTGTCAGCTTCGCACCCATCGCAACACATCGACAGACCCAAATGCTCTCAGACTACTCCAATTCACTAATATGCGGAGTTTCGTCCTAGCAACGAACGCTGGAGAGTTTTTTCTAGTGTGACTTCGATAATGCTAGCATTTGATAGTGAAGATGCGCTGGCATTCATTTGTGCCTAGTGAAATTCCCTGATCTCAGGTCAATTTGCATAGGACATAGTATCGTCTTTATTTTAAATGTTTGTGCAAAATCGTTAACATTTCCACTTTTTATTACACATGTCCAGGGAACCTTAATAAAGACAAGAGAGTTAATATAACGCCCTACACATGAGCCCACTGTAAAATTTATGTTTGAAAATGTATGGGGAAAACTGGTTAGACAAAAAAAGTTTGTTAGGACTTTAGCAGGCAATTCAAAAAAGGAAAAGTCGCCAGCATTTTTTGAACTTCGATGCATTTTCAGCTCACAGGATATGATGTAAGTGACAGAAGATTGAGGAAGCTCTAGCTGCTTTATTGTACTTCATCTGGTCTGAGGAGGCAAAGGCAACTCTGGCTAAAGAGGTAACATTCAAAAAAATCTGCATAAACGCAGGTGGTGCAAAAGCAGCAGCTTGTTTTACTTGAAAACACTCAATAAACTTCCAATCGCTATGAATTGTTCCAAATGAACCAGGCCAGCCTCTGTTAACCTCAGCAGGCTGCCTTACCAATGTCTCAAAATAAGAAAATGCCATAAATGGCCAGAATTAATCAATATACCTTTTAGCTGAATTTTCCGCCACACCAAGATTAAAAAAGAAAGTAAAATAATTTTAAGTGGGGCTTATCCACCTCCAATCTCAATAAAGCCCTCTCCAAACCCATTTGTAAGCCTATATTAAATATATGTAGGTCAATCTTGGACAAATTTACCCCATCACAATGGTACAGGCCTGCACCACCTCCCTCGAGGTCAACATGTCTGTAGCTTAGCATGTTTATTGACTTAGTACATTTTGCAATTGAAAAATTAACTTTCTTTTTGCTGTTCTCTAAATGTTTCAAACCCACATTGGCAGTCCATAACCACCTGGACACCACTTCAGACCAGATAATTACGACTTCGGCCACAAAACATGAAGGTAAGATACATCCTTTCTAATCATTCTAATAATACCAATTGAAGTGCTTTTCCTGATATCGTTACCCCCAACATGAAATAACACAATATTCGGTAAACCGCACTTTCAATGCATCTGAGCTATAACTTCACCTTAACCCAAACCATGTCACTGATTTCTTTCTATAGGACAGTTTCTTTATCGAAATCTAAGTTGAGGCTTTATGGTCTGTCTGTGGCTTTCTTCATAGCCCATAAGATATAAGAGATATGAGTCTTCTATAATCCAAATGCTCTTCA
The DNA here is from genome assembly GCA_038501925.1 of Xenopus petersii. Lineage (NCBI taxonomy): Eukaryota > Metazoa > Chordata > Amphibia > Anura > Pipidae > Xenopus > Xenopus petersii. The sequence goes on along the minus strand of CM076676.1, from coordinate 156,755,871 downwards.
GTTCAGGATCTTTGTAAAAAGAGATTGTTAGACAAAGAGTTGGTGAAAGCAGGTCTGACATTTTGACCATTAACGCTATGATTGTCAGCACCCCAATTTCCTTAGGTGATCTTTACTAAAACCCAATAAAAAAGCTTCAATTCTAAAAGAATGGAATCTAAAATGATCATCCTGAATTCCTAACAGCTTAATACATTTTCCAAACACGCAAATAAATTGGAATCTTGTTACTGGGGTACCAGTCTGATGCACAAAAAACTGTGATCCCGATTTTTACCTGAATTCCACAAAGTTAAGATAATTGTGGACTGGACATAAGCAAATGCTTTGAATGGGTCCCAGTCAGATAACATTACCTCTACCCAACTGGTAGTTATAATTTTCAATCTATGGGGCAGATTCACTAACCAGTGAAAAGTCGCCAGCGTCTGCTTTGCACCCAGGCGCAAATGCACTCAGACAACGGCAATTCGCTAATATGTGGATTTTCGTCCTGTGCGACGAACGCTGGCGACTTTTTGCTAGCGGTATTTCAGTAATGCAAGCATTGCACCGCGACGATGCGCTAGCGTTCATTTCTGGCTAGCAAAAATTCTCTAGTGATCTTGAGCTCAGGTCAATTTATATACTGCGGGAAAATTAAAACTGTATGAACTTCTTTATTTTCAATGTTGGTTCAAATACGTAACATTTCCACTATTAAACCACATGTCCAGGGAACCTTATTAAAGACAATAGAGTTATTTTAATGCCCTACACATGTGCCCACTGTAAATTAAATGCTCCATATGTTGGAAAAAGCTCAAAATAGGAACAAGAAAGAGAACAACCCATGGTAAGGCATTTGTCAAAATAATAGTGCCCATCAAAATGAAAACCAATCATTGGAAGCAGTTGGCATGAATGGGCAATAACCTGAATGATGACTGTATGTCACTATTTGCTAACATAGCCCCTCTGAGTTAATGCTCAGTCAACGGATGCATATCTTACTGAACATAATTCAGATTCAATTCCATCATTTATGGAATCACCTTTAGGATAAGAGATGTGATGGATAAGTCTAAATTGTCCTATTTCTTTTTTGGGGACTACCTCTAATGGTTACACCCTAAAGCCTTCCATTGGCAAATGCTTAAAAATAAATTCCACTCTTCCCAAAACAAGTTCTTTTTACATTATTTTTTCTTACAGTTGTAGTATCTGAATTGACCGATTTTAGGTTAGTGAAAATTGATTGGGGATTTAAATTTGTCACATGTGGAATCCAAAATCCTTTACTAAAGCCAAAACTAATTAATGCTGCCTTCTCATGATTTGGGTACAGCTTTAAATAAGGCTCCATGTTTGCTAGCTTCACTGGGGTGGTTGCCCTTTGCCATTTGCTCTTTTCAGGGTTCCCTTATGTTGAGTTTTAGACATGAACTTCTTGAGGCAACAAAAAGTGGTTCTTCAACCTGAACACTTGTGTTTGTAGCAGCAGTTACTCTGACACTTACAGACTGATTCATTAAATGCCCGGCATGTTTTGGGCTTTGTTACTGCTTCTTTCAGACTATTTGAGGATTTGTATGACATCATACCTAGCCATAGGTCACTGTCCTTTGTTCTTCATTACAACTCTGGGTGTACTGCCATCTTTTGCCTGAATTTCTCTTCATATATGAACCACCCAATTCCACCAAAACTTTTGTATGCCTCAAACACTGTATCAATATGCTTAAATAATTGTCAATCTAAAAACAACTGGACTTGCTGAGTACTCAATGAAGACGTTTCACTACTCATCCGAGCAGCTTCTTCAGTTCAACTGACTGGTGTGGGAAGTTCTCGGCATATATACTCTTCCACTAATCCATTTACAATGGCACATTGTAACTCTTCAAAGAGGTGACATCTGAAGAAACTCACAGAGGTGTTGATTTTGTGTAGTTGTGATAGGATTATCCAATGTGTCATGCAACTCCTAGATACAGGTGTTACTTGTGAGAGTTGCATGAATGGATGTGTGAAGTGTTCTGAATCCGCCGGGGTACAGATGTTAGAACAGCATTGTATGTAGCAGACAGGTGGTGTCGAAAGCCCCCACCTCTGTTCAGAGATGGTCTCTCCACCTTGACACGAATCGCCTCTTTCACGCCTCGTTCAAACCAGTGGTCTTCTTTATCCAAGATTTGGACCTTGCTGTCTTCAAAGGAGTGTCCCTTGTCTTTTAAGTCTAGAAAGACAGCTGAGTTTTGCCCTGTAGAGTTCTCCCTCCTGTGCTGAGCCATTCGCTTGGAAGACTTAAAAGACAAGGGACACTCCTTTGAAGACAGCAAGGTCCAAATCTTGGATAAAGAAGACCGCTGGTTTGAACGAGGCGTGAAAGAGGCGATTCGTGTCAAGGTGGAGACACCATCTCTGAACAGAGGTGGGGGCCTTCGACACCACCTGTCTGCTACATACAATGCTGTTCTAACATCTGTACCCCGGCGGATTCAGAACACTTCACACATCCATTCATGCAACTCTCACAAGTAACACCTGTATCTAGGAGTTGCATGACACATTGGATAAACCTATCACAACTACACAAAATCAACACCTCTGTGAGTTTCTTCAGATGTCACCTCTTTGAAGAGTTACAATGTGCCATTGTAAATGGATTAGTGGAAGAGTTTATGTGCCGAGAACTTCCCACACCAGTCAGTTGAACTGAAGAAGCTGCTCGGATGAGTAGTGAAACGTCTTCATTGATTACTCAGCAAGTCCAGTTGTTTTTAGATTGACCTATACTAGATATACTATGACCTGGATGAATGAAAATCTTCATAGTCATATTAAATAATTGTGGCACTATCTAGGGTTGTATTTCAGTTAATACATTGCCAAAGATAAAGAAGGCCTGCAGCCAGTTTGAAAATGTTCTGGCCAGTGGTCTTCTCCTTTCCTCCTCAGGGCCACCCTTACAATAAACTCATTAGCCGCTGGCAATAAGCATAATATATCCACATATTCCCTTTTGAAAATTTTCTCCTTAACAGACATCGGTTAGTGCAACCCTAGTGACGTTCCTTTACAGGTAATTATATCCCATATTTTGAATGTCATTTTCTAAGTCAGAATGAATGTCATATTTCCTCATAACATGTTATTACCACTTGTTCACCTACATAAAAATAACACATATTTTTCAGACAAATTTCATTGATTAGTTGTTGCTTTATAATGGTTATTATGGTTCATCGTATTGGAACTTGCCCCTTGTCTTTCATTCAGTAGTTCTCTTCTACATATGGAGCTTGGGAAGAAATAATTGTTTCCTTCATTGCCGACTAAACTAACAGTGAGTTGCTTAACAATGTAGTTCTGCAGCAGATATAGTGTCAAAAATGTATGATCCTAGATCTACTAAATCTACTAAAAGTTTTGTTCTCAAGTTTCTCACGTTTATAAGCAATTAAAGAAAAGTGAAAAAGCTATTTGAAGAAACATTTATGATTTTGAGTTTTTAGAGTATTAAAATAATAAACATGATGGTCCATACTATATTTGTCTAAATTCATGTTTATTTTCAAATTATTATATTAATGTAGAAAATGTTTGGTCCCAGTTCTTCCATGTATGTTCTTCTTCAACATCTGTCTACAGTTTTGCTCATTCCCAATGTTAGTCAAGTAATATTATGTAACTTTTTTGTGTTTCCATTATGAATTTAGGGTTTTACTTTCACATGAGCCTTTAGTCCTGGGCTAGATCAGTTAAGGTCATTTCATTGTCATATGTTCTCATAATTATCAGTAAAGCTTATTTATTTGATCTCTTCAGTAAGACCATATACACCATTTAAGGTAGCAAATGTATAGGGCCATTAAATCCCTTTACTAGGGGTCTAGATGTTCCAATTTTCTATACTATTTCTGGCCTATAGAGGCATTAGATGTTACTCACTAACACTGGACTCAAGTACTAGAGCACTAAGGGACTCAAAAGTTCTCCCCTTAGTGCTCATCCATTAATAAACTTGAATATCTTCAACTCAGGTCTGGGCAGATCATAAGTATCTTGATGTCTATAAAATAGAAACTTAAAATATTTTTTTCCTTTAGAGGAATCAGAGGTAATGAACTATGAACCGTAATGTAGAGATACAGAATGCAACACCGGTGGGTACAAGCTAGCTCTTTTCTTATGACAGATGGTAAGTATGCAGTAAGTGATAAGTAAGTAAGATGGTATTTACAACCTTCCCTGCACTTTGTAAATGACTCTTCTTGTCTAGAAGTGATTCCCTGTTGACTGCACTGGTAGCACAATAGTCTATCATCTGGAGACTGAAATAACTTGAGGAAGTGAATGAAAGTGTTGTGGTTGAGGGAAGAAAAGTTCTATCCACTTTCTCATCATTGATTTCCTTTTTTTAGAGTTCAATTGAGACATTAGGATTTTAGAAAGAATTTTGTGATTTAACATACAGCAACAGTGATGAGCGAATTTCTCCCATTTCGATTCGCCAAAAAATTAGTGGATTTCCTGCAAAATTCTCTAAATGGTGAAAAATTTGCAAAAAACAAAATTGACTCCCTTGTCCAATTTTGGATGCGTGTCCGAAAAGTCACTTGTGTCAGTTTTGACACTGGCGTTAAAGTCAATGAGCGTCCAAATATTGTTGACGTGTAGCGATTGGGATGTGAGCAACTTTTCGGAAGCACGTCCAAAATTTTTTGAGGCAGGCAAATTTTCGTGGGAAATTCGCAAATTTATTCGACAGCAGGAAAATGTGAATTTGTGACAGGCGAATTTATTTGCCCATCACTATACAGCAATGATTAATTAAGGTACATTGAATAAGCTTCTTTAAACAGGTGGGTTTTTAAGGAGCATTTGAAAGTTTGTAAAGAAGGAGAAAGTCTGACATCTTGTGGCAGAGAGTTCCAGAGAAAGGCAGAAGCCTGAGAGAAGTCTTGTAGACGAGAATGGGCAGAAGTGATGAGAGGAGAAGCGAGGGAAGTTCAGAGCAGAGCGAAGGTTGCGTGAAGGAGAGTATTTGGAGATCAGAGATGAAATAAAGGGAGGGGCTTCACTGTTAAGGGCCTTAAATGTAAGTGTAAGTAGTTTGAATTTGATTCTAGAGGAGATTGGAGAACCAGTGAAGGGATATATATGGGAGCAGCTGATACTGAGTGGTGAGAGAGATGAATGAGTCTAGCAGCAGCATTTAGAACAGATTGGAGTTGTCGAAGGTGACTTGTTGGAATACCTGCGAGGAGTAGGTTGCAGTAATCAAGGCAGGAGATGATGAGAGACTGAATAAGTGTTTTGGTTGATTCTGAACTGAGATATGGTAATATTTGGGCAATGTTGAACAATTGAATACGACAAGATTTTGCAAATGTTTGGATGTGTGGTGAAAACGACAGATGCAATTCTATTAAAACTCCTAACTCGCGTCTCCTCCACTATCTCTACCTGCATGTCGCAACGCTACCTTAAATTAAACCTCTCTAAAACGGAAATGGTTCTCTTTCCTCCAACTAACACCAGTAACATCCCGGAAGTATCCGTCATAGTTCCACTATCACTCACCCAACCGCTTACTACACTCCTCTACTGACCTGCTTCTCAACTCTTCTCTCATTACCTCCTCACATTCAAGACTTTGCAAGGGCTGCACCCCTCCTCTGGAACTCTCTCCCACGGTCTGTCCAACTTTCTCCCAACCTTTCTTCAAAAAATCTCTTAAAACACACTTCTTTCGAGAAGCCTCCCCTCACTCTGCTTAACTACCAAACGCAACACCACATACAGTACCACATTTCTCACACATTTAATTTGATCTTGCCCACTCCCACACCTTGTGTATTACTCCCTTCCCTTTAGAATGTAAGCTCTTTTGCATAGGACCTTCCTCACTTTTTTGTTTGTGATGTATGTAACGCCATATGTTCTATGTATATAATTCATGTGATTTAGTTGTATAATCACATTTACTTTACAGTGATATGCAATATGTTGTCGCTATATAAATGCATGTTAATAATCATTTTTAATAAGTGTGTGTAACAAAAAACACGTTAAGGTAATATGTTGAAGCTGCTCAATATGTTGGAGCTCTAAAAAGACATTTAAATAATAATAATAATAATAATAATAATAATAACACGGTTAAAGCAATTAAACAGTGTACATTACTAATCGAAAAAAACCCACGCAATATTGCCACTGCAAAATCCACAGGTTCTAAGGACAGTGGCCCAAGCACAATTTCAGCTTCCATGTAGGTTCTCATGGACAATAGTTCTTGTTTACCGAATATCATTTTACAAATCTCAAGTGAGCAAAGATCCATCATGAGTCAAGGGAAATATTTTTATAATGATGAAAACAGCTTAATTGTATCCTCCAGGGTTAGGTTAGTTTAATTCTAAAGATATATAAAAACCACCATCTATAAAGCAAATAGAACTCCCTTATCCATGCAGAGTATACTTATGTCTACAACTACTCATTGCTTGAGTGGAGTCAAAGACAATTATTCCATTTACAATGAATGGTTGTGTTACTGTCAATAGGCCTTTAGTTGTATTCATCTCAGTTAAAAGGTAACTGTCTATTTTAGTTGGTATTACTTTTATATATGCACTCTCGATTTATCTGCAATAATCACCCGCTCTCACACATAAAGCCATCACAGATATGTTATATCCAGCCAGCACTGAATTAAATGTGAAAAAGTCTTTCTTATAAAGAGTAATTGATCCTCCTTTGCATCTTTTGAAACTACTGTATTGTACTGTGTGTACATCATATACTAAGTGATATAATATGGCTAAGATCAATGTAAGAATTTCTTCAGCTTGTACAACAAGTGCATTTCCTTCTATACACGAGATGAACTGGCAGTTGGAAAGGTTCTAGTGAGTCCAGGACCATTAAAAGGCAATGCAGAAAAGTTATTAATTATACAGCTGTAAATACCAACATCCAAGAGCTGACAGTGGTAAATAATAATAATTCCAATCATACCAGAAACATTAAAGAAAAAAAAGCAGAAAACTCTTTATTATTCAGCGGTGGAGCCAACAACTGGGTTGTGAGAAAGATCACCAAGCCAACCGTTTGTATACTTACAGATGCAGCCACTTTGGTTTGTCTGTTTGACACAGAATAACTAAACACAGATATCCCATTTATCTCATTTAACACAGAAAACTGCGTCACAACATCCCATCTAATTAAAGCATTCACCATTGTGAACAATGGAGCTTTGGTATGCTAATGAAAAGGTTAAATGCATTAAATGAGTTAAGATGACTTAAGATAGCACAGTTTCTTCAATTACCCCTGAGTCATGACGCATTTAACTCACAAATCCAAGTGGCTTCATCTGTATATCCAATGCCACACAGCATCCATCACTTCACTTGTAGTAAAATAAGTATATGCTTTTACAAAAAAAAAGAGACTTACTGTACAATATGTGTATATCTACCTTCCATACACAAACGTTTTATATGAAGTTGATGCGACAGCCAGATTCTCTTGTCTACAGATGATGCACAGGGTGAATCAAACTACAGTTACATCATTTCTGCTTTTGGGGTTTCAGAATAATCACTTAGTGAACACATTGCTCTTTGTGGTCATCTTCTGGATTTATATTTTGACATTAGCTGGGAATTTTCTCCTTATTATATTAGTGGTAAATGTTCCAAACTTGAGATCTCCCATGTACATCCTTCTCTGTCAGTTGTCTCTGTCTGATATCTTGCTCACTACCGATGTTACTCCAAATTTAATATGGTTATTAGTAAGTGGAGGAGGCCACATTTGTGTTACTGACTGTTTCACGCAATTTTTCTATTATGGTGTTTCCACATCCGCAGAGTGTCTTCTCCTCACTGTCATGTCCTATGACCGTTACGTGGCCATCTGCAATCCACTCAGATATGGCTCTATTATGAACATTAAACTTTGTCTCTCCATGTCACTCAGGTGTTGGGGTTCATCTTTTACTGTGGCTTTAGTTTTAATTATTCTCATAAGTAATTTGCAGTTCTGTGGCCCATTTATATTAGACCATTATTTTTGTGATTTTGCACCTCTTCTTGAGCTTTCTTGCTCCAACATCAAAGTTGTGGAACTAACAGATCTTATTTTGGCCTTGCCTTTTGTTGTTTTTCCTTTCTGTTATATAATTTTTACTTACATTTCCATTAGTTTTGCCATTTTCAGGATCTCTTCTACCAATGGGAGACACAAAGCCTTCTCCACTTGCAGCTCACATTTAATTGTTGTGTGCACATATTATGGAACTATCATTACCCTTTATATGGCACCATCCAAGGGACATAGATTTAATGCGAATAAGATACTGTCTCTTCTGTATACAGTTGGAACACCATTTTTCAATCCAATTATATATAGCCTGAGAAATAATGAGATTAAAGTTGGCCTACAGAAATTAATTTAATGCTGAATGTCACATTGTTCTTTGGAGATAAGGTTCATCAGTTATATATATTAACTTACAAACTTACAATGTAAGGCAACTCAACCATGGTTATAGAAACCAGTAGCCACTTATTTATTTTTTGGTATGCAAAAGGAAACTGGAGTACACAGGGGTAGCCCCCACAGAAAATTGCAGAGCAAATTCCTTGGACATATTGCCCTAGGTAGTATAAGACCAGGTCCTCAGCACCAAACTAATTGATGTTCAACCATACCATGCCACCACCTTATTTATGGATTCATCAATGTTTTTCTTCTAGTAAGTCTCTGCTACTATTGCATGGTTATAGAAGAAAGGTTATAAATCAGCATTAATTTCCTTTAGCCCATCAACAGGTAAAGAAGTAAAACCTTTTTTGCATAAAGCAAAATGTTGGGAGTGGGGTTGCGACAAAGACTCATAATCCTTATGTTAAATCCAAACTTTAATATTTTCCTGTCACTAGGTAATTCTCAAGGTCAATAAAACAACAGGCATGTGATTAGGCTAAACATATTTAATCTTTTTTCCAAAACCATTAATATGAAATTGGTTCCCACTTTGCTGCTTCTTTAACATCTACTGAATAAAATTTGCTTCCATTCAAAAATAATAAGGGGTACTGATGTTGGGTGATCATAGCCAGTTTTTCTCAGTGTTGCAATTCATCCCACAGATGTTGGGTTGAGATTAGGGTTCTGAGAATGACAATCAAGTTCTTCCACTCCCAAAACGAAAAACTTTTTACTTGAGGTTCAAAAACAATAAATGTAATTCTCTCTAGAATGTCATATTATGATGCAGTGGGTGGCACCTGTGTCAGCAATGAGTGGAGTGTTTATTAGTTTTTCAGATTATGTCTACTATAGGTATGGGAATTTTTATTTGGAAATCCGTTATCCAGAATTATGTAAAGGTCACCTCCCTTAAAGTCGATTTAAAGGAAATAATTATCTGTACCTTGTATTTGATCCTAGCCAAGCTGGCATACAGTACACTCATACATACTGGTGGCAAAACAACACAATCGGGTTTATATAAGGTTTAGAAGTTTTTTGGTTGATTTAAGGTATGGTGATCCAAAACAAACCACAGGCCCCAAGAATTCCAAATAATAGATTCCATACCTGTACTGGTTATTGTTTAAGTGAAGATACAATTTTCTTCAGTTTGCCAAATATTATAATGTTAGTGTTGTTAGCCCTTCAACATAACAATCCATTATAGGAAAATGCATTGATGTTGGTGCAGTGTAGAATTTATTTTATTTTTCATTTATATGTAATTCTAATATTTTATATATTGTAATCATCAATATGTTGTTTTCTCACATTGTCCAGTGTCTATTGATTAGTTCTGTTGTGCTTCCACTTTTTTTTTTTTTAATCATACTGGTCTAGCTAGTAAATCACCAGGTACAGTATGACCAGTACAACAAATTTAGCAGAAATGTACTTCGTGGTGATTCCTCTTCCTTCCACCCATTCCCCACTGAGTTACACCCCAACCTGGCTAATTATGCCATCAATCTGCCCTAGTCCTGTTTCCATGACAGCCAGATTCCCTAAATCTGCAAGGCCCCTCAATGTTATGCAGTATTGGTAGGTAGTAGTCAAATCCTATACAGTCTTTCATTTACTGTTTAGATCTAATATTTTAAAATCAAAGGGAATGCACATAGTGAAAATGCACAAGCATCTGGAAATCAGCTGTTTTGGGGACTACTCGAAGGGCTGAAGAATAAAATAATAAACCAAGAAATTTTAGAGCTACGCAACGAGGACAATGAACACTGTCCAGCCCGTCTGTAAACTTGTGGCATCGCTTTCTGCTTTGCCACCAATTACATGACTATAAGGGATGCCTAATAGGACATTGGTGTTGACTTTGGCTGGCTAGGGATTTTATCTGGACTTAACTAAAATAAAAGAAATAAAAGAAAATTATCATTGGTATATTGCTACAAGCTGCCCAATATAAGTAAGAAAAATTAAGACCATCTACTTGAGGAAGTGGCTTCATAACTAGGTCATGTTTTTATGGGTGACTTCCATTGTCCATACATTGACTGAAGTAATGGGGTAGTCATGACAGAGAATGACCAGTAGGGAGCAGGGGATGTTAGTGTCAGGGAGTGGGGTAATAAGAATTTAAGGGCACATGGGGCCCCCCTTAAAGATTTTTTGTGGTGGGCCAGTACTATAACGTTATGCCACTGGCTAACATGTTTTTATGATAACTTTTTATTTTTCACAGTTCAGTAACCTTCTAGGAAAGATTTGTTTTTTTTTATGGATCTAGTAAAAACTGATGATATGGAACGTATTTATGCTGCAGAGACAACTATAAGGGAGCAAATAAAACACATAATTTTATATGTGCAAACTAGTGGAGTACTACAGGGGTATTGACCCTTTGTTTTTTTAAATTATTATTGATTTTGATTAATGAACTTGAGATTGGCATTGTAAGTACTGTTTCTATTTATGCTGATTTTTGCAGGATGTTGTCTGTGCAGAGAGCTTTGAATATATGGGGGAACCAGAGAGCACCCCACTAGCCTTAAGGAACTGAACTTTGATGTGAAACACTGCAAAGTCCTTTATTATTACCCAAACCGCTTGTTGTATACCGCCCACTGCGAATATGGTATGATCCATAATTGGACAGAAATGACATATTTATCAAAAAGTGAAGTTTTAGATCACCACAGTCCTCTAAAGTGAAATTTTGCCACTCTCCTTTCATTTCTATGGGATTTCTAAAACAGTATTTATTAATGGTTGAAAGTGAAAGTTCACCCTTTGATAAATACACCTTTCAAAATGTCATAGAAATGAGGAAGGGCACTTTATGAGACTGAAACATTGGATTTCAATAAAAACACTTTTGTTTTGTTGCTAAGACTTGTGAGTGTGGTATACTTTGTTAAAAAAAAAAAATATATATATATATATATATATATATATATCTCAAACAAGGGAAAGTTGTGCTCACCACTATTTTTTAAAACCATTAGGCGGGGTGCAATGAGGTTGTGACCACAAAATACATATAGTCAACTACAAGAGGTCCTCTGCACTCAATCCATTATCAATATATTTAAGACAGAGACATTTTGTGCTACTGCTACTGAAAAATGCCTTACCCTTTAAACACAGGGATTGTTTGTCCATATATTGCAATATATTTAAGCTGGCCAACTACGTCAAAGTTGGCCAGCTTAAATATATTGCAATATATGGACAAACAATCCCTGTGTTTAAAGGGTAAGGCATTTTTTAGTAGCAGTAGCACAAAATGTCTCTGTCTTAAATATATTGATAATGGATTGAGTGCAGAGGACCTCTATATATATATTGAAATTTTCAGAAGAACCAGAACTCCCATATATAAAAAATATTTGTTTTTATTTCTGAATGCAACAGAAATAAAAACAAATATTTTTTATATATGGCAGTGCTGGTTCTGAAAATTTCAATACATATATTTTAACCGTGCACCCTAACTGGATAAGCTACAATAGTGTGCCTTGGAGTGTGGATACTCATATATAGTGGATTTATAGCAGTAGATTAACTAACGTACTAGCTCCTGTAATGACGTTGGAAAGCAAAACCTTTTTGGTTCAATAGAAGCGTTGGTTTTGAGGTGGGTAAGAAAAGACGTGCTTTTAAGGCTTTCAAGTTAGCTGGGACAGCCAAATCATTTACAAGGTACAAGGAGGCCAATAAATCATGCAAAAAAGGCAAGCTAAAATTGATACGGAAAAGGATATTGCAGCAAGCAGTAAAAATAATTATTTTTTAAATATGTTAATAGTAAAAAAATTAAACAGGAAGGGGTGGGACCTCTAGTATCAGAGGGGGGTCAGCTGGTTGATGAAAACAAAATAAAAGCGCAGATTCTGAGTTCATATTTTTCGTCTGTCTTCACAAATGAGGAACCAGTAAGTGAAGGTTTCCTTCTTAATAGTCCGAATTCTAGTAATACAACTAATGATGCATGGTTCACACATGAGGAAATTCAAAAGACTAGAACATGTTAAGATAAACAAAGGTCCGGGGCCAGATGGTATTCATCCCAGGGTACTTAGCGAGCTTAGCTCTATAATTGCCAAACCGCTTTACTTAATTTTTCAGGATTCATTGAGGTCTGGCATAGTGCCAAGAGACTGGCAAATTACTAATGTGGTGCCTTCAAAAAAGGATCCCGTTCTCAGCCTCAAAACTATAGGCCAGTTAGTCTGACATCAGTGGTAGGAAAGCTTTTTGAAGGGTTAATAAAGGATAAGATACTATGAGTGTTTGCCAGCATGGTTTTATGCGTAATAGATCTTACCAGACTAACTTAATTTATTTTTATGAGAAGGTAAGTAGAGACCTCGATTCTGGGATGGCAGTGGATGTGGTTTACTTAGACTTTGCTAAAGCTTTTGATACAGTGCCACACAGAAGGTTACTGGTTAAATTAAGGAATGTTGGCCTGGAACATAGTATTTGTACCTGGATAGAGAACTGGCTAATCGGACCAGTGTTGTTAGTGGAGTACCGCAGGGCTCTGTACTAGGTCCCTTGCTTTTCAACTTGTTTATTAATGACCTGGAGGTGGGCATTGAAAGTACTGTTTCTATTTTTGCAGATGATACTAAATTGTGCAGAACTATAGGTTCCATGCAGGATGCTGCCACTTTGCACAGTGATTTGTCTCAACTGGAAAACTGGGCAGCAAACTGGAAAATGAGGTTCAATGTTGATAAATGCAGGTTATGCACTTTGGCAAAAATAATATAAATACAAGTTATACACTAAATGGCAGTATGTTGGGAGTTTCCTTAAATGAGAAGGATCTTGGGGTTTTTGTAGATAACAAGTTGTCTAATTCTGGGCAGTGCCATTCTGTGGCTACTAAAGCAAATACAGTTCTTGCATAAAAAAGGGCATTAACTCCAGGGATGAAAACATAATTATGTCTCTTTATAGGTCCCTGGTGAGGCCTCATCTGGAGTATGGGGGCAGTTTTGGACTCCAGTCATTAAGAGGGATATAAATGAGCTGGGGAGAGTGCAGAGACTAAGTGCAACTAAATTGGTTAGAGGGAGGGAAGACAAACTATGAGGGTAGACTGTCAAGGTTGGGGTTGTTTTCTCTGGAAAAAAGGCGCTTGAGAGGGGACATGATTAGACTTTACAAGTACATTAGAGGACATTATAGACAAATAGCAGGGGACCTTTTTACCCATAAAGTGGATCACGTACCAGAGGCCTCCCCTTCAGACTAGAAGAAAAGAACTTTCATTTGAAGCAACGTAGGGGGTTCTTCACAGTCAGGACAGTGAGGTTGTGGAATGCACTGCTGGGTGATGTTGTGATGCTGATTCAGTTAATGCCTTTAACAACGGCTTGGATGATTTTTTGGACAGACATAATACAAAGGCTATTGTGATACTAAACTCTATAGTTAGTATAGATATGGGTATATATCATTTATGTGACTGTAGGGAGGGGTGTTTGTATGGGGCTGGGTTTTCATTTGGAGGGGTTGAACTTAATGGACTTTGTCTTTTTTCAACCCGATTTAACTATGTAAAAGCTCATGATAAGAGTGCTATAGGATGAGAGAAGTTAGCAGTAGTTATGGACTTGACCTAGGAAAGCAAAAGTTTTGGCATTGTTAGTCATCTGCCAGAGTTATGGGTTGAAAATCAGGAAGACTCATGAATATAAAGATACCCCCTGTTGCCCCAACCCTTTCCCTAGCTTGTACATCATTTAGACATGTAATTTAGGACACCGGTGAGTGCCATTTGATTTGAGCCCTTTGGGCCTCAGTAGGAACAGGGCTCACTTGCACCCATCTGAGCTGCATTCTGCACATAGTACCAGCTTTACAATTAATCAATGGGACCAGAAATCACCAAATGCTTTTAGATTGAACACTAAGGAGTATATTTATGCACTTGCATACTTGGCCTCTCTAAATGACCCCTTCAGTGTACAGTACTCATGGGCAAACCAGTGTTCGCATTTCCACTGCACACATCAACATTGGTCAATGGCCCATGAATCCGTTTTGGTTGCTGTGGTCAGTCGTTCTTATTTAACAGAATAGCACTAAATGAATCTTTAGTGAGCAAAGGCACATTTCTCCATTTGCACAAGAAGTCAAGGCAATTATCTTCTGAACCAAGCAACATCTATTTTTGACTAACAAGCTTAATTGCGTCCTTCAGGGGCCTTAGTTAGGTTACTTTCTAAAGATATAAATGCCTTACCTCTGTAAAGCAAATATAATTCCCATAAGCTTGTAATGTAAACTTACATCTTCTACTGGTTATTCCTTGAATGAAGTTAGAAACATTTCCTAATATTCTTACCATTACCCTGTCGCTCATATTCACCTAGGTTACAAGATAATGTTCTACTTGAGGTAGGATTCATTTTTAATTAACTCTTCTTCTCTCTATATATGAAGTAATCACCTGCTCACAGATACAGTACATTGTCTCCAGCCAGCACTGCATTCAAGGAAACAACCCTTGTTTACCTCATATACAATGTGATATAATATGACCATGATCAGAGCCAGGCACTCAACAAGTGCATCTCCTTCTGTGCAACGCCTGAGATGGCAGTAGGATAAAGAGTTAAAAAGAAATAATTCAATGATGCCAGTGGAGAATCAATCTTTATTTGGAGCTAACGACCAGGTTATGAGCCAGATGAACAAGATGACCTCCTGTATACAAGATGGACCTAGATACAATAACACATAGTAATCATCATAAAAATGCATGTAAATGATGTCCGAGCACTTGGAGAAATGCAACATTTGGAAGAAATATTATACAAAACAAGAAAGATATGTCTACTGTATTTCTATTTCTGTCAGGTTCTCATGTCTACAGGTAATGCTCAGGATGAATCAAACAGTTACATCATTTCTGCTATTGGGATTTCAGAATATTCAGCCAGTGAACAAATTGCTCTTTATGGTCATTATTTGCATTTATATTTTGACCTTAGTTGGGAATTTTCTCCTTATTATATTAGTGGTAACAGTTCCAGCCCTGAGATCCCCCATGTACGTCCTTCTCTCCCAGTTGTCTCTGTCTGATATCTTGCTCACTACTAACATTACTCCAAATTTGTTATGGTTATTATTAAGTGGAGGAGGCAAAATACATGTTAGCGACTGCCTCACGCAGTTTTACTTCTATGGTGTTTCCACGTCCATGGAGTGCCTTCTCCTCACCGTCATGTCCTACGACCGTTACCTGGCCATCTGCAATCCACTTCGGTATGGCTCTATTATGGATTTCAGACATTGTCTGTACATGAGTTTTTGGTGTTGGGTTTTATCATTCATGGTTTCTTTAGTTCTAGTTCTTCTCATAAGTCATTTGCAGTTCTGTGGCCCATCTTTAATAGACCATTATTTTTGTGATTTTTCTCCCCTTCTTGAGCTTTCTTGCTCCAGCATAAATGTTTTGGAACTGACAGACATTATTTTTACCATACCTTTCATTCTTTTCCCCTTTGGCTTCATACTATTTACTTACATTTCTATTGGTCTTGCCATTCTCAGGATCTCATCTACTAATGGAAGGCACAAAGCCTTCTCCACTTGCAGCTCCCATTTAATTGTTGTCTGCACATACTATGGGATGCTGATAACAATTTATCTGGTACCAGCCAAGGACTATACATTCAATATGAATAAGATACTGTCACTTCTATATACAGTTGGAACACCATTTCTCAATCCAGTTATATACAGCCTGAGAAACAAAGAGATTCAAGTTGCTCTACAGAAATGTATGTCATCTTTCCTTGTAAGGCTTTTTCACTCTATATTTGAGTGCACCAACAATCACAATCGTTTGAGAAGAATGTTATTATTGTTGTTTTCTTATCTTATCAATGTTAGTAATTATTATTAACCTTTAATTACATAATGCCAATATGCCACACAGCATTTAAGAAAGTTCAACATTCAGATCAGTCTCTGGCCCAGTGGAGCTTACAGGTGTGTACCTATCACCAGGGCCACCATCAGGGGGGGACAGGGGGGACAAGCGTACCGGGCCCGGGCATGAAGGGGGGCCCGGCAGCGCTGCATTTTTTGAAGATCCAGGCCCCCCTTACGTCCTCCCTCTGCGTTGCCGAATGCGGAAGTGCCGAAAAGCCGAAGCCGATGCACCGAAAAGACCTGAAGTCATGGAAAAAGCCGAAGTCCCGAAGCGCTGAAAAGACCCGAAGTCACGAAGCGCCGAAAAGTCCCGAAGTCACGAAAGGAGGCGAAGTTGAAGTACTGAAGCCATGAGTTCAATTCTACTGAACACCAGTTTTTTTAATCCCCTGGCCACCAATGTATTATTTTAATATTCTATAGGCCCCTGCCACCAATCTTTTTGTAAAACATTTTTTTGGGGGCCCCAATTTTTTTTAACTTGTAAGGGGCCCCTTGCCACCAATTTTTTTTTAAAAATTTTTTTTAAAAAAAATTTGGGGCCCCAATTTTTTTTAACTTGTAAGGGGGCCCCTGCCACCATTTTTTTTTCAATAGACTTTTTTTAAAAATTTTTTGGGGCCCCAATTTGTTTTTAACTTATAAGGGGGCCCCTGCCACCAATGTTTTTATTTACTTTTTTTTTGGGGCCCCAAGTTTTTTTTTTCAAATCTTATTTTTTATTGATTTTAAAAGAAAAGGGAAGGGGGTACAGAATGGAAAAAAAGGGGGGAAGGGAGGGGTACCAAGTTCAAAACAAAGCCCTGCCACCAATGTTTTTTTAAAAAAAATCATTTTTTTAACTTGTAAGGGGGCCCTTGCCACTTTTTTTTTTCAAAAAACTTCTTTTTTTAATTTTTCTTGGGGCCCCAATTTGTTTTTAACTTATAAGGGGGCCCCTGCCACCAATGTTTTTATTTACTTTTTTTTTGTTGGGGCCCCAAGTTTTTTTTTTCAAATCTTATTTTTTATTGATTTTAAAAGAAAAGGGAAGGGGGGTACAGAATGGAAAAAAAGGGGGGAAGGGAGGGGTACCAAGTTCAAAACAAAGCATATACATGTTGAAAATTACAAAGGGAAACAATGAGTCATTTCTATATAACCTGTGAGACACTTTTTGCATATCCAAAAATAATATAGGTAGAATAAGTAGAATAGGTAGAATATCCAAGAGATTAGTCAGAATTCTTAGAGGTGGTTAACAGAGACATTACTCAAGGTAATAAATTCCAAGAGTCAATCCAAGGTTTCCAAACCAAATTGTACTGAGGAATGGAATTATGAAGGATACTTGTGATTTCTTCTAATTTCCTAGTATCTTCTACAAGATTACACCATTCTATTTCTAGAGGGGGAGTCGGTAGCTTCAATTTTTTGGGAATTATAGCAATAGCTGTGTGTAATAGGTGAAGGGTAAGCCTATCTGTTATCATGGAATTTCGTTTGGAGTCGTACTGAAATAGTAACATAATAATATCAGAGTGATGCAATTTAGTACCAGTTAAATTAGTAACCCGATTACAAACTTTTCTCCAGTAGGGAATTATAACTGGGCATGTAAACCATATGTGCGTGTAAGATCCCATCTCTGATTTGCATCTCCAGCAATGTTCAGGTGTTGCTGGAAAAATTTTGTGCAACCGTTCAGGAGTGTAATACCATCTAGTTGTAATTTTATAGAGCATTTCCCTTACTCGTGAGGCTCTAGGAGTTTTATGCACATTGGTCATTATTCTCCTTCTAACCCCGTTAGGGAAAGTAGTTCCAAGTTCTCGTTCCCAAGCTTCAAAATAATTTGAGTGAGATAAAGTGTTGTTCAATAGTAACAATTTAGAAGTTGATGAGATAGGTCTATCTGGTGGTTTATTAAGATCCAATATGGTTTCCCATATTGTTGGTTGGGGTTCTGCATGGTTGAGATGTAGTGAATTGAAAAAGTTGTATAGTTGGTGATAGCACCAAGGGTCTCTTGGATGGGGGCCCCAGATTTTCTGGATAACAGCTAGCTGGATCAATTTGCCCTTATTGAGGAAGTCAATCAGTCTAGTATTCCTGCCTCTAAATCGTCCCCATCTTGAAAAAGCTTTGGGGTCAAGGCTTGGGGGGAAATTTGGGTTTGTATCAATGGTTGGAGAGCTGGAAATTCTGACATCAGATTGAGCTTAGTTCTATGTTTGTACCAGAAAGCCAGCGTGGCGGATATTGCAGGATGGGATGAGACTTCTTTGGGTATGAGAGTAGGTCGAGACCATAGCAAGTTGCTTAAGGGAATGGAGGACATAGCTTGTTCAATTTCTATCCACTGTTTTCCTTCGCTGTTCCTATACCAATGGAGAGATCTTACTAACTGTATGGAGGTATAATATAGGTAGGTGTCAGGTAAAGCTAACCCTCCCCTGATTTTGGGTAAGGTTAGTCTGTCAAATTTGCATCTAGGAGTTTTACTTTCCCAGATGAAGTCGTTGAATAAAGATCTCACCTTGGAGAAAAACAATCCAGGTAACTTAATAGGTATGGTTTGTAGGAAATATAATATTTGGGGCATTACCGACATTTTGATTGTTTGGATCCTACCGAACCATGAAAGTCCTAAGGTCTTCCAATTGTTAAGTTGTGAGGACAGTTTAGTAAGGAGAGGAGGGAAATTAGAGTGATACATAGCTGCAGGGTCCGATGTAATTTGGACTCCTAGATATTTTATCTTTCCCTGCGCCCATCGGAAGGGGAAATTCTGTTCTAGTGAAGTTTCACAAGTTTTTTTAACTTATAAGGGGGCCCCTGCCACGAATGTTTTTTTAAAAAAAACATTTTTTTTTTTTACATTTTTTTTGGGGCCCCAATTTTTTATAAGGGGGCCCTGACCATCAATAGCTTTTTATAACTTGTGGGGGGTGTTACTTTTTTAGCGCTGATGTCTGTGTGGTCTTGTAACTGCGATGTGGAGTGGGGTGTAACTGCATATGGGGTGGAGCTCGGTCATTTAGCGCTATTTATTCGAATCGAACGATTCAAAGGATTTTAATTTTCCTTCCATCACAAATTGGCTAGAAAGCCTATGGGGACCTTCCCCATAGGCTAACATTGAGGTTCAGTAGGTTTTAGGTGGCGAAGTAGGGGGGTCAAAGTTTTTTTAAAGAGACAGTACTTTGACTATCGAATGGCCGAATAGTCGAACGATTTTTAGTTTGAATTGTTCGATTCAAAGTCGAAGTCATAGTCGAAGGTCAAAGTAGCCAATTCGATGGCCGAAGTAGCCAAAAAAATACTTCGAAATTCAAAGTATTTTTTATTCTATTCCTTCACTCGAGCTAAGTAAATGTGCCCCCACTGTTTCCAATGCACCATTTCTATAAAGACTACATGGTTGATTTAATTTTTTGGCACAGGGAATTTAATCGCAATCAACAATAAATCACTTAAAGAAATAGTATACTTCGAGTCTTACCCCATCCATGCTGTGACCCGGGTGCCGCTCCCCGAGTCCGTCACTAAGGAGATGTTTCACAGCATACCAAGATTTGTGGCAGCGCACACCGGCATCTTTCGTGGCTGCGCACTTCCTCAGAGACAGCACTTAGGGGCAAAAGAGCATGCCCAGATGGAGATATGGATCAAAAAAATCGATCACTGCATGCAAAGAGTAATATCAGGGGGCACACCCCAGCCCTGTCCTCACATTAGAGCAGGCAGTAAGGACAGAGCCCCATTGCAGTGATCTCATTGTCTGCCTTGAAGTTGCCAGATGAGCGGATCTTTCCCCAATATGGGATAGGTGGGTGATATTGGGCTGATCTGATTATTCCAACGTGATCAAAGCAATAGGAATACAGGCCATGGGGGGTGAGGACCATATGAAAGAGCCAATGAAGTCCTTGCCCCGACTGTATTTTAGGCCAGTTGGAGGGCATCACACACAGGCTGATAAGCTGCCAATTTAAATCCTCCCATGTTCTCTGGATTTATATTTTAGCGTCAGTTGCAATTTTTCTTTGGACTCGTATTATTAACAGTTCTAGTCCCGAGTTCTACCATATAAGTGATCTTCCCCCTCATCTTAAATGTTCCTGTTAAAGCTGTGAAACTAACAAATTTGATTTCAGACATATCTTTTGTGTTGTTCCCTTTGGCCTCATTTACATTCATGTTTCTCTTGGTCTTGCCATTCTCAGGATCTATTTTTTCAATGGTGGACACAAAGGGGCAAATTTACCAAAGGGCAAATTTTCACCAGCAACCTCTTTACCACACTCTGTGCCAGTTCACCAGGTGAAAATTCGTTACCTCTACGCTAATTCACTAAAATGAAAAGTTGCACCTCAGCAGCTGAATGCTGGTGAATTTTCGCTAGTGTTACTTCAGCTGGGTGAGCATTTGAATTTTGACTACCGTTCATTTCTGCCTAGAGAAATTTCACTAGCACTCTTACATTAATTTAAATAGGGCAGGACGTCTTTAATAGTAATGTTGGTGCAAATGCTTAAAGTGACCACTTTTTCAAACACGTCCAATGAGCGATAACTGATAATAAAGACAGAAGAGATCTTCTTATGCCCTAGACATGAGCCCACCCTTAAACAAATGCGGCATGTCCCACAAATTAGTTTAAAACAATTGTTCACACATAAATCTTTAATAGTCTTTTGAAGGCTATTGTTTAAAAAAAGGGTGCAGGATCTGATGCCACTAACATAAAATTGAGGAAGATGTAGCTTCGTTTTATCAGTTAGCCTGGTCTGAGGTGGTGAAGTCAACTCTGGCGAAAGAGGTAACGTTCAGTAAAATTCACATCTTAGTGAATTTACGGGGTAACGACCGTTCACCAAAGCAAAAAGTCACCTGGCGATAGGGTGCCAACGAACGGCTGTTAGTGCATTGACAATATCCCTGCAGAGGAGATTTCTGGTCGAATCGTCGATAACAACGGCCACTTATACTGATGGGAAAGTACAGGTAGACGCAAATATTTGAGTGACTAATTTGTATATGTTACTATTGTACTTGCATTTTGGCTTTGTATTGAGGGAAGTTCCTATTAAAGCTTTTCAAAAAAAAAAAAAAAAAAAGAAAGATTTAATGGAGAATATCTTGCATGCTTGGAAAGAACACATTTCCAAGAACAGGACTAAATATATCTTTTTTCTCTAAACTACCAACCTGCAATGTTTTGCTAAAATAAAATAACCTAAAACTTTTAGTTTACAGCATATTATCTTCCATATGTTATTGGTACTTGTGTGTGTGTCCAAAGCCACTCCTTGCACTTCCATATAGTTGCCCTTCAGGGTCGGAACTAGGGGTAGGCAGAGTAGGCAGAGTAAGCACGTGCCTAGGGCACAAAGCCTACCTTCTCTATCACATACCCACGTCTGGTTTCCTCTCTCCCAGACTGAGTTCTATCTCCTCTTCTTTTGTGTTTCTGCGTATGTGTGCACAAGCAGCATGGTGCTGTGACTGGCCGGGCTGCCTAGAGTGCCCGGGCCGGCCTGGCCTGGCCCGGCTCTGCTACTAATTTAATCTGAACTCCTGAATTTTTTGCAATACATCCCTTGATGCAGGGGAACCCTGAAGCTACTGCACCTCCAAAGGTGCCTTTAGCTCTAGGGTTCCCACAGCGGCCTATGTCAACTGACATAGTGATCTTGTGCCTAAAGAATTGGACACATGAAGAATTTTGACGTAAAGCAGCAGAATTGACAACATCTGAAATTTCAGCATAATTATATCCAATTTGTTTCACAGTGAAAGCACAATTGCATGTGCTTTGACGCATTAGCCGCAATTGGATTATGTGCATGTCTACATTATGACCACATTTATGTTGGAAGTATGGGGAAAAGTGCTCCATTTTGGGTAAAAAACAAGGCAAATGTATCCCAAAATTTCATTTTGTACCCTTCCTTCTTCCATGTGGTAACTGAGTATAACTATTTCTGTATTGAGCAAAGAGGGCCAAGCCATTTATGAGACATGGTTTTTTTTTGCTAACCATAGTAAGTCTGGGACTAGATCTGTAACTTGGTGAAGCTGAAAAAAACCCATGGGATCAGATCGGAGTTTATTTCTGGAAATGTTGAGTTTGATATATGGTACAAAATGAATGACATACATGGAAGGATGTGAAGGCCTGCTGAATGTGATGGAGGATCACCACATGACCCAAGATGGTGGCAGGATGGTTTTGGTGAGTTGAAGGAGTAAAGTCACATGTCTGCTGTTCAATTTCAGATTAGTGATGGGCGAATAAATTCACCAGGTGCAAATTTCTGTGTTTCGCCATTGCGAATACATTTCGCGAAACTTTCACAAAAATTCATCTGCCTCAAAATTGATGAGAATTGCCACGGGCATAAAAAAATTGCATTTCATGCATTTTTCAGCAAAGTGAAAATGGGACAAAATCACTGATCACTGTTTGAGATGCAATTCAATTCAGAAAAACTTAGTTCACTGTTTATCATGTGAAGCACAAAACATTCTGGAGCACTATTTGTGTGCTTCATCCAATGTGGTATACATGATTATATGTACCAGGTGCTCTACAGGAGGCAGATACATTGGTGAAACAGGACAAAAATTGGGCACAAGGATGAACCATCACAGACATAAAACCAACACCAAATCATGTGATACACCAGTGGGGCAACATCACAGTCTTCAGGGTATACAGGTCTTAATTCTAAAACGGAACTCTAAAACTGAATGGGGGGGGAGATTTCTGAATTCAAATGTATGGATTTATTTAACACATTAAGACAGGACCTTATTTTAGGGTCAGGTTTCATGTCACACTATGTGACTTGACTGAATCCAGACTCCTGGACTATGTACAACCCACACTAATTCATTGTATTATCTCTACATTTGATCTCTATCTGTATGTAAAGTCCTAATTTATTGCCCATGAATCCCTTTCACTGATCTAACAGAATATATGCTGTGCCTTTCTAACATTGATTTGTATTTTGTCTGACGAAGGGGCCTTGGTGCTCCGAAAGCTTGCAATCTATTTGTTTTATTGTTAGCCAATATAGGTATCACTTCTACGATACTTTTTGTATTTGTTTATTTTTTTTGTTATGTTTATCATGTGAAAACTCTATGGGAAAAAATTATAATCAAATTAGGAAAAAAGTTTTTTCACCCCAAATTGAATCTCATCCATTAATTTTCACGGCATAAGCCTTGAGAAATTTATATCACTGAATTGAATCTGGTCCATTGTATTCTGTGGCACTTAAATGAGAAAAAAACCTTGAACCATGAAAGGTAGTGTCCCTGGATAACCCCCTTCATCACCAGTTTCACCCACCAGTAATTCTCCTAGAAGAGAAACAGAGTAGCACAGTTGGATTGAAGGACACCATCTTGCACCACTAAATATTCTGCTGTATGCAATCACTGATACTCAGCACACACAGTTGAGGCTGAGTAGGACCTGTCTTCCACTGTGCATGCTAAGTTTCTCCAATCACTGGATAGAGTCAACGATGCATTTCAATCCCATGGTGCTACTCTGTTTCATCTCAATGTGATGGGGGTAAGCAAAATCAGGTAGTAACTTCAAAGACAAACCTGACACTCAAGATATGCCACGTATAAAGATAAGCAGGTACCAGGTACAGTTTTACGCAAATTTTGCAGTTCTATCAGCGCAATTATTTTTTATTTGTGAATCCCCACCATGTGGTCTTATTCACCAACCCCACCACCACAAAGTCTATTTAACTGGGGAAAAATGTGGACATCATTATTATAATCTCCTTGCCATCAAAATTAACAAATGGGAACAGAGGGTGCCTGCCTTCCACACACTTAAGACCTGCAGCTTTTAGGAGGTTTTTCTGATGCTAATTTGGAGAATGTACGTCTTCAGCAACTGGAAAAAAAGAATATCTAGATGTTACCATATTGATGGAAAAGTGGGCAACATGGGGGCTCTTTGTTTGTGAAGGACAGCTATAACTTACTAGAAAGGAGCTTTTATAACAATGTAAAGCAATGTATATGCTATAGCTGAGCTCTTTGTGAACCACTGTGGTTAATACTTACTCCACCAGCACAATATTAGGGTCCACCTGAGAGGAAAGCATTGTATGTAACCCATGCTGAACTGGGAATTGCAGTGAGTTGTAACTTGCTAGCCATGTGCAAAGGTAATCAATCTCCATGTAATAAAGGGTATTACCTATTGTCCTCAATAGTACTACATTAACATAAATAAGAAATAATTTAAAACCATGTCAACATCAATATCTACATCATACTAAATATCCTTGTGTTTCTGCTTATCTTCTAACTTGTCCTTTTAATGGTTCCAGGCAATGGATAAAGTGAATCAGACATCAGATATATCTTTCCTTCTTTTGGGATTTCAGAACTCTCAGATAATAAATGAGTTACTCTTTGTTCTGTTTCTCTGGATTTATATTTTGACATTATTTGGAAATGTTCTTATAATTACATTGGTAATAACAGTCTCAGCTCTGAGATCTCCCATGTACGTCCTTCTCTCCCAGCTGTCTCTGGCTGATATCTTGCTCAGTACCAGTATTACTGCAAATTTGCTCTGGTTATTACTGACAAGAGGTGACACAATATCTGCTACAAGTTGCTTCACACAGTTTTATTTCTATGGTGTTTCAGCAACTTCAGAATATTTTCTGCTCACAGTCATGTCCTACGACCGATATCTGGCCATCTGTTACCCACTTTATTATGTCTCCATTATGGATTTCAGACTTCATCTCTACACAAGTCTATGCTCTTGGGGCTTAGCCCATATGTGGAGTTTGGTTATAAATCTTCTCACGTATAATTTACAATTCTGTGGCCCATTTGTTATAGATCATTATTTTTGTGATCTTTCCCCTCTTCTTGAACTTTCTTGCTCCAATTCTAAATATGTAGAACTAACAGATAAGATTTTGTCTATACCGTTACCTTTCTGCTTCATAATTTACACTTACGTTTCCATTGTCCTTGCGATTCTCAGGATCTCCTCTACCATGGAAAGACACAAAAGCCTTCTCCACTTGCAGCTCCCATTTAATTGTTGTGTGCACATACTATGGCAGTCTCATAACAGTTTATATGGTACCATCCAAGGGAAATAAATTCAATATTAATAAAATCTTGTCTCTTCTATATACACTTGGAACACCATTTTTCAATCCAATTGTATACAGCCTAAGAAACAGTGAAATTAAAGTTGTTCTACTGAAACTGATGTCAAGTGGGATCTCCTTATACAGTTGTATTTTACCATGTAAGAAACAGAAACAATATTAAAGTTGCTGTATTGAAATTAGTATTTCATATCCTTGTAGCATTTTCACCCTATATTTACACACTCCAAAACACAATATTTTAGGGGAGACGTATTACTTTAAGTTCATTTGATCAAGTCTAATATAAGTTAGATGCTTGGTAAATCATTGGAAGTCATATGTGCTACTCAATGTTTCATCACATCAGCCTCATTTCAGAAGCTGACATAGTCACTATAAGGTCTTAAAAAGATAATTTTTAGAATAATTTCCTAAAATGCATCAACCAGAAGTCCTGTCCCAGACTGTATGGAGTGACCAATAAGAAATACTGTATAGGCTGGTGTCAGTCAGGTGCGGGATTTACATGGCTATTAAAAGCTACTGAGTCTTGGGAGTCCCTTCTGTCAACAGAATGACTGTTCTATAGAGAAATACACAAGGTTTTATTTTAGTATTTACATTTTAAAAGATTTAGCTATGATTTTAAAGCAGCTCAACATACACAGGAATGTTAATTTTTGCTCATTTGGTCTTAATGTGGATGGTAAGGTTACATATGCCCCACTGAAAATGTAAATGTCAAGTTGCTCTTCTAGTGCGTAAAATGAAGAGCAAGAGGCTCTTGTTGTCCTCTTGTTATTTCAGAAGGAAATTGAAATAAATATTGTTTGATTTAATATATAAAACATATGTTTGTTTTGTCCCTAGTATTTCTATTTCACTCATGGTAGCTCTTCAACTTCCACAAACCTTACAATGACAAAACAGTGTCAACCTCAGGGGCGCTCCACCAATGAGGCGAGTTGAGACACTCGCCTCAGGCGGCAGCGCCCCCCTGGTTGCCAGGGGCGGCAAAAATGCCGCACCTGGTAACTAAGAGCCGAATTTCCGGTTTTCAAACCGGAAATTCGGCTATTCTAGTGCAGAGAGCGCTATTGCGCTCTCTGCACCAAGCGTCGCGGACCGCCCCTGCCCTCTCCGGCACTATAAAGGTTAGTGCCGTGGGGAGAGAAGGGGGCGGCAAAAGAAGGCCGCCTCAGGCGACATTATAGCAAGAATCGCCCCTGGTCAACCTATTACCTATATCTATGAAATTAAAAATTCCCAGAACTCATTAAAGTCCATAGTCTTTTTTTACTGGGACTTTTACTTTTTTTACAATACATTGGAGTATATGGCTGTTTTTATTATGATACCTGCTAAAAAAAATTAACCTGTTGAAAAATTAACCCCTCAGGTCAGAACTCTAGTTGAATTTAATAAGTCCCAGTTATTAAATCATATTATGACCATGAGGGAGTTCTGCTATTGGACAAGTAGGGGCCCATTCACTAAGCTCGAGTGAAGGAATAGAGGAAAATAGAGGAAAAATAGTTTGAATTTCGAATGTTTTTTTTTTGGCTACTTCGACCACGACCTTCTACTTCGAATCAAACCATTCGAACTGAAAATAGTTTGAATATTCGACCATTCGACCATTTGATCAGTCTCTTTAAAAAAAACTTCGACCCCCTAGTTCGCCACCTAAAACCTACCGAGGCCAATGTTAGCCTATGGGGAAGGTCCCCATAGGCTTTCAAGGTTTTTCTGATCGAAGGATAATCCTTCGGTCGATGGATTAAAATTCCTTCGAATTGCGCTTAATCCTTCGACTCCGAATATCGAAGTTGAAGGATTTCAATTTGCTAGTCGAATATCGAGGGTTAATTAACCCTCGATATTCGACCCTAGGTAAATGTGCCCCGTAAAGTCATCTGCATTGACCTGTTATTTAGAATGTAAGATTCTGTGTTTAATGACATCACAGTGTGTACCTTTGAATGAAAATGTATACAGGGGTTACCTTCTGTAGGTACCGTATGTGTGTGTTTCTTCTTTCCCTCAATGCTAAAAAACCTGATGGGACAGTCTCCAATAACAAAAATATTGGCACAAGTTAGCACTATGGAGCACAGCAACAAATATTCAGAAAAAATGTCAGCCTTTTTGCTATGTTTCCACAATTTACTATTAAGTAAATTTCTCCACGTGATAAAAATATTTTCCTACAGATAGCAATTTTCAGAATTTTCAGAATTGTTTTCTATAGCAAAAAAATGTCTCACCTTTTCATATTTTAATAGAATGCTGGAAAAATCTGGCGCTCTTTGTCGTTGATGGAAATGGTTTTAAGATCAGGCAAACAATTTTAGGTGAAAGTACATGGGGGGAATTTTACATTTTGCAAAAAGTGAGCAAATGAACTTTGAAAAAGTTAAATATTTGTTGTTTTGGAAAATAAAATGAAAATAGAAATCTTGGATCATATTGGAACTCAGAAATTGAAATACTGATTGCTTTTTAAGGATTGTGTTGCAAAATATTATGAACAACTTGTTCCTCATTTTCAATATAAACATCTTCAGGCTTCTCCTCCAGGGAGTTTCCTGTGAGTGTCTGAGTTACACAAGTCCCAGGGGCAGTTACACAATTGATGTTCTGTTCCTTTCCAAAGGTATAAAAACCTCATCTCTGTAATGCCAAATGGATTCTATTATCCATACAGTATAGAATTATGGCTGCTCTTTGCTGAATGACATTGCTCATCCTACATTATTCTTTCATTATCTGTTTGCAGTTTCCAACAAGCCTCAAAGGTTACTTTATGAGATAAATCTCATTGACTTTACATGTTCCCTTTATTAACTGTCATATGTCAGTAGGTAAGGCCCTCTTCACCTCTTGTGTCACTTATTAGTTGCATTTTTGTATGTTATCTGTATCTTCCATGTATATGTGCTTCTATTGGAGAGCACTGCAGAATATGTTGGGGCGTTATAAATACATTTTACTACTACTTAAATTAATATCATGTGGTCATATAGGGAAGGACTATATGATTTTTATTCTATGTCACTGGCTATTATCAGTATTTGGATATCACAAGCAATGAACCCCAATGGAGTTTAATCACTGTGCCAAAAAAACGGCTGGTTTTTGAGTGCTGCACATGTCACTCTTATATACTCCTTCCATGGCTGAATGTTGGTGCTGCTCTTTGTTGCTCTGCTCTCTGTCAAGAAAGTCTTTCAGTCTAGTGTAGGTAAGTAGAGGTGGCTTTTGACATGCTGATAGTGTAGAGGAGGATTCAGTAATGCCATCTACCAAACTATGGACAATATATTGGGATGACTGGGGATTTGGCAGCTGTGCTCTTGATCTCAGTAGGGCACCCCCGCTCCACACTTGATAAAGGGCTTTTGGCCCGAAACATGTTGTGTGCAATAAAGAGCAACTAGCAGCAAGTTCTGCCTCTTTGTTTGCTTTCTCTCAGTTCTTTAACTAATTGGTTCATCTACCAAACTATGCTTTTTCCTTGGATTTCCCTATTAAAGACATTTCGTTTTTTTGAAATAAATATTCAATAAAACCCTTTTTGTCTTTCTGAAAGTTATTTGGGAAAATTGTGCATGTTCACATTTATAATGTGGACAGGGTCAATAGAATAGGGGGTTATTTATCAAAGTCCAAAGTTATCTCATTATTTCTATCTAAAAAGTCCAACTCTGAACTCTGAGTCACTGTGAGGCATCGGTTGTGCACAGCAGCTCACGCTCACAGTTGTGCATGCGTACCCGCAGTAGCCCGCATGCCAGCACACACGCCCGTGGATGCACATGACCACACATATGTCCTAGGTTGTGCACACCCACAGCATGGGGCAAAGTGGCTGGCCGGGTCGCCTGGGGGGCCGCACAGCTTGGCCCCTCACCGTGTGCATCAGATTAGCACACAGAGAGTTTTCATATGAAAAATCAAAAGACTAAATATCTTCTAACTTGTCTTTTTAATGGTTCCAGGTAATGGATAAAGTGAATCAGACATCAGATATATCTTTCCTTCTTTTGGGATTTCAGAACTCTCAGATAATAAATGAGTTACTCTTTGTTCTGCTTCTCTGGATTTATATTTTGACATTATTTGGAAATTTTATTATAATTATATTAGTGGTAACAGTCTCAGCTCTGAGATCTCCCATGT
Source organism: Xenopus petersii (assembly GCA_038501925.1). Taxonomy (NCBI): domain Eukaryota; kingdom Metazoa; phylum Chordata; class Amphibia; order Anura; family Pipidae; genus Xenopus; species Xenopus petersii. Next base: position 156,726,097 of record CM076676.1, on the reverse strand, counting down.
ACGTCCTTCTCTCCCAGCTGTCTCTGGCTGATATCTTGCTCACTACCAGTATTACTCCAAATTTGCTCTGGTTATTACTGACAAGAGATGACACAATATCTGCTACAAGTTGCTTCACACAGTTTTATTTCTATGGTGTTTCAGTAACTTCAGAATATTTTCTGCTCACAGTTATGTCCTATGACCGATATCTGGCCATCTGTTACCCACTTTATTATGTCTCCATTATGGATTTTAGACGTTGTCTCTACACAAGTCTATGCTCTTGGGGCTTAGCCCATATGTGGAGTTTGGTTATAAATCTTCTCACGTATAATTTACAATTCTGTGGCCCATTTGTTATAGATCATTATTTTTGTGATCTTTCCCCTCTTCTTGAACTTTCTTGTTCCAATTATAGACCTGTGGAACTAACAGATATGATTTTGGGCATACCTTTTACTCTGCTCCCTTTCTGCTTCATAATTTACACTTATGTTTCCATTGTCCTTGCCATTCTCAGGATCTCCTCTACCATGGAAAGATACAAAGCCTTCTCCACTTGCAGCTCCCATTTAATTGTTGTCTGCACATACTATGGCAGTCTCATAACAGTTTATATGATACCATCCAAGGGAAATAAATTCAATATTAATAAAATCTTGTCTCTTCTATATACACTTGGAACACCATTTTTCAATCCAATTGTATACAGCCTAAGAAACAATGAAATTAAAGTTGTTCTACTGAAACTGATGTCAAATGGAATCTCCTTATAAAAAGATAATTTTCAGAATAATTGCCTAGAATGCACCAACCAGAAGTCCTGTCTCAGACTGTATGGAGTGACTGAGAAGAAGTATAGGCTGGTGTCACGCAGGTGAGGGATTTACACGGCTATTAAAAGCTACTGAGACAGCCTTGGGAGTCCCTTCTATCTGTCAAAAGAATTACTGTTCTATAGAGAAATACATAAGGTTTTATTTTAGAATTTACATTTCAATAGATTTTGCTAGGATTTTAAAGCAGCTCAACATACACAGGGATGCTAATTTAGTAGGACCTCAATTGCGTTATTCTAAGATAACATACAATGATTTTTTAAAATGTTTTTTTTGAAGCTCAGACAGAAGAGGATAACTTAATAAAAAGATAATTTAGACTCATAAAAAATTCTAAAAATCAACCACCTTCTTTCAATCTGCACCCCTCTCCTCCACTGTACTCTTTGATTTGATTTTCTCTGTCTCTGTGTGATTCAAGTTTATTTTGCCTGCCATTTAGTTTTAAGTCTTCCATGCATCTGATGGGACAATTTATTGGTTGGTGGGTAAGCGAAAATACAAAGAGAAATGATGCTTTGATTGTTAAACAAATTACATTAAGGGGCCCATTTAATTAGCTTGAGTGAAGGAATAGAATAAAAAAAACTTCGAATTTTGAATGTTTTTTTTGGCTACTTCGACCATCGACTACGACTTTGACTTCAAATTGAACGATTCCAACTAAAAATCATTTGACTATTCGATCATTCGATATTCGAAGTACTGTCTCTTTAAAAAGAAAACTTTGACCCCCTAGTTCACCACCTAAAACCTACCGAAGTCAATGTTAGCCTATGGGGAAGGTCCCCATTGGCTTTGCTATCTTTTTTTGGTCAAAGAAAAATCGTTCGGTCATTGAATTAAAATCCTTCTAATCGAACGATTTGAAGGATTTAATCGTTAGATTGAACGATTTGCGGTAAATCCTTCAACTTCGATATTCGAAGTCGAAGGATTTAACTTCGACAGTCGAATATCGAGGGTTAATTAACCCTCGATATTCGACCATAAGTAAATTTGCTCCTTAGTGATGAGCACATCTGGCCTATTACACTTTATTAAAAAATTGTGGAAAAGCTGCAGGAAAATTCATGAAATGGAAAGATTTAATTGAAATTTCAGCAAATGCATTGAAATCAATGAGAATCAAAAATGTCATTGTGGTTAAGCCATTTTTAGCTTTGCAATAACATTTACATTGGAACTACCATTGTCCTTCAAAGAAGAGAAATAAGGCTTCCATGTTGCCAATTTCTTCCATGTATGGTGCCTGAACAGCTCATTAGACAGATAAAGATATTAGTAGCAAAACTAAACTCAAAACTCAAATATTTGACATTTATTACAGGTAATCAACTTGAATAAAACAATTGGTCATCTCAACGCTGATGAGTTCATGTAGCAGTCAATTGAAGTTATGTTTAAAAATTCAAGCTATTTTTTTAATTTGAGTCTGAGTTTGACAAATTCAAAATTTGGCTAATTGATACCAAAGGGTAGAATGTGATTTCATGTGGGTGAGTTGTTTTTTCATGTTTCTAAGCTGATGCAGTTTCTAACTTTTGAGGTTTTGAGGGGGAAACAATTTTTAAAAATTCAAATTTTTATAATTTCCTCCATTTTTTTTCTATTGCGTTTTTCTAGCTATGGAAATCCTTCTCCTCACAGTCATTACATGTTGACCATTCATCTATTATGGATTTCAGGCTTTGTCTGTTTATTATTTATAGTGGTTTTAGTTTGAGATCTTCCACTGGAGTTTATTTGATAAAAACAATATTTTAAAAGTATATGTCATGATATAAGCTTGTAAGAGTTACTAAAGCAGGCCAAGGTATTAAAAAACATTCTGCCAGTACAAGAAACCGATAGCTAGCAGGACTTTGATCACTAAGGTCAGGTATCAGCCGTGTATAAAAACACATGTGATGCCCTGCTCTAAGCCCTGAATGATGAGAGCCCTGTCATGTGGGGGGAGTGAAAGCCCATGTAAGCTGACTTTGGGGGTTATTTACTAAACTCTGAATGCAAAAGTAATGAAAAATTTATGTTTTTGTTTTATAAAATCAGACTTTTAAAAAAATCACTCATTTTTTGGAATTTATTAAACCCCGAGGATGGAAATGTCTGAATCAGAAAATCAGGCATCTCTGACTTGTTGAGATTTCATATAAATCAATCGGAGAAGTACCAATGATTTTTTGATGTGTGAAGTTTTCAAAGTTTTCGGGTCAAAAATCCCAAAAATCTTGAAAATTGAATGGAAAGCAAATTTTTTCCCGTAAAGCAAAATTTCGGGAAAATGTAATAATAAGAGTAAAAAACCCAAGTGGATTTGATCGGAGTTTGCAGCAGAAAATATTGAGATAAATTCAGACTTATATATTACTTGATAAATAACCCCCTTAAAGTTCACATCAAAACTCCTCATAAGTGGATGTCAACCATAATAGAAATTCAAACACACTTATCCTCAAGGAATCCATACAATGTCAGGGGCGTTGTTTATTAAAATCCAAATCTTAAAGTCTTTAAAAAAAATTCACTATTTTTCATTTGAATAGAATTTTTTCGAGTTTTATCCCTTGATGCTGAAAAAAAGCCCAAATCTGAAAATCTGACATATCAGACCTGTCAAGGTTCTGTATAAGTCAATGGGAAAGACACCTGTCTCAATTTTAATTTTTCATAGTCTGTGCCAGGTTTAGTCTGAAAATTTTACTTTTTCAGGGTTTTAGGACAAAAACAATTTGGGAAAAAAGCCTGGAAAATTAGAACAATTTTAGTTTTTGCTCAATTTTATTGAGTTTTTTTAAAATCTGTTAATAAGCTTAAGTTAATAAGCTTTGGAGCAGTTTATTTTATAAACTGTTTATTTGTGTTTCAAATATACTAAGAGTGTGTGTTTCAATTATAGCAATCCTTTTTCCACATAGTGCCTGGTATCTCCAGTGGATGAGAGAGTTCAGAGTGGTGGCTGAAAGTTTTTTTGTGGATTTTTTTAGTGTTGGTTGGTCTTTGGTGTGCTGTTGCACTAGTCTAGCCTGTCTGCAAAGTAAGTGAGAGACTGAGCTAGTGACCCCTGTAATTTTTATTAGCAAAATTCCACAGAAATATTATTTTAACATTCTTAGTATATTATCATTATTAGTTGTAGAAGTAGCAGTATTTTTAAAATACTTTTAAAAATGTGTAAATGCAATACAGATCAAGATACAACAGCAAATACAATTAATAAAATATACAAAAAGAGAAAATATGAATTCTTAGCCCTTTCTTGCGGTGCACCACTTTCAAATAAAAGTGTAACGGTCGGCACCCAACACCAGAACAAATGCCAAGCACCCTGGTCTGGGCTCATGCTTCACCAGTAGTGTGACCACCTTTGGCCTCGGGAGGAGCCCTCAGCTACTTGGATGCCATCTGGTCTTAAACGAGAGGTGCAAGGCTAGAGGTTCTGTATAGGCAGAGGGGCACGACTGTAGAGCAAAGTCTTTGGGCAGAAGGTCATAGTGCAAGGCGTTTAGGCAAAAGAGTAGTCAGATCAGGCCGGGTCGGGGCAGGCAGAGAATAATCATAGTCAGGCAGGCAAGGGTCAAACCAGGAAGTCAAATAGAGGGTTAAGCAGAATCGAAGTCGGTAATCAGGCAAGGGTCAGGATACAGAATGTAGAATCGTCAAAACAGGTAATCAGGTAATCAGGATCAGATTTCAAACAAAATAGCAAAAGCTAATTGCACCAGGAACAAATCCTATCACAGGCACTGAATTACACACTGAAGTCCCTTTAAACAGTATTTGAATTTCGCGCCACAGCGCGCTGACGCCATCACGTCAGTGCGCATGTGCTACAAACCAGGAAGAGATGCGCGCGTGCGCCCTAATAGACCGGCGCCTGCGATAGAACGGTTTGGCGCGGCTGGTGTCTCCGCCGAGGGGGCTGCAGGGGTCCATGCCGTCCCTCCACTAGACCACCAGGGTAGGATTTTGTTACAAAAAGGCTATATTGCCTCAATTGTCTACGTGTTAAAAAAAACAGGTATCACATTACTGTTAGAGCTCTATTTTGTGAATTTAAGCATTTTTTATTTTTAAAAACTTGCTGTTATAGAACTTGAATTTGTATTATAATCATGCTACTGTATTCTTCAGAGTATACTCAAAAATGTTACAAAATATAATAAATATAAAAAAACTTGTATTGAAAGAAACAAACAAACACTTAGGGGCTTATATATTAAAGTTTGATTTTATCTCAACATTTTCTGCTACAAACTCTGATCAAATATGCTCTGTTTTTTTTACACTTATTTATTATTATATTTTCCCAAAAATTTGCTTTGTGGGAAAAAATCTGATTTTCATGATTTTTTTTTGGATTGTGCAGTATCAGCTCTTCTATTTCTATTTTTTCCCACAAATGTACACACAGAAATTGCAAATGAAATGAAATGCTAGTAAATTATTTTGAATTTCTCTGACTTGTATGTATGTATGTATGTATATTTTTATTTGTAAAGTGCTCCTCGAGGGCAAAGCGCTGTACAGCAAAACAATAAATTAGTAGTAACAAACAAGGGGTCAGAATAAAAAGTAACAATAAGCGCATTATTAGAATACAATTCACATAAATATAAAATATAATTACAATGCAGATTAAGTGCTCAGTGTCAAGGAAAGAAAAGGCTAGAGGACCCTACCCCGTAGAGCTTACAGTCTAAATGGGAGGGTAACATACAGACACAATTCAGAGGGGTATTAAGGTGCTGTGGGTTACAGTTTGTTACACTGTTATATAAGAGCCAGTTCAGCTGTTATCCAGGTGCTCCCGGAGGTAGTCTTTGAGTTTTGTTAAAACATTGAGGGAGGATTCTCTCCTGAGAGATTCAGGAATGACATTCCAAATATAAGGAGTCACAAGAGAGAAGGGTTTGATACGGGAAACAGCAGTAGTAGTGGGGGTACAACCAAGCGGTTGCTCTGAGAGGAGCGGAGGTTTCGGGCAGGAACATATGGAGAGACAAGAGATGAGATGTAGTGAGGTGCAGAGGAATGAAGGGAAGGTTACGAGGAGGAGTTTATAAGTTATTCTTTGTTTTATAGGAAGCCATATTAAGGACTTCAGCAGGGGAGGGGCTTGTACCCTTTTGGATGAGAGGAGGAGAATTCTTGCAGCAGTGTTTAATACAGACTGTAGAGGGGAGAGATGGGAGTTAGGGAGGCCAGTTAGTAGAAGGTTACAGTAATCTAGTCTGGATATGATGAGAGCATGTATGAGTGTCTTGGATGTATCAGGTGAAAGGAAGGGATGGATTTTGGCAATATTGTGTAAGAAAAAGTGACAGGTTTTGACAGTGGTGTTAATACAGTATGATCAGAGAAGGAGAGAGAGAGGAGTCAATGATTAACCCCAAACAGTGTGCTGAGTTGACAGGATAAATGAGCCATCAATAGAGATAGTAAATAGGGGAGTAGGACCAGGCTTAGGTGGAAAGATGATAAGTTCAGTTTTTGTTAGGTTGAGTTTGAGGTGGCGCTGGTTCATCCAATTTGAGATAGCCAGGAGGCAGTTAGAGATCTGAGCCTCTGTTTCAGCTGTTAATGAAGGGGTGGATAAATATATTTGGGTATCATCAGCATACAGATGATAATTAAAGCCAAATGAATGGATGAGATCTCCCAAAGACTGAGTGTACAGGGAGAACAACAGCGGACCAAGTACAGAGCCTTGGAGCACCCCCACATTAAGTGGAACTGGAGATGAGGTTTTGTTATCATAGGAGACAGTGAATGATCGGTTAGAAAGGTAAGAAGAGAGCCAAGATGCAGCCTGGTTACGGATGCCAAGCAAATAGAGAACCTGCATCAGGAGAGAGTGATCAACTGTATCAAATGCAGAGGATAGGTCAAGGAGGAGAAGGATGGAGAAGTGACCTTTGGTTTTGGCAACCTGAAGATCATTTGTAACTCTGCACAAAGCAGTCTCAGTAGAGTGACCAGGCCCCAAACCAGATTGCAGAGGGTCTAACAGATCATGTTAACATGAAAGTAGTTATTTTCAGGCTCACGTCCTGTGTCTTTCTATACACAAGCACAAGCTGTGCAGATGAGAAGAGCTGGGGCAGGGAGCTCCATTGCTTCTCTTAGCCTGCAAACTGCAAAAAACATGCAGCCAGGAAGCAGCAGAGCTAACGCTCCGTGTGCGCTCCATAACTGATGAGTGCCCTAGAGGACCACACCGAGAGATTAGTGACAGCCATGAATCTTTTATGTCTTTTCAAAGACTTATAAAATAGGCCCAGAAGAGTCAAAATTCACCTCCAAGGAGTCTGAGACAGACTTAGAACAATTTGCACTTGGCAATCTATGAGTTCTGACAAATGCCAAAAGGGGCTGCTCTGCTTTGTGGCAATGGTAACACACTAAGAGCAAGGGGGCACAGGCCTGGATTTGTGGAGAGACCACAAAGACCTGGGTTTAGGGCATGTGCCTGATTTGTGGGAAGGCCTTCAAGATTTTCATTTGAAAGTCTCACACTTTCCCTACCTGGCACTGTGTTTAGCACATTTCTACTAATTTTCTACTAAATTTCTAAACAACACAAATTGTCTATCATCACAAATTATCCATCAGAAAATGAGGTTCCCCTGTAATTAGGGTTGCCACCTGGCCGGTATTTTACTAGCCTAGTCGGTAAAAATAATGCTTGATGCCAATGTTATTAATGGGAAAAATAGCAAGAATATAGGAAGGCCTATATTTTTTTTCAGAAAAGGTTGCAACCCTACCTGTAATATAAGCTGATGCTACAGGTTTGCTGATTATTCAATTCTGATGCTAATTGCACTGGTTTCTGTGCTGCCATGTAGTAATTATCTGTATTAATTACTAATCAGCCTTAGGGTAGGACTACACGGCCAATTTTGATGCGTTCCGATGCTGGGCGACTAAACTAACATCCTCTAATCATATTCTGTTCCCAAACACTGGCCGGTTGCTAGGCTCCATTTGACCCTAGCAACCAGATACATGCTAACAGTAAAAATAGGAGATTTGATACTAAAGGTTATTATATATATTATATATACAACAACAATACCAGTTGCAAAGTGTCAATAAAAAGCAATCTTTAAAAAAAAAATAGGAAATTTGGGTTGTAGGTTAAGACAAAATAAAAATTACCAGGTGATAAGTGAAAGGATCTTCTGTATCCATGCCACCAAGTACCCTAAACATGGGCAATTTTGAATTTTTTTCATGTAGCAACGATTCTCGTGCAAAGAACTGAACAGCGGATATGGTCTTCCTCCAGTTTTTTAGCCTGAAGGGCTTCTTCCGACTTTTTTTCTTTGACTAGTGTTTTGCAGGCATTTCTTTGATGACATTGGTGCTTCTGTATCCACTGCTTATGCTGTTGACTGATGCTGGGACTTAATTCCAGCAGGCTGATTTTTGGGAATAGGATGTACCGACTTTGCCATTTCCAAACAGATCATCATATCTTTCATTGATAGCTGTAATAAGTGCAAAACTTTGTTCAGAGCTAAACCTGTGGCCTCGTTACCTATCATTATCATCCACTGGGTTGACATTCATGTGGTCTGAATAGATGTTGACTTCTGGCCTTGGTGAATTGACTTGGTTTGAAGAAGACATTCTTGTTCTTCTAATAGAACTACATGAGCCACATCTGGAGGTATTAGGTGACCTGATTTCACGTGATTGTTTAACAACATCACCATATGGGTTTGTCTTATCGGGGCCACCGTGGACCGTGTTAAGCTCAATTACATTTTTCAAAATTTTTTGGCATCTATGGGGAAAAAAAATATGTTTTGGCGTTTGAGACATAAACATCAACTAATGGCATTGGCTACAAAAAGAAATTTGTTTGTAATTGAGGCTTTCAAAACAAACATAGCATGGTGATAATGCTTTGCTTAATTTTTTGGATCATTGACTCTATTTTTGTGCAGCATGATAGCCACTGCTATTTTTACTAACAACGCCTATGTAGCTGTTACAGTACATTACCCTAGCAACCAGCAGACTAGTATAGTATTAGAAATGGACATAAACCATAAACTAATTAGAAACTTAAAAATTACAACTGACACCACAAAAATGTGTGATGGGGTGATTTAACCCTTTAAATGCACCTTCAGAATGCTATTTAGACTTGAACTAAGTGAAAAAGTAGACATGGCCGGTAAATGGTTCTAAATAAGTAAGTATATATGTGTTTGGATTGTTGTAGATGATGGATGTTACAAATATATTTGTTTAGATGTGAGTTCTTTTGCCACACACACATGAAACCTCAATTTAAAATAAAAAAACACACAAGAGAGAAGATGAAAACTTGCTGAAAACGAAAGATAGATGATCTGATTAGAAGGCTGGCGAAGGCCCTTTTCAGATGGTATGGGGTACACTATACAATGATATAGAGGATAAGATATAGAGGATAAGGTTAAGTGAGCAAGTGGAAAAATATAAGAAAGAAAAGACTGAAGTTGAGGTTGTTTTGGAAGACCAAAATAGAAAAGTATTTGAAGCTACAAACCATTTATGAAGTCATTTGCTGCTCGATCAGACAGTGATCTGGTTTTGCCACTTCCAGAATCAATATATCATGTACAAAATGAGGGTTCACTGGAGAGCAGATATGTTCAGTTTCTTAAAGTAATTTTATTCAAGATGAATAGCACAACATGTTTTGGACATCTTGGGTTGCTAGGAGTCCTAGGCAGCCTTGACCTTTAAAGGGTAACTGGAAGTTACTTTTTGCATAAAAAATAACAGTTTTGAACTTGAAATATGTTGTATTTATGCAATTGTAGACAGTAGTAGAACTTCTCATGTTAAGTTGTGGTGTGAATCGCGAGAAAAAAGAGTGATATTTAAGGTTTTTCACATTTGCTAAATTCCATATTGCAATTAATTGAATTAGGTAGATTAGTGCATTATTTTTCACAGGTAAACACATCTTTTCAGTATTGCACATTTTTTGCATTGAACTGAATCAAGCCCAATATGTCCATTGAAAATCATGTTATGTAATAACAACAATTCTCTTTAGATTTCTTTGAAATTCTTCTAGATTTTAAGAATTATTTACAATTATTATACCAGTCAGAGAGACTATTTTGAATAAACTACTAGTGCAGCAGTCTAAATGACCCAGAAATACTGGCCCACTGGGTTTATTTCCAGAGTCAAACCGGCCCAGTCCAACCCTGCTTGGAGCAAAGACATACTGTATTGGCTAACTCTCAGAAATTATGTATATCTGAGGAAAATATATATAATAATTTATTTGTATTTATAGACCAAAGAGAATGATGAAGTGGTTGGCAGAACATCAGGATTCAACTGACCCAACATTCATTGACCTTTAGTAACATAAGCACCAGACCTGAGGCCACAGGAAAGAAATCACAGTAAAAATCTGACACCAACATTTTGAGTTGAACATCTTTTCTAAAACCAGACCTGTAACCGACACCATCAAACTGTTATGCTGTAATATCATGCACACAGTCCTCAGAAGTAAAGGCATACCATAATATGGAAAATGTTATGGTATTCTATACAAAAAGATGTCTGTTAAATGTCTGGTTTTAGAAAAGATGTCCAACTCAAAATTAGCTCTTGCAGCGGTAACCGAAGAGAATTTCAAGGTTTAGAAATCAGCTGTATTGCCATAGATGTGAAGAAATTATAACAATTTGAATGTCTTGATATTTGCAAGTCCAATGTCCAGTAAAGGCAATTATACCTACCTCTATACTGTAATATGGTTAGTTCTGCTTTTATATTTTGTAGTACGGTGTGATATATAATTGGTTAAATTGGAAACAGTAACATATAATCAGCTATGGATAGATAGACCATCTTGTGTGCATCTGGCTTACACAGTTAATCAAAGTGTTCCTTCGATTTTAAATCAGGCAAAAACCCCATTTGAAGCCTCACAAATTTGAGGGGGAAAAAAATCCTTCCTGACTCCAAGGTGGCAGTTGGACCAGTCCCTGGATCAACTTGCACTATAAGCTATTTTTACTAACCCTGTATTCCCTCACTTGCTAAACACCATCCAACCCCTTCTTATACCTATCTAATGTATCAGCCTGTACCACAGCTCTCACTGTAACAAACCCCTTCCCAATATTTAGGCAGAACCTCCTTTCTAATCAGAATGGGTGACCTTGTGTAAGATGGAAGTACCAACTGGTAAATAAATCATTAGAGAGAAAATTATTTGATCCCCTTATGTATTTATTGATAATTATCATATAACCTCTTAAGTGCCTCTTCTCCAGCTTGAACATCCCCATTTTGGCAAGTGTTCATAGCCTAGATTTTCCATACCTTTTACCAGCTTAGTTGCCCTTCTCTGTCCCCTCTCTAATACAATAATGTCCTGTTTGAGTGATGGAGACCAAAACTGTGCGGAATATTCTAGATGGGGCCTTACCAGTGCTCTATACAGTGGTAGAATAACCACTCCTCCTATGAATCTATACCACTTTTGAAACCGTGCAAGACCTTACTTGCCCTTGAAGCTGCTGACTAGCATTGTTTGCTATAGCATGTACATGTACTCCAAGGTCCTTATCTGTTATGGATTTACCTAGTATGCAGCTTGAATACGTTTACATCCCAGGTGCATGACTTTCTATTTATCAACATTGAATCTCATCTGCCACTTAGCTGCCCAGATTGCCAGTTTGTCAAGATCCTGTTGCAAGGATGCTGCCAGGTCAGACTTGGCCAAACCCGAACCCCGATGGCACTCCCCTAGGCCCCTGATTTCCCTCCCCTGACACACTGAAGGAAGCAGTGGCGGAACTACCGGGGGAACAGGGGGTGCGAGCGGGCCAGGGCCCACACCCCCTCAGGGCCCCCCGGCAGTCTGCGCGCCTCTTTGCGGTGCATATTCCCGACCAGTTCCGGGTGTATGGAGGGGGACGGGGGGCCTGGCTGTGTGTCCTGCTCCAGGGCCCGCCCCCCTCTAGTTACGTTTCTGGAAGGAAGGTTTAATTTACATATGTTTAGGAGGGTGGGTGGCAGCAGCCCCTGTAGGGGGATGTGTAGGTACAGGGTGGGCCTCTTGAAAGGTTCTGGTGGCCCCTTGGGTGGCAACCCTGGTGGGCACTGCACTCACCAGTCTGACCCTGAATGCTGCATCCTGCATGATGTCCCATTAACAACCACCCTCTGTACCCGATCCTGTAGCCAGTTTCCTATCCATGTGCAAACGACTTCATTAAGCCCAACAGACCTTAGTTTAGAAAGCAGTCATTTATTTTAAAAATAAAGCACAACTCTTGTTGATAAGATCATTAGAATGCATGACAATTATTCATAAATATTGTATTATAAATATAAATATTATAGCATTTGATAGGGCAAGACTCACGATACTAGTACCTTGTATCCATAAAAATACACATCACAAAATCTAAAATAATTCTTAGTGAATCACACTTTCATTGTACTATATTTTACTTAGCACAATTTCTCTATCCTTTTTGGGAGTCCATTTTATTCCCCTTATGGCAGACAAAATAGTTGCAGTTTACAAACTACAAACTTTTTAATGCAGTTGTGCTTTTTTTTTTTTCAATCATAGCTTATTTAAGAAAAAAACCAAAACAGAATATTGAAAACAGAATATTCCAATTGTTTCACCAAAAATACTTGCACACCATTTAATACACCAAAAATATCACATGAACATTGCAAATACATGGCTTCATGAATCAAGATTCCCCATATTCTCTGAGGTCTTCCCATTATATTCTGTTCTACATTCCCCAAGTGGCAGGTAAACAAATTGATGTTATGTTCATTTCCAAAGGTATAAATGCCTTAGCTCTGTAAAGCCAAAGGATTCAGTCATTAACATCCCATATAGTAATGTCTACAGTCAGCTATTGTTTGAATGAAGTTGGGATCATACCCCATGCTTCAACTGATCCTGATCAATTTTCTGCTGTTAGTAATCTTTCAGCTGTATTCAACTAACCTCCAAGGTAACTTCCAATTCTTAGGCATATTTCAATGAATTCTGCATTTCTAATACTTTTATATATTGTCTTCTTATGAAAAAATCAGCACTTGGAACTTGAGGTGTAAAAAGTGGTGTCATCACTGTTTTTTGTTGACTTTAGTGGCTTATGAAAGGTCTTAGATGGTTTAAAGTAAAGCTTTATAACACAGTGCTTAGGCAATGAAATAGAAATATACAATCTTTTTCCATTTTGTTGATGATTTCCGCAAACACAATGCACAACATCAAATCATACTCTTTATCTGATATCCGCAAGATTTCCCAGCATAAATAATTTATACTGCAGAGGTTATGTCAAAAGTCGAATTTTGGAGCTATGCAAGCTTTTTAAAACCTCAAATGGTTTCTAATTTAAGAAAAAATTTGAATGGATAAAAACTTGAATCAGCGAGTTTGGGGCTAACAACCCAAAAACTCGAATTCGTTTTCCGTGAAAAAAAACTCTTTAATTGATCTAGTTTTCAAGTGAAACCCACCGAAGAAAACTTGAACATCATTAACATCTTAAAATGGTTCAGGGGACCTCTGCCATTAACTTCCACGTGATCTTGACAGGTTTTAAATTTTGGATTTGAGCTATTTCCAGGGTCAGGGTAAAATAAATTTCAAAAAATGTAAGTTTTTTTTACCCCCCAAAAAAATCAATCTTTAACTCAGAGATAACCTTAAAAACTCAATATTTTTATAGAAAACACAACTCAAACCTTAAAAAAATCTGCCCCTCCGTGTTAAATAGGTTCCACATTGTAAATCTAATAAACCCTGTTTCTACTACTACAATGGATACTCAAATAATATTAGGAGAATGGTAAAATTATCAAAAGTAGAGTAAAATTAAACTGGACTAATAAATATTATTGGAGTTAAACTGGAATGATACATTCAGAAAAGCCTTACTCCATTTCATGAATATGGAGGCTTTGTTCAATTTGGGGTTAAATTGATCTTCCAAGACACCACTTTAATGAATTAAGAGTCCTACATTTATCCAGATCAGATTAACATCAATAAGAAGTTGATTTAAGTTTAATTTAGACATTTTATCTCTATTATGTTTGGGTTAAAAGAGGCAAATGCACAAAAATGCCATTAAACTTGTGAAATTGCCTAGTTGTGGCATCAAAATTGTGACAACAACAACAAAAAAAATCTCCTGCTCACTTCCATGTTAAAGGGAAATCTATACTATATATATATATATAATCAATGTTTGTTCATGAATAGATTTACTGTAATTATTTAATGAAATTTCAATAATATTTGCTGTACATGTAAAGAACGCTGCAGCATGCTGTAGATTTTTATACCTTTTTGTACATTTTTGCACTAAAAAGGAATAAACCATAAATGTTTTTATTATTGCTTAAGGATTACTTGGGTTCCTTAATGCTTACTTGACTTTGCATCAAAAACATTTTCTACATTTATGACACTAGAATTGCAAAGTCCTCCTTCCTATTCTGAGTTAGTTGTTCTATCATAGGCGCAGCCTACTTGAATTAACAATATGTCAAAGTACTGGGAGCAGCACTAACACAAAATGGTGAGGGACCTTTGTTTCTGAGTGTTTCTCATCCCACCATTCCCACTTACTAACTATGCTCATACATATAACATAAGACAAGACAATTTTTTAAAAAAAATATCATCATCATCATCATTTCTTTATATAGCACCAACGAGTTATGCAGTAACTTTTTTCTGTAATACTAAAACAGTACATCGTATAGGTATGGAATCTGTTATCCAGAGACTCCCATAGACTCTAAATAATCCATTTTTTTTAATAAATCCCCTTTTCTCTGTTATAATGAGACAGTAGCTTGTACTTGATCCAAACTAAGATATAATTAATCTGTATTGGAAGCAAAACCAGCCTATTTGGTTTATTTAATGTTTAAAGGATTGTTTAGTAAACTTAAGGTATGAAGATCCAATTTACAGAAAGATCCATTATCCAGAAGTCCCCAGGTCCTGATCATTCTGGATAACAGGTCCCATGCCTGTATAAAAATATAGAATATTTCACCTTTAAATATCACACACAAACATGTCTATTCTTATATAGTTCATGCAATATAGGTCAAAGCAAGGTTGGATGTCCTTAAGCTTTACTAAAGTAGATTTTAATCCATGCACTTTCTGAGCTAAAGAGGAAAGCTTGGAGCCATACAGTACTTTGGCTAAGAGTGGGCATATCTTGCTTTATATCATTTAACTTCAATGTTATCATGTCTCTAGGAAATTCTCAGGATGAATGAAACATCATTTTTGCTTTTGGGATTTCAGAATAATCAGACAGTAAACACATTGCTCTTTGTGGTCATACTTTGGATATATATATTGACATTATCTTGGAATTTTCTCCTTATTATGTTAGTGGTAAAGTTTCCAGCTCTGAGATCTCCCATGTACGTCCTTCTGTCCCAGCTGGCTCTGTCTGATATCTTGCTCACTACCAATATCACTCCAAATTTTCTCTGGCTATTACTGAGCGGTGATGGAAGGATACTTTTTACTGGATGCATCACTCAATTTTACTTCAATGGTGTTTCCACAGCTATAGAATGTCTTCTTCTCACAGTTATGTCCTATGACCGGTATCTGGCCATCTGCAATCCACTTCGTTATGGTTCTGTTATGAATTTCAGGTTTTGCCTTTTCATGAGTTTCTTTTCTTGGAGTTCATCATTTATGGTGGCTTTAGTTTTAGAAATTCTTGTGTCGAATTTGAAATTCTGTGGCCCATTTATATTAGACCATTACTTTTGTGATTTTTCTCCTCTTGTTGAGCTTTCTTGCTCAGACTACAACACAATAGAAGTAATTGATATAATCTTAACCATACCTTTCCTTGTCTTCCCTTTTTGTTTTATAATTTACACTTACGTTTCTATTGGTCTTGCCATTCTCAGGATCTCCTCTACATATGGAAGACACAAAGCCTTCTCCACTTGTAGCTCCCATTTAATTGTTGTGTGCACCTACTTTGGGACTCTGATAACAGTTTATATGGTTCCTTCCAAAGGACATGGTTTTAATATGAGCAATGCCCTGTCTCTTCTCTATACAGCAGGAACACCATTTTTCAATCCTATTATATACAGCCTGAGAAACAATGACATTAAAACAGCTCTATTTAAATGTGTGTCTGATGTTATGACACCTTTACACTCCCACAGATAAGCTTTATGATGAAACTTTATTATTGTTTTTATTAATATTTTATTATAGAATTAGTCATTTATTTATGTCATCCATGTCTTTCATACAAGAGGCCTCTCCAACAATGGAATGTTTATGGTTTGGGGTAAACATTTCCTTCTCTTAAGGAGATCCATGCTAAACTAATTGAACTGCCTAGGGAACGCTAGGGGATGAGATTTGCGCTCACTGCAGAGTACACTCCTAGGGGTTGAAATTAGAGCTCATCACAGTAAAATTCTCATGCTCTCTATTTATTTCTATGGGATTTCTAGAGGCATATTTATAAAATGGTGATCTCTAACATTTACCCATTAATAAATAAACCTCTAAACATCCCATACAAATTAAGCTGTGGTGAGCTCTAATTTAATTATTTAGAAAACAGCCCCTAGGAGTGATAGTTCTGTGGTGAGCTCTAAGATCTAATTTGCCCATGTTGTTATTTAAGAAATCTGTAATCGTCATGGTATATCTATAGCAATAAGTCAAGTCAACTGGACTTGCCCATTTTTTTTTTTTTACTTCTTTGAGAGAAAAAATACAGTAAGTCCAGTTGATTTGACTTATTTCTGTAGATCAACCTGAATACATTGTCAAATATCTTAGCTCAACAACAATTGTGGCTTTGATTGAATTGACATTTACCTTGCTGCTCAGTCATAATTAGATCAATTTATTCTAATTCAGTATAATTCTATCTGATCCTGTCTAAGTTAGTTTTTGTCATAAATCCCAGAAATTATATAGATTGAATGGACTTGATTGATCCATAACTATATTTAATGTTTTTTTAGGTCTTAGAATTTGTTATAAATATCTGGACTGTTTTTAAAATGTTTTTCTCAAAGTAAACTACCTCTGTTTTTGTGTACAATACCTGCCACTCATGTCAATTATGTTATTATATTGTTTGGCCTGCTAAAATCTATGATATTATGTCCTATGAATTTCCAACGCACATTTTTTTTATCTTTGGGTTCATTATAAATATATAACTATGCTGCTATTTGTCAAACCATTCTCCAGGTCTCCTCCAAGCTGATATGTTATTAGAGCTTTATAGTGCAAAATACCCACATTTCATATTCAGTAATGCTGAAGGATTTCTAACAGTTTGATATTTTCCACATTTAGCAACACTTCCTGACTTTCAGAAAAATTTTCCTAGGGAATTGATAATTTGTCAGAGATGATACATACCTTCATTGTCACTCTCAATGAATTTCCTTTGTCGTTTAAATGTGTTCTTACATATTTGGAGGAGTTAATTGATACTATAGTATCTGTCATTTTTGACAACACAAAGTTATAACAACTGAATCCATCCAGTGATACCTTTCAGGGGGATCGTAACACACTGGTGATCTTTTCAGATGAGATTTAATCCAAAAATGTTTATGCAAGTGAATATAAAATGATGTAGTTATATTATTACCTTACTACAAATAAATAATTGAATTCTCGCTGGATAAAGGGTTAGGAGTAGTCGTAGCAAGCAATTTCATTATTCAGCAGGAAGAGACAGCAATGTTTTTTTCTCTGTATCAAAAGGGGAATAGATTTGTAGGAGGACACAGTAATTTAGCACTTTACAAAGCAATGGTAAGGCCCCATCTAGAATAAGATGTACAATAAAATTTGCATGCAATAATAATCTTATGCAAAATATCAGTTATAAAAAAGCAGTGACTGTTCACATTAGTGGTGTATAAAATGATCTCTCCTTATCTCTTCCTTATTCAGCTTAGAGCACATGAGGGCAATTCTTGAGATAAGATCAATGTTTTTTTTTCTTAAGGTGGTTGAGGGTTTAGGGTTGAGGGTTTACTAAATTGATGGCTATGAAGTTGTGGAAATCTTGCCATACACTGTTCGTACTGGTAGGTATATTATTTTCAATAAAGAGTTGGATGCATTTTCCGCAAGTGAGTATAGTTACTAATACTATTGATGGAATGTTGATTCATGATGCCCCATGATGCCCTTTTTCTCCAGAACAGCTAACATAGTTGCATCAAATTTTGCTCAAGCCTCAATACAGGCTTCATAAATGTCCCAGCTGGCCCAAAATGTTGTCCTTTTTTTTATGTTTTACTTCAGTTTTCAGTACATGTTATATAGTAACTGAGATTTTTTTTTATCAGAAGGTTTGATAGAACCTAATAACTAAAATGTTGTTTTTGTAGGATTTCAGGTGATCCTTTCTAAGAGGCTGAGACAAAGTTGAAACATACAACAATGTATAATATATTGAACAATGTATAATATATGGAGGTATCATTTGAGGGATATAATAACATGAAAAATACAAAAATAATTATTACAGTTATAACACTAATTTGGTTAGTGTCTCTTTAAATAGCAACTTACCCATGGCAATCCAGGGGCCCTGAGTCCCTTTTGCATATGAAAAGTACTGGGAACTGAGAATTACAGTGCAGTGCCTGCAGTGGGGGTTCCACTAGGAATAATAAAACACACAGTTTGCAAATGAACAAATATAAACTTGATATAAACAGTTTAACACTGGGGCAACTAATACCCACTTCACTCCTACACTGGGGACACGTGGAGCTCTACCTAAACCACTATTACGTGCATAACTGTTGCTTTGGTAAATATCACAGTCCCAATCCATTAATAATTAATAACCACACAGTTCAAATGATTGTCCCTTCCCCAGAGCTCTTATTCCCCAGGTAGCACTACCTTATTCCCCAAAAGTACCTCTCCCTTTTGAAGTTGGCAGCAGCTCCTTCATAGCAGGTAAATGGTTAAAACCTATCTTCAGTATGGGGCCCCACGCTTGTATCCATGCCAGTATCCTGCTTGTATCCTCCCTTGGGTGGCTCACTCACGGGGGACTCTCAGAGGAATTCACACTGGAGATCACACACAGCTCTGCAGCAGAATCAATCTCACTAGTGGCCCCTTTCTCCTTCTGAGTTTGCAGCAACTTGACAGGGGACAGGCTGGGCTCAATCTCCTCAGGTTCAACAGCTTCTTCTCTGCACCTCACAGTCTTACAGCTACTCACACTGCCTCTCTCTGCTCTCTCTCTGGGAGACCCTGTGCATTTGGCTCCAAAGTCAGGCACACCCTTTCTCCCCAGGATGCACTGGGGTTCCCAGCCAATCGGGTCGCTATCCAGCATGCAACTGGGCTGGATGTTGTCACTGGCAGACAAACAGGGGAAGGATTCCTCATGTCCCCTACATAGTTATGTTTTATTGCATAAGAGTAGATGTACAACCTTTTTCAGTTTTCAGAAATTCAGTTATTTATTTCTGAATCTATACCATCAGTTGGGCACTACAGTTTCATTTATGTTGAAGACCAATATGTCCCTGTCACGGTTGGCACCCTAAAACCAGAACCGAAGCCAAGCATAGTATTACAATAGCCATGGATATAACTTCATCTAACAGAGCAAGCCACAATCTCACTGCCCTTTAAATGAAATTTCTGTTCCTCTTGTCTAAAGGGGTGGCCTCTGGTTGGCACACATTGATTATATTCCTTGGGGGGGGGACCTACCATATTGGTATGTAAACTTCATTTATCTTGTATGATGTTCATATTTACACAATGATTATTCATTTCTGGTGGTGGATGAAATCAGTGGGGTGTTCATGTTCACATGGCTGACATAACATTAAAATAATCTTATAAAGCTTTCTAAGCAATAAAGTTCACTATTTAAGGGGCAGATTTATCAAGGGTCGAATTTTGAATAGTGTAAAATTCGATTAAACTCGTTTTCGATTTTTTTTAAAAAAAATTGATGATTCACTTATTAATCAAGGTAATCAAAATTTTGTTATTTGATCGAATAGCTTGTATTCAATTAACTTTGAATCAAATTTGAATTTAATTTTTGACCTTAGCGCATAGTCAGATATGATCAGATTTGTCATTGCCCCACTTAAACTTGAATTGATCAATTTGAGTTTTTTAAACCCCACTTCCTTTCTGCCATTTTTTTCAGTGGCCATTTTAGGTGCATTTCCGTGCTGATTCCTCACTTGCTATTTAGGCTAGCGAGGTGGAGGAGTACAAAATAACAGGCTTGCAAGTTTTCTAACATTTTTTCTAAAATGGCTGCTGCTCACGGGAGGCAGGAGAAGGAGGAATGTCTCCCCAGCCCTGAGGAGGTGCCAAGAGCTGCTGGATCCCACTATTTGGGATCTTAGCCACCACCAAAGGAGGGGGGAGAGAGAGGGACCTGGGCTGGGGATTCACTGGAAGGGGTTCCTGGGGATAGGAAGAGGAGAAGGAAGAGGAAACATTAGGGAAAGGGTCCCAGAGTAGTGGGGAGGCCAGGGGAGATAGAGGGTCCCACAGTAGGGGGAGGAGAGTAGATATGGAGGGTCCCATAGAGGGGAGGAGAGTAGGTAAGGAGGGGTCCCATAGGGGGGAGGAGAGTAGGTCAGGGGGGTCCTGTAGGGGGAGGAGAGTAGGTAAGGAGGGGTTCCATAGAGGGGAGGAGAGTAGGTCAGGAGGGGTTCCGTAGGGGGGAGGAAAGTAGGTTAGGGGGGTCCCATAGGGGAGGAGAGTAGGTCAGAGGGGTCCCATAGGGGGGGAGGAGAGTAGGTCAGGGGGGTCCTGTAGGGAGGAGGAGAGTAGGCCAGGGGGGTCCCTTAGGGGGGAGAAGAGTAGGTCAGAGGGGTCCCATAGGGGGAGGAGAGTAGGTCAGAGGGTCCTATAGGGGGGAGGAGGGCAGGTCAGGGAGGGGGGCCATAGAACAGGGAGGGAGTCCACCTGGGCATGCCACATCCTACCAACTATCCAGGGCATGCAGCATGTCACGTACCCCACCCAGGGCATGGAGAGGCTCCCCCAGGAGGCCACAAAGGCTGCCCAGAGGAGGAGGTGGCACCTGTACGCAGGGATCGGCAGACTGTGTACAAGTGATTCAGCGACCTGAAGTGATGGATCAGGGACAAAGGGGCAAATTCACTAAGATTCTAAGTTGCGCCAGGCGCAACTTCGCAGCGTTTCGCCGCACTTCACCAGGCGTAGTATCGCCAGCGCTCCGCAAATTCACTAAAATCCGAAGTTGCGCACAGGGGTAGCGTAAGTTTGCGAAGTTGCGCTAGCGTTGATTCGCCAAGCGAAGCGAAGTTTCAATAGCGATGGTTCATTTGCATACGGCGCCAAATTCAAATTTCAATGGAGGAACACGTATCAGCACTACAAATGCCTAGAAAACCTTCAAA
Source organism: Xenopus petersii (assembly GCA_038501925.1). NCBI lineage: Eukaryota > Metazoa > Chordata > Amphibia > Anura > Pipidae > Xenopus > Xenopus petersii. Next base: position 156,704,789 of record CM076676.1, on the reverse strand, counting down.
ACATCAAATAAAAATTTTATTTTGCCCTACACATGTGCCCACTGTCTAGGTAAGTTGCCATGAGTTAGGAAATGTAGGGGGGAAGGAGGGGAGCCCCAAAAAAATTTTCGATCTTTTTCAGCCTATCACCCATAATATAGAAAACACACCAGCGTTTTTTGGGACTTAGAAAAAATTTGAACTTTTTTTGAAGCAATCCCTATCTACTCTATTGCGCTTTGGCTGGTCTGAGGTAGCGAAGGAAGTCTAGCGTAAAAGGTAGCGTTCAGAACACTGCGCGCGTTAGTGAATTTGCGTAGTTACGTCGCTAGCGAAAATTCGCCTGGCGTAAGGGTGCGAATTAACACTAGCGAATTTACGCCAGCGTTCGTTAGTGAATTTGCGAAGTACCGAAAATGCCAAACGCTAGCGAATTGACGCTAACGTTCGTCGCTTCGGCGCTTAGTGAATTTGCCCCAAAGATAGCTGCCAGGAGAGCTAAAGCTTAGAAGACTGGCAGAGGGCCATTCAGGCTAAAGCCTTATGAGTGCAAGCTTCTGGACACAATGAGCAAAGAGGTATGTGAAGGCTTGAAAGGACAATACCATGACACAGACTGGAGAAGTAAGTACAATTTGCAAAAATTCTCTTACTCCTTTTTTCCCACATCCCCATCATTTGAAAAAATGTATCATTTCCCCTTTAGCATTTCACTCCTTTGCCTAAATATTGCTCCTGTTTTGCACTTGAGGAATTCTTTGCTCTTTTCTTTACAGGATTGCTGTTGCTGCAATGTGCAAAGTGAAGTAGTGTCAAGCAATACATGCAAATAATGCTTTGTGTTGTGTATTTAAGTTAACCATTCCATTCCATAGCTCTGCTATTCCAGATTAAAGTTTAACCATTTCCCTTGTGCTTCCATTCAAGAACTTTACACCAGGCTACTAACCAAGTACACTTGCAGTTTCATATGATTCAGTTTTTAATACCTTTTTTCTTTATTTATTCACAATTGCAGCCCTGCCACAAACATTGGCCTATAACAACAACTCGGACAGTGACCAGGACCGGGATGATGCCGCTCAGCAACCCCAGGAAGAAGGTGACGCTGGAGATAGTGATGGAGCCCAAGGTACAGACATGTTCAATGTTTGTGCCCAATGTAGTTGCTTCCTCAACTTGTCTAGAGAATTACGAATGTTCATTAACCCCTTCCTTTATTTGTCGTGTGTGTCACCAAAGATAAAAAACACATTAACCCTTATGCAGGCTTCTTTCTCATTGGGAGGGCCTCTTCAATGATAATCAGAAACTGTAGCTTTTCAAATGAATGATTTTTTAGAAGTGTTGCTTATTTTAATTTCATGTATGCCCTTAAAACAATCAACAGTCATTTAAAAAGAAAAAAAAACCCATATTGTTCAAAGCTACATATTGATGTTAAATTTCAACTCTAACGTCATGTTTTTGCCATCCCCTCCAAACATGTAAACACCCACACCCAATCTAACCTGGATATTAGCTTTGCCAACTTCCTTCACAACCTTTTGTTTGTTATGGGTTTTGCATATATCTATCTATTTTTTTCATAGGTCCTGCCGCTGCTGCAGCAATTGGGGGTGACCACTGGAGGAAGGACAACGGCTGGGTAAGAGACCTGCGGTGCAACTGGGGCTCCTAGAGGTTATGGCAGAAGTGCCAGGATCTCTGGATGAGACGATGGATGGCTCAAATGTATGGCCACTTGTGTGACATCAATGTGATCATCCATCATAGATTTTAAGACCTGGCAGCAGCCTTGGCAGCCCAGCCTCACCGACCAGAGGTCTCTGCTGAGGGTCAAGTCCCTGGTCCTTCTGCTTGGTGCCCTTTTCAATAACATCTGTAAAAACACTTACAAACATGTACAGTAAACGTGCATTTGCTCTAACATATTTCTATGGCGATGCTGCAGTGTTGCCCAACACATTCACTTGGCCAAAAAATTTTAAATGTAAGGGTCGATGAATTCCAATCACTGCAAGCATATGACTACACTTTTTATTGTGTATTTATCACTAGTGCAGTGTAGCTTTAACCCTTTTGGCCAAGTTGGTACTTTTATTGCCAGAGCATTTTGTGCTCTTTCACTTTAGAGGCCTTTCCTGTGGGGGTCTTTTAGTTTACTCAGGAAAACAAGATTTTTTTTTTTCAGGACAACCTAAGCTTTCAAAATATGCTAGAATGTTGTTGTAATTTATTTGTCATTTTGTTGTAATGGTACAGCACAGTATAAGTAGCAGCAGAGCCAACCACAGGACCAGAAAGGATTGGTTAAAAAATTATTTTTATTTATAAAAAGTATATGTATCATCTCCATCTGCCCTACGCACTTCACACCCACTTAGGGCACTTAGTCATGGGCTCTGATGTCAGTCAGTCACAGGATATGAGCATTTATACAAGAGACAACCAATCAAACACAAATAAGAAAAAAAGAGAGAAAAAAAACAAAACAATCCTTAAAGAGACAGAGATATATACATATAGATAATATAATTTGAAACATACAGCTCAGGTACATCATTTTTTAGGGTATATACCGAACCCTTTTTTGCAGAGTTAACACTTCAGTTCCAAGTCGGACAACAGAAGAAGGGATGACTGTAGATTAAACAAGATAAACAGTTAAACCCAAATATTACTTTTTAAGTAGCCACACAAAATCCTGTCATTGCTAAACACTGCCACTTACTGAGAAAATGTTTTCTGAAGTTAAGACTCCCTGTAGGTTCCAAATGATCCAAACAGCTGTCATTTCAACACTAGGGATGTAGCGAACCGGCGCCGATGTGTTCGCGAACGCCGTTCGCGAACACCGGCAAAAAATGCGGACAGTTCGCGAACAGTTCGCGAACTTCGAACATCCCAAAATCGTTCGATTCGAACGATCGAAGGATTTTAATCGTTCGATCGAAGGATTTTCGTTCGACTCGAACGATCGAAGCCATTCGATCGAATGATTTCATTCGATCCAATGGCTTCGATCGTTCGATTCGAACGAAAATCCTTCGATTTTAGCGGTCGAAGGAATCGAATGGTCGAATGGTCGAACGATTTTTGTTCGAATCGAACGCGAACTCGTATTGGCGAACGTCGCGCGACGTTCGCGAACATTCGGCGGACGCGAACAGTCGAAGTTCGCGCGAACTAGTTCGCCGGCGAACTGTTCGCTACATCCCTATTCAACACTTCTATCCATTTCTGTCCAGGTTGTGAGTCCAGTTTAGTGTGTCATAAGACCTTTGCATATGTACAGATGTTGCAGCCAAATATTGGGTATTTGGTGTATTTTGAGTGTCTATTTTGGGCTATTTAGACCAAATGGAGTTAATGTCCAGCTAGTGATGGGTTACATGTAACTCTAACACTTAAGGCAGAGCCTTCACTAAGTGGAAGAATAAAGGTGTGGTGTAGTGCAGCTACAACTCCCACAGGCTACTGTGGAATAAAAATGTAAAATAATGGATGCCAGGAGGTTCTTGCAGTAAAATAAAGTGATAATTTATTTGTCCAAGACAAATGACCCACGGGGTTTACTTACAACAATGAGGCATATGCAGAATATATTATCAGCACACTAGGAAAGGTTGATGAGACAGCTGAATGTGACTCCCCTGAAGATGTAGTCAAGTAGTAAGTAGTGATGTAGCGAACTGCCGATTTGATGTTCGCGAACGCCGTTCGCGAACACCGGCAAAAAAGCGAACAGTTCGCGAACAGTTTGCGAACTTCGAACGCTCGATAAAATCGTTCGATCGAACGATCGAAGGATTTTATTCGTACGATCGAACGATTTTCGTTCGAATCGAACGATCGAAGCTATTCGATCGAATGATTTTAATTCAATCGAATGCTTATAATCGTTCGAACGAATGGAAATCGTTCGATTTTAGCGATCGAACGGTCGAATGGTCGAATGGTCGAACGAAATTTTACTTCGAATCGAACGCGAACACCAATTGGCGAACGTCGCGCGACGTTCGCGAACATTCGGCGGACGCGAACAGTCGAAGTTCGCGCGAACTAGTTCGCCGGCGAACAGTTCGCTACATCCCTAGTAGTAAGGCAGACTTCCAGGCAGATATACTTCAAAAGTGGATTGGATCCTTCCCAGTGGAGTGGTCAGGGAGGAGAACCTAAATATTGACACCCTATCCACTGTGGTCCCTTCAGTGTAGGTAATCTAGAACCTAGGGAAGTTACTCCCTGCTATATCTCCTTGATGGAGCACACAACTGCTCTTTCTATCTACCCTCACTATCTTACTCTCCTTGAGAGTACTATTACAGATCTAATAATGTCTCTAGCTGGCCTCGTTCATGGGGTCCCTGCTCTCCAACTTGTCTCTCTAGAGGTTCAGGTCCCTCTAGGGCAACTTGGCTTTACTGGGCATTAGTGTACCCAGGCTCAGTGGGAACATCCAGATTGTTAGGACAGCAGGAGACAAAAAGGAAGATCCACCCCTTTCCAAACACTTTATTAAAGCATGTCAGGAAGTGGCCATTACACCTCTTTCCCAATAACTGGGATAGGTGAAATGTAAACTAGATACATGGGGTTTTGCCCAGTAACTAGGGAAATAAGGAAGGGTAGGGATTTAAAGCCATAGGGGCATATTAACCCTATGGGCTCCTATAAACACATCACCATCAGTAGGCTCTTCATATGTAACAAAATAAAACAAAAAGTTTGTTTATTTTCCATATATCCATTCAAAACAATGTAATTTCACATCAATCATATAACACATGTTAATGGAGAAGGATTATATAGGAGCAAGAGCCTATATAACCATGTAAGTGAAAATATTGGAAAGAATCACAAATTGGACTTAGGAAAAAGGGCCCAACAAAATATGTGACCTTCCTTGGCTTTGCACACCTTTGATGTTAGAAATGAACTATTTTTGTGGTTTGGTAAACTTACAACAAATGTGTACATTGATGAGCCTCTCATGCACTCTTCTTCTTTGTGGTTGGTTATCCCTACATCTGCCAACAAACCCATCAATCTGGGGTTCCGGATCCTCCTTAATATCTGGTATGAAACCATCCGGCACTGCAACATGGCAAAGACAATGCTGAGGTGTGAAACCTACCAGGGGCAATAAAGCAAAGCACCCCCAGTGACTGAAAGGCATTGTAAGCGCAATTTCATCACCGACTTGGTAGGAGACATGCCTTCTCTTCCTTATTAGTTAATGGATTAACACACATCCAACTTCTAAGTCAATGATGTGCCATTAATTATAATACCTGACAAAGTCACTTAATTGAAGTAAAAAGTCCCAAGATGCATAGTGCATTTATTGTAGCACGATTGTAGCTAGTCAATGCCAAAATGCATGCACATTCCTTTAAAGGAATCTTTGAAATGGCTTTGTAGAAAATGTAACATATAACTCACCTACAAGCCATCCCTTGGGAATTTGTCATTGGGTGAAGAGGTGATGGAGAACTGAGTGGCATCATGGAGATTTCCAGGAAAGACAGATCTCAGATTTATGATATGCATGCGGAAGGGTATTAGGGTATTAGGATATTGTCCAATAAGGAAAAAGCCCTGCTTCAATGTTATCCACTCTGCCTGGAATTAGGGCAAAAAATGAGCCTGGGTAAAATAGCATCAGGTGTAGGTTTTTATTTGGTAATCCAATGTTTCTCAGTATTTCATGGAGCCTTTAATCATTAACTGAACCCTAATAATAGATAGGCTAAATAGAATTTTCAAATTATACAAATTTAAATATTCAAATTTTCAAAGTGGGACATGGAACTTGGCAGGACAAAGTAGGTAAAAAAACATTTTGAAAAAAAAACTTTGAGTGAATGTTGGTAAATTTCAAATTGATTAATTTTGAATTCTAATAGTCTAATTCAAATAGAATAATTGGACAGTCGAATTGGAAAAAAAAAAGATTTTCAAATTTTTCAAACTCGATTATCGAATTGTCCAACTCCCACTGTCATATTATCAATAATACATTTTAGAAGTTTGATACGAAATTCAAATTTGAATAATAAACTTACATGCCCTTTGATAAATGTGCCCCTTAATGTAATTTGCTGCATTTTGTGCACAATTTTTACATTTCTTGTCCTGGTTCTGTACAAATTATGGGTTGATTTATTGGAACGAATACCTCATTCCAATGGGAAATGTTATCAATATGTGAGTTCAGAGCTCAGCACAGAAAAACTAACCCACTTTCTATTCACTCCTATGAGATTTTTTAAATCATATTTAACAATGGACTCACATTTTGATAAAACTGCCCTTAACTTTACCAATTCAGTTTAAATTTCTAAGGAACAAATGTAAAATTAAAATATTGTGACGATAAGAAGGATTTAATATCACATGAATTATAAAAAAAAGTCAAAATATAATCAGTTAAAAAAGCTGAGGGGGTTGATTATTTCAGGAACAGAACAAAATGCTTAAATTATATTATAATTAGAAAGTTTAAGATGATTCTTGTTTTCATGATAGTTCCCATTTAATAAAATTTGGATGATTTCTAAACATTCACTTTACAATAAAGAAATAAAATTGAATATATGAGTTAAAATTTGGATTGTTCTGTCTCAGTAGATCTTTTTAAATACAAAAATAATTATTTCTTGCCCTTAGATAATAATTTAACAGTTTCAATTCTAATTTCCTTGTTCCTGAGACTGTATATAATGGGGTTAAACAAAGGAGTAACTACTGTGTTGAACAGTGACAAAACTTTGTTCAAAGTCAATGAATATCCCCTTGATGGGGCCAAATAAAGAGCAATAAGTGTTCCATAATATGTAGATACCACACCTAGATGAGAACTGCAGGTAGAGAAAGCCTTCTGTCTTCCAATGTTAGATGAAATATTGAGAATGGAATAAAAAATACAAATATATGTTGCTATTACAAATAACACCTGAGAAATAACTACAACAATTACTGCAATGGATACATGAATTTCCACAGCTGATGTATCAGAGCAAGAAAGTTCTAGTAGAGGAGCGAGGTCACAGAAGAAGTGATTGATGATATTTGGACCACAGAAGTATAACTCAAATACAAGTATATTTGTTATCATAGCCAGTAGAAGTCCAGTCAACCATGGCCAAAGAATCAAATAACGAGGAAGGTTGTGCTTCATAATAGAGTTGTAGAGCAATGGGTTACAGATAGCCAAGTATCGATCATAGGACATTATTGTGAGAAGGCAGCACTCTATAATAGCTGAGGCACCAAAGAAATACAGTTGTGTGAGGCATTTACTGAAAGAAATAACACTCTCTCCTCTGAGTATAACTTGTAGAGTGTTTGGGGTAACATTTGTACTAATTAAGATATCACAGAGAGAAAGATGACTTAAGAAGAAATACATTGGGGACTGAAAATGATGGTTGGTTGATACTAATACAATGATCAGCAAATTCCCAAGTATTGTGGCAACATAGGCAATAATAACTAACAGAAAGACTGGGATTCGAAAATGGTAAAGATATTTTAATCCTACTAGTATAAATTCTTGAATCATACTATTGTTGCCTCTTGAAATTTCCTGAAAATATAATAATAGCAGAAATAAAAAGGTAAATAGAAGAAAATAATTAAAATCAATTAAAAATGAGACAGCATGTGGTTCAGCATTGCCTTACAGCATTGGGATCCTGGGGGCACTATCTGCAAGAGTTTATTGTTTATATGTTTTCCAAATGTTTGTGTCGGTTTCCTCCAAAAACACACAGGCAGGTGAATTGGCACCTGTGTGTGAATCTGAACAGGACCTTAGATTGTAAGCTCAACTGAGACACTGATTGATGTAAATAGATTGATATATATTCACACTGTATAAATAAATGTTAATAATGATAATTGTTTTCATCATATAAGGCTAATGTCACAAAAAAAATAGCTTTTTGAATATTTGCATCAAGCTCTAATTTCTATAAAATTTCACTTGCACTGCTCTTTACTCAAAAGGTGATTTAACTTTAACTGGGTTATTTATCAAAGGTCGAATATTAGAGTTATGTGAATTTTTTTGTAATTCTAATAAACTCGATTGTACTCACAACTCGAATGGGAGCTTATGTATGAAAAAAACTCTATAATACAATTGAATAGGAATGACCTGGAAACTCAAATCAATTTCAAATCAAATTTGAACAGAACTCGAATCAAGTTTTCCTCTAAAAAAAACCCTCAAATGTCTGGAAGACTCTTAACATCTTCAAATGGCTCAGCTGACCTATTCCATTGACTTCTACATGAACTCGGCAGGTTTTAGATGGTAAAGTATTGAATTTGAGTTACTTTCCTGGTCGAGGTTCGAATTTGAATTTGGCTTTTTTTGCACTAGAAAATGTGAGTTTTGACCAAGAAACAACTCAAAAATTCACATTTGAATATACCATTCAAACCTTAGTAAATCTGCCCTTAAAACATATTTTTAGCTTAACCGTAAAACATTTCTTTTACTTTTAGAAAACAACATTATACTTGCCAGATTGTGAATGACATTTATGTCAGTACGTATTTTCATACTTTTTTATTATGTTTAAAAATATAAAATTGTTTTCAATAGACGTCTCTCAGAAGGTTTGCTAGAACTTGTCAATGTTTAACAAAAAAGTTTAACAAAATCTTGTTTTTGTAGAATTTCATGTGATCCTTTCCAAGAGGGTGAGACAAAGGAGACAAAGCTGTAACATTAACAATGTATAATAAACTGAGATATCACCCTCAGAAGTATCTGAACAGAAGTTATAAAAAGACTTTCCCTTTTTCTTTAATAAAAATTTCAAGTCACTTTTCTCCTTGTATAAAATACAATAATCCAGTTGTATTCAAGTCATGCTATTTTATAGAATTGCAGAAATATCAGCTGGGAATCTCGGGTTATTTTGACAATTATAATGACTAATTTGTAAAATGTTGCCAGTTAAAGTAATTGCTTATTAAAGGTTTCCAAGGATTACAATTGTCCTCTGAGAAAAGTCAATGTCATTTGTGGCTTTTTATGTATAGCTCAACCAAAATTGTGTTACTGTATGTCCACAATGGAGAAACTAGCTAAACCTCAAAAAACCACAAATTGTTGTCCTACTGTAATGGAAATGGAAGTCACTACTCACATCCAAGATGGTGATGGCGTCCAAGATGGTGACGGCGTCCAAAATGGCGACTCCCTGCCTCTCCATGTGGATCCTGCTGGTTGCAGCGCTATGACACCAGCATTTTCCAGCCTGCCGATTCGTCGCCGGCGTCGGAATGGTCGCTGGTGTGAGAACGTGCGTCGGCATCTAAACGTCAGCGTCATGACGCCATTGCGCCCATACTTTTGGCGCCAATCCTGGCCTATATAAAGCCTTCTGGACATTGCAGACATTGCCCAAGTATAGGTTTAACTTCGTGTATTCCTGGGTGTGTTATTACTGATTGATTCCTGTGTACCAACCTTGCCTGTTATTTTGGATTGACCCTTCTCTGCCTGGATTGAATTATTGCCTGGACTTTTGACAACTCTCTTGTCTTACCCTTCTGATAGAGCGAACTTTGGTCTACTACCTGCCTCCTCCTTGGCCCGCACTCCAACTATGCCTTCGGGCCCTGACACCTACACAGCAAATTTAAGTAAATAATTGTGAGATAATTATGGAATAAGTGGTCAATTTTTAATTAGAACTTGACATAATAATAATAATAATAATGTATTTATTTATTTATTTATTTATTTATTTATATTTATTTATATACTGTATAATCATACACTTGTAGGGACCCATAGGGTTGATTTGCCCCTATGGCTTTAAATCCCTACACTTCCTGATCTCCCTAGTTGCTGGGCAGATGCCCATGTAGCTAGTTGTAATTTACATATCCCAGTCAATGGCCAGGAGACACTGTGGTAGTTTAACTATGGCTCTCGCACACCCTTAGTACCTTAGTAAATTAAAGTAACGACACCTGGTGCACAAAGGTAGAGGATCAGCCGCCTCACAAACAGTCCAGCAGAAAGAATCCCAAGGCACACAGGATAATTGCAAGCAAGCTGCCTTCCGTGTTTATTGCGAAGTGCACTTCGCAAGCCTCCACCTAGTAGGATCTGGGAATACACATAATGGTGGCCCCACAAGGAATAATAATATAGTCTGAGTCTCTGATAACTTAATAACACTTTATCTAAAATTAAAGGGCAAACTAATACAGGAAACACTCAAAATGGCAATAAGGGCCTTACTATCTAACTTTACCAGCACACGCTGTCGCACAAACTAAAAGAATCCAGTTGTTTAACTCAGTCCAAAAAAACGGTTTCTGTGCATCTTCAAGCACCTCCTTTGCTACACTGCCACTTTAAATACGTTAATAATCACTCCAAAGTCTTTACCATGACTCTTCAGGTGAGTTTTATTACTTGCTAACACAAACCATAAAATTTGCAGTCTTTCTTCCTCTCAATATTTCTGTGCTGGAGACCTGCCATGTTCACAGACAACATTAATTCAGTCTTCTTTCAGCCCCAAACTTCCCTTGTAGGTGTAGGTACTCATGTTGTGAACCCTTCTTGCTTTCATTTGTAAGTGGCCCAACTCAGCATCATTGAAACAGGTTTGGGTCCATGATGGTGGGTGGTGCCTTGGGTTAACATTCACTTAGTGTACTAGAGCATGGGTTACACTAGACACTAACACTTAAGGCAGGGCCTTTGCACAGTGGAAGGAATGAAGGTGCAGTATAGTGCAACTACAACTCCCACAGGCTACTGGGCTTTAACCAATAGAGAAATTGATGTCAGTAGATTCTTGCAAATCAAACAGAACAAACTTTTATGTGTCTAAGACAAATGATCCACAGGTTACTTACATCAATAAAGAAGCAGAATATCAAGGCACACATATCAGACAGTATATCAGAGGTAGATGCAGGTGCATTCACTGAGGATGTAGTCAAGGCAGTAGAGCACCTCCAGGCAGACATACCTCACATGTGGTCTGGATCTCACCCAGTGGAGGGGTCAGGGAGGAGAAGCTAAAGCCTAACACCTTATCCACCGTGTCCCTTCACTGTAGGCAAATCTTACAACCTGGGAAGCTACTCCCTGCTACACCTCCTTCATGTACCCAGGCTCCCTGGAAACATCCAGATAGGTCAGACACCAGGAGCCAAAGAGGAAGCCACACCCCTTCTCGCTCACTATACCAAAGTGTGACAGGAAGTCACAGCACCTCTTGGCCAATAACACAACTATGCAAATTACATCTAGCTACATGAGCAACTTGGGAGATCAGGAAGTGTAGGGATTTAAAGCCACAGGGGCACATTAACCCTATGGGTTCCTACACTTCTTTGTGCTTAGTAGCAGATCTATTGTATCTTGAGATAAATTTAAATTCAGGCACAAGATGCAGTGCACGCCGCAGCTTGGCATACAAGGCAGCCTTGCAATGGGCAGGTGGTAAGTACAGGGCTCTGCTGCACCTCATGCCCACCACTGCACCTCATGCCCACCACTGCTTTATTTTTTGCAGGTATGAATGTTGCACAAGATAGATGGCAGGATGGGGAATTCCTATGTGTTCCCCCGGCCCGACCCTTATGAATGCAGCCATGCAGAACACAGTCAGTGCCACATTCATTGGAGAAGTGCAGATATTTGTGATTCATTCCCCGTAAGGGAATAACAACAATTTCACCCTTTACAAATTCTTTTGTATTGTTTTCATTAGTAGCCATTTTGTTTAATAAAATGGTACCTATTTTGTAAGCCACAGTGAGCCATGATGTTTAGCTTTTACTGTAACTCTAAACACAACAGTGTCCCTTTAATACTAAAAGTATTAAAGAAAATGTTTTTGTAATAAGCTTTACTCTATTCTCCAAGGGCCTTTGTCTGAGTCTTTATGTTTCATAAGCCCAAGTGACAGTAAGAGAAACACCACTAGGTTAATTTCTTAAATTTATTTATTTGATTGTTATCTGTGCACTTGCCTAAAAAGGTAACTGTATCCTTTACAGTTGCTTTTAAATCAACACTTTATTTGATAATATCTTCTTCTCTCACGTATAAATCAAACACAAGTACAGTGTCTCTAGCAAATGGGAAAGACATTTTCATAACTGACCTTATAAGGGGCATGTATTTCATTCATTGTATGATACGATAAGGAGAAGATTAGAGTGAGATATTCTTCTGCTTTACAATAATTTATCCATTTCTTTTTATGCATATCTCTAGGTTGAGGTCAGGATGAATCAAATAACAGTTGTATCATTTCTGCTTTTGGGATTTCAGAATATTCAGTTAGTGAACACATTGTTCTTTGTTGTCATCATCTGAATTTATACTTTGACCTTAGCTGAGAATTTTCTTATTAATTCATTCGTTGTAACATTTCCAGCACTGAGATTTCCCATGTACGTCCTTCTCTCCCAGCTGTCTCTGTCTGATATCTTGCTCACTACCAAAATTACTCCAAACTTGCTCTGGTTATTAGTAAGTGGAGGAAACAAAATATTTGTTAGTGGCTGCTTCACTCAGTTCTTCTTCTATTGTGCAGCCATAGAATGTCTTCTCCTCACTGCCATGTCCTACAACTGTTATGTGGCCATTTGCAATCCACTTCGCTATGGCTCCATTATGAATTTCAAGCTTCATGAGTCTTTACTCTTGGGGTTTAGCATTTATGGTGGGTTTAATTTTCAGTCTTCTCATAAGTCAACTGCAGTTCTGTGCTCCATATATAATAGACTATTATTTTTGTGATATTTATCCACTTCTTGAGCTTTCTTGCTCAGACAATAAAGTTGTAGAACTAACAGATTTGGTAGCTCAAAGGTCTCTGATATATATGTACAGATAGCCCTCCAATATTTTACTATCATTGGGCAGGCCCATAGCATTCGCAAAAAGGAACTGTCCTGTAGTTTAAATTTTGGGAATTTGGGTTCTGGCAGTTTACCCATTTGACTAGTTTATTAGGGGTTAGGTAGGTATGTAACAGAAATTTATGCTGGTTCAATTTGTCCTTGGCTGATATCATGGCTGATAAGCATGGCTTGTTTCACCTCTTGCCAATCTGGCCACAGGTGATTTGGGTAAGCTATTTGACTGGCTATAAAACCCCTTAAGCTGGCCATAGATGCAAAGATCTGATCGTACAAATCGAGGATTCGTACGATTTTCGGAACGTGTGTGGAGAGTCCCGACATTTTTCGTCCGGCGGAGATCGGTCGTTTGGTCGATTGAACAGGTTAGGAAATTTCTGTCGGCTGCCGATAATATCTCTGCGTGTATTGCCAATCGTCTCTCAGTGGGAGACTGTCACTTTGGTTGGACATAGATATCGTACGATTGCTGTCAGGGGCAGAACATTGCTGATCTGTTCTTAACTAATCTGACTGGTAAGACTTTGATCTGAATGGTTAGTGGCGGGTCGGGAGATGGGAAAGTCCGATAGTACATTGATTCGTACGATCGGATCTTTGCATCTATGGCCAGCTTAATGCTGCAATAACTAATTGCCAAGTATAGGTCTATGTTCCATAGTTCCTGGGTGCATTATATCATCTGATTGTGTTTATTGACCACTGCATGACCTTGACCTTGCCAATCTGCTACCTGAACTGACCCCTGCCTGTGTTTGACTATTCTTCTGATTATGATTTGGTACTGTGCTTCTGATCCGTATATGACCCTGGCCTTTGATCTTGACTACGCTTCTGCTTCCTGAATTGGTACCATACAGTCTGTTTGGTTTTGACCCTGCCTGTCCCCTGATCATGCTCCTTGTTTTCCGTTCCAGTTATACCTTACGGTTCCATCACCTGCCCAGAGCTTTCCCCTTGGGCCTCTTGCATTAAGTCCTGGTGGCATCCGAGTAGCAGAGGTCTCCTCCCAAAGCTAAAGGTTGCTGCTATAGGTAGAAGTGTGAGCCGTGACCAGGACCTTGGGGTTAACTCTGGGTTTTGGGATACCCATACATTACAGGCATTAATTGAATCTGCTATCACAACTTCATCTGACAGGGAAAGGCGCAATCTCAGTGCCCAATGGACTCACATTTTGATAAATCTGCCCCTTACTTTACCAATCCATGATTTCTAAGGAACAAATGTAAAATGAAATATTGAACATGAATTATTAAACATTTCAAAATATAATCAGCTGAGAGTGGGTACTGAAATGTAATTTGATTATTTCAGGAACAGAAATGGTAATATAATTATAATTATAAAGTTTAAAATGATTCTTGTTTTCATGATAGTTCTCATTTAATAAAATGTGAATAATTTCTAAATCTTCCCTTTACAATAAATAAATAAAACTGAATATCTAAGATAAAAAAATTATAGGTCTATAACATTAGATCTTTTTGAATACAAAGCATAATAACTATTAATTGCCCTTAGATAATAATTTAACAGCTTCAATTCTAATTTCCTTGTTCCTGAGACTGTATATAATGGGGTTAAACAAAGGAGTAACTACTGTGTTGAGCAGTGACAAGACTTTGTTCAAAGTCAATGAATATCCCCTTGCTGGGGCCAAATAAAGAGCAATAAGTGTTCCATAATATGTAGATACCACACCTAGATGAGAACTGCAGGTAGAGAAAGCCTTCTGTCTTCCAATATTAGATGAAATATTGAGAATCGAATAAAAAATACAAATATATGTTGCTATTACAAATAACATCTGAGAAATACCTATAACAGTTACCACAACCGATACATGAATTTCCACAGCTGATGTATCAGAGCAAGAAAGTTCTAGTAGAGGAGCGAGATCACAGAAGAAGTGATTGATGATATTTGGACCACAGAAGTATAACTCAAATACAAGTATATTTGTTATCATAGACAGCAGAAAACCAGCCAACCATGGCCAAAGAATCAAATAACGAGGATGGTTGTGCTTCATAATAGAGTTGTAGAGCAATGGGTTACAGATAGCCAAGTATCGATCATAGGACATTATTGTGAGAAGGCAGCACTCTATAATAGCTGAGGCACCAAAGAAATACAGTTGTGTGAGGCAATTACTGAAAGAAATAACACTCTCTCCTCTGAGTATAACTTGTAGAGTGTTTGGGGTAACATTTGTACTAATTAAGATATCACAGAGAGAAAGATGACTTAAGAAGAAATACATTGGGGACTGAAAATGATGGTTGGTTGATACTAATACAATGATCAGCATATTCCCAAGTATTGTGGCAACATAGGCAATAATAACTAACAGAAAGACTGGGATTCGAAAATGGTAAAGATCTTTTAATCCTACTAGTATAAATTCTTCAATCATACTATTGTTGCCTCTTGAAATTTCCTGAAAATATAATAATAGCAGAAATAAAAAGGTAAATACAATAATATAAAATTATTGAAATCAATTAAAAATGAGACAACATGTGGTTCAGCATTGCCTTACAGCATTGGGATCCTGGGATCAATTATAGATAGGGCACTATCTGCAAGAGGTTATTCATGTTTTCCAAATGTTTGTGTCGGTTTCCTCCGAAAACACACAGGCAGGTGAATTGGCACCTGATAAAATTGTCTAGCCTAGTGTTTGAATCTGAACAGGACCTTAGATTGTAAGCTCAACTGAGACACTGATTGATGTAAATAGATTGATATATGTTAGCACTATATAAATAAATGTTAATAATGATAATTGTTTTCATCATGTAAGGATAATGTCACAAAAGAAAAAAATAGCTTTTTGAATATAATTTAATTGCATCAAGCTCTAATTTCTATAAAATTTCACTTGCACTGCTATTACTTAAAAGGTGATTTAACTTTAATGGGGTTATTTATCTGTGGTCGAATTTTAGAGTTATATGAATTGTTTTGTAATTCTAAAAAACTCGACAAGTTATAAATCACATTCACAACTCAAATGGGAGCTTATTTATGAAAAAAACTCTATAATACAAATGAATAGGAATGACCTGGAAACTCGAATCAATTTCAAATCAAATTTGAACAGAACTCAAATCATGTTTTCCTCTAAAAAACCCTCAAATTTCAGGAAGACTCTTAACATCTTCAAATGGTTCAGCTGACCTCTTCCATTGACTTCTACATGAACCTGACAGGTTTTAGATGGTGAAGTATCGAATTCGAGCTATTTCCAGGGTCGAGGTATGATAAATCTCAAATTTGAATTCCAGTTTGCCTTTTTTTTTTTCAACTAGAAAATGTGAGTTTTGACCAAAAACCAACTCAAAAATTCAAATTTGAATTCACCATTCAAACCTTAGTAAATCTGCCCTTAAAAATATTTTTAGCGTAACGGTAATTCAAAATATTGCATTGCCTTTTAGAAAACAACATTATACTTACCAGATTGTGTATGACATTGATGTCAGTACGTGTTTTCATACTTTTTTAATTATGTTTAAAAATATAAAATTGTTTTCAATAGACGTCTCTCAGAAGCTTTGCTAGAACTTGTCAATGTTCAACTAAAAAATTTAACAGAATCTTGTTTTTGTAGAATTTCATGTGATCCTTTCCAAGAGGCTGAGACAAAGCAGACAAAGCTGTAACATTAACAATGTATAATAAACTGAGATATCACCCTCAGAAGTATCTGAACAGAAGTTATAAAAAGACTTTCCCTTTTTATTTAATAAGAAAGAGAAAATTTCAAGTCACTTTTCTCCAAGTTTCTTGTATAAAATGCAGCAATCCAGTTGTATTGCTATCTTATAGGTTTGCAGAAATATCAGCTGGGAATCTCAGTTTATTTTGACAATTATAATGACGAATTTGTTTGTTAACACAGAAAAATGTTGCCAATTAAAGTAATTGCTTATTAAAGGTTTCCAAGGATTACAATTGTCCTCTGAGAAAATTCAATGTCAATTGAGGGTTTTTATGTATAGCTCATTACTAAAATCGTGTTACTGTATGTCCACAATGGCATTTCTAACTGACATGCATATCATCTTGTTATATTTTCACTCCATGATTCAGCCTGAAATTATGGAAAAAGTGAAATAAAAGTAAAAAGATTTGTAATACATTTTAAAATCCTTAAAATCCTCTTTATTTCAAATGTTTTTTCCTTTCACTGTCAGTTTAAATCTCTTACTTGGCATAATTCTTTAAATTACACAAAATACTGTTTTGACAGAATGTGACCGAGTCCCAATGATACTGCAATATAACGGCTTAGTTTTCACTTCTGCCTATAAGACACCCTATTACATCAGGAAGGGGCCCCTGATTCTTCCTGCCACCTGTTATAATACACATTTTCAAAATCCCTTAACCCCTTCACTGCCTGTCACACATCAACTGTCAAAACATTTATTCAACAGGTTTGTTCTCTTGCACTTTATGGACTTTTAGGGACCCCTGCATGCAGAAATAGTTTTGCCGCCTATTTTTCATTTTACAGTTTTTCTTGCACTTAGCAGCTATTTTTTTTCCATTGTTTGGTGTACACCTGTTGAGGAGGATATGTCCAAACAATTAAATATCTCTTTTAACTTGACAAGATTAATTTAATTAAGCAGAAATGGTTATTCAGCCTATTGTTCTTACAGAATGTAATCCACACACTGATGATACTGTAGGAACCACTTTTCACTTTTAATCCACTATTTTCCATAAGAAGGGGGGCCTCTGATTTTGGCCCTGACTTGTACAAAAAATAAAGACACACATAGCCACACACAAATACACAGTGTATTCAAATTAAATCTTTATAATTATGAAAAGATTTCAAAGAAGTGGAATATTCTTGAATGGCCAAGTCAGTCACCTGATCTGAACCCAATTGAGCTGCATTTCACTAAACTTCGGACAGAAAGGCCCATAAACAAACAGCAACCGCAAGCTGCTGCAGTAAAGGCCTGGCAGAGCATTAAAAAGCAAAGGGCTTTCAACCAAGTATTAGAAATTAACATTATATTTTCAGTTTTTTAATTTGTCCAATTGCTTTTGAGCCTCTAAAATGAAGTGATTACGTTAAAAAAAAGCTTGATTTCCTAACATTTTTATGCAATCTTTTTGTTCAACCCACTGAATTAAAGCTGAAATTCTGCAGTTCAACTGCATCTGAGTTCTTTCATTTAAAATTCATTGTCATAATATATAGAACCAAAATTAGAAAAAAGTTGCCTCTGTCCAAATATTTATGGACCATAACTGTATATATAACCCTAATTTGGTTACTGTCTCTTTAAATAGAAATAACCCTTAGCAATCCAGGGGCCCAGAGTCCCTTTTGCATATGAAAAGTACTGGGAACTGGGATTTACAGCACAGTGCCTCCACCTATGGAACACTAAGGAGCACACCTCAGGGGGGTTCTGCTAGGAAAAATAAAACACACAATTTGCAAATTAAACAAATATAAACTTTTTATAAAACAGTTGTGAAAGAACTTGGGCAATCTAATACACAATGCACTCCTGCAATGGGGACACGTGGGACCTACCTTTCTCAATATTAGGTAGGTAGCTTACTGTTTCTCTAACACAGTCCTTTTATTTATCAAAGTCTGAATCCTCTGGAAGGGTTTAATAACAACACAGTTCAGTTGAATTGAAATGTCCCATCCCCAGAGCTCTTATACCCCAGGTAGTGCTACCTTTCCCAAAAGTACGTCTCCCTTTGGAACTTAGCAGTCACTTCCACGTAGCTGGTAAATGCACAAGACCTGTCCTCAAATTGGGGCCCCACATTTGTATCCTTGTCAGTATACTCCCTGGGGTCACTCACTCACTGGGGTGCTCTCAGAGGCAGTCACACTGGAGATTACAGGCAGCTCTGCAGCAGGATCAATCTCACCAGTGGCACCTTTCACCTCCTGAGTCTCTAGCAGCTTGGCAGGGAACAGGATGGGTTCATTCTGTATTCCCACAGATTCAACAGCTTGGACAGTCTCACAAGAACTGGTACTGGCTGGATGTTGCAGCATACAACCCCTGTTAAGCTCTGTTGGAGACCCTGTGCATATGGTTCCAAAGTCAGGCACTCCCTCTCTCCCAAGGATGCACTGGGGGCACCCAGTCATCGGATGGCTCTCCAGTCTGTAACTGGGCTGGATGATGTCCCTATTTTATATATATATAAAGTTAACACACATTTTCCCCAGACACTTGCTGTGAATTCCAGCGAAGTTGAGGGGGTTTCTCTACATAAAAAAATGCACTGCAAATGCTGCAATTGCTGAGGCGGGGGAGGTCCAATTAATTTACAATAACTTTAAACCCATTGATATTTTATGGATTAAGGTATATTGGAAAGTTGCTTAAGATGTGGTTTTCTGCAAAAACAAAAAAAGCATTTTCCAGTGGAGATATCCTTTAGGGTACATTTACATTTTGGTTCTGAAATAAACTTGCAAAATCATTTTATTGCAGAGTTTTCTAGAGATTGTTCTTCATTCAGTCTCTGCCCTAGAGGAACAGAACAGAAGATTCTAATCATATTATAAAAAAAATAGCCATTTTGGGTATGCCACTTGTTACTGTATATGTAATGTATGTGTTTTTGGGCAATATTCCTATTTATGTGTCATCCACTGTATGAGGGGTGGACTATAGAGTAGGATTGATTTAGTATTAGGCTTAATGTGCCCCTATGGCTTTAAATCCCTACTCTTCCTGATCTCCCTAGTTGCTGGGCAGATGGCTGTGTAGCTAGTTGTAATTTACATATCCCAGTTAATTGTCCAGGAGGTTCTGTGACCACTTCCTGTCACACTTTGGTATAGTGAGTGAGAAGGATCTTCCTTTTTGGCTCCTGGTGTCTGACCCATCCAGATGTTTCCAGGGAGTCTGGGTACAACAAGGCTCAGTAAAGCCAGTTTGCCCTAGAGGGAACTTATCTTCTAGAGTGGAAGTCAGGGAGCAGGAACCCCGTAAATGAGGCTAGTGAGTGGCAGGAATATAATTGTTAAAGACACTCTAGGAGAGTAAGACAGTGAGGCAAGAGCAAAAGAGCATCTTTGTGCTCCATCAAGGAGGTGTAGCAGGGAGTAGCTTCCCAGGCTGTAAGATTTGCCTACAATAGAAGCTGTGTAGATCCGCGCTCCGTCTAGTAATCACGTTCTATATGCATGCATCAATCCTCTCACAGAGATGTACCAATCATCCCAATATTTCCACTTTTTCGTTGAAATAGAGGATAGCACTCAAACGCGGATTAACTGTTTCTGATTATTTATTAATCATTCGTAAGATTTGCCTACAGTAAAGGGACACAGTGGATAGGGTGTCAGGCTTTAAGTTCTCCTCCCTGACCCCTCCACTTGGTGAGATCCAGACCATGTGTGTTATTTCTGCCTGGAGGTGCTGCACTGCCTTGACTACATCCTCAGGGAATGCACCTTCATTTACCTCTGATTTTGGTCGTGCGTCCAAAAAGTAACTTGCGTTAAAGTCAATGAGCGCCCGAATAGTGATGATGCGCTGTTATTTTGACGTGATAGACTTTTTGTATGCACAAACAATCTTTTTTGACGCTGACGCATTATCGCAAAAGATTCGCAAATTTATTCGCCAGTGGCGAGATGCAAAAATTTGCTGTGAATTTGCGCTAGGTGAATTTATTCGCCCGTCACTAGTAGGGGGAACATTATCTGTTATAATACACGAGTGATACTGAGAGTTCCCTGTATCACTCAGCCTGCAGCCTTGTGTCTTTATATGGTCACAGAACAACCCCTCAGTGACTTTTAATATCCTTATCATTTACAGTAGGGGGTACATTATCCCTTATAATACATGAGTGATACTCAGAGTTCCCTGTATAACTCAGCCTGCAGCCTTGTGCCTTTATATGGTCACAGAACAACCCCTCAGTGACTTCTAATATCCTTATCATTTACAGTAGGGGGTACATTATCCCTTATAATACATGAGTGATACTCAGAGTTCCCTGTATAACTCAGCCTGCAGCCTTGTGCCTTTATATGGTCACAGAACAACCCCTCAGTGACTTCTAATATCCTTATCATTTACAATAGGGGGTACATTATCCCTGATCCCCTTATAATACATGAGTGATACTCAGAGTTCCCTGTATAACTCAGCCTGCAGCCTTGTGCCTTTATATGGTCACAGAACAACCCCTCAGTGACTTCTAATATCCTTATCATTTACAGTAGGGGGTACATTATCACTTATAATACATGAGTGATACTCAGAGTTCCCTGTATAACTCAGCCTGCAGCCTTGTGCCTTTATATGGTCACAGAACAACCCTTCGGTGACTTCTAATATCCTTATCATGTACAGTAGGGGGTACATTATCCCTTATAATACATGAGTTATACACAAAATTCCCTGTATAACTCAGCCTTCAGACTCGTGGCCATTATATGGTTATGGAACCACTTGATATGAAGTTTCCAGGGGCAGTGAATTTTATTGCTCAAAAGAACATTGGCCTGGAGGGAAAACTTAGTGGCCAGATTAACTAGCCATGATAACATATTGTCACCCACAGTGAATTTTACTTTTGCAGTCCTTTAAGAATTTAATACGGTGCATCCAGTGCCTGTCCATAGATGCTAGGGAACCCCAAAGCTGGAATGTATATTCAATATAGGGTACCCAAAATGTGTCATGCCATTAGGCACACCATACACATCACCAGTGAATCAAATGTCCAAGGTCTTCACTTTAACTTTCATCTTTCAATATGGATGAGCCCATATTAGCCATAGAGAGACGTGTTCCTTTGGGATTGTTCCTCTTCATATTAACAAGCTTTAATCCCAAAACTCTATAAATCCTGAGGGGCAATTTATTTTGAATATAACAAGGTTTAAAGCCCTTTACTGTCATTGATCTGAAAGCTAATGTTACATTACCCACTGCATGTCTTTTCTTACATTATCATCTTTACTGCATTCCATTTAAAATTAATCTTAACACTGCATTATACACATTTCCAAGAAAATTGCATAGGGTAAGGTGGGTAAAATATATCAAACCCTTGAAAAAAATACATTCTGCAAAATAACTCAGAACGATGTATAGTATTTATATAGATTCGTGGGAAAACATTTTATGATTATTAAGTAGCCAGTTTTCTTGTTTACTTTATGTACAGTACTGACCGGGGGTCATTGCCTAAATCACTTCTACTCTATGAATACAGGTCCTCGGGCTGCTGAACAAGAGAACAAATGTCCACTGATGGACTCTTTTTGGATAATAGAATAATAGACTTTCCAATCCTGCAATAAATAGTTTGATGGCTTTAAAAGAAGTTTACAAATCATACTTGGGGACGTTATATGTATAAGCACCATATTTTCTGGTAGCTAAGGAATATTTGGAGATCATGGATACTTTGCTGACTTTTAAATGAATAATACAGAGGCATGTAAGCAATGGAAACAAGAAACCATACTCTGGTCCAAGATTTCTTTCTTTTAGGATTTTATGGACTTATTTTTAATAAATTTCAGATCCTAATATTCCTACTTTTGTTCATTCTTTATTCTGCAACTCTAAATCTTAACTAGGCCTTTCACCTACCCAGGGGTACTCTACTTTTATACTGGAACACCGCCATCTACTGAACAAACACCGGATTTCTCTTACATCACTTTTACACTGGAAATGGAACTGATCACCCAGGGTTTACTGAGGACAATCTTAGGTGTCCAACTATAGGGGAAACAGTCTGAACAGTTTATTTCCTTTTCATTTACTGTATATCTAAGCACAACAGTGACCCTTAGCATTAAAAATATTGAACAATATTGAACAATTGCTGTTTGCAACATACTCTATTACCAAGGGGCCCTTTACTGGTTCTTTCTGTTATATAGTCCCCAGGTGACAGTAAGAGAAATGCCATTAGCTTAATTTCTAAAGGTATAAAAACCCTCATCTCTGTATCGCTAATTCCTTTATCCAAGTAGGATATCTTTATTTTTACTTCTGTCCGTTAAGTAAGTTTTTAAACATTTTACAACCTTCAATATCCTTAAATCTGCCATTCGCTTATATTAAACTTCCTAACAAAGGTAACTTGCTCTTTTGTGAAGTATTGTTTTTAAGTATTGCTTTTATCTCCTGCTCTCACAGACAAATCAGTCACCGTTCCAGTATTCCTAGTCGGCATTGCATTAAATGGAAAGATCTTCATAACTGACCTGCCAACGAGTCTAAGTCTATTGCTCTAGAATGTACCTCATTCATTATATAATATGATAAGAATAAGATCAGGGTAAGATATTCTGCAGCTTTACAATAATTAATCCTTTACTTTAGTCTCATGTCTGTAGGTGATGCTCAGGATAAATCAAACAACAGTTGTATCTTTTTTTCTATTGGGATTCCAGAATAATCAGTTAGTGAACACAATGTTCTTTGTTATCATTCTTTGGATTTATACTTTGACCTTAGTTGGGAATTTTCTTCTTATAATATTAGTGGTAACAGTTCCAGCCTTGAGATCTCCCATGTACGTCCTTCTCTCCCAGCTGTCTCTGTCTGATATCTTGCTCACTACTAACATTACTCCAGATTTGCTCTGGTTATTGTTAAGTGGAGGAGGCAAAATATATCTTAGCGACTGCCTCACTCAGTTCTTCTTCTATTGTGTTTCCACATCCATAGAATGTCTTCTCCTCACTGTCATGTCCTACGACCGTTATCTGGCCATCTGCAATCCACTCCGCTATGGCTCTATTATGAACTTCAAGTTTTGCCTCTCAATGAGTCTTTGGTCTTGGACTTTATCATTTATGGTGGCTTTAGTTTTCACTATACTTATAAGTCATTTACAGTTCTGTGGCCCATTAATATTAGACCATTATTTTTGTGATTTTTCTCCCCTTCTTGAGCTTTCTTGCTCAGACATCAAAGTTGTGCAACTAACAGATGTTATTTTTGGCATGGCTTTTGCTGTTTTTCCTGTTTGCTTCATCATTTTTACCTATATTTCGATTGGTCTTGCCATTCTCCGGATCACCTCCACCAATGGAAGACACAAAGCCTTCTCTACTTGCAGCTCCCATTTAATTGTTGTCTGCACATACTATGGGACTCTGATAACAGTTTATATGGTACAATCCAAGGGACCTAAAGTCAATATGAATAAAATGCTTTCTCTTCTATATATAGTTGGAACACCATTTTTCAACCCAATTGTATACAGCCTGAGAAACAATGAGATTAAAATTACTCTACAGAAATGTTTGCAAAATCTCCTTATGATACATTTTCATTCTGTTAAATCACACAAACATCCTTTCTGACCAAAGGTTACATATTCCTTATGATGAATAGGGATGTAGCGAACTGTTCGCCGGCGAACTAGTTCGCGCGAACTTCGACTGTTCGCGTCCGCCGAATGTTCGCGAACGTCGCGCGACGTTCGCCAATACGAGTTCGCGTTCGATTCGAACAAAAATCGTTCGACCATTCGACCATTCGATTCCTTCGACCGCTAAAATCGAAGGATTTTCGTTCGAATGAAATCATTCGATCGAATGGCTTCGATCGTTCGATTCGAACGAAAATCCTTCGATCGAACGATTAAAATCCTTCGATCGTTCGAATCGAACGATTTTGCGGATGTTCGAAGTTCGCGAACTGTTCGCGAACTGTTCGCATTTTTGCCGGTGTTCGCGAACGGCGTTCGCGAACACATAAACGGCAGTTCGCTACATCCCTAATGATGAACTTTATTGTTATATATTGCTGACATGTCTATTGATTTTCTATAGTGAAAGTTAATCATTCACATAAGTTCCTGCCATTGTCCTGTAATCCTGTCTTGGCCCAAAATGTACATTAACAGGCTTTAATGGTAGAACATGGATCATACAGGCTCTTTTTCCCAGATGGGACTTAAGTGAACGGAGAGGGTGTTGTGAAACTACACTGCTCTGCTGCTGCCAATAAAGTAGATAGGATACCTGAGCTACTCGAATAACAGAACAAAATGATTATTGTCAAAGATATAACAGTACTCATGATCCTTTGTGGTAGAATTGCTCAGGTAAATGCAATGCAAAGCTTAGCAATGTGACATCACTGTGGAGATGCTTTGTAGGTTCAAGACACAGCTTTAGGTTACTAGTTAGTAGTCTTGATACCCTCCAGTGGAATTGTTCAGGGAGTAATACTCTAAGCCTAAATCCCTTTTAGCAATATGGCTTCTTCACTTTAGTCCATTTATGCCTAAGGTAGAGATACCTCCAGCTATCAAACCTTATGTCAAGCTTACCAGTATGATCCAGACGTAGAAGGAGTAGGAACAGCAGATAATGAACCACAAGCGCCTCACACACCCACTAACTCACCCGAGGTTGGAAACAGGAAGCAGGGGTGTGGAGAGTAGCCAGTGAGACTAAACGAGGTACAGAAGGATCAGGCAAAGGCGTAGTCAGGATATCCGGGTCAAGGCAGGCAGCGAGAATCGTCAACGGAAAACAGGCAGAAGGTCTAGGCAACAAGCAAGAATCAGAGTCCAGGTACAGGCAGGGGTCAATCACAATATCGGCAGGAAGGTATCAACGCTAGGGTTTCAGTTATAAACCTAATAACCAGGCACAGAGCAGAGACTGGAGCAGGTTTAAATAGCGCTAGTTTGGCGCCAACTGACGTCATCAGACCGCGTCCGTTACGTGCGTCCGTCGCGCGCGTCCGTTACGTCGCGTGCGTCCGTCACGTCGCGCGCATCCGTTGCGTCGCGCACGCCCCGGCGCCAGCGACCGTCGCCCGCGCCTCCGCGCCGGCGTCCGTCGCCCGCATTCGATGCGGCGCGCAGGCGCACATCAGTTGCCTGATTACTGCGCCTGCGACCACACCGACCAGGGCGCAACGCTGACACAGCAGGGACCTTACATTGCCCCCCATCAAGGAGTGGCCTCAGGACACGACAACCAGCGGTCTTGTTGGGATGCTCTTCGTGAAATTTTTTCAACAGATCTGGAGCGTGAATGTTCTTGACTGGCTCCCAGGAATTCTCTTCAGGGCCATAGCCCTTCCATCCCACCAAGTATTGTACTTGCCTGCCTCTAATACGAGAGTCCAGAATTTTTTCGACCTCGAATTCCTCTTGATTATCCACTAGAACTGGGAGAGGAGGAGGAGTCGTACGACCTGGAAACTGGAAGGTGGAAGCAGATTTCAGGAGAGCCGAATGGAACACCGGATGAATACGCCAAGAAGCAGGAAGCTTTAACTGAAAGGCCACAGGATTAATTTGACGAATAATAGAAAAAGGACCCAGGAAACGTTGGCCGAGCTTCCTGCTGGGAGAAGATAACTTAAGATTAATAGTAGACAACCAGACTCGATCACCCACCTTGAACTCTGGGTCTTTATTCCGTCTCCGATCAGCGTATATCTTGAAATTCTTCTGGGCCTTGGACATGTTCTCTTGCAGTTTCCGAAAATTGTCTGTTAGGAAGTTGAGGCGGTCTTGAACTGCAGGAACCAGAATATCAGCCACTATAGAAGAAGGAAAGGTTAAAGGGTGGAGACCATAATTAGCAAAGAAAGGAGACTGGTTAATGGATGAATGGTGAGCATTATTGTAAGCGAATTCAGCAAGAGGTAGAAGGTTTGCCCAGTTGTCTTGAAGATGAGAAGAGTAGCACCTCAGATATTGTTCTAAAGTCTGGTTGGTTCGTTCCGTCTGGCCGTTGGATTGAGGATGAAAGGCTGAAGAAAGGGAAACAGAAATTTGAAGGGCGCCACACAAGGTTTTCCAGAACTGAGATGTGAATTGTGGGCCTCGATCCGATACCACCTCCTGCGGAAGACCATGGAGCCTAACAACTTCCTTGATGAAAACGTCTGCAGTTTCGGAAGCGGAAGGGAGTTTGGGCAAGGACTTGAAATGAGCCATCTTGGTCAAACGGTCAATAAATACCACTATGGTAGAACATCCATCAGACTGTGGTAATTCCGAGATAAAGTCCAACGAAACAGAGCTCCAGGGACGGGAAGGGACAGGAAGGGGTTGAAGAAGGCCAAAGGGTTTAGAATGAGAGTCTTTAGATCTGGCACAAATTTCACATGAAGAAACGAATTGGAAGCAATCTTTGGCTAATCCTGGCCAAGAGAACGATCTTTTAGCTGCGATAATAGTCTTCTTGACTCCTGGATGTCCGGCCAATTTGGAGTCGTGTATACTTTTAAGAACCTCCAACCGCATCTCCTCAGGAACAAAAATCTTGTCTTTTAGAAGAAGAAATCCTCCCTTAGGAACGAGGGCTGGTTCCATGATGGACTTGGAAGCGTTCTGGATCTGTTTAAGAAGGGTCGGCTGTAGTAAAAGGAAATTGTTGGATTTTAGGATGGTTTCAGGAGAAGAAGGTATTTCGTCATCGAGGGTAAACATACGGGATAAGGCGTCGGCTTTAGTATTCTTAGATCCAGGCCGATAGGTAAGGTGGAAATTAAACCTCATGAAGAAAAGAGCCCACCTCGCTTGTCTTGGTCTCAGTCTCTTGGCGGAACGAAGGTACTCCAAGTTTCTGTGGTCGGTGAAGATAAGAATAGGGTGCTTGGAACCTTCCAGAAGATAACGCCACTCCTCCAGTGCCAGTTTAATAGCGAGTAGTTCCCGATCGGCCACATCGTAATTGCATTCACATTTTGCCATTTTACGGGAAAAAAAAGCTACTGGATGGAGCTCCTCTTGGATCCCAGATCTTTGGGACAAAACAGCGCCCACCGCAACTTCAGAGGCATCGACTTCTAGAACAAATGGTAAGGATAAATCAGGATGACAAAGGATAGGAGCTGATGTGAAAAGTTTCTTTAAGTTTTCGAAAGATACTTGGGCTTGAGAGGACCAAAAAAATTTTTTATTCATGCGAGTCAGCTCTGTTATTGGTAGAATAGTCTGAGAGAAACCTCTAATAAACTTCCTGTAGAAGTTTGCGAAACCAATAAAGCGTTGAACTGCCTTCCTGGATGTGGGAGCTGGCCAGTCGAGGATTGCCGAGATCTTCTTTGAATCCATCTGGATGCCTAGAGGAGAAATAAAGAATCCTAGAAATTCAACAGAGGACTGCTCAAAAATGCACTTTTCAATTTTGGCATAGAGTTGGTGAGTGCGAAGGCGAGCAAGAACCCTCCTCATATGGATCCTGTGTTCATCTAAGGAACTAGAAAAAATTAAAATGTCATCCAGATAAATTATAACAAAAATGTCAAGAAAGTCCCGAAAAATGTCATTGACAAAATGCTGGAATGTTGCGGGAGCGTTGCAAAGGCCGAACGGCATCACCAGATATTCGAAGTGGCCGTAGCGAGTACGAAACGCCGTCTTCCACTCGTCTCCCTCACGTATCCTGACCAGGTTATATGCTCCCCTCAGATCCAACTTAGAAAAAATCTTGGCCTCCGTTAAGCGTTGGAATAACTCTGGAATTAAAGGAAGAGGATATCGGTTTTTGATCGTTATTTTGTTCAAGTCTCTATAATCAATACAGGGTCTTAATGAGTGATCTTTCTTTTCGACAAAAAATATCCCTGCCCCGGCTGGAGAAGAAGATTGACGAATAAAACCTTTGGCCAAATTTTCATCAAGATATGAGCGAAGTTCAGCTAGTTCTGGTTCGGACAACGGGTAAATACGACCAAAGGGTACTTGGGAACCGGGCAAAAGATTAATTGGGCAATCATAGATGCGATGAGGGGGTAGAGAATCGGCACCTTTCTTGTTGAACACATCTGCGAACTCCCGATAGCTTTGAGGAAGAATTTGAAGAACTTCGGATGAGGAGGATAACGAACAAACTTGACTAGAAGAAGGATAACTTTCGAATCTGCATTTAGATTGACAAAATTGCGAAAGAAAGGTTATTTCCCCTGTGGCCCAATTGATGGATGGATTATGTTTTTGTAACCATGGCAACCCCAAAATGACAGGAAAAAGAGGAGACGTGACCACATCTAAATTCATCATTTCCGAATGCTTTTTATTGAGGGAAACAAAAAGAGGAATGGTTTCTTGCACCACTGGGCCCGAAGTAATTAAGGAACCATCAGCCACCCGAAGGGAAATGGGATTCTTCTTAGGTTGGAGAGGAATCTGGAGTTGGGAAACAATCGTACTGTCCATGAAACAGCCACTTGCTCCGGAATCAAGGATGGCTTGGAGTTTTGCTGTTTGACTTCCCCACTGCAGAAAGAGAGAGACTGTCAGTAAAGGTACTGGTTTGTTACAACATTTTAAGTCTTTACTAAAAAAGTCTTTACCCGTAGGACGGGTTGGGCAGCTCCTTAGTAAGTGACCGGCCTGGCCACAGTAGAGGCAAAGGTTTAATCTGCGGCGACGAAGGCGTTCTTCCGCAGTGAGGGCAGACCTGATGGCTCCAATTTGCATCGGTTCCGAGGACGAATCTGAAGAAGAAGAAGGCAAGGGAAAAGGTACTTGGACTGGAGGAGGGGCGGTAGGTACAACCCAGGTATGAGGTATCAGGCCAGCCTTTTCGGCTTTCTCCTCTTCTCTGCGCTCTCTGAGTCTCTGGTCGAGCTGGATGGCAAGAGTGATGAGACCCTCCAGCGTGTCTGGAATTCCTGTACGAGCGAGCTCGTTTTTCAGTTCAGGGGAAAGACCCAAACGATATTGGTGCTTAAGGGCCGCAGGATTCCAATCCGTATCTTCGGACCATTGCCGGAACTCAAGCGTATAGTCCTCCGCAGGACGAGTTCCCTGTTTGAGAGCATGAAGGGCGGCTTCAGCGGTGGAGACTCTATGAGGGTCGTCATAGAGAATTGCCATGGCATCAAAAAAAGTGTCCACAGAGGCTAATACAGGGCTCCGTCGATCCATTAAACGAAAGGCCCAGGTCTGGGGTTCTCCGGACAGAAAGGTAATAATAACCCCTACTCGTGTGTTCTCATCGGGGTATGTGTGAGGTTTCAGAGAAAAAAGGAGTTTGCAGCTGCTCCTGAAATTACGGAAGGCTTTCCGATCCCCAGAGAACTTTTCGGGAAAAGCAACTTTAGGTTCCGAGATTTCGGAGGTGAGGACTTGTACCTCAGTGGGGCCAACAGAAGCGGTAGCAGCTACAGTGGATTGGCTTGCGGTGGATGGTTGGGCCCTCAGCTGGGATTGCATCTGGGTATATCCGCTCTGAAGTTCCCTCACTGCTTGTGTCAATTCCGACATCTGTTGGATGAGTACGGTAAGCGGTGAAGCCCCTTCAGCTGGATCCATGGCCTGGTTATACTGTCAAGCTTACCAGTATGATCCAGACGTAGAAGGAGTAGGAACAGCAGATAATGAACCACAAGCGCCTCACACACCCACTAACTCACCCGAGGTTGGAAACAGGAAGCAGGGGTGTGGAGAGTAGCCAGTGAGACTAAACGAGGTACAGAAGGATCAGGCAAAGGCGTAGTCAGGATATCCGGGTCAAGGCAGGCAGCGAGAATCGTCAACGGAAAACAGGCAGAAGGTCTAGGCAACAAGCAAGAATCAGAGTCCAGGTACAGGCAGGGGTCAATCACAATATCGGCAGGAAGGTATCAACGCTAGGGTTTCAGTTATAAACCTAATAACCAGGCACAGAGCAGAGACTGGAGCAGGTTTAAATAGCGCTAGTTTGGCGCCAACTGACGTCATCAGACCGCGTCCGTTACGTGCGTCCGTCGCGCGCGTCCGTTACGTCGCGTGCGTCCGTCACGTCGCGCGCATCCGTTGCGTCGCGCACGCCCCGGCGCCAGCGACCGTCGCCCGCGCCTCCGCGCCGGCGTCCGTCGCCCGCATTCGATGCGGCGCGCAGGCGCACATCAGTTGCCTGATTACTGCGCCTGCGACCACACCGACCAGGGCGCAACGCTGACACAGCAGGGACCTTACACCTTAGGTGGTGCACAAGGCTGCTCTTTATAGCTATGCCTTAATATATTTATTTCTTAGATTTTACCTCTAGATTTTCTATATTTAAGGAACAGAGGACTACCCAGCTGGTTAGTTTAATGTTGAAGTGGATGCAGATGTTCTCAAGGGAACCTCAACGATTTAGGGATACTGTGGGCACAAGTTCTCAAGGGAACTACACACCCTCAACAGGGAAAACAGCAAAGGGTTCAAGATGCAATATCTGTTACGAACTCTGCAGCATAAATGGTAACTGGATGCAATCATCCTAATGGGAGTCCAGGGCTAAAATCTCAAATTCAGGAGAGATAGTTCATACTGAAAGATTCAGTTCCCAGAATGTGTGAGTTCCTTGAGTGCAGATAGGGCCTATGATGGTTTTATCTCCTACTTTCCTTTCTCTCTGAAAGTACCTGCCAAGTCATACCTCAGGGATCACTGGTTGGTATGACTTTGAAAGAAAATGGAGACAACACATGTCCTGCTAGCTGCCCCTCCTGCATTCACCATCACAAGTGGGTAGAAATTAAAAAATGTTGAAGAAAAATGGAGCCAAGATGTTAAAGGTGCAACAATAACCATGTGTAATAGGCAGGTATGTAGTCAACAGTAATGCAAATAGGCTGAAGCAAGCACTTACGTATACAGCCATCCCCTTTCCTTCCTCAAAGCAGGGAGGTGACATGTATCTGGGGGAACAATATTACTGGGCAAACTTGTGCCAAAATGTATGCTTGCACCTATATGTGGAGTAGTTAATCTCACAGACTATGAAGATTTTCTTTAATCCAGGTCATGGTATATCTAGTATAGGTCAATCTAAAAACAACTGGACTTGCTGAGTAATCAATGAAGACGTTTCAGTACTCATCCAAGCAGCTTCTTCAGTTCAACTGACTGGTGTGGGAAGTTTTCGGCATATAAACTTTTCCACTAATCCATTTACAATGGCACATTATAACTCTTCAAAGAGGTGACATCTGAAGAAATTCACAGAGGTGTAGATTCTGTGTAGTTGTGATAGGATTATCCAATGTGTCATGCAACTCCTAGATACAGATGCAGCCACTTTGGTTTGTCTGTTTGACACAGAATAACTAAACACAGATATCCCATTTATCTCATTTAACACAGAAAACTGCGTCACAACATCCCATCTAATTAAAGCATTCACCATTGTGTACAATGGAGCTTTGGTATGCTAATGAAAAGGTTAAATGCATTAAATGAGTTAAGATGACTTAAGATAACACAGTTTCTTCAATTACCCCTGAGTCATGACGCATTTAACTCACAAATCCAAGTGGCTTCATCTGTACAGCTGTTACTTGTGAGAGTTGCATGAATGGATGTATGAAGTGTTCTGAAT
Organism: Xenopus petersii; assembly: GCA_038501925.1. Classification (NCBI taxonomy): domain Eukaryota; kingdom Metazoa; phylum Chordata; class Amphibia; order Anura; family Pipidae; genus Xenopus; species Xenopus petersii. The sequence continues at coordinate 156,672,562 of CM076676.1, read as the reverse complement.
CAGCCGGGGTACAGATGTTAGAAGAGCATTGTATGTAGCAGACAGGTGGTGTCGAACGTCTTCATTGATTACTCAGCAAGTCCAGTTGTTTTTAGATTGACCTATACTAGATATTAATCTCACAGAATTTAACTTGACTGACAGACAGGTAAATGGGGAATAACCAAAAATAACTCAAAAACTTTCCACACAAGTGACATTACATATTTAACTTCCACAAGAAATGGATAGCAACCCACAAACTTCACACATAGTGCCTCCTTTACTATCTCTCAGACTTCCCTATGGGGCAACTTCCTTCTCCCACATCTCCGCCAACTCCAAGATTTCATTTTCTGACCTGGTCAAAGTCTGAACAATTATCTTTGAAATTCCAAACAGACAAACCACAACTACACAGATACTTCCAACTGCAACATGTATTTCACACTCAACCCTAACCTCCCTCACTGTAGAACATATCCTACACACACCAGGAACAACTAATCTCTCTCAACTGTACCACATTGTTATCTCCATGAGCCAGACAAAACCTGTTTTACCTGTCTGTCTTTTAATTTTTACCCACTTGTGATTGGCATTCCTCAAATCATCCTAGATAGAACCTAGATAGAACCGTTTAGCTACTGTGTCCTCGGGTCTTTCCAGTGGAGACTTAAAAGGAATGGTCATCCATGATGATGTTTTTTATGAGCAAAGATGAGACACAACGCTGAGGGATCATTGTGGAGTGTATTTCCTCTGTGGGGGAGTCAGTCTCTTATTCCTCCCATCCTGGAACAGTTTTAGCCATTGAAAGGTTACTGTTTCTCTTTGCAGTGGCACACAATAGAATCTCTTTGAAAGAGTGACTGTGGGGGAAGTCTGGTCATGGGGATCTGCATTCACAGTTGTCCCTGATTATAACAACAGGATCTCCAGGTCTGAAGATAATTGAGACCTCAGCCCAGAGTCCTTAGATTCTCCCTTATGCTACCATGATGGAATAAATAAAGGCGAATTTTAATCGTAAAAATAAGTTGTGCTGTCATTGGAGAGAAACTTGTACAAATGTTCCAACATATTTCGCTCTTTTTTTACAAACATCGCTAACTGTAGCAATGCATTGCAGTTTGGAAAATCGGCGTATAAAGACTTATTTACCCATTTTGGATTTGTCGGAATGAGCTCTTTTCAAAAAACGAATGGATCTCGTTTGTGGAATTGTGGTCCTTGACGCCTAAAGTCGTCAGCTTTCTGGAGTGACACTTTAAAAGTTTGGCAGTATACTGTGGAAGTTTTTGATCTGTGCAAGTTGTAAAGCTCCATAAAATAGTTTTTGTCTGGCATTGGCAAATTCAGGAGTCTTGGGACTTTACAAATCGGTCGCAGTTTAGTGCATGTGATAAAACGTGTTTCCGACATATCACGCTTCATTATGAAAATATGACTTTTTAAAACTTGTTGAGAAGCCTAGCTCTTGTCCAGCAGTAAGAACAAAAGAGGGTCAGCTTCGGCTGGCAGGCAAACCGGTCTTGCTAAGTGTATGCAACCATTCCTCTAGCAAGAACATTCCTTACAAGGGTGCTGTATGCTTGTCACCCACTATCATCTTTCGTAGCGATTCAGATAGGGGAACCCATGAGAGAGCAGTGAAGGAGTTTCTGTGCTGTAGCGGTTATCATGTTTGCCTCACACGTGAAAGGTCCCCGGTTTGAAACTGGGCAGAAGCAAAGCTCTTCTTATACCACATGCTGCTTGTTTATCAGTAACCCAAAGTGTAAATAGGAAAGGTGCTGCATACTTTACTTATTTGGGAATAAGGAGAAAATATTCACGCATCCGAAGAATACTAATCGCATCCAGACATTAGTATGAACAAAAGACGAGAACCCCACCAAAAGTGAATAAAGTGCAATGAAGGCCTCAGCTTTGCAAAAGGTGGCACATGCACAACAGAGAAGCAACTCTTTAGAAGAGGAGGGTTACACAATGTCTTTGTGTAGTCATAGACAATTCTGTGTTGGAGCTTATTGACCTCAGTTACATCAAAGAAGCAGCCACAGCCTCCCTGGTGGTCAAAACCTTTTTCAAGAGAGGCTTGCCATGGGTTGTCTGGATAGCTCAGTAAAGCACCAGACTTTTAATCCCATGGTTTGGGTGCCTGTTTGGGCGCTGCCCATTTTAGAGAGGCATTTGTAGAAATGCACAAGTCATGCCCTGCAACCCGATGCTGGTAAAGTGTATTTCGAGAGCAAGAAATGGTTTGCAGGTAAATGTTCTCCGACGCCATGGGAGCCATCGCTTGAGAGTCTGTAATGTCTTTTCACTGACAAATACATAAGCAAAGGAAGTGATGATTTGGGTTATCACTCTATGTTGTGTCCACTGCAAAAGGTATTCCTATCTAGGTCCCATCTAGAATGCGGCTGCTTCCAAGGGCCAGTAATTGCACACAGAGCAAAGGCTGTTTCACAGGACCCTGTGTTACTGCAGAAATCTGCTAATAACCTTTCAGTGGGTCGAAACAGAAAATGAATTTCAACTACAATTGTGGCGAGTAAATAAATGCAAACAAAGCAGCAGCCATTATTTCAAAACGTATTATACCCCAATGTTGCAAAAAGCCAGAATCTGAAACACTCAATTTTTTTGGGTTAAATACAACTCAACCTTTAATAAATCTGCCCCTTAGTAAGAAATATAATTAGAGAGTTGGGCAAACACAGATTTAGTGATTCAACTTGTTTCTCAAGTAGTTAACATATCGACTGTATGTTCATTTGTGCAAACAACCATGTGCTCACCTTGACATCAGTTTTGAGTTCAAGCATCAATCTGCAGATCCATAGAGATTTGAATCCTGAGTATTTACTAACTATTTTTTTTTATCAAAAGATGCATAACCTTTTTCTATTCTGCTCTTGGGCAAATCCCAGGGACAAAGCATGATGTTATCAGTTATTGGCCTGATAGTATACTATCCACATGTAGGTGAATTTCCTGTCCCCAATTTTCATTTCCAAGGCTGAATTATTCTGAAGTATTTCCTGATGCACATGAAATGATTGTATGAGTATTTTCTTTAGCTCTGCATTTTTACTGAGCTTCTTTATTCGTTTCAATCATTAAACACTATGGCAGTACATTCTTGTCCTGGAAATATTAGTTTTATATACCAATGAGCAAGAGCCACAGTTCTAGAGTAAGCAGCCACTATATACTGTCATAGCCCACAGTCTTGCATTCTCTGTTTGTTTTATTTGACTCAGTATAGAACCATTTTGTGTTAGACTAGTGTCACATAGCAGAGCTTCTTGAAGTGCCATCATCTGAAGCCATTGCATTGGGCTAGGAACAGGCACATGGAGCAGATTTCAAGGTAGACATGCTGCAGCATGCATTTTGGTGCAGCAATCTGCTCCATGTACATCAAGAGTGTAAGGGTTGATTCTTGGCCAGGAATCCACTATGCATGACACTAATGTTTGAATAATATTTCCCCTCCATGCAGGGACTGGGATTCAGAATAGGAGCTGGCAGTTCAAGACCACAGGCCTACAGCCCCCCAATAAATAGTAAATGTCTATGGCATCTTACAGCAGCCCTTCTGGCATTTGCTAGAATCCACAGATTGCTAGTCTAGGCTAGAGATGGCGCGAACTGTTCGCCGGCGAACTTGTTCGCGCGAACATCGGGTGTTCGCGCTCGCCGGAAGTTCGCGAACGTCGCGCGACGTTCGCCATTTTGGGTTCGCCATTGTTGGCGCTTTTTTTTGCCCTCTCACCCCAGACCAGCAGGTACATGGCAGCCAATCAGGAAGCTCTCCCCTGGACCACTCCCCTTCCCTATAAAAACCGAAGCCCTGCAGCGTTTTTTCACTCTGCCTGTGTGTGCTGAAGAGATAGTGTAGGGAGAGAGCTGCTGCCTGTTAGTGATTTCAGGGACAGTTGAAAGTTTGCTGGCTAGTAATCGTTTTGATACTGCTCTGTTATTGGAGGGACAGAAGTCTGCAGGGGTTTGAGGGACATTTAAGCTTAGGTAGCTTTGCTGGCTAGTAATCTACCTTCTACTGCAGTGCTCTGTATGTAGCTGCAGTGGGCAGCTGTCCTGCTTCTGATCTCATCTGCTGACTGCTGCAATAACAGTAGTCCTTGTAAGGACTGCTTTTATTTATTTTTTTGTTCTTTTACTACTACTACTACTACTACTACTACTACTACTATAAGAGCCCAGTGCTATTAGTCTAGCAGTGTTGGGGAGTGGGACTGGTGTGCTAATCTGCTGCTCCTAGTAGTTCAGCAGCACCAACTGTAATTTTTTTTTTTTAATATTCATTTTTTTTTTATTTTACTTTTTTTTATTTTACTACCGCTGTAGTAGTGTATAAGTTGACCTTTTAGGCATTATTTGCCCTGTAGGCATTTTTTGCCCAGTGTGTTATTCAACCAACTGCCATCTAGCTGTGTGACCTTGTTCACATTCTGTCTAAATATCCATAATATTACCGTCTCCAGAAAAAACACCGGAGTGACTTTTTTCAAGCAGCCATAATATATTTTACGTAATCCGTATCCATCGCTGTAGTAGTGTATAAGTTGACCTTTTAGGCATTATTTGCCCTGTAGGCATTTTTTGCCCAGTGTGTTATTCAACCAACTGCCATCTAGCTGTGTGACCTTGTTCACATTCTGTCTAAATATCCATAATATTACCGTCTCCAGAAAAAACACCGGAGTGACTTTTTTCAAGCAGCCATAATATATTTTACGTAATCCGTATCCATCGCTGTAGTAGTGTATAAGTTGACCTTTTAGGCATTATTTGCCCTGTAGGCATTTTTTGCCCAGTGTGTTATTCAACCAACTGCCATCTAGCTGTGTGACCTTGTTCACATTCTGTCTAAATATCCATAATATTACCGTCTCCAGAAAAAACACCGGAGTGACTTTTTTCAAGCAGCCATAATATATTTTACGTAATCCGTATCCATCGCTGTAGTAGTGTATAAGTTGACCTTTTAGGCATTATTTGCCCTGTAGGCATTTTTTGCCCAGTGTGTTATTCAACCAACTGCCATCTAGCTGTGTGACCTTGTTCACATTCTGTCTAAATATCCATAATATTACCGTCTCCAGAAAAAACACCGGAGTGACTTTTTTCAAGCAGCCATAATAAATTTTACGTAATCCGTATCCATCGCTGTAGTAGTGTATAAGTTGACCTTTTAGGCATTATTTGCCCTGTAGGCATTTTTTGCCCAGTGTGTTATTCAACCAACTGCCATCTAGCTGTGTGACCTTGTTCACATTCTGTCTAAATATCCATAATATTACCGTCTCCAGAAAAAACACCGGAGTGACTTTTTTCAAGCAGCCATAATATATTTTACGTAATCCGTATCCATCGCTGTAGTAGTGTATAAGTTGACCTTTTAGGCATTATTTGCCCTGTAGGCATTTTTTGCCCAGTGTGTTATTCAACCAACTGCCATCTAGCTGTGTGACCTTGTTCACATTCTGTCTAAATATCCATAATATTACCGTCTCCAGAAAAAACACCGGAGTGACTTTTTTCAAGCAGCCATAATATATTTTACGTAATCCGTATCCACCGCTGTAGTAGTGTATACGTTGATCTTGTGGGCATTATTTGCACAGTGTTTTCTTCAAACCGCCATCTAGCTTTGTGAGCTTGTTCACATTTTGTCTAAATATTGATAATATTATCGTCTCTAGAAAAACCACTTGAGTTACTTTTTTTCAAGCAGCATTCTTATATTTTACGTAATCCGTATCCACCGCTGTGTATACGTTGACCTTGTAGGCATTATTTGCACAGTGTTTTCTTCAAACCGCCATCTAGCTGTGTGAGCTTGTTCACATTTTGTCTAAATATTGATAATATTATCGTCTCTAGAAAAACCACTTGAGTTACTTTTTTTCAAGCAGCATTCATATATTTTACGTAATCCGTATCCACCGCTGTAGTAGTGTATACGTTGATCTTGTAGGCATTATTTGCACACTGTTTTCTTCAAACTGCCATCTAGCTGTGTGTATTATCGTTTCCAGAAAAACCAACTGAGTTTTTGTTGTTGTTGTTTTTTTAAAAATAATGCCAGGCAAAGGCAGGCCGCCACGCAGAGGCCGTGCTAGGGGCCGTGCTGCTATGCAATCCTGTGGCCCTAGCAAATTGCCCAGTTTTAAAAAGCCAATGACCCTGAACTCCCAAAATGCTGAAGAGGTAGTTGACTGGCTTACACAGCACACCCCATCCTCTACCGTTTCTAACTTTACCACAACATCCTCCTCATCCTCCACTGCTATGGCCACCCCACGTAACACTTCCTCCACCACCGGTGCCCCTTCTTCACTGGAGTCAGAGGAGTTATTTTCCCATGAGTTTCTTGAACTGAGTAATGCGCAACCATTATTGGCAGAAGAAGATGAAGGAGATGAGGACGTTACACCAGATTTAATTCTGGCAGAGAACACGACAGAGATGGACATAATGATGAGTGATGAGGAGGAGGAGGAGGTCCCCGCTGCTGCTTCCTTCTGTGATGTGTCAGAAGAAATTGATGCATCTGAGGAGAATGATGATGAGGAGATTGATGTTTTGTGGGTGCCTAGTAGAAGAGAGCAAGAGGAGGGTAGTTCAGATGGAGAGACGGAGAGTCAGAGAGGCAGTAGGAGAATAAGACTTAGAAGAAGCAGGGAGGCCAGCCCGCAGGGATCAGTAGGGCAACAACATGTATCGGCACCTGTGTTCAGCCGGCCAACGCACCCGCCATTGCCGCCAATGCCGCCAACTTCTACTGTTACCGCCAGATCGCACACTTCCAAAAAGTCAGCAGTGTGGGATTTTTTTAATGTGTGTGCCTCTGACAAAAGCATTGTAATTTGCAATGAGTGCAGTCAGAAACTGAGCCTTGGTAAGCCCAACAGCCACATAGGTACAACTTCTATGCGAAGGCACATGAGCGGCAAGCACAAAGCACTTTGGGAGCAACACCTCAAAGGCAACAGGCAAACTAAAAGCAACACTCCTTCTGGTCCAGCATCTTACTGCTCTACCTCTGCTCTCCTTGACCCATCTGAACCACCCTCCACTCCGCCTTCCACCTTGACCACCTGTTCCCATTCCCAGTCATCTGCCACCAGCCAAGTTTCTGTGAAGGCCATGTTTGAGCGTAAGAAGCCAATGTCTGACTGTCACCCCCTTGCCCGGCGTCTGACAGCTGGCTTGTCTGCACTCTTAGCCCGCCAGCTTTTACCATACCAGCTGGTGGACTCTGAGGCCTTCCGCAAATTTGTAGCAATTGGGACACCGCAGTGGAAGGTACCCAGCCGCAATTTTTTTTCTAAAAAGGGAATACCACACCTGTACCAACATGTGCAGAGCCAAGTTACCGCATCTCTGTCACTTAGTGTTGGGCCAAAGGTCCATATGACTACTGACGCATGGTCCTCCAAGCATGGTCAGGGCAGGTATGTCACCTACACTGCCCACTGGGTGAACTTGGTAATGGCTGGGAATGGGAAGCAGGGAATGGGTAGCTCAACAACAACAACAACAGTGGAGTTGGTGTCACCGCCACGGATTGCACGCGGTTCTGCCACCACCTCTACTCCTCCATCGCTCTCTACCTCGTCTTCTTCCTCTTCTTCTTCTTACTCTGCTGCTGGGTCCTCCTTCTCCTCCTCCACACCTGTGCACCCCCAGCTCCCCCTAGGCTATTCGACGTGCCAGGTACGCCGTTGTCACGCTGTCTTGGGGATGACGTGCCTGGAAAGCAAAAACCATACCGGATCTGTACTCCTGTCATCTCTGCAGTCACAGGCCGATCGGTGGCTGACCCCACACCAACTGCAGATCGGAAAAGTGGTGTGTGACAATGGAAGCAATCTGTTGGCAGCGTTGAGACTGGGAAATTTAACACATGTGCCCTGCATGGCACATGTGTTAAATTTAATAGTCCAACGTTTTGTCTCCAAGTACCCAGGATTCCAGGACGTTCTCACCCAGTCCAGAAAGGTGTCGGCCCATTTCAGACGTTCCTACACAGCCATGGCACGCCTTGCTGACATTCAGCAGCGCTACAACATGCCAGTCAGGCGTTTGATTTCTGACAGCCAGACTCGCTGGAATTCAACGCTCCTTATGTTGGAACGTCTGCTGCAACAACAAAGGGCCGTCAACGAGTACCTTTTTGAACTGGGTGGTAGGACTGGATCTGCAGAGCTGGGGATTTTTTTCCCCCGTTACTGGGTGCTTATGCGCGATGCCTGCAGGCTCATGCGACCTTTTGAAGAGGTGACAAATATGGTCAGTCGCACCGAAGGCACCATCAGCGACCTAATACCCTTCACTTTCTTCCTGGAGCGTGCCGTGCGACGAGTGACAGATGAGGCTGTAGACCAGCGTGACGAGGAGCTGGAAGCGCACGATTTATGGTCGCAATCACCAGAACGAACCCAGGCACCTGCTGCAACGCAGGGAGAGGTGCCAGAAGTGGAGTCAGAGGAGGAAGGTGGCTTTGTGGAGGAGGAGGAGGAGGACCAACAGGAGCAGGCTTCCCAGGGGGCTAGTGGTGACCTTTTGGGGACCCCTGGTCTTGTACGTGGCTGGGGGGAGGAGACCGTGGATGATGCAGTCCTTGATAATGAGGAAGCGGAGATGGATAGCTCTGCATCCAACCTTGTGAGAATGGGGTCTTTCATGCTGTCATGCCTGTTGAAGGACCCCCGTATCAAGAGGCTTAAGGAGAAGGACCTGTACTGGGTCGCAACGCTACTAGACCCTCGGTACAAGCATAAAGTGGCAGAAATGTTACCAACATACCACAAGTCCGAAAAGATGCGGCATTTACAAACCAGCCTGCAAAACATGTTGTACAATGCTTTTAAGGGTGATGTCACTTCAGGAACTCATCAACATTCCAGGGGCAGAGGTGCCAGTAATCCTGCCACGAGCACACCTGCAAGGACAAAGCCCTTTGGCCGGTCTGTAACGTCAGACATGCAAATGTTTTTCTGTCCAAGGCAGCGCCACAACCCTTCTGGATCCACCCTCAAAGAACGCCTCGACCGGCAGGTAGCGGACTACCTGGCATTAACTGCAGATATCGACACTCTGAGGAGCGATGAACCCCTGGACTACTGGGTGCGCAGGCTTGATCTGTGGCCAGAGCTGTCACAATTTGCCATGAACCTCTTGTCTTGCCCAGCCTCAAGTGTGCTCTCAGAAAGGACCTTCAGTGCAGCAGGAGGGATTGTAACTGAGAAGAGAACTCGCCTAGGTCACAAAAGTGTCGATTACCTGACCTTTATTAAAATGAATGAGGGGTGCATCTCGGAGGGTTACTGCACGCCGGAAGACTTGTTCTGACTTCTATGCAGCTGTCCTTCTCTTCAAGCCTCATGACTCCACACACAGCTGTCCTTTAGCGTCCTCCTCCCTCCGCCACCGTTACAAACTAGGGTGCAAACCCTACTGGTTTAATTTTTTCTGGCCTCTGTGCTTCAGTGGCTGCAACCAAAAAAACTGGGCAAACAATGTCTACAAGGTCAACGTATGGCGAAAAATGACTATTTTCAGCATTTATATGGCATATTTTTTCTGGCAACTGTGCTTCAGTGGCTGCGTCCAAAAAAATGCATATTTTCTGCATTTATATGGCATAATTTTTCTGGCCTCTGTGCTTCAGTGGCTGCAACCAAAAAAATTTATATTTTCAGCATTTATATGGCATAATTTTTCTGTCAACTGTGCTTCAGTGGCTGCGACCAAAAAAATGCATATTTTCTGCATTTATATGGCATAATTTTTCTGGCCTCTGTGCTTCAGTGGCTGCAACCAAAAAAAATTATATTTTCAGCATTTATATGGCATAATTTTTCTGTCAACTGTGCTTCAGTGGCTGCGACCAAAAAAATGCATATTTTCTGCATTTATATGGCATAATTTTTCTGGCCTCTGTGCTTCAGTGGCTGCAACCAAAAAAATTTATATTTTCAGCATTTATATGGCATAATTTTTCTGGCAACTGTGCTTCAGTGGCTGCGACCAAAAAAATGACTATTTTCAGCATTTATATGGCATATTTTTTCTGGCCTCTGTGCTTCAGTGGCTGCGGCCAAAAAAACTGGGCAAACAATGCCTACAAGGTCAACGTCGTTGACCTTGTAGGCATTGTTTGCCCAGTTTTTTTGGCCGCAGCCACTGAAGCACAGAGGCCAGAAAAAATATGCCATATAAATGCTGAAAATAGTCATTTTTTGCCATACGTTGACTCAACGTATATGGCAAAAAATGACTATTTTCAGCATTTATATGGCATATTTTTTCTGGCAACTGTGCTTCAGTGGCTGCGACCAAAAAAACTGGGCAAACAATGCCTACAAGGTCAACGTATGGCAAAAAATGACTATTTTCAGCATTTATATGGCATATTTTTTCTGGCAACTGTGCTTCAGTGGCTGCGTCCAAAAAAACTGGGCAAACAATGTCTACAAGGTCAACGTATGGCGAAAAATTACTATTTTCAGCATTTATATGGCATATTTTTTCTGGCAACTGTGCTTCAGTGGCTGCGTCCAAAAAAAACTGGGCAAACAATGTCTACAAGGTCAACGTATGGCGAAAAATTACTATTTTCAGCATTTATATGGCATATTTTTTCTGGCAACTGTGCTTCAGTGGCTGCGTCCAAAAAAACTGGGCAAACAATGCCTACAAGGTCAACGTATGGCAGTTGTTTAAAGAGAACAGTAGATTACTAGCCAGCAAAGCTACCTAAGCTAAAATGTCCCTCAAATCCCTGCAGACTTCTCTCCCTCCAATACAGAGCAGTATCAAGCAGATTACTAGCCAGCAAACTTACTATCATCTGTCCCTGAAATCACTAACAGCTCTCCCCCTACACTATCTCTTCCAAGCACACACAGGCAGATTTTTCAGATACATTTTTGCCCTTGATCCCCCTCTGGCATGCCACTGTCCAGGTCGTTGCACCCTTTAAACAACTTTAAAATCATTTTTCTGGACAGAAATGTCTTTTTTAGATGTTAAAGTTCGCCTTCCCATTGAAGTCTATGGGGTTCGCGAACCGTTCGCGAACCGCTCGCATTTTTGCGCAAGTTCGCGAATATGTTCGCGAACTTTTTTTCCGACGTTCGCTACATCCCTAGTCTAGGCCTTTCATCATTGCCTTCATTGGGTGCACAATATAAGAAGAAACTCTGAACAAATAAGCCAATTAGTAGGGTTTTGACAAAATGAGGAACTGGGTGTCCTAAAAGTGCTGCAGGGGCAACAAGGTCCCACATTTATCTAAGTCATAAAATAATTATATCAAACACAACAAAATACACACAACAAAATATTGATGCAAAGGCAATTAAATAAAGGATGATGATGATATTGACACATGTTGTGATACTGGGGAAAGGCTACAAACACTTGAACGTTTTATTAGGTGTTGGACATAAAAAATGTCAGACAGAAGCAAATTCAGATATTGGCTTAAAATGAGCATTTTAAGTTCAGTAAAAGTTAATTCTGCATTGGCATTACTCTTATTAGCTCTTATGTATACATTTGGTAAGTGCAGTCCTAATATCTTGATTTCTCAAGCTATACACAATAGGATTGAGCAACGGTGTCACAATAACATACAAAAGAGAGACAACTTTGACATTTGGTGAGTTCTCCTTTGATGGAACCAAATAAACACTGATCAAGGTCCCATAATATGTACAGACAGTGGAGAGGTGAGAGCTGCATGTGGAAAAAGTCTTTTTTCTGCCTGTAGTGGAAGCGATTCTCATGATTGTAAATGCAATAAATATATAGGTGGCAATAATGAAAATAAAAGGCATGATGATGACAGGAACAGAGAACAGCAAAGCTTGTATTTCAACAATGAAAGTATCTGAGCAAGAAAGATTAAGTATGGGAGCCAAGTCACAGAAGAAATGATTCATGGTATTGGGTCCACAAAAATTCACTGTACTCACTAAGTTAACCAGAATTATTAATGTTATAATAAAACCCAAGACCCATGACCAAATAATTAAGTGCAGGCAAAGCTTAAAGTTCATTATGGAATTGTATCTCAGTGGGTGGCAGATGGCCAAGTATCGGTCATAGGACATCACAGTCAGAAGAAAACATTCAGTGTTGGTTAAGGCAGAGAAAATGTAAAACTGGCTCAGACATGCAGTAAAAGGCAACATGCTTCCATCAGCTGCTATGACAACAAGCATGTTAGGAACAATGTTTGTGGTGGATATTATTTCAGAAGAAGACAGGAGACTAAGGAAAGTGTACATTGGAGTATGTAATTGGCGATGAGTTGATATCAATGAAATGATCACAATGTTTCCTGTTATGGATATAATATAAATAATAAGGATGGCAATGAAGAGCAAACTTCTCAGGTTGTGAAGGTTCTGAAATCCTAGAAGAAGGATGTTTGTAATTTCAGTCTGATTATTTATTGTCATTTTCATCTCTCAAAACAAAAATCCCAAAGTGCCCCAGATTCAGTTGGGAAAAATAAAAAAAAAAGGAAAAATCCAAAGTAACATAACTTTCTAATGCAAACTCTCCCCAGAAAGCTGGATAGGAAGTAAAATAAAATCAAGTCATACCTGTTTAAATATAAAACATATGAAATGTAAGGCATGCTTAAATAATACTGTGTTGCATTAGATATCGATTAACAAATTTAAATTTTTCAGGACTTCTAATCTGGGAATCATTCCCAAAAGAATCTGAAATACCGATTAGTTAAATTTCCACTCTTATCTGATCTTACCTGATTAGATTTGTGATTTGTGTTGCAGTCATGTCTATTACCCACAAATAGGGATGGGCGAATTTTTTTGCCTTGTTTCGCCAAAAAATGACGCCCATAGACTTGCATGGCGTTGTGCGTCAAAATAAAAAGACGCACGTCAAAAAAATTTCACCGCGCGACAAATTTTTTTTGTCACCCATAGACTTTAATGGGCGTCAGCGACATTTCGCCAGTGGCAAATTTTTGGCGAAACAAAACGGGTCAAATTCACCCATCCCTACCCACAAATTAACAGGACTACGTTTTACTGATTGGTAAAGTTTAAAAAAGATCAATTTAAAAAAATCTTGAATTTGAAAATTAATAATTATGCCTCTCTGCCTGCATACAAATAATTGTTTCAGAGACTCATGTCACTGGCTATTTGTGAGCATGTGATCAATGGATAGGACAGCCAATATTCCAATACAGGGTGGGCTATCTTTGCATCCCATTCTCCTTTGTCCAGCCTAGGATGTGAAATTATTTTGTTTTTTATTTTAAGGCAATATGTTTTGGATTACAATTTCTTGGATCAATCCTACAGTAAAGATTCCAAATAGGCCCTAACATTTCATGTACGCAGAGCCCCCCCCCCACCAGCCCAACACATAGTGACTGTCTATGGCATTTGGCAGCAGCCATAATCCACAGATAAGCAGTCCAGGGCTTTTTCCCTCATTCCATCATTGCCTAAATTGGGTGCACAATATAAGAAGAAACTATGTAATGGGTAATGACAAAATGAGGAACAGGGCATCCCGATGGTGCTGCATGGACAACAAGGTCCTACATTTTATATATGGCATAAAAATAATTATATCATACACACAGGACCCTCTGATTACTTTGCTTTGTTCTAGGATTCTTGTTCGTCTTTTTCAAGTTCCCTATATAAAAATATATAACACATAAAATACATAAAATACAGTTGCAAACTTAATTAAAGAAAGGATGACATGATGATAATGATGTATAGGAGAAAAGAAGAAAAGTATCCCCGTCTTCTTAATCAGAAAAGTTACAAAAGAATATATATTATCACTGTGTGATCTGTTTTCAGTTAAACCAATGGGTCACGTGATCCAATATCTATGAATTCCCTCTTTTTATTTCATTAATTGATCCCACAAAGTGCTAGTGCTTAACCCCAATAAGTTAACATTAAATAGAGTAAAACTAAAACACAATTAATTTTCCCTTTAATTAATGTGTATATTAGGTAAATTCTAACTCATGAATAATTCATTTAACATTAATTAATAATTTACTAACAACCCACTAAAACACCAATAAGGATGGTAAAGTGCCACCAATGTGATCAATTCACATATAAATTACTTAAAGTGCAATTATGAACATCTCTGATTCCAAGAAAAGGTAGGAAAAGGAAATTGGTAGAATGGTGGAGAAGTCCTAGACAATACGGGACTTCTCCACCATTCTACCAATTTCCTTCTGATTAAGAAGATGGGGATACTTTTCTTCTTTTCTCCTATACAAAATTTAATACTGACGAAAGTCAGATCCCCTCCCCCCCTTAGTCAATTTTTTATATATCTGAAGTTAGATCATTCTTTTTTTATTGAGATAATGATAATGATGATAATGACACATGGTGTGATTTTAAAGTCAAAAGGGTGGTTATTAGCAAAAGACTACAGCCGCTTATTTTATATAATTTCTATATCTTTTTTATTTTTATAGTTAAATGTCTTTTATCGGAGTTTCGTGATAACTCCCCTGTAATATCCAACAGCTTTGACAAGAACAACCATGGAAGTGTATTATTAAAGTTGCAGCACAGTTTATTGTTATTTCACTTGACTATGATAAAGTGGACAGAGCCATAAAGATGGCTGTAGTTTACTACAATTTTAAAGCACATTTTGGGCTTCCTTTATATTCCCTTTCTAAATGATATAGATATATAGTAGATGTAATTCCCAAACAGGGCAGAGAAACTAACATTGGAACATGGTGCTTACACTGAATTGATGTCAATCTAGTGAGCCTAATGATTTCTATTACCATTGCAGGAAAGTATTTGGTTAGTTAACGTAATGCCTACATTATAAACTGCAACCAGAGAAACTAGAGTTCTGGATAGCAGACAAGAGAGGCAGTACCCTACGGACAAGAACAATATTGATGGTAAGTAATACAATCTCCACAGTAAAGGCCTTCACTAACTTTAAGGCTAAGGGCAAACTTGGTGGTACCTCCTCTTGTATGTTTCACCAGCTGTACATTTCTGGATAAATCCTGTGGACTGCGGCAGGCAAATACTAAGAGAACAGCAAGAGGCAGAGGCAGTATTGGGCAGGCACTGGCATTTCTTGCCAGCTAGTGGAGGATCCAATAAAATAATAAATATATGTAAAAAAGAAAAGAATGATGAGTCCTTTAGGTTTTCTCTTGCCAATCCTTTTCCCAGTCTCTCAGCTGTACATGAAATCCCACAAACAAAAAAAGCTTTTTCATTTGTGTGTTTTAGTGGAGGATCCGCCACACGTGCCCTTAGCTTGAGCTTGACATGCAACTAAGCAAATGTCATATTGAGCAAAACAAGTCATAGAAAGCTGCAGGAGATCCCCACTTGTTCCCTGATCAGAAAGCTTCTCTAGGAAATGGCCTTGACTATACCTGAACATCACGTGACCTGAATGATGTTGCCAATGTTGCCTTTTCATCTCTACTCACTTGCATTGTGTAGGTGTGGCCCTTAAAGGGATATGGTCAATTTTTCAAAACACATCTGCACTGTCATCAGTTTTTTCAAAAGAGCAAACAGATTTTTTTATATTTAATTTAGAAATATGACATGGGACTAGACATATTGTCAGTTTCCCAGCTGCCCCCAGTCATGTGACTTGTGCTATGATAAACTTCAGTCATTCTTTACTGCTGTACTGCAAGTTGGAGTGATATCACCCCTACCAGCCTAACAACAGAACAATGGGAAGGTAACCAGATAGCAGCTCCCTAACACAAGATAACAACTGCCTCGTAGATCTAAGAACAGCACTCAATAGTAAAATCCAGGTCTCACTGAGACACATTCAGTTACATTGAGTAGGAGAAACAACAGCCTGCCAGAAAGCAGTTCCATCCTAAAGTGCTGGCTCTTTCTGAAATCACATGACCAGGCAAAATGACCTGAGATGCACCTACACACCAATATTACAACTAAATACACTTGCTGGTTCAGGAATGACATTTTATATTGTACAGTGAATTATTTGCAGTGTAAACAGTGTCATTTAGAAATAAAAAATACATCATACAAATTATGATAGAATCCCTTTAACCAAAGGACTGCAGTGCAGTGTAACATTCTCTATATATCACACTTCTTTTACTTACATTGAGAGATGTATTGAGCTGCAGGCATATTATGTGGTACATCAGGCCAACCTCCAAGGCTTCATGTGGGATAGTTGCATTTTTGTAATTATAGTCAGTTACTATTGTGCAATAACTCACCTTGAGCAATTTATCCACATTCTGAGCTGTGGGCTATATCCACATGTATCCACATTCTGAGCAATAGCTATAAGATCAGAACGCAGAGCAAGGACTATATATATAATGCAGATCATTAATGTATAATATCCAGCAGGAATACTGGGAAATTAATTAATTCTGTAGAGAATCACCAACCCACCAAAGGCAGAAAGTAAAGAAAAACATCTCATGTTAATGATGAAAATGAAAATACTAGAGGTCATTTACTGATATCCCGAATGCAAATGCAGGAGTACAACGAGCTGTATTCATCAAGGAGGGGGGTCTCTGTACTCCATTTAAAAGCAATTTGTAACAATTATTGAATGTGCAGGCCAGGGGGAAAGTGCAGAAGAATAAAACTATAGGGTCCCTTCACTGGTCAATTAAAGCAGCCCTGCACTAAGGCAGACCAGCACACCAGGTTGGAGACCAGAAGATATTTCAGCCTCAATGCTGGCTCCTGGTTCCATTCTCCTGGATTGCTGACCTGCTGCATACACATATACTTGTACTGCAAAAGCTCCTGGTAAAGCAGCCAAACTTGGTGGACACCAATCCACTGCACAACTGTGTCTGAGAAGAGCCTGGATGATGCAGTTCTAAAGGGGACCTCTGATCTTCAAGCTCTTCCTGACAGGGCAACAACCTCTCTCTCTCTCTCTCTCTCTCTCTCTCTCTCTCTCTCTCTCTCTCTGGAGCAAATTCACTAAGCGCCGAACGCTACCGTTAATTCGCTAGCGTTAATTCGCTAGCGTTTGGCATTTTCGTTACTGCGCAAATTCACTAACGAACGCTGGCGTAGTTTCGCTAGTGTTACTTCGCACCCTTACGCCTATCTAGCGACATACCTATGCAAATTCACCAACACGCGCAGTGTACTGAACGCTACCTTTTACGCTAGACTTCCTTCGCCACCCCAGACCAGGCGAAGCGCAATAGAGTAGATAGGGATTGCTTCAAAAAAAGTCAAAAGTTTTTCTAAGTCCCAAAAAATGCTGGCGTGTTTTCTACATGATGGGTGATAGGCTGAAAAAGATCGAAAACATTTTTGGGGCTCCCCTCCTTCCCCTCTACATTTCCTGACTCATGGCAACTTACCTAGACAGTGGGCACATGTGTAGGGCAAAATAACATTTTTATTTGATGTTTTGAAGGTTTTCTAGCCATTTGTAGTGCTGATACGTATTCCTCCATTGAAATCTGAATTTGGCGCCGTATGCAAATTAGCCTTCGCTAGCGTAACTTCGCTTCACCTAGCGAATCAACGCTAGCGCAACTTCGCAATCTTACGCTACCCCTGTGCGCAACTTCGGATTTTAGTGAATTTGCGGAACGCTGGCGAAACTACGCCTGACGAAGTGCGGCAAAGTGCTGCGAAGCGCAGCGAAGTTGCGCCTGGCAAAACTACGAATGTTAGTGAATTTGCCCCAGACTCTCTCTCTCTCTCTTTGGGGCAAATTCACTAAGATTCGTAGTTGCACCAGGCGTAACTTCGCCGCACTTCGCCACACTTCGCCAGGCGTAGTTTCGCCAGCGCTTCACAAATTCACTAAAATCCGAAGTTGCGCTCAGGGGTAGCGTAAGGTTGCGAAGTTGCGCTAGTGTTGATTCGCTAAGTAAAGCGAAGTTACGCTAGCGAAGGCTAATTTGCATACGGCGCCAAATTCAAATTTCAATGGAGGAATACGTATCAGCACTACAAATGGCTAGAAAAGCTTCAAAACATCAAATAAAAAAATTTATTTTGCCCTACACATGTGCCCACTGTCTAGGTAAGTTGCCATGAGTCAGGAGATGTAGGGGGGAAGGAGGGGAGCCCCAAAAAATGTTTCGATCTTTTTCAGCCTATCACCCATAATGTAGAAAACACGCCAGCGTTTTTTGGGACTTAGAAAAAATTTTGACTTTTTTTGAAGCATTCCCTATCTACTCTATTGCACTTCGCCTGGTCTGAGGTGGCGAAGGAAGTCTAGCGTAAAAGGTAGCGTTCAGTACACTGCGCGTGTTAGTGAATTTGCGTAGTTACGTCGCAAGCGACACTTCGCCAGGCGTAAGGGTGCGAAGTAACACTAGCGAAACTACGCCAGCGTTTGTTAGTGAATTTGCGCAGTAATGAAAATGCCGAACGCTAGCGAAGTAACGCTAGCGTTTGGCGCTTCGTGAATTTGCCCCTTTGTTTGTCACTCTACAGGCTACAGTGTCATGTAAAGCCAATTTCAGCATTATTATTTCTTAGGCAGGAAACTCTGTTCATGTCTGTAACCCTGGAGCCCCAATCCCAAGATCTACAAAAATAAGGCCTACTAGTGGACAAGTCATTATGTAGTTGTTGTGCAAAGTTGATGGCATTCACACCCAAAGCCAAGGTTCCAATTGACAAAAAGACAAAAGAGTTGCATGTATAAAAATTGTCGTTGTATCAAAAAAATGTTGATGCCTATTGACTTCAATGCGTTTTGTGAATTTTTTGGAGTTTCGGGATTTTTTTTGGAGTTTTCGTGATTTTCTCGGTGAAGCAAAACAGGACAGATTCGCCCATCACTAGTCATAAATGATATATGGTGTATTTGGATATCTAAATGCAGCATCAGAATGGGGGGAGGGCCATCTCAGGGTCTCCCACACACCCACCAGGACCCCCACCTCATTCATTCAGGCATTCAGCACACCAATGCCACAACCCGCCACCCCCCTGCATGTACCTTTACTTTTTTTGGTGGCCGCAATTGAGGGAGGCCAGGGGAGAGCTCTGATAGTCTCAGATGAGGAGTGGGTCTGGGCTCACTGGGTTTTTTTTCCCAGTGTCCTGTCGGCCCAGTCTGACCCTGTCGAAATTGATGCTTTAATGTGAAATAACGCTGGAGTACAAGAAGCAGAATATGAAAAGCCAGAATATTTTATATAAGGAAATGTCAACTGAGAAAAAAAGTCAGAAATACGGAAATCTTACCCACATTAGTTTCCTTTATTTACTCCTGAGAATAGAAATGTGAATTTGAAATGTGAATTGAACTGCATTTATCATCAGTCCAGCCATTATACATTACATATTTAGCGAACTAACTATATTAGAAAATAGGGAAATTCACCTACTGAATTTATTTGCCCATCGCTACTGATTTATTGTGCAAATGTAATTGAATACTTATGTTAGTAAGGGGTTGTTCACCTTTAAATTAACTGTTAGTATGATGTAGAGAGAGATATTCTGAGACAATTTGCAATTGGTGTTCACTTTTTATTATTTGTTGTTTTTTTTACTTATTTAGCTTTTCATTCAGCAGCTCTCCAGTTTGTAATTTCAGCCATCTGGTTGTTAGGGCCCAGCAACCATGTGTTTATTTGAATAAGAGACTGGAATATGAATAGGAGAGGCCTGAATAAAAAGTAACAATAACAATACATGTGTAGCCTTATAGAACGTTTGTTTTTAGATGGGGTCAGTGATCCCCATTTGAAAGCTGGAAAGAGTCAGAAGATGAAGACAAATAATTAAAAAAAAATAAATAATACAAACAAATGAAGAACAATTGAGAATTCTCCATTCTATAACCTTTTTTTTTCAGGTTTCAACATTTAAATAAACTTGCCTGCCCCCACCTATCAGACCAGAGGGAAATACCATAGAAGGCCACAAAATAATTTTCAATGTTGTTATATAACAAAGATGACTGGTATGGAATTACTAAACTTAATGTAGATCACAATAGGCTTGAAAATTAAACTTGTTCAAGAAATCATCCAAGCTCCTCTTAATGGCTGAATAACGCAGTGGAGCACAAGGGGTTGGCGGGAGTCATCTTGCGCTGCTTCATGTCCTCATCATTGCCTATTGCTGACATGGAGCACACTCCCTCTTAGCATCACTGCCAGATTTAGCTGCAAATGTCTGCAGCCTTTTAAAGAAAAGACTATATTAAGGACTCAAGGCTGCACTTATAAAGCTGCCACCCTAGGCATATAGCACAGCAAAAGATGCCAAGGAACTGTGATCTATAGTTAATCTCTTCCACCAGATGGGAAGAGCGAAAGTGACCCAACACCCATCAAGCCAAGGAAATAATCTTTATAACTGCAATAGTTCATTCACAAAAATTCCCAACGAGTTGACACTAGTCAGAATTACAGAAAATGCTACGGAATCATCATTGAGCCTCATCCCTTTTGTTGTTTTTTTTGTAACGCATTATGATTAATGATGGGCGAATTTGTCCTGTTTCACTTCGCTGCAAATTTCCCACGAAATTCGTGAAACTGTCTAAAAATTCGCAAAACTGAGATTTTAACTCCTGTGACAATTTGACAGCATCAAAATAGGCATTGGCTTCTGAACTGTCGCTGGCGACGAAAAAACTGACTCCGGCGTTAATTTTTTCGGCGCAGGTGAATTTTTGCCAGCAAATTTTTGTAGAAAATTTGCGCCTGCCAAATAAATTCGCCCATCACTAATTATGATGAATCAACGTACTTGGCGCAATGAAACTCTATAAGACCACAACATATTTCAGGTATGTGTCATTGAAGGATTGCGCACAATTGAAGGAATTAAAAATATTTATTCCACTTCAAGTCAACTCAACAGAATCCTGAGTGATGTCCAGGACATAATGCCTTACAAAGGAATCGTGTTCTGACCAAACTTTATGGTGCTTTAGGTGTTTTTTATTTTTTTTTCTCATTTGAGATTTGTTTTTCTTATCATCGATTAATGACAATAGAACAGAGCACTCTTTGTTACATATAAACACAATAGATGCATGTAACATGTTTGTAAATGCACACAAAATGCTGTGTATAAAAGCCCTTGGGCAACATCTGAAAACACACTTCAGGAGAAACTTCGCTCTTCATGACAATCGATCAGATGTTCCTCACATTCCCTATTGTTAAAAATACCACCTTTCAGATTAATAACCAGACTGTCTGAAGATATTTTTAATCATTTTTTATAATGCATTGTATGCCATACATGGTCATATAGAAAATCTTTTATATATTCTTCATCATGCTTATGATCATCAGGAACATGAAGGATATTTTGTGACCTTTACATGTGTGACTTAAATGTTTAAGATAGACACAATCCCTTACTCTGTCTCAGCCAACGATTAGGGAAAAGATGTGTGAAATTAGCTCAGGCTGACAAACTTTTTGTTCTGGTAGGGGAACTAGAAATGCTTTTTATAGACTATTTAACCTTTTTTAATACAGGTCACAATAAGGCATATGTTTGTAATAAATACATGGCATCCATAGATTGTTTCTGTGACTCCCGGTGTGCATTACAAGTTCGGTCTTAACTACTATTCTTGAATTTGTATTTTGCAGGACATAAGACATCATGGCACAGGGTTGAGCAGCAAAACATCTGCAGGGCAAATGGTTGACTGGTAAAACATCTTCAACATCAAGGTCATAATTCCCATCATGGAATCAATAAATGACAAATTGGGATGCAACTACCACCAAAAATCCATATACACATTTTCAGTGTCCAATCTCCAACACTTTTCTTGTCCTTTTAACTCTGGAAAGAGTTGCTTTGGAAAACAGTTGTTGATTATCCTGTACTGTATATTTTCAAGCTGAAACTGGGATAGTTTTCATCAGTCATCATTGAGAGCCATGTATGGCATCTAGTGTTCGGTTTACCTGGTTTGTTAACATTTGTTTAATGGGTAAGTTAATATGATGTGTGTATTGACTAGGCGTGAGTTATGTATATATAATTGTGTTTCAAGCACTTTTTTCACATTTTGTTAAAGGTCATTAAATTAGTTTTTTTAGACTAGGTGTTCATGTAATTGGGATAATGAGTGGTCGTAAGACTGATGATCTGACTCATTACACTGTTTGCCATACGTATGCATACATGAAACAAGAGTTTGAAGGTGCTTCTCTGGTAGATGTTGGCAACCCAGAACTTGAGATTTAATGCTGCAGATTGCTCCTCTAACTGTAGAAGGTTGATTTGGAGTTTATGCAATCTAACAGATTTGCCAGGTTATGTGGTGATTATGGGAATGTAAACTCAATTTATTTAGCAGCTAGGAAATCAGTTCTTCTATTGGGAGAGAGGAGACTGGTTGTCAGAATTCAGCATGTTGTTAGTGGGGTAGACAAATAATTGGTTGTATCTGGGCATGATCAGAAGTCTTGGTTCATACTACTACTAGTGATAAAGTTAAGGGTAAAAATAAAGGAACTTAAAATATTAGTTCAGTGATATAGGATCTAAGCTAAAGAGAGCCAAACTTACAGTATATAGTTGTCAGCATATATATTTTAAATTACAGTTCCTAATTATTAATGGTGTTCAATTCATAAATACATTTATCACTGGAAATAAGTTGTAGTATTTTGTTCATTTAAATGATAGTCGAAAAGTGAGATTTAATGTTGAAAAGTGCATTTCTAAGTAAATTATTTATAGTATTTAGACTTGTAGTTGGCATTCCCCACTGGTAAAGGGTGTGCGTATGACCATTTCCTGTTAAGCTTTGATACAGTGATTGTTATATCCTGGCTCTTCCTCTTTGGCCTCCACCTGCCGTACAGATTGGATGTCTTTTGGAGAGCCTGGTGTCAACAAAGTTCTGCCCTAAAGGACCAACCTCATTTGGAGGATTTCTGAAACAGAGACCCTGTCAATGAGTGTTAGACAGCAATAAGGTAGCTCTGTCATTCTAGAAACATAAGTTAGACAGTTTAGGTAGCAAGAACAGCCAAGTGCTCCAACTTACTATTGATAACTGGCAGTAGACCTCCCTTGGGTACAACTGGCCTTAAAGTAAAGGGACCACAGTAACAATATGGATTCAGGCTTAATAGTTACCCCCTAAATATTTATACTGGAGGAGACCACTAACTGGTAGCCTTTATGGTACATGGTCACAACTAAAAAGACTGTCTCCACAATGTCGTCACATTGTATCACATTGCATCTACCTAATTTGATTGCTTTTGAGTATAAACCCAGTGGAGTATGGGAAAATGTTGTGTTTGACTGTTTTAACACCTACATTTAAACATTGAGACCCAATAGGAATGTTTTCCTCTAATGATGATTAATTATATCTTAGTTCAAGTACAAGTTACTGGAAGTTTTTTAAATATGTGAATTATTTGGTTAAAATGGAGTCTATAGGATAACAGATCCCATGATAGGCTTACATCCTACAAAAGTAGGCAAATCAATATTGATATTCCACTTGAAAAAAATCAAGTCAATATGACCTTTAGGCTACAACGGAGTCTTTTGTGGGTCTGAAATACCAAATCTCACAATGCCATGGACAATCTTAAATAACTATTTGGCTCAATTGAATCAAAATTATATTGAAGATCAACTAAAACGTTCTGCATGATTGCATTATATCAGCCAAGATGAAAATAAAAGCTGTTAAGAGTTGTCAAAGAATTACATACATGTATCACTTGCCCTGTTAGAGTGGTTAATGAAAAGATACATGATAACCCAAAAGTTAAATATCATCCTATCCCAGATAGTTATCTCCACAATCATTTCCTAATCTGCATAAATTGACTACACAATTTCTGATTCCAGAAGGAACATCTTTGGACATGGAGCACCAGCAGGAAGTTAAATAAATACTTTATTAATACATAACATGCGTGTGGTCGTGGACTATATGTATGCTCCATGATTTGAATTTATTAAAAAAAGTAATTATTTGATTGTCACACTGGTGCTCCATGCTTTAAGATCAGGGGCTGTATAACATATAGTAGCAGTGGTGGATGAACCAGAGAGTGCTCCCAATCTGTCTTTTCTGATTCCACTATGACTGGATTTGCCTTTGACAACTGTATAGATGGTCATAGATCAGCCTTAAACATGTAAGTATAATGAAATTACCTACATGTCTCACATCGAAGTAGCTGCTAATGATTGGGGAAAGATGTTTTGGCTGCATTTTTGATTGCAGTATTTGTTTGGATAATAGGTATGAGCATGGGTCTTCCCTGATGTATGGCTCTCAAGCCAAGTACTCATTTCTTAAATGGACTTTCCAGGGAAATTCCACTCCCTCCCAATTGCATGTTGCTTTGATTTTTTTTTATATCAGGGGGAAAAATAAACACTTCCATTTAGGTATTTTATTTGAAGTCATTGCTGGATATGCAGGTCATTCAAGTTCTTATGCCATCTTAATATATTTCCTCAGAGTTTCTCTGATCTCCTTATTCCTCAAGCTGTATATGATGGGATTCATAAAAGGAGCAATTACAATGTACAAAAGTGATAGGAACTTTTTCACATTTACAGAGTATTCTGCAGATGGTCCCATATAAACTATGATCAGAGTCCCATAATATGTCCACACAACAGTTAGGTGTGAGCTGCAGGTGGAGAATGTTTTCCTTCTTCCAACCATGGAATTCATCCTGAAGATGGTTATGAAGATACAGACATAGGTTCCAATGATGAATATAAATGGAACAAACATCATTGGGATTGAAATGATAAAATCAAACATTGTTAATACCGATGTGTCTGAAGTAGAAAGGGCTACAACTGGGCCAAAATCACAGAAAAAGTGATCAATCTGATTAAAACCACAGAACTGTAACTGGAACACCATAATAATATCAGTGGTTATGAAAACAAATACTAATAACCAACACCCTACAACAAGCAGGAGACAAACATTAGGGCTCATTATTGAAATATAATGCAGTGGGTAACAGATGGCAAGATATCTATCATAAGACATTACTGCAAGAAGAAAACATTGAATAAATCCAGAAAGACCAAAAATGTAAAGTTGGCAAAAGCATCCAACTAGAGTTATAACCATTTCATCATTTAGTATGATGTGTAACATCATGGGAATGATACTGGTTGTAAGCAGAACATCTGCTAACCCCAAGTGCTTCAGAAAGTAAAACATGGGGATCTGGAGATTTTCATGTAATGTCACCAGACAGAAAATGAGAATATTTCCACATAGTATTACACTGTAGACTGATAGAAACAGAATAAAAAGTGGGGTTTTATAATAGTTTATATCATGGAAGCCCAGCAGTAGGATATCTGTTATTTCAGTCTCGTTGTCTGTACACATTGCCAAATCAGAAGAAGCTCTATGTGGTCAACGGTGGTTTTGCCAAGGTCTAAGATAATGTATTACCTGCAATGTAAACATTAACAATGAAATTATTATATCATGTAAATCTTTGTTTTGCATACATCCCAAAGCATCTTAGAAAACAAGTTACTTCAAGGACTATGTGCTTATAAATACTTGATTTATTGTACCCTTTGTATTGAGCGAGCAAGAGGTTGAGTTTTAAGATACAGTAAATATAGAGATTTCATGGGAAATATTAAAGAGCTTTGTATGTATGACTGACTATTTTTGCATCTTACATTGCTGTGTGGCTAATATTTTACTGAAACTCGTAATTTGAAATCTTGAATAAACACGAACAGGTTTTTTTAACCCAGTTTGTGTGAATTGCTAGCATAGTAACAAAAAAATTGGAAAAAAGGGAAAAAATCTTATTCTATTCATTTTATGAATGTTAAAACAAAAAAAATGTATAATAATATGTACCTTTGACTGACTTGGAAGGCCAGCTGCCAAATGTTTTCATTTACATTTTTTAGATTTAGATTTTTTTTTTTTTAATTGATAAAACTTGTATTTCAATTTGGAAACTATAATAAAGTATGATCTGTTTGTGTCTTGGCAATATCAATGAGAGGTCAAGGGATACAACTGTTATCCATTAATTGAAAAGCTTCTAAGAAAAAAACTGATTAAAGCAGGCCTATACAAATAGTTTAAACTAAATGATACAGGAGCTTGAAGGGATAACAAAAGCCAAGAAATATGGGCATACCCAGAGGAAACATCACTTTGAGAAGACAAAAATCTTCCCTACATGCTTCTAGCTGAAAAATTAGTGGATTAAAAGTGCTTTGCTTGTAAACTGAGGTTATTCTTTCTGTTGTTGAGAAGAGACAAAACGCAATCTCCATGTAGCTTCATAAATTAAATCCTTTCTTCATAAATTAGATCTTCCATTCCCTTTATCAGCTCAGTCACTCTTCTGTTCCCCTTATTTATTTATATACATATAGTGTGCCAGTCTAATCCTTTCTTAAAGTGTCAAATGCTTAAATTGTGCAGCTCTCATTGGGGACTAAAACTTTTTGCAATATGAAATATGAGTTAATGTTTTTTTCAAACATGCCCTCTGTGTCCTTTGGAAAGATTTACTGTTAAATGAGTTACTTGGTAACATATTGTATGTTATACGTATATATTTATACATAGTGTTCCTATCCCCCTTAAGTGACCATAAGCTATCCCAACTTGGTCACCATTTCTTCAAAACTTAGATCTTTCTAAGTAACTTTTTAGGCCATTGTCTATTTCATTACCCATTACATATTTATACAGTGTTCCTATGCCTTTTGATTGCCAGTATACAGTCCCAATTTATCTAGCCTTTCTTAATAACAATATTTCATTCCCTTTATCAGCTTAGTCTTTATTTTTTGGAAATAATCTATTTCATTACTGTCCACCATAAAATGAGTAAAAGGTAGTGTTCCTATTCTCTTTATGTGCCAAAAGCCCAACTTTACCACCCTTTTGTCATATCTTTCATTCCCTTTTCAGCTTTTTTTTTTGTCCCTTATATATTTATACATGGTCATCTTGTCCATGACCTTTATAACCTTATTTGCTCCCTGTACTCTACTTCATTACTATTTTGTTAACCATTTTTCTAGACTGGAGTGCAAAGCTGTACTACATATTCTAGATGGGGCCATACCAGTGCTTTGTATTTATGTCCTTTTTAATACAGGACAGTGTCTTACTGGCCTTTCCTGCTACTGATTGGCATTGCCTGCTACAGCTAAGTTTATTGAAATAAAACAAGGGAAAAGAAGTTTGCGGGGGGGGGGGTAGAATCACTAGAATTCACCTTCAAATGAATATAACTTAGTGGTATAATTACCATGCAACAGACCTGGGTGGGGCCAAGGGACAAACAGGACCCAAACCATTTTTCTGGGTCTGCTGTAGGGCACCATTGCTGACTCCCACAAAGCCAGTGCATCTTGGTGTGTGCACATGTGCTGGAAGGGGGAGGATTGGTTGAACAACCAGAGTTTTGTCTCAACAGATGTGGAGGGTTGGAGGCTCAAGTTTATCTTTTTAGCAGGTGGGCATGTCAGAGAGTAGTTACACTACTGATATAGCTGCTAACCTCAGATCAACCAGGGTGCTATTCCTGTCACACACAAAGTGAGCTCTGGGGCGTCACAAGATGATGGGGTAGCGGAAACTGGGCTAGTGCAAATTTACAGGAGTGCCGGCCCAGAGTCTGAGATAAGTGATTGTATTCACTGAATCCCATTGAATTTCCCTTTCCCTTGTCATTGTTCTATAGAGATCTATTATAGGAAACAGATCGACCAAAATTGTAACATACAGTATCGAGTCCCATTTATTAAACCTCAATTTTTACTGGTCGAGGTTTGTAGGAGGAAAACTCAAATTTGTTGTGAAAAAAACCTCAAACCTTTAGAAATGTATCATATCCCAAAGCTGCTAAATATCTGAATGTGGAAATACAGTATTTCAAAGCTGACAAGGTCACACAGAATGGCAATGACATTGTGATTTGTGCTAGACAATCAAAAAAAATCAAGGGTTTTCTCCGATAATATGAAAAAGTAGAGTTAAAATAAAATTGAGTTTTCGAGGGGGGGGGGAATCATACAATATGAATTGACGCTTGATTTTGCTGTGACATTTTTGTTGCATTTGATTTTCTCAAGAAAAATTATAGATAAATAGCTAAAATCATGGAAGGGAGTTAGTTCGACTTTGTTTTCAGTAAAAATTTGAGATACTTTTGAGTTTTAGTAAATCAGCACCTTAGTGTACACACGTTTAGGAAGTTTCATTTATTAGAAATTCAGCCTGTTAACCCACTGTGCCTGGGTGCACAAACAAAAAGTTACAGTAATAGAGTGACTCTATCATTGTGTATGAATCCTATAAATCTATGTACATGGAAAAAATTTTCCTGGATGGTATATTGTCATTCACATAATCTTAGTAGAATATAAATAGATAGTTACCTCTTTGATTCATTACAGGACAGAAGAAATTCTTATCTTGCCAATTTACTCCCCCCACCACCCAAAGTAGTTCTGTGTTCTAGAAACTGTCATCTTGAACGTAGGCATAAATGACATTATCAGGGAATACAAGTGATTAGGCAACTTAATGCTACTTACAGTTTATCTGTGACATCAGGAATGACGAGAAGAAAGTCTGTCTCTATTTATAATACTAAGAGAATGGCACAATGTATTTATATACTGGATATAATGTGTGTGTGACTTGCCTAGTCATTGGTTAATTGGTATTGCCAGCTGTATTCAAATTAAACAGTGTTGACATCAACACAAGATGAATCCATAAGGACTTATGATTAATTACAGATTTCCTTTAATTTTCTCCCAAGGTTAATATGAAAAGGTGTTGCCTAATCACTAGTTAGAATATGTGAGAATACTAAAGGCTAATAAGAAGTAATGGAACCAAATGATTATGGGCTAAATCAATATATATGTTTGATATCAATAAATATATAGTTAAGGGGCAAATAAGTTCGCCAGGAATGGATTCGCGAAAAAAAATTATGCGTTTTGCCACCGGTGAATAGAGATGTCGCGAACTGTTCGCCGGCGAACTTGTTCGCGCGAACATCGGGTGTTCGCGCTCGCCGGAAGTTCGCGAACGTCGCGCGACGTTCGCCATTTTGGGTTCGCCATTGTTGGCGCTTTTTTTTGCCCTCTCACCCCAGACCAGCAGGTACATGGCAGCCAATCAGGAAGCTCTCCCCTGGACCACTCCCCTTCCCTATAAAAACCGAAGCCCTGCAGCGTTTTTTTCACTCTGCCTGTGTGTGCTGAAGAGATAGTGTAGGGAGAGAGCTGCTGCCTGTTAGTGATTTCAGGGACAGTTGAAAGTTTGCTGGCTAGTAATCGTTTTGATACTGCTCTGTTATTGGAGGGACAGAAGTCTGCAGGGGTTTGAGGGACATTTAAGCTTAGGTAGCTTTGCTGGCTAGTAATCTACCTTCTACTGCAGTGCTCTGTATGTAGCTGCAGTGGGCAGCTGTCCTGCTTCTGATCTCATCTGCTGACTGCTGCAATAGCAATAGTCCTTGTAAGGACTGCTTTTATTTATTTTTTTGTTGTTTTACTACTACTACTACTACTACTACTACTATAAGAGCCCAGTGCTATTAGTCTAGCAGTGTTGGGGAGTGGGACTGGTGTGCTAATCTGCTGCTCCTAGTAGTTCAGCAGCACCAACTTTAATTTTTTTTTTTTTAATATTCATTCTTTTTTTATTTAACTTTTTTTTATTTTACTACCGCTGTAGTAGTGTATAAGTTGACCTTTTAGGCATTATTTGCCCTGTAGGCATTTTTTGCCCAGTGTGTTATTCAACCAACTGCTATCTAGCTGTGTGACCGTGTTCACATTCTGTCTAAATATCCATAATATTACCGTCTCCAGAAAAAACACCGGAGTGACTTTTTTCAAGCAGCCATAATAAATTTTACGTAATCCGTATCCATCGCTGTAGTAGTGTATAAGTTGACCTTTTAGGCATTATTTGCCCTGTAGGCATTTTTTGCCCAGTGTGTTATTCAACCAACTGCTATCTAGCTGTGTGCCCGTGTTCACATTCTGTCTAAATATCCATAATATTACCGTCTCCAGAAAAAACACCGGAGTGACTTTTTTCAAGCAGCCATAATAAATTTTACGTAATCCGTATCCATCGCTGTAGTAGTGTATAAGTTGACCTTTTAGGCATTATTTGCCCTGTAGGCATTTTTTGCCCAGTGTGTTATTCAACCAACTGCTATCTAGCTGTGTGACCGTGTTCACATTCTGTCTAAATATCCATAATATTACCGTCTCCAGAAAAAACACCGGAGTGACTTTTTTCAAGCAGCCATAATAAATTTTACGTAATCCGTATCCATCGCTGTAGTAGTGTATAAGTTGACCTTTTAGGCATTATTTGCCCTGTAGGCATTTTTTGCCCAGTGTGTTATTCAACCAACTGCTATCTAGCTGTGTGACCGTGTTCACATTCTGTCTAAATATCCATAATATTACCGTCTCCAGAAAAAACACCGGAGTGACTTTTTTTCAAGCAGCATTCTTATATTTTACGTAATCCGTATCCACCGCTGTGTATACGTTGACCTTTTAGGCATTATTTGCCCTGTAGGCATTTTTTGCCCAGTGTGTTATTCAACCAACTGCTATCTAGCTGTGTGACCGTGTTCACATTCTGTCTAAATATCCATAATATTACCGTCTCCAGAAAAAACACCGGAGTGACTTTTTTTCAAGCAGCATTCTTATATTTTACGTAATCCGTATCCACCGCTGTGTATACGTTGACCTTGTAGGCATTATTTGCCCTGTAGGCATTTTTTGCCCAGTGTGTTATTCAACCAACTGCTATCTAGCTGTGTGACCGTGTTCTCATTCTGTCTAAATATCCATAATATTACCGTCTCCAGAAAAAACACCGGAGTGACTTTTTTTCAAGCAGCATTCTTATATTTTACGTAATCCGTATCCACCGCTGTGTATACGTTGACCTTTTAGGCATTATTTGCCCTGTAGGCATTTTTTGCCCAGTGTGTTATTCAACCAACTGCTATCTAGCTGTGTGACCGTGTTCACATTCTGTCTAAATATCCATAATATTACCGTCTCCAGAAAAAACACCGGAGTGACTTTTTTTCAAGCAGCATTCTTATATTTTACGTAATCCGTATCCACCGCTGTGTATACGTTGACCTTGTAGGCATTATTTGCCCTGTAGGCATTTTTTGCCCAGTGTGTTATTCAACCAACTGCTATCTAGCTGTGTGACCGTGTTCTCATTCTGTCTAAATATCCATAATATTACCGTCTCCAGAAAAAACACCGGAGTGACTTTTTTTCAAGCAGCATTCTTATATTTTACGTAATCCGTATCCACCGCTGTGTATACGTTGACCTTGTAGGCATTATTTGCACAGTGTTTTCTTCAAACCGCCATCTAGCTGTGTGAGCTTGTTCACATTTTGTCTAAATATTGATAATATTATCGTCTCTAGAAAAACCACTTGAGTTACTTTTTTTCAAGCAGCATTCATATATTTTACGTAATCCGTATCCACCGCTGTAGTAGTGTATACGTTGATCTTGTAGGCATTATTTGCACACTGTTTTCTTCAAACTGCCATCTAGCTGTGTGTATTATCGTTTCCAGAAAAACCAACTGAGTTTTTGTTGTTGTTGTTTTTTTAAAAATAATGCCAGGCAAAGGCAGGCCGCCACGCAGAGGCCGTGCTAGGGGCCGTGCTGCTATGCAATCCTGTGGCCCTAGCAAATTGCCCAGTTTTAAAAAGCCAATGACCCTGAACTCCCAAAATGCTGAAGAGGTAGTTGACTGGCTTACACAGCACACCCCATCCTCTACCGTTTCTAACTTTACCACAACATCCTCCTCATCCTCCACTGCTATGGCCACCCCACGTAACACTTCCTCCACCACCGGTGCCCCTTCTTCACTGGAGTCAGAGGAGTTATTTTCCCATGAGTTTCTTGAACTGAGTAATGCGCAACCATTATTGGCAGAAGAAGATGAAGGAGATGAGGACGTTACACCAGATTTAATTCTGGCAGAGAACACGACAGAGATGGACATAATGATGAGTGATGAGGAGGAGGAGGAGGTCCCCGCTGCTGCTTCCTTCTGTGATGTGTCAGAAGAAATTGATGCATCTGAGGAGAATGATGATGAGGAGATTGATGTTTTGTGGGTGCCTAGTAGAAGAGAGCAAGAGGAGGGTAGTTCAGATGGAGAGACGGAGAGTCAGAGAGGCAGTAGGAGAATAAGACTTAGAAGAAGCAGGGAGGCCAGCCCGCAGGGATCAGTAGGGCAACAACATGTATCGGCACCTGTGTTCAGCCGGCCAACGCACCCGCCATTGCCGCCAATGCCGCCAACTTCTACTGTTACCGCCAGATCGCACACTTCCAAAAAGTCAGCAGTGTGGGATTTTTTTAATGTGTGTGCCTCTGACAAAAGCATTGTAATTTGCAATGAGTGCAGTCAGAAACTGAGCCTTGGTAAGCCCAACAGCCACATAGGTACAACTTCTATGCGAAGGCACATGAGCGGCAAGCACAAAGCACTTTGGGAGCAACACCTCAAAGGCAACAGGCAAACTAAAAGCCACACTCCTTCTGGTCCAGCATCTTACTGCTCTACCTCTGCTCTCCTTGACCCATCTGAACCACCCTCCACTCCGCCTTCCACCTTGACCACCTGTTCCCATTCCCAGTCATCTGCCACCAGCCAAGTTTCTGTGAAGGCCATGTTTGAGCGTAAGAAGCCAATGTCTGACTGTCACCCCCTTGCCCGGCGTCTGACAGCTGGCTTGTCTGCACTCTTAGCCCGCCAGCTTTTACCATACCAGCTGGTGGACTCTGAGGCCTTCCGCAAATTTGTAGCAATTGGGACACCGCAGTGGAAGGTACCCAGCCGCAATTTTTTTTCTAAAAAGGGAATACCACACCTGTACCAACATGTGCAGAGCCAAGTTACCGCATCTCTGTCACTTAGTGTTGGGCCAAAGGTCCATATGACTACTGACGCATGGTCCTCCAAGCATGGTCAGGGCAGGTATGTCACCTACACTGCCCACTGGGTGAACTTGGTAATGGCTGGGAATGGGAAGCAGGGAATGGGTAGCTCAACAACAACAACAACAGTGGAGTTGGTGTCACCGCCACGGATTGCACGCGGTTCTGCCACCACCTCTACTCCTCCATCGCTCTCTACCTCGTCTTCTTCCTCTTCTTCTTCTTACTCTGCTGCTGGGTCCTCCTTCTCCTCCTCCACACCTGTGCACCCCCAGCTCCCCCTAGGCTATTCGACGTGCCAGGTACGCCGTTGTCACGCTGTCTTGGGGATGACGTGCCTGGAAAGCAAAAACCATACCGGATCTGTACTCCTGTCATCTCTGCAGTCACAGGCCGATCGGTGGCTGACCCCACACCAACTGCAGATCGGAAAAGTGGTGTGTGACAATGGAAGCAATCTGTTGGCAGCGTTGAGACTGGGAAATTTAACACATGTGCCCTGCATGGCACATGTGTTAAATTTAATAGTCCAACGTTTTGTCTCCAAGTACCCAGGATTCCAGGACGTTCTCACCCAGTCCAGAAAGGTGTCGGCCCATTTCAGACGTTCCTACACAGCCATGGCACGCCTTGCTGACATTCAGCAGCGCTACAACATGCCAGTCAGGCGTTTGATTTCTGACAGCCAGACTCGCTGGAATTCAACGCTCCTTATGTTGGAACGTCTGCTGCAACAACAAAGGGCCGTCAACGAGTACCTTTTTGAACTGGGTGGTAGGACTGGATCTGCAGAGCTGGGGATTTTTTTCCCCCGTTACTGGGTGCTTATGCGCGATGCCTGCAGGCTCATGCGACCTTTTGAAGAGGTGACAAATATGGTCAGTCGCACCGAAGGCACCATCAGCGACCTAATACCCTTCGCTTTCTTCCTGGAGCGTGCCGTGCGACGAGTGACAGATGAGGCTGTAGACCAGCGTGACGAGGAGCTGGAAGCGCACGATTTATGGTCGCAATCACCAGAACGAACCCAGGCACCTGCTGCAACGCAGGGAGAGGTGCCAGAAGTGGAGTCAGAGGAGGAAGGTGGCTTTGTGGAGGAGGAGGAGGAGGACCAACAGGAGCAGGCTTCCCAGGGGGCTAGTGGTGACCTTTTGGGGACCCCTGGTCTTGTACGTGGCTGGGGGGAGGAGACCGTGGATGATGCAGTCCTTGATAATGAGGAAGCGGAGATGGATAGCTCTGCATCCAACCTTGTGAGAATGGGGTCTTTCATGCTGGCATGCCTGTTGAAGGACCCCCGTATCAAGAGGCTTAAGGAGAAGGACCTGTACTGGGTCGCAACGCTACTAGACCCTCGGTACAAGCATAAAGTGGCAGAAATGTTACCAACATACCACAAGTCCGAAAAGATGCGGCATTTACAAACCAGCCTGCAAAACATGTTGTACAATGCTTTTAAGGGTGATGTCACTTCAGGAACTCATCAACATTCCAGGGGCAGAGGTGCCAGTAATCCTGCCACGAGCACACCTGCAAGGACAAAGCCCTTTGGCCGGTCTGTAACATCAGACATGCAAATGTTTTTCTGTCCAAGGCAGCGCCACAACCCTTCTGGATCCACCCTCAAAGAACGCCTCGACCGGCAGGTAGCGGACTACCTGGCATTAACTGCAGATATCGACACTCTGAGGAGCGATGAACCCCTGGACTACTGGGTGCGCAGGCTTGATCTGTGGCCAGAGCTGTCACAATTTGCCATGAACCTCTTGTCTTGCCCAGCCTCAAGTGTGCTCTCAGAAAGGACCTTCAGTGCAGCAGGAGGGATTGTAACTGAGAAGAGAACTCGCCTAGGTCACAAAAGTGTTGATTACCTGACCTTTATTAAAATGAATGAGGGGTGGATCTCGGAGGGTTACTGCACGCCGGAAGACTTGTTCTGACTTCTATGCAGCTGTCCTTCTCTTCAAGCCTCATGACTCCACACACAGCTGTCCTTTAGCGTCCTCCTCCCTCCGCCACCGTTACAAACTAGGGTGCAAACCCTACTGGTTTAATTTTTTCTGGCCTCTGTGCTTCAGTGGCTGCGTCCAAAAAAACGGGGCAAACAATGTCTACAAGGTCAACGTATGGCGAAAAATTACTATTTTCAGCATTTAAATGGCATATTTTTTCTGGCAACTGTGCTTCAGTGGCTGCGTCCAAAAAAATGCATATTTTCTGCATTTATATGGCATAATTTTTCTGGCCTCTGTGCTTCAGTGGCTGCAACCAAAAAAATGCATATTTTCTGCATTTATATGGCATAATTTTTCTGGCCTCTGTGCTTCAGTGGCTGCAACCAAAAAAATTTATATTTTCAGCATTTATATGGCATAATTTTTCTGGCAACTGTGCTTCAGTGGCTGCGACCAAAAAAATGACTATTTTCAGCATTTATATGGCATATTTTTTCTGGCCTCTGTGCTTCAGTGGCTGCGGCCAAAAAAACTGGGCAAACAATGCCTACAAGGTCAACGACGTTGACCTTGTAGGCATTGTTTGCCCAGTTTTTTTGGCCGCAGCCACTGAAGCACAGAGGCCAGAAAAAATATGCCACATAAATGCTGAAAATAGTCATTTTTTGCCATACGTTGACTCAACGTATATGGCAAAAAATGACTATTTTCAGCATTTATATGGCATATTTTTTCTGGCAACTGTGCTTCAGTGGCTGCGTCCAAAAAAACTGGGCAAACAATGTCTACAAGGTCAACGTATGGCGAAAAATGACTATTTTCAGCATTTATATGGCATATTTTTTCTGGCAACTGTGCTTCAGTGGCTGCGTCCAAAAAAACTGGGCAAACAATGTCTACAAGGTCAACGTATGGCGAAAAATGACTATTTTCAGCATTTATATGGCATATTTTTTCTGGCAACTGTGCTTCAGTGGCTGCGTCCAAAAAAAACTGGGCAAACAATGTCTACAAGGTCAACGTATGGCGAAAAATGACTATTTTCAGCATTTATATGGCATATTTTTTCTGGCAACTGTGCTTCAGTGGCTGCGTCCAAAAAAACTGGGCAAACAATGCCTACAAGGGCAACGTATGGCAGTTGTTTAAAGAGAACAGTAGATTACTAGCCAGCAAAGCTACCTAAGCTAAAATGTCCCTCAAATCCCTGCAGACTTCTGTCCCTCCAATACAGAGCAGTATCAAGCAGATTACTAGCCAGCAAACTTACTATCATCTGTCCCTGAAATCACTAACAGCTCTCCCCCTACACTATCTCTTCCAAGCACACACAGGCAGATTTTTCAGATAAATTTTTGCCCTTGATCCCCCTCTGGCATGCCACTGTCCAGGTCGTTGCACCCTTTAAACAACTTTAAAATCATTTTTCTGGCCAGAAATGTCTTTTTTAGATGTTAAAGTTCGCCTTCCCATTGAAGTCTATGGGGTTCGCGAACCGTTCGCGAACCGCTCGCATTTTTGCGCAAGTTCGCGAATATGTTCGCGAACTTTTTTTCCGACGTTCGCTACATCCCTACCGGTGAATGTTTTCGCGAAACTGCAGCAAAAATCTGCAGGCAAAATAAATTGTTACGCTTCAAAATTTTCCGGATGCCCATTGACTTTAATACACTTGGAAAAATTGTACAAAATTTGTTGCACACGTCAAAATTGTTGTGCATCAAAATTATTTTGATGCCCTTTGACTTGAATGCATTC
The DNA here is from genome assembly GCA_038501925.1 of Xenopus petersii. Taxonomy (NCBI): domain Eukaryota; kingdom Metazoa; phylum Chordata; class Amphibia; order Anura; family Pipidae; genus Xenopus; species Xenopus petersii. The sequence continues at coordinate 156,635,787 of CM076676.1, read as the reverse complement.
AAAAAATGCGTTCCATGAATTTTTCACCATTTCGCAAATGTTTTTGCCATTTCGCAAATTAAACGGGACAGATTCGCCCATCACTATAAATATATCTAGGTGGCAAAGGAATTAAGCAATCTGGGGATTAATAATGGAACAAATGGTAATTGTGCAATGATATTTCAAGAAATTCATTTTTAAATATGTGCCTCACAGAGGTCACTTTTTTGTCTTGTTGCTCAGTGGATTACTGATTTGTGGACCATGGATACAATTTCAATCATCTCCAAGGAGTTTGACTGTTGTTGATTTTATCCTATTACTTAAACATACATTGAAAGATCCGCTTATGTGGTGAGGTCACCAAACAAGCGGATCTTTCCTAGATATAACCCTACTTGAGGTGGGAGATATCAGGCTGATGGGCCAAGATTGGATCACAATGATGCATATACAGGGCACTGGGACAAAGACCACACACCAACAAGCCAATGTAGTCATCTCCCCAATTTTTAAACCTTTCAGATAGATATCTGGCTGCTTTTTGCCCAGATGTCAGTCAGGTAGGTCCATCAGTGTGCACCATACATGGGCAGATAAGCTGCCAACTCAGAGTGAAGAAGCCAAATTGGTAGCTAAAATGTGCCTATGTATCATCACTAGTAGTGGGCGAATTTGCTCAAAAAATTTGCAAAACGGCACCCGTTTATGACACTGGTGTCGTTTTTTTTTACGCAGCGACTTTTTTTTTGACACCGGCAAATTTTTACCAGCGATTTTTTGCGGCCAATTCGCAAATTCGCCGCAAATTCGCGCCTGCTGAATAAATCACTAATCATCACCTTTAGGGGCAAATTCACTAAGATTTGAAGTTGCGCCAGGCGCAACTTCGCCGCACTTTGCCGCACTTCGCCACACTTCGCCAGGTGTATTTTCGCCAGCGCTCCGCAAATTCACTAAAATCCGAAGTTGCGCACAGGGGTAGCGTTTTCGAAGTTGCACTAGCGTTAATTCGCCAAGCGAAGCGAAGTTTCACTAGCGATGGTTCATTTGCATACGGCGCCAAATTCAAATTTCAATGGAGGAACACGTATCAGCACTACAAATGCCTAGAAAACCTTCAAATCAGCAAATAAAATTTTTTTACACATGTGCCCACTGTCTAGGTAAGTTGCCAGGAAATGTAGGGGGGAAGGAGGGGAGCCCCAAAAATATTTTCGATCTTTTTCAGCCTATCACCCATCATTTAGAAAACACGCCAGCGTTTTTTTGGACTTAGAAAAAAATTTGACTTTTTTGAAACAATCCCTATCTACTCTATTGCGCTTCGCCAGGTCTGAGGTGGCGAAGGAAGTCTAGCGTAAAAGGTAGCGTTCAGTACACTGCGCAAGTTAGTGAATTTGCGTAGTTACGTCGCTAGCGAAAATTCGCCTGGCGTAAGGGTGCGAAGTAACACTAGCGAAACTACGCCAGCGTTCGCTAGCATTCGGCGATTCGGCGCTTAGTGAATTTGCGCCTTAGGCTCTCCCATACTCCAAAATACATTCAGGCTCCAGATAAAATTGATCTTTGAGTCTGTGATAGGGACATTATGTTGTAAGCACCCCTTGGATAGGGACTGCAGAATTTGACAGCTATATACATACATGTAAATAAACATTACTAATGCTTAACTTGAAATGAAGTGGGGCACACATATACGGTACTTTGAGGCTGGATTTTATTAGCAGAAATTACAAAAGCTTCCATGTATATTTGACTGTTAATTTTCAAGCATTACCCTAACAAAATATTACTAGAGTGGTTTTATGGATGTAGTATATCTGTAAATCATAATCCTCCAAAGTAAAAACATTTTCAAAATGTTTTCAAAGGAGACAGACCCTAAATGCTTTTCAAGAAAATATTCTCCATACCTACATATGGTACAAATTTGTAGTATCTAATGTTTGAAAAGTCTAAAAAACCCAATGCCTGTTACAGCTGGTCTCTAAACAATGTTTATTACAATGAGTTTTCTTGCAAAACATCTGGAAAGCTCATATACTGCAGAAACCATCCATACTTATGATTTTTTAAATTAAATTAAAATGAATTCATATTAGTCAGATTCATTCAAAATCAAGGGCGGAATGTTATTTTACTGCGAGAGTTCACATTTTTAAGCAATCAGCTTGCATTTGAGATTTTTAATTTTTTGCATGTTGTTATTATAAAAATATATCGGGAACGGTCCAATTCCTATGACGGACGAATGGCTAGTGTCAGAGGGTTGATATTTGTCACCCCCGCCCTCTATGACGCCATAACGCTATAGGGCCCAAGGCAGGATGGACTAATGGTCTACTGTGGACAATGGTCAATAATATAGCTTATACTAGGCCATACAAACAAAAAGATCATCACTCTGTTTCTTAAATTCAGAGTGTCAGTATAACGCCAGTCTGTCTGGTGGGGGCCCCTTTCTGCACAAGTGCTGCTCAAATTACTTGAAATACCACAATGGCCTTGGTTAGCCGATAGCTGATTGCGAGGCTGTGGACCGTTGGAGCTAGGCACAGTATGTTACCACATTCCTTTGATAACATGTAAGACTAAGTAAATCATTTAGACATTAATTGTACAAGGAGGAGTCAGACTATGTATGGTATTGGCATACTCTCATTTGTTATCACCCCCATCTATGACATCAAAATGGGTATATAAACTTATGTTATATGGGAGTATCCTTGGAAAGCATTCGGGTACCACCTAGGTGACACACGACTACTTCCCCAGGCAAAACCTATTGTCTTGTATTTTGGACACAATAAACTACCTCATTGTATTTGAACTTGCACTATTTTGTGGTTTTGCTTTACGTACGAGGTCATAGAGGTACAAATATAACAACAATGTTTTGGAAATTGAAAAAAAATGTGAAAATGTAAATTTTGATACATTTATCTTTTTCGAGTGTTAAAATTCATACATTCGAATTTTAATCCCCATATTTATATGTAAATTTGAATGTAAGATTTATCACATCTCAACCATGGAAATTTGAATATTTGCCACCTAAAACCTGCCAAGTTCTTGTACAAGTCAATGACAGAGGTCAGTTGAGCCATTTGGAGATGTTAATAGCCTTCCTGACGAATTAGACATTACATTTTTTTTCTTAACCTCACAGTCAAATTGTGAGTATATTCGAACCTTTGATAAATAGACCTCTAATTGTCTGTAAGGTTGTGTTAATTACTGTTGACAACTGTTTTTAAAATTAATTGCAATTTATTGGAAAAGCAAATTAAGCCTCTGGGACTTGTGATTAAGCAACCATTTAGACAAGTGCCTCACATTATCTCTGACATTAATGAGAAGGAATGTTACAAAATATATTTCTAGACTTAGACTTGACTAATAATTAAACTCATGAGAATACATTTTTTTTAGCAGCCAATAATCATGGGACTCATTCTATAATGAGCACAATGTATAAGTAAGAAAGAAACATATTATATGAAGAGGCATAAAGAAAACTTCTAGGCCTTACTCTATTATAGATTTAATCAGAAGTCTACACATCAGGGGCAAATTTACTTAAGTTTGAATATCGAGGGTTAATTAACCCTCGATATTCGACTGCCAAATGGAAATCCTTCGACTTCGAATATCGAAGTCAAAGGATTTACTGCAATTCGTTTGATCGAACGATTTTTGTTTGACCAAAAAAAGATAGCTAAGCCTATGGGGACCTCCCCCATAGGCTAACATTGACTTCGGTAGGTTTTAGGTGGCGAACTAGGGGGTCAAAGTTTTTTTTTAAAGAGACGGTACTTCAAATATCGAATAGTCAAACGATTTTTAGTTCGAATCGTTCGATTCGAAGTCAAGGTCGAAGTAGCCCATTCGATGGTCGAAGTAGCCAAAAAAATCATTCGAAATTCAAAGTTTATTTATTCTATTCCTTCACTCAAGCTAAGTAAATGGGCCCCCAGGTCTCTCCTATTCATATTCCAGTCTCTTATTCAAATCAGTGCATGGTTGCTAGGGGAATTTGGCCTCAAGCAACTAGAATGCTGATATTGTAAACTGGAGAGCTGCTGAATAAAAATGGGACCTCCCCATAGGCTAACATTGGGTTCAGTAGGTTTTAGATGGCGAACTAGGGGGTCAAAGTTTTTTCTTAAAGAGACAGTACTTCGACTATCGAATGGTCGAATAGTCGAACGATTTTTAGTTCGAATCCTTCGATTTGAAGTCGTAGTCTAAGGACGAAGTAGCCCATTCGATGGTCGAAGTAGCCCAAAAAACACTTCGAAATTCAACGTTTTTTTTACTTCGAATCCTTCACTCGAGCTTGGTGAATTGGCCCCTAAATGTGTAGCCAATGCATGGGCATGGACATCAGGTCCCCCCATTTTAGCACATAAACAAGATTTTGGGATGATACAAAAGCTTGCCTTAATAATGTCCAAAAATGGTGCCTGCCTGCTTGCTGTGATTGTGAATTTCAAGACTGAAGGAAACAAGGTTTACACAGTTTATATATTGTATGTAAAGTTTATTTGATATACCCAATGGAAAAGAATTGGGAATTATTTCTTACAGTGGTAGTGATGGGCGAATCTGACCCATTTCGAAATACCGAAATGCATTGAAGTAAATAGGCAACAATATTTTTTGGTGAAATTTTTTTTTACCCATTGGATTCTATGGACGTCATTTACGTGGCAAAACTTGGTGAAAACTTTTGCTCATCAATTAATTACAAGGTGATTAAAATTTGTAGATAGAGGTATTTAGTGCGCTGATTGCCAGTATACTGTTTCCTGGGTTCCAAGATGGAAAAAAAAGGCTATATAGTGTATCACACTTTTTCAGGGATGGTATATGAAATCGGATCTACTTACAAGATTGAATCTTTATTGTACGCTTATCGCGGAAGTCCTTTCCGCATAGAGTGGAAAATACCGATAATTTCATGACCTGAAAATCAAAGCTTCAATACCGAGCCGTATAGAGGTGAATTGCCTTAATCGGAGTATTCGTAGTTTCTCAGACTGTTTGCGGAAGTGCCTATTGCCGGTTCCGAATGTGTTGATTGCCAGTTCCGAATGCTTGCTGGGAATCATAGGCGGCGTTTCTAATCTCCGGCATGCTTGGTGTTCTGAATTGGTCTCCCGTGGCTGTTGTCTCTCTGTAGAGAACAATAGAGAACAATCTACAGGACCTTAAAGCGATCCACATCAGGGGGACACATCAATGGTCTGGCAGACAAGTGTGTCCCGGAGAATGGTCATTGAACCAGAAAATGTATCAGAAGATCATACTCAGATGGGGTGTACCAGTGGTAGATTTGATTTGATGGCAACTTGCAACAATGCAAAGACCACCTGGTTTTGCTCCCTATGCAGAGAAGACAACCCTTGGGACCTGGATGCATTCTCCATACAATGGGACTTCAGTCTGGAATATATCTTCCCTCCCATTCCCCTGATCGGCAGAGTTCTAAAAAAGATCAGACGGGAACAGGCTTCTGTGATAGTCATAATACCCTTTTGGCCAAAAAGGAGTTGGTTCTCTGGCCTAATGGAGATGTGTCAAGAGGAATACTGGGTTCTCCCACTAACGAAGGACCTTCTGGAACAAGGCTGTCAGTTTCACCTGGATCTTCAGCGATGGAGACTGACAGCTTGGAGGTTGATGGGCCCCTATTGAGAAAATTGGGGTTATCAAAGGAGGTGATAAATACACTCCTTCAATCGAACGTCTATTCCAGGATTATAAAGGCTTATAAAAGATTGTGTAGTTCCCAAGAGTTTTGTGGATCCAAGACTAGTATAAGCCACATTTTATAATTTCTACAAAGAGGTCTTGAGAAGGATCTTAAGCCCAACACTCAAAAAGGTTCAAGTATCTGCATTATTGGCTTTTCTGGGGATAAGGCTTTCGGAGAATCCTCTCATCAAAAGATTTATTAAAGCAGCAGTAAAGCTCAGATTGACAGAAGTACAACCCACAGACTTGAATGTGGTTTTGGAGGGATTGTGTGGAAGTCCATTTGAACCCTTGGATAACTCAGACATTAAGCATTTATCCTTCAAGGCTTTGTTTCTTACGGCAATTACATCAGCCAAGAGGGTTAGTGAGCTTCAAGCTTTATCAATGAAAGAACCTTACATTAGGCTGCTATGTGTTGCTAAGAATAAATCCACACTTCAGACCAAAGGTAGCATCCTGGTCTAATATAAAACAAGAGATTTGCCTTCCTACTTTTTTCCTAGATCCTAATACTCCTGAAAATGTGCGGCTACGTTCTCTCGATGTGGGTAGAACTCTCAAGGAACACATCGGAAGAACACAAGAGTTTAGAAAATCTGAAAATTTGTTCATTTCTTTTTTTGGGAAAAACAAAGGGATGGCAGCTTCAAAATGATCTCTGTCTAGATGGATCAAGGATACCATCCAGACCTGTTATATCACACATAATCATTCTCCTCCCATATTTGTCAGAGCACATTCAACTTGAGCTATGGCCACCTCTTGGGCAGAGAAATTTCTGGTTCCAATGGATCAGATTTGCAGAGCAGCTTCATAGTCGAATCTTCACACCTTTTCCAAAAATTATAGACTAGACATTCAGGCTTCCCAGGAGGCAGCTTTTGGGAGAACCATTCTACAGATGGTGACGAAGAGTTCTTGAAGCCCACCCTTTCTTGCTATGCACCATTTGTGTGCTGCAATTGGATGCTTAGGAAAGTTGAAATTTCACTTACCATAATTTTTCTTTCCTTTTCAGTCCAATTGTCAGCACAAAAAAATTATACCCTCCCTATTAAGTTACTATGCATTTAGTTGTTGTGTTATTACTTGGAAAGAACATGAGGGGAGGAGGAAGGGGTTGGGTACTTATAGGGTTAAAGCATTATTGTTCCTGCTGTCCTACAGATGAGGAGGGGACTGGAACCCACATTTGTGTGCTGACAATGGGACTGGAAAGGAAAGAGAAATTACGGTAATTTAAATTTCAACTATTGTTCACATATATAATCCCCCCTGTATTGTTCACTCATGTGACACTATTGTTCACACCCCTAAAGCCCTGTACCTTTCACACCTGAGACCCAGACTGAAACTGCCCACATTGTTCACCTGTTCACACCTTATTCAAATCAAAATGCATATGGGGCACCAGCACTTTAGTGATTAGTGATGGGCAAATTTGTCCTGTTTTGCTTCACCACGAAATTCGCAAATTTCCCCCAAAATTTGCTAAACAGGCGAAAAATAAGCAAAACATGAATTTTGACACCGGCGTCAAAATTGACGCAGACAACAATTCCAACAATTCCAACAAGAAAACCATTGAAGCGGGTGGCAATTTTGTGAACTTATTTACTACCGGCGAAATGCACAAATTTGCCGCAATTTCGTGCCTGGCAAAAAAAAATCACCCATCACTAGTCCTAATAGGTTTTCCTATCTCCTACTCTGTTCTGCCCCATGCTCCCTGCGTGTATCATACTCTGCCTGTCCTATTCTCCTTTGGTGTATCATACTCTGCCTTCCCTATGCTCCCTATGTGTGCCCTGCTCTGTCTGTGAAACATAAGCCTGGTATCTGTTCTGGGGGTTTGTTAGCATTTGAAAACTATTGTTAGAGGCTCCTAAGTTGTTTAATCATGTGCTGGCGGTATTGTATATTCCAAAGGGGAGGAGGAGGTATATGGATTTAAGGGTACTGTATGTCTTAATATGACAATTTTTTCACATAGTCTAGACCAAGACTAATCTCCCAAGGAAACACAGGTGCTGCAGTGAGGCTGTGGTGAGAGTTCTGGCAAGTAGGGATGAGCTAATTTTTTCACAGAGTTTTCCTGCGGAAATGACATCCATAGACTCCAATGGGAGAAAAAAAAATGACGCACGTCAAAAAAATTTTTGTCGCCCATAGATTAAAATTGGCAAAGCAAAACTGGTCAAACTCACCCATCCCTATTAGCAAGCGATACACAGATTTACAGTCTCTTCTGAGTGTCAATTCTAGACCACCAGGCATAACTCCTTGCAGGAGCTTTCATGTGCACAAATCCTGGTGGGGCTGCATGTAGCATGTCTAGGACAGTTTTGCATCCTCTTTCAAGAATGACTACTCTGCTTCCACATGATAAATATCCTTTATGTGCAGACAGTTATATTGGCACCTTGAATATGGTATTTCTTGTTGCAGTAGTGGCAGTTAGTATTCCTAAAAGGCAATGTAGAGCTTTTATGCTTACCATCACTTCCTATAAAAGGAGAAAATGATGATGCATCTTTGGCAAAATAGTCTTTTGGTTTGCTGTTTAACAAATGAATGTCATCTTCCTAATTGGAGGCAATGGTGTGAACATTGGTTGCTATGGAATGAATTTCCTTAGTGTGTAAAAGTGATGTTTCTGCTGCCAAGGCCTTTTCCTGAGCAGCTGCAAGTGTTAAGACTCAGAGAGAAGCTGGTGCTGCAGGGTCTCATTCTGAATACCAACTATCGGTCTTGCAGCATATCATTTAGGAACTCTCCAAACTGGCAGTGCTCTGCTAAGCACCTTAATTCAGCAATATAGGTAAACATTGTTTCATCTCTTCTTTGGTTACATTTGTGTATAATGACAAATGGTGTTGGAGAAAAATGTGCCTTTAGCAGTGAGTGAGAAGGGGTGGAGCTTCCTCTTTGGCTCCTGGTGTCTGACCCATCTGGATGTTTCCAGGGAGCCTGTGTACAACAAGGCCCAGTAAAGATATTTTGCCTTAGAGGGACCTGAACCTCTAGTGTGGAAGTCGGAGAGCAGGGACCCTGTGAATGAGGCTAATAAGTGGCAGAAATATAATTGTTATAGACAATCTAGGAGAGTAAGACAGTGAGGGAAGAGAGAAAGAGCAGCTTTGTGCTCCATCGAGGAGGTGTAGCAGGGAGTAGCTTCCCAGGCTGTAAGATTTGCCTACAGTGAAGGGACACAGTGGATAGGGTGTCAGGCTTTAGCTTCTCCTCCCTGATCCCTCCACTGGGTGGAACCCAGACCACGTGTGAGGTATTTCTGCCTGGAGGTGCTATACTGCCTTCACTACATCCTCAGGAAAATGCACCTGCCTAACCTCTGAAGCTCTGTGTGAGTTGTGTGCCTACATATATTCTGCCTCTACCTATGAGCTCTTTGTGAGCCTGCCAGCTCTGTGTGAGCTGTGTGGTGTGTGTGTGCCTATTTATGTTCTGCATCTACCTCTATAGATCTGTGTGAGCGGGGTGTGCATATCTATTCTGAGAATGCCTCTATACTGATGTAAGTACCTGGTGAATAATTTGTCTCTGACAAATACAAGTTTATTCTGTTTGACTGCAAGAACCTCCTGGTGCTCATTCTTTTCCTGTTAGTTACACTACACCACACTTGAAATCTTCCACTTAGTGAAGGCCCTAGCCTGAAGTGTTTGAATCACATGTAACCTGTGCTCTAAACACTAGCTGGACATTTACCCCATTTGGTCTATATAGCCCAAGTTAGCATTGCACTTGTAAAATGTAATCATGTCCCCTTGCAAGCGCCTTTTTTTCCAGAGAAAACAACCCCAACCTTGTCAGTCTCCCCTCATAATTTAACTCTTCCCTCCCTCTAACCAGTTTAGTTGCACTTAGTCTCTGCACTCTCTCCAGCTCATTTATATCCCTCTTAAGGACCGGAGTCCAAAACTGCCCCCATACTCCAGATGAGGCCTCACCAGGGACCTATAAAGAGACATAATTATGTTTCATCCCTTGAGTTAATGCCCTTTTTTATACAAGAACTTTATTTGCTTTAGTAGCCACAGAATGACACTGCCCAGAATTAGACAACGTGTTATCTACAAAAACCCCAAGATCCTTCTCATTTAAGGAAACTCCCAACACACTGCCATTTAGTGTGTAACTTGTACTTATATTATTTATATATGGTTATGCTTAAACAACTGGTTGATTTAAGTTCCAACATGGCTAACTATGTACATGCATCTCAAAAAGGTAGTATATCCAACCCTAGAGCGCAAACAGAAAATGAAGCTAGAGAAGCATACACACTACCAAAGAGAATACATTTCAATGAAAGAACATTTTAAACTAGCAGCCCCCTCTACTTGTATGCAGCAACTTTCTTCTGTGTAATTGTATAATATTGTAACAACATCGGCAAACTTTCATTAATCTTTGGGTTACTTGGATTGTACCTTCTGACTTGTCTACTTTCTTCCTATTATACAGTAGATGTTTTTGTAAAAACCTACCAATAATTTTGATATTGTACTTTTGTCAGTTGTCATTAATGTACAGATGAAGCCACTTAGATTTGTGAGTTAAATGCGTCGTGACTCAGGGTTAATTGAAGAAACTGTGTTATCTAAAGTCATCTTAACTCATTTAATGCATTCATTAGCATACCAAAGCACCATTGTTAACAATGGTGAATGCTTTAATTAGATGGGATGTTGTGACGCAGTTTTCTGTGTTAAATGAGATAAATGGGATATCTGTGTTTAGTTATTCTGTGTCAAACAGACAAACCAATGTGGCTGCATCTGTATCTATGTTTACCACTTTGTACATTTGTGACAAACATTATTACAACTTTATCTATCTTCCAAATTATGGATCAGGGATAGACATTTCAACTTTTGGCCCTCAGGAACAGTTGTAAGGCTCCTACTCAAGTGATATTTGTTGCTTATCATAGAATTATCAGACCATGACATTTCTTCTATTATCACTTGTCTAGCCCTTCCTACTTGTGGTCAGTTAGGTAATATTTAGTTAGTCTGCATATAGGATTTTTAGAGCAGGAAAAAAATAGGAGACTTGGTCAGTGGGTTTAAGAACTTTCCATTAATATTTCGGTGGCTTTTAGCTGCTTGAAAATAACTTTTTGTGGGGTCAGTCTTTGGGTTCAGAGATCAAGTAGCCATTCTAACGGAGTCCCTATGAACATTTTTACATTCATGTCCTCTCTCTTTTAATTGATTGTGTTACGTAATTGTCTGTTATGAAGAAGTTTGCGAAGAGCTGCTTCAATCTCCTTGTTTCTCAAGCTGTAAACAATTGGATTGAACAGTGGGGTCAACACAATGTAGAGCAATGACCTTGTTTTACTGATAGTTGAAGAATACACTTTTGATGGAATACTATAAACAGTGATAATGGTCAAAAAATACATACACACCATGACCAAATGAGAGCTGCAGGTAGAGAAAGCCTTCTGCCTACCATGGCTGGTTGAGATATTGAGTATTGTGTGTATGATACAAACATAAGTTGAGCAAACAAACAGAAATGGAAGGATGACAACAAAAATCGAAGATGCAAGTGCTTCTATTTTAAGAACAAAGGTATCTGTACAGGAAATTTCTATAAGAGGAGCAAGATCACAGAAGAAGTGGTCTATTATGTTCTGGTCACAGAATTCTAGTTGATGGATTAGTGTAGCTGGGATGAGGGTTACAATGAAACTTGGCACCCAAGACAAAATAATAAGACATTTTTGTAAGTTGTTTCCCATTACAAGGTAATAATTCAGAGGTTTACATATGGCCAGGTACCTATCATATGACATCACTGTAAGGAGAAAACATTCAGTGCTTCCTAGACTTCCATAAAAAAAGAATTGGTAGACACATTCTTTAAGGGATATGAGCCTTCCATTTCTCAATATAATAGTAAGCATATTTGGAACAACATTTGTAGTAAATATAATGTCCGATAAAGCGAGATTACCAAGGAAAATATACATTGGTAAATTAAGACTTTTGTTTAAGAAAATTAAGGCAATGATGAGAACATTTCCAAATACTGTTAACATGTATATTCCAAGAAAAAAGAAAAATAGTAGAATTCTTAAGTAATAATTCACTCCAAAACCAAGAAAAATGAATTCCTTGACCAAAGAAGTATTCATCATAAATTGCTGAGTGGCACGTGATAAATCCAAATCTTTTGCTTCTCTTAAAGGCATTTGCATGCAGTATAACAATTCAAGCATGTATCTGCAAATTGTAGTATTGCAGCCTGCCAAACAAGCAGAGAAAAGAAAATTAAAATTTTTAAAAAATCAAATAATTTAATAAAAAATATTAACCTTGACTGAAAAATATATTAATATGTGCTATTGTGAAGATATATGAGGGAAATACATAAAATGACAGGAAACTATGCACATTGCATACATTTTTTCTTTTGTGCAAACAATTTTTCCTTTTTGCGATAATATCAATGAAAAAAGTTCCCTAATGTTATAGCTTGCTGCAGTGTGCATTGTATGTAATGCTACTTATAACTGAATTAGTCATTGCCATAAAGTGCATGTTATTTGCACCATTTAAATTTGGAATGTGATAAATGATGAAAAATATTCAAGTTAAAAATATTACATTGCAAAATGCTATGGCCCATATTTAAACCTCAAATTTTTCAGGTTGAGATTTTTAAAAATACTTGAATTTTTAGATTTATTATGATACGACCATAAGTTGAGCTAACAAACAGAAATGGAAGGATGACAACAAAAATCGAAGATGCAAGTGTTTCTATTTTAAGAATGAAGGTATCTGTACAGGAAATTTCTAAAAGAGGAGCACTAGCATATATCTGCTAATTGTAGTATTGCTTAGATGTTGAAGGCCTGCCTGCTAAACCAGCAAAGAGAAAAGAAACAAATTGATTTAAAAAAAATATTTTAAATATTTTAATAATTTAAAAAAAAATAATATTTTTTTAACCTTAATTGATAAAATAGTAATATTTGCTATGGTCTGTTGTGAAAATATACTGTATGAGGAAATCATATAAAATTACAGGAAACTGTGCACATTGCAAACATGTTTTCTTTTGTGCAAATAATTTTTCTTTTTGCAATAATATCATTGAAAAAAGTTTCCTAATGTTATAGCTTTCTGCAATGTGCATTATGTAGAATAATACTTATGCACTTTTTTAATTTGTAATGCGATAACCAATACAAATTTTACATTTAAAAATATTACAGTACTATATTAAACCTCAAACTTTTCAGGTTGAGATTTTAAAGGGGATACCTCAACTTTTTAGAGGAAAAAAAAACTAGTATTTTTAGACTAGTATTTAGAAGCTACTAAAAATCAGAATCAAAAAATCTCAAACCTGTCAAGGTCATGTAGAAGTCAATGGCAGATGTTTCTTGCCATCGTGATCTGCACTGGTTTTGCCCAATTTGCTGCACAGCTCATTTATTGAGCATATTGTAGTGGTTGCAATACCAATAAATGAGATCTGCAGCATAGTACTCTTTACTACATAGACATGGAATTGAAATATCTGAAAAGTATAACTTAAAGCAGTATTCCCCAACAAGTGGCGCATGAGCAACACATTTCTCACCAACCCCTTGGCTGTTGCTCTCAGTGGCCTCCAAGAAGGTGCTAATAGCCAATGGCACCCCTAGAACTATTTTCATGCTTGTGTTGCTCCACAACTCTTTTTTAATTTGAATATAGCTTGTGGGTAACAAAGGTTGGGGACCCCGTCTTAAAGCTTCATTCTCACATAGATAGTCCTCCTGGTTTTCAATTTGAAAATGGAGCACAGTGATGAAAGTCAATTTAGATTTCTGATAGTTGGTCTCACCATAATGACTACCTAACTCTATTCTGCTACTTTCTTTCTTGCTGCAAAGCATGAACCTGCTCCCTAAAATTAACTTTGACATTAAAATTAAAATGAGCTTTTATAAGTTTCTTATGCTTGTGAGGTCCCTGATTTCATCTGTTATTGGTTCAGACTGTAACATCTAATAAACATTTGGTTACCTGTTCATATATTCTCCAGGGTCTTTGAATGCTACAGTTACTACTTATATTTTGTGTCAATGGAGAAACCATTTTAAAAAGTTTCTTAGCGATTAGATTTCCTTTAAAAATAAAATGTATAATGATTTGAAGAATAAAATAGTTGAGTACCATAAACCCCTTATGACAGCACAAACCTTATATATCACAACAGTGGCTTAATTCAGAGCAAAGTCTTTTATGATGTAAAGTAATAATTGGAGCCCGACAGTCTCCTAACATGAACAATGTGTCTTGTGATGCAGAAGATCTGTTTATATTTACTCAAGAAACCCAAGAGACCTATTACTTCCATTAACAATGTATTTGTGCCACCGTAAACCTTAAGGTATTTTTTAATAATTAAAAATGCTATGAAAGGTATATGATTAGGAGCATTTGCCATTTTTTCTGTTTTCTATGCTTGTCACCCTAAGAAATAATTCTAAATCTATTTCAAGCATGCTTATTGAGCAAAATAAATTTCACCTTCAATATAAATCATTTAAATCTTGTTTTCTTTTAGTTTTGGCCTCACTATCAGCAAACAGACAGGTGCCATTTTGTGGACCCTGTTATTAAGGCATGTTTTGTATCTCCCCAAAATCTTGTTTATGACCCAGGATGGGGAACCTCATGTCCATACTACACAATTATAAACTGTGATAAGGGAGGGGGAATTTGAGGAGGGTAGTAATATCTAGGTAGTGCTGACGGGAAAGTGAAAGTAATTGACCGCAGAGCTGATATGCTCATAGAGGCATGGCAGCCATTATATGATTGACAGCTCAAATTGTTAATCACCATTATATCAGGTATTTTTTAATAAGAAAATAATTTTAATTTCATGTTTGATTTACAAAAGACCTTTATTATAAAGCTTTTTATGTGTGGGTGACAGGTACCTTTTAAGTGACCCAAAAGACCAGTAAGCATTTTAAGGATTGTTTTACGGCAAGGAAAACAAATACAGGGCAATAAAAGTGAAGTAATCAGACAGAAAAAAGAGCCTTGCCTTATAGATCTTATATGTAATGGTGGTGTAACTTGGAGAGGCCCATTTATCAAAGTACGAATTTATCTCATTATTTTCTGTATAATACTCCGACCAAATCCACACTAGTTTTTTCCACTTATTTATCAATACATTTTCCCAAAAAGTTTATATGCGGGAAAAAACCCCAACAAATCGTGTACAAATGTTTCAGATTTTCTACCAGAAAATTCGACCATCAAATTAAAATACTTTGACTTCGAAAATCGAAGTCTAAGGATATTACATCCAATTTAACCATTGAATGATCGAAATTAAATCGTTCGATTTGAATGATTTTAGCGTAAAAACAAACGATTTTACTTCGATGTGTAAAGACTTAGAAATTGGTTGTAGAAGGTCCCTATAGGCTAACATAGCAAAAAACGAAACGCCAATTTGAAGCTGGCGCCGGTGCCCATTAAAGTCAATGGGCATCCGTCAATCATCACCAGCGTCTAAATTGTCACTGGCGTAAAGACCATCGCCCGCGTCAAAAAAACTTTTGGCAATGAATTTTCGCAGCAAATTCACAAATTTATTCACTGGTGGAAAAACGTGGATATTAGCCGCAAATTTTCACCTGCCAAATAAATTCACCCATCACTAGTCACTAATGGTGTAATATAATCACAATGCACACAAGAGCATCACTTAGGGGGTTATTTATTAAGGATCAAGTTGTGTTTTACACCAAAATCCTAGCTTATTTTTTTGGTCAAAATTTACATTTTTATTTAAAAAAAAAAAACTTAACTCCTTCCTTGCTATCTTTAACATCAGAAAAATTTGTTTATAATGAAGGGATGTAGGCCCTGCAGCAAACAAAAAGCCTTCTTATAAGCAAATCAAAAAGAAACAAAGGTACACTCCACTCAATGCATGTGCAAAAAATGAAAGCTTGTTTTTATTTAGGTGAGATCCAAGCAAACGTTTCTGGGATAGGCCCCTTTATCAAGTGCAGAGTGGAGTGCCTTTTTTTTCTTTTCTCTTTAAAAAAAACTCAGATTTTTTAGAGACTACGGGGCAGATTTATCAAGGGTCGAATTTCGAAGTACAAAAAACTTCGAAATTCGACCATCGAATTAAAAAACTTCGAATTTGAATATTGAATTCAAAGTTTTTTTCACCGAATTTGGCAATCCTACGATCAAATAAAAATCTTTTGATTGAACTATTCGAGCGATTTTAGCGTACAATCTAAGGATTTTTATTCAATGTGTAAAGGCTTAGAAAAAGTTTGTAGAAGGTCCCCATAGTCTAACATAGCAATTTGGCAGGTTTAATTTGGGGAAGTATTGAAGTCAAAGTTTTTTTAAAGAGACAGTACTTCAATTTTCGAATGGTCGAATATTAGAACTATTTTTACTTCGAATCTAATTCTAAGTCGTAGTATCCTATTCGATGATCGAAATATCCAAAAAATTACTTTCAATTTTGAATTTTTTTACTTCGAAAATTCCCTCAAATTCACTTCGACCCTTGATAAATCTGCCCCTTGATAAATCTGCCCCTTCATAATTTTTTTCCACTAAAAATTCAGATTTTACAGTAAAAAAATACACATTTTTCGAGTTTTTGGCATTCGGATTTTAGTAAATAAGCCCATAGACTAGAACACGTTCCTGGCCAACTCCTCCACTCTACGTTCTTTCACATCATCCAATTCCATTTCTCTTCTAAAACCTTTCTATCTTGCTGTTTCTTCCCTCTGGAATTCTATCCCTGAATTCCACCCATAGTGAACACTCTCTCAACCTCTACAAATAGAAACTCAGATACTACATTTTGGAGACACAACATTTAGTAATTCCAAAGAGTTAAGGAAGTCTATAAAAGTTAAGGAAGTCATTATCATTCCTTTACTGAAAAAAAATCTTTTCTGGACCTAAAGAGAATTGGCACCTACAGACCAACTACATTCTCAAAGCTTCCTTTTCTCAGAAAGGTAATAGAGAAGGCTTTCACCAACAGGTTGGAGGCCAGGCTCTTAAACAACTAGAACCATGACACATTCCAGTCTGGATTAAGAAATAACAATAGTAGGCAAATTGCACTGGTTGGCATAATGAATGAGTTGCTGATGACTAGAGATGCCATCCTTATATACCTTGATTTCTCTGCTGCATTTTAAATACCTTCATAGAACATTTAAACATGTTCTGTGGTATAGACTATATGGTGCTCAAATAATTTTTAGGTAGGTCACAGTTGGCTACACTTATTAAAGTCAATCCATTACCGCATGGGGTTCCATGGAGCTCAGTCTTATAACCAATGTTATTTGCATTATATATACTGCCACTTGGAAATATGATCCAACACAATAACCTTAGTCACCATTGCTATGCAGATGATACTTAACTGTACCTGTCCTTTAAACCAGATAATAGGGATCCAGTTTCCATAATCAATAGGTGATTAGCTGATGGAAGAACCTAAACTGGCTTAAACTAAACCCAGACTCTTAATTGGAGGGCAGAGGCTGAAAATCAAGGGTATGGAGCACATCCCGTGTATTTAAGGTCTCAGGGGTGTAAGTATAGAATTTTCAGACCAAGTATGCAGCCTGGATGTGATTTATAGGTAATCTCTCCCTTACATATCAGGGGGCAAATTTTCTTATGGTCGAATATGGAGGGTTAATTAACCCTCCATATTCAACTTCCGAATGGAAATCCCTTGACTACGAATATCGAAGTTGAAGTATTTACCGCAATTTGTTCGATCAAACGATGGAACGATTCAATCCTTTGAATCGTTCGATGCAAAGGATTTTAATCCATTGATCGAACGATTTTTCTTCGACCAAAAAAAGATTGCTAAACCTATGGGGACCTTCCCCATAGGCTAACATTGACCGGTAGGTTTTAGGTGGCGAACTAGGGGGTTGAAGTTTTTATTAAAGAGACAGTACTTCACTATCGAATGGTCGAATAGTCAAACGATTTTTAGTTTGAATCGTTCAATTCGAAGTCAAAAGTTGAAGTAGCCCATTCGATGGTCGAAGTAGCCAAAAAAAACCCGTTTTTTTATTCTATTTCTTCACTCGAACTAAGTAAATGGGCCCCCAGGTGTCAGCTACTATGAGATCAACATTCTTCAATCTAAGAAACATTGCAAGAATAAAAATCTGATTCTAGTGGAGGGTATGCCAAAATGAATACACATTTTTTTACCCTCAAGACTGGTTTATTGAAATGCCATGTATTATGGTCTCCCAGAAAAAGAATTGCACAATTACAGTTGGTAAAAAATGTGGCGCTCTGCTCAAGCAGCACTTACAATTGTACAATTGCCAAAGTGGTTCCCAAATAAATGATGGATTCTCTTCAAAATTGTCCTTCTTGTTTTTAAATGTCTAATGTAGTCCCTTGTTAACCGGAAGAGCTTCTGATTTCTGTTACTGATTCATTTCCTTTCATGCTCTCCATTCTTCAGGCTCAGACAAGCTCATGGTTCCCACAATAGCACTGAAATTCTTTGAATAACATGCTTTCTGTCCATCAGCACCCTCAAGCCAATCATACACAATCTTTTTTGGTTGTTTTCAAAGTAGACTCTAAACATATCTGTTCACCCAGGCTTTTTGAGTGTATTAAGAAGAATTAACTAGATATGTAGTAAATTAAAAGCTTTGAAAAGAGAAAACATAATAATAATAATAATAATAGCTTTTTTATAGTGCTTATAATTCAATAATTGAAAAATGTCCGAATCATATCAAAACCTGTATTTCCACCGTCTGTCTTAGTCAAGGACTATGCAGAAAATTAGGTGCATTGACTTGAAGATTCTGGACAAACCAGTATATCTGATTTACCTAAAGTGGTATAACAGAGGGAAGGTTAAGCATCTGTATACATGTTGACAAAATGTACTTTTGTTACACTACCCTATTGCAAAACAGGTACTGAGAGACCATCAGTGCTCTGACTCTTCAGCAACAGCAGGAACTGCTTCTCTGTCTGTTGTAGATCAGCTTTGTCTTGTTCTGGAATCCTCCTCATTTAAAAAGAATCTTGGTCCTGTTTTACTCTGTTACTGGTTCCTCGGCCCATGACTGCCTAAAGTAATACCGTTTATACTTGAGTATAAGCCGACCCGAGTATAAGCCGAGGTACCTCATTTTACCTAAAATGTATGGGAAATGTATTTACTTGAGTATAAGCCTAGGGTTGAGAAATACATTTTAGGACATGTAGCCTGAGGGCTAAGGAAGCAGAATCAAGCCACAAGGGGGGAGAAGTGTGGGCAGCATGGATGAGTCACTGCATGATTCAGATCAGTAAGTAAGCAGCAACTTTAACATATCAGTATACTTTTTAGTTCTACCCTAGCAGCTGACTCCAGTATAAGCTGAGGTAGACTTTTTCAGCACATTTTGGGTGCTGAAAAACTCTGCTTATACTCGAGTTTATATGGTATATGTTGCACACATTTTGCAAACCCTTTGCCCATCACGTGACAATAGGATAGCGATTGTGAATTTTATAGTTCGCACAGTATAAGTAATAAAACATCTTTATGAGAAAGTTGTTACCGTATATACTCGAGTATAAGCCGACCAGAGTATAAGCCGAGGTACCTTATTTTACCTATGAAAACCAGAAAAACTTATTGACTTGAGTATAAGCCTAGACACAACTAAGACCGATGGACAAGCAGGTAATTTTTGGCAAAATTAAACTACATTTCATTCCTTTTATTAACAGAAAGTTCCCATTTATAACCCTTTATGCTGCAATCACTACAGCGCAAAAACTAAATCCCCCCAGTGGATTTATATTACAGACATTATATTACATTTATATTACAGACATCAGCTGAGAAGAAATATACTTTCCCCTAGCAATTATACCTTTTGTTTAGTGCCTAAAACAGTGTTAAGATTGTTGCATGGGCTCCTGAGGTTTATGCAGGCAACCTTATGAATTCCATTTCCAGCTGACGTCAAACAAAGGTCCAAATTGCACCCCCTGAGAGTCTTAGAAAAATCAGACAGTCGATTTAATGTTAAAAATCAAGCCATGATGCTTAAAACATGAATTCATCTTACAATAATAAAAAAAAACCTCTGGTAGATGAAATAGATATATTAAGAAGACAGCTGCCTTACTGGTAAATTCGCTCCAATGGGAGGGGAGAGCCAGAAAGCTGCTCCCTGTAGTAGGCACCGAATGCCTTCAAAGATTTTACACCGGTGGGGCCGGGCTGCCCAGAGTTGTTAGTGGGTGGGGAAGCTGCTCTCTGCTGCTGGGCCCCTTCAAAGATTAATCGATCACTGGGGTAGGGGCCGCCCGGAGATGCTGGCAGGCAGAAGGGGAGAGCCGGGGATACTGCTTCCTGCAGCCGGCGCCCTCCAAGATTTTTTGCGGGGGGCCGACCCGGAGTTGTTACAGCCCGGAGTTGTCACGTCGCTGAGATGATGACGTCAGCCTGTGCACCACCCACACTTCAGCCGGCAGCACGACACATACTCCTTGCGCTGCTGCTCTTTCTTCACGGCGGATAAACGCCATAGTTTCTGGCTGGGAGGGGGGTGTTCCCCGTTGGCTCCTTAGGATCAGGGTCCCATGGATGGGTTGCGGGCCCCATCCGGAGTGCAGGCACAGCTACAGATCATGTGGGATTCATGATCTCTACAAATTTACCATTAAGAAGCTGTCTTCTTAATCGGTTTCATCTACCAGAGTTTTTTTTTTTTTACTGACTCGAATATAAGCCAAGGTAGGATTTTTCAGCACATTTTGGGTGCTGAAAACCTCCGCTTATACTCAAGTATATACGGTACATTTGCTCCAAAAGCTTACAACATCTTCAAACAGGTCTTAAAAGTTCACAATGGTTTATTAAGATTCACAATGTATTAAAAGCCTAATGAAGAATATTACATTGCAAACAACATAAAAATGATTATTCTTATTTGTGCACAAATTTTGAGGCAAATCTTTTTACATTTTCCCTAAGTCTACTAAAAACATAATTTAAACATTAATAAAAACAATATTTTGTATTTAACTGTAACAATTCTAAATGTATTAAGTGTAAAAACCACAAAGACCACTAATATAAACATTCACCAAGTTGATCTTATTGGACCATTTCCAGTTGATTCAGACTTATAGAGCTTTTCATATTTCTTTTGCTAGGAATTGTCAAAAAAAAAAAAGGTTTTCAGTGTGTTCTTATTTTTTAGTGCATTTTCAGCTATTTTTCCATTTAAACTTTTTAAATTTGCATCTTTTAATAAATTTCATTTGTGGTTTTAGAGAAAGTGAGTTTAGTCGTGGTTTCAAAAACATCAAAACCACTAAAATGAGAATGTTGATGAATAAGCCTCTATGAGTTGTTACCCTAAAAAAGAACTCAAGTGACCTCAAGTGACAATGTTAAAAATAGGATACAAGGATACTTAGGGGCCGATTCACTATGGGTCGAATATCGAGGGTTAATTAACCCTCGATATTCGACTAGGAACTAAAATCGTTCGACTTCGAATATCGAAGTCGAACGATTTAGCGCAAATCCTGCGATCGATCGATCGAAGGATTTTTAATTCGATCGAACGATTAAATCCTTCGAATCGAACGATTCGAAGGATTTTAATCCAACGATCGAAGGAAAATCCTTCGATCAAAAAATCCCAGGCAAGCCTATGGGGACCTTCCCCATAGGCTAACATTGACTTCGGTAGCTTTTAGCTGCCGAAGTAGGGGGTCGAAGTTTTTCTTAAAGAGACAGTACTTTGACTATCGACTGGTCGAATAGTCGAACGATTTTTAGTTCGAATCGTTCGATTTTCGTAGTCGAAGTAGCCCATTCGATGGTCGAAGTAGCCCAAAAAAACTTCGAAATTCGAATTTTTTTTAATTCGAACCCTTCACTCGAATTTAGTGAATCGACCCCTTAATTGTCAATACAAACCATAACTTTGTTACAGTGCATTGAAATTATGTTCCACCTGAACTCCTTAATAGAATAATATTTTTTTAAAACATTTGCAATAAATACATCACAATACTACCCAATAATTACAAGTTCTCACATATTCTAATTAGTGATTAGACATACCCTTTCTTATTAACCTCGGGGATAATCATGAAAATATGCAATTAATCAGAAGTCCCTATGGATTATATTTGTATTCAAACACTCTTTAATTTGAACCACAGCTGGCAATGCCAATTAACCAATGGCTCAGACAGTTACATACATTATGCACTGTATCTAAATATATTGTTTAATTCTCATGTAATATAAATAGAGCCTGACTGCCTTCTCATCATTCCTGATGTCAAAGACAAACTGTAAGTAACATTATGATACCATTTTACTTATATTCATTTTCTTTGTAACTTACAAAAATCCTAGATATGTTTACATATGTGAGTATGAGAATGAATAGAACTTGGGTGAGTTTTTATTTACTAAGATCTGTAAATAAAAATTTGTTAAATGCTGTATGGGTCTCTGTTAAAAATGTGGCAAATAGACCCCAGGCTTTCATATTTGTATATTTATTTAAATGTGACTCAGGTTGGGGAATCCTTCATGGAGAAGAACTAAAGAGTAATTTTAGATAATACTCGTAGACTGTTCCAAGCAATACCAGTCAGTAGCAGGGATAGATAGCAATACAATATGTTCTCCTGTATAAAAAGGGATATTGGAAGCATAATAAGTCTCCTTTGCAAAGCTGTGACAATATCTAGTCTTTGGTCTCCACTACCCAAAACCAAATAAGTTAACAAAGGCAACAGAAGCTCCCAGAAGGCCATCGCTGACGTCAAAAAAAAAATTTTGCCAGTGAATTTTTGCAGCAAATTCGCAAATTTATTCACTGGTAGGGATGTAGCGAACCGCCGCCGATGTGTTCGCGAACGCCGTTCGCGAACACCGGCAAAATTTGCGAACAGTTCGCGAACTGTTCGCGAACTTCGAACATCCGAAAATCGTTCGATTCGAACGATCGAAGGATTGAAATCGTTCGATCGAAGGATTTTCGTTCGAATCGAACGATCGAAGCCATTCGATCGAATGATTTCATTCGATCGAAGCCATTCGATCGAATGATTTCATTCGATCGAATGCTTCGATCGTTCGATTCGAACGAAAATCCTTCGATTTTAGCGGTCGAATGGTCGAACGATCGAACGATTTTGACGCGAACGCCTATTGGCGAACGTCGCGCGACGTTCGCGAACTTGCGGCGGACGCGAACAGTCGAAGTTCGCGCGAACTAGTTCGCCGGCGAACAGTTCGCTACATCCCTATTCACTGGTGGAAAAACGTGAATATTAGCCTCAAATTTGCGCCGGCCAAATAAATTCGCCCGTTACTAGTCACTAATGGTGTAATATAATCACATTGCACACAAGAGCATCACTTAGGGGGTTATTTATCAAGGATCAAGTTGTGTTTTACACCAAAATTCTAGCTTATTTTTTTTGGACAAAATTTACATTTTCAGTTTTAAAAAAAAAAATGTAACTCCTTCCGTGCTATCTTAAACATCAGAAAAATGTCTTTATAATGAAGGGATGTAGGCCCTGCAGCAAACAAAAAGCCTTCTTTTAAGCAAATCAAAAAGAAACAAAGGCACACTCCACTCAATGCATGTGCAAAAAATGAAAGCTTGTTTTTATTTAGGTGAGATCAAAGCAAACGTTTCTGGGATAGGCCCCTTTATCAAGTGCAGAGTGGAGTGCCTTTTATTTCATTTTCTCTTTAAAAATAACTCACAAACTCTTTAAAAAAACTCACAAAGGGTCGAATATCGAGGGTTAATTAACCCTCGATATTCGACTGGGAATTAAAATCCTTCAAATTCGAATATCGAAGTCGAAGGATTTTAGCGCAAATACTGCGATCGAACGATAGAAGGATTATTCCTTTGATCGAATGATAAAATCCTTCGAATCAAAGGATTTTAATCCAACGATCGAAGGAATATCCTTTGATCAAAAAAAGTTAGCCAAGCCTAT
This sequence comes from Xenopus petersii, assembly GCA_038501925.1. Lineage (NCBI taxonomy): Eukaryota > Metazoa > Chordata > Amphibia > Anura > Pipidae > Xenopus > Xenopus petersii. The sequence continues at coordinate 156,611,944 of CM076676.1, read as the reverse complement.
GGGGACCTTCCCCATAGGCTAACATTGAGTTCGGTAGCTTTTAGATGGTGAACTAGGGGGTCGAAGTTTTTTCTTAAAGAGACAGTACTTTGACTATCGAATGGTCGAATGGTCGAACGATTTTTAGTTCGAATAGTTCAATTCAAAGTCGTAGTCGAAGGTTGTAGTAGCCCATTCGATGGTCGAAGTAGCCCAAAAAACACTTCGAAATTCAAAGTTTTTTTACTTCAAATCCTTCACCCCTTAGTATACTCCAGCTATAGAAAATGCTGAAGTCCAAAAATACATGACTTAGGGGCAGATATATCAAAGGTCGAATTTCGAAGTGAAATATATTTCGAAATTCAACCATTGAATGGCTATACTTCGAATATCGAAGTCAAAGGTTTTTTTTTACTGAATTTGACAATTTTGCAGTCAAAGTAAAAACGTTGCTCGAACGATTTCATCGATCGATTGAACGATTTTACTTTGACTACAAAAAACTTAGAAAAATGCATTTAGAAGGTCCCCTATAGGCTAACATAGTACTTTGGCAGCTTTAATTTGGCGAACTATTGAAGTTGAAGTTTTTTTAAAGAAACAATACTTCGATTATCAAATATTTGAATATTCAAACTATTTTACTTTGAAACAAATTCTAAGTCGAAGTATACTAATCGATGATCGAAGTATCCAAAAAATTACTTTGAATTTCAAATTTTTTTACTTCGAAAATTCCCTTGAATTGACTTCGACCCTTGATAAATCTGCCCCTATAAATCTGTCAAGGTCATGTAGGAGTCAATGGCAGAGGTCCCTTAGACCATGTGAAGATGTTAACAGTCTTCATGATGTCTGAGGTTTTTTTGGAGGGTTTTTCCCTGAAAACACCCTGATTTGAGCGATTTCAGTTTTTTGCCACTGAAAACTTGATCAATTCCAGTTTTTGGGTTACTTACCCCAAACTCTCTGATTCAATTTTTTTTTTCATTTGTTTTTTCTTAAATAAGAAATCATTTGTCCTGCTGTTAAGGACAACTTAAAAGCATTGTGTTCTTTCACCTTATATAGCAAGATGACTGTAGTGGTGCTAGTAAGCAGAGATGTAGCGAACTGCCGTTTATGTGTTCGCGAACGCCGTTCGCGAACACCGGCAAAAATGCGAACAGTTCGCGAACAGTTCGCGAACTTCGAACATCCGCAAAATCGTTTGATTCGAACGATCGAAGGATTTTAATCGTTCGATCGAAGGATTTTCGTTCGAATCGAACGATCGAAGCCATTCGATCGAATGATTTCATTCGATCGAATGGCTTCGATCGTTCGATTCGAACGAAAATCCTTCGATTTTACCGGTCGAAGGAATCGAATGGTCGAATGGTCGAACGATTTTTGTTCGAATCGAACGCGAACTCGTATTGGCGAACGTCGCGCGACGTTCGCGAACATTCGGCGGACGCGAACAGTCGAAGTTCGCGCGAACTAGTTCGCCGGCGAACAGTTCGCTACATCCCTACTAGTAAGCCTTTTTTAACCTTGAGTTCTCTAGCACACGTAATTAGGATTTTGGTTATATACTTTAGAGTAGTGGAACAATTTTGTGGAGAGTTTAGAGCTCAGTTGACTTACACCTTAACATTATTTTATTGCAATCTCTAATGGAACATGATCACAATTTGTGAAAATTGATGTGAAAAAACATAAACACAAATATTTAAAAATTTTAATTTGAGCTTGAATTTTCAGGTTTTAGCCAAAAATGTAAATGAAAAAATGTTGGGGAGCTTCTATAGAAGTGGGTGGTGTACTTTCAACAATGGATTTTAAAAAAATAATAATGAAATAATGTGATTTTTTTGAGGAGGCAATCAAGATTTTGTCCACAAACAGAAATGTCAGTATGATATTTTCTCTTAAATATGCTTCAAATGATTTTTTTAAAAAAATCAAGCAATTTATATATCAAAGGCCTTATTTATCAAGAATCAAATTTATGACGCATTCGTTTTTTTCTACTTCAAATAAACTCACAATATAAAAAAAACTCAAATGTTTGCTCATTTATTAAAACATCTGAAACTATACACTTTGACTGAATACAATTGTGGAAAAATATACCTGGAATTTGTGAGTTTACAAGATCAAAAAACTCAAGTTTGTGAGTTTACCAGCCTAAAAAAAACTTGAACTAGAAAATAAATCTTGAATTAAATAAATGGCTTGAATTTTGCCCAGAACAACTTCCACTGAATTCTATATGAATGTGCAAGCTTTAAGATGTCAAAGTTTTACATTGAGGGGCACATTTACTATGGGTCGAATATCGAGGGTTAATTAGCCCTCGATATTCGACCATCAAAGTTAAATCCTTCGACTTTGAATATAGAAGTCGAAGGATTTACCGTAATTCGTTCGATCAAACGATCAAAGGAAAAATCGTTCGAACGATTCAAAGGATTTTAATCCATCGATCGAACGATTTTCCTTCGATCACAAAGTTGCCTAGAAAGCCTATGGGGACCTTCCCCATAGGCTAACAATGGTGCTCGGTAGGTTTAGGTGGCGAAGTAGGTGGTCGAAGTTTTTTTTAAAGAGACAGTACTTTGACTATCGAATGGTCGAATAGTCGAACGATTTTTAGTTTGAATCGTTCGATTCGAAGTCGAAGTCATAGTCAAAGGTCGAAGTAGCCAAATTGATGGTTGAAATTCAAAGTATTTTTCCTTCTAATCCTTCACTTGAGCTAAGTAAATGTACCCCATAGACTTTGGTGCTTATTAAATACCAACCATTTGAGTTTTTGAAAACAGAATTTGAATTTTTTGTGCAAAAAAATTCAAATTGTTACAAAAATTGTAATTTGAAAATTGATAAATCACCCCCTAAATGTATTTTCCAGTAGAGGTTCATTCATTTACTTATAAAGTCATATCATTTAAGTTTCAAAGCATAATTAAAGTAATCTCAGAGAGGTACAAACAAATCTAAGCATATGCTGAGGCTTGGTTGCAGCTTAAAATGATTATATAAAGCAATTCAAATATAAAAAGACTCCATTTTACATATATAGCAGTATAAATATTCCCATTCATATGCATACAACAATGGATACCAACTAAAGCTGTAGCATTCCATTAATACATTTGTGAGCAGTTTGTATTTGATACAATTGTTTTCTCTTTACAGATGCAGCCACTTTGGTTTGTCTGTTTGACACAGAATAACTAAACACAGATATCCCATTTATCTCATTTAACACAGAAAACTGTGTCACAACATCCCATCTAATTAAAGCATTCACCATTGTGAACAATGGAGCTTTGGTATGCTAATGAAAAGGTTAAATGCATTAAATGAGTTAAGATGACTTAAGATAACACAGTTTCTTCAATTACCCCTGAGTCATGACGCATTTAACTCACAAATCCAAGTGGCTTCATCTGTATGTTGCAGCCAAAGCCGTTGAGAAACTTGTCATTGACCATCAAGTCAACTACTTTGACAATGTGTAAAGCCAATGAGACTGAAGTAACCAATATTGTATTGCTGGGTTTCAATGATTTAAACAAGTCTAAAACTCCACTTTTCATATTTTTTTTGTTACTCTATAGTGTGATACTTTGTGGCAATGTACTTATTATATGTTTGGTGTCATGTAATGAACATCTTCAGGTCCCCATGTTCTTCTTTCTGAAACATTTAGGGTTAGCAGACATTCTCCTTACTAGTAACATTGTTCCCATGATGTTACATATCATACTCAATGAAGAAATGATTGCAGCTTTAGTTGGGTGCATATGCCAGCTTTATATTTATGGTCTTTCTACTGTGCAATGTTTCCTACTTGCACTAATGTCCTACGATAGGTACCTTGCCATCTGTTACCCACTTCATTATATTTCAATCATGAGCCTTGATGTCTGTCTCCTGTTTGTTGTGTTGTGTTGGTTATTAGTGTTTGTTTTAATAACCAGTGAAATTGTTTTGGTGTACCGATTGGATTTCTGTGGTTTTAACCAAATTGACCACTTTTTCTGTGATTTTGGCCCACTTGTAGCACTTTCTACTTCAGACACATCTGTTTTAACATTGGTGGATTTTATATATTCAGTTTTAATCATTTCTGTACCATTTATTTTCATCATTGGGACCTATGTCTGTATCTTCATAACCATCTTCAAGATGAATTCCAAGACTGGAAGAAAGAAGACGTTCTCCACCTGCAGCTCACACCTAACGGTTGTGTGCACATATTATGGGACTCAGATTATAGTTTATATGGGTCCAGCTGGGGAAAATTCCGCTAACATGAAAAAGTTTCTCTCTCTTTTGTATGTTGTTATTGCTCCATTTATGAATCCCATCATTTACAGCTTGAGGAATAAGGAGATAAGAGAAACTTTGAGGAAATATATCAAGATGGTGTAATACTTAAATAATAAATGAATGGTGACTTATATATTGTTTATTATTGTAGTTGCAAATTCTATTATAATGCACTTACATAATTTATACTGTTTAATATTGTCTTAAAGTTAAAGTTCAAATAAACTTTTATCATAGCGTAGAGATATTTGAAGACCTATTGCAATTGCTTTATTTTTATTTATTTCTCTAGTAAGTAAGTCAGTGGTCTGAAAGGAAGACTGGAAGATGATTAAGACAAGCTCTGAACAGAGGATAATGATAAATCATCATTAAACAACATCAAAATAAATATACTTTATTGCTGTTGGGGACCAGACATGATGGGGTCTTCCCAATGGTGTTCTCACAAGTCAAGGGCTATTGCTAGGTTTATCACTTGAAGACTTTGAAAAACCTTGTTCACAACCTTCCTCCACACATGCATTATGTATCAGGGTGCAAGTATACATATGGTACATGGTGCAAGTATACATATGGTACATATTAATTTATAGAAAGGAATGGCATGGGATGAGGTTATTAGGAGTGTTTAAATGAAACTTGCTAAACGAGTGACTCCTAGGAAAGGGGGAACCTGGCTGTATGTTAATCTAAAAAAACACTAGTATAAAGCTCAAGTTTAGTGTATGAAACTTTTACATGTGTTACGGCACAACACTATGGTAAAGCAGTTAGCAGATCTAAAAGATCTTTATAAGCATGTTCCACGTTGGTGATCAAAGAGATGAGGACCAAAACCAATGCAATAGTAGTTGTTTGTTGAGTACCCTCTTGGTTCAAGAGGATAGAGGAAGACCGGTGCAGGAGGACTGAGTAGGTTTTTACTTTTCTTTATAGGCAGTGCCATGAATAGACATGCATCTTCTCTCAACTTCCACTTTCACATTCACACTGTACTGTAATATGTCTTCTAGAGATCTTAAGAATTGTCCACCCTATAGTTACATAATGTTTGGCTTTCAGGTTGAGAAAGAGCAGTTTCCTTTTAAAATAGTACTTTTAGGATGCATACAGATAGCCCTGTCATATTTAATAATTCTCAAAGGGCAATGGCAACAGGGATATAGAAGGCCAAACACACAAGGTCAAAAATGCCTCAAACTTGCCCTGAATTGACTTCTAATAGAATTACCTGAAAAACCCAGACAGCAGAGCTTATATTCAGGAGAGAATCTTCTAATAAGAATTGGTGCTAGTACTTTCAGGAGATTCATAAGAAAACAATGTAGAGTGATTTCAGGCCCTTCATGTATGTGATCCCAAAAATGTAGTGGGCAAACAAAATTGCCCTGTAAACCATTGACTTATAAGAAAATAAGTCATGTGTCTTCAAATGCGCAATGTTAAACATTATTTTGTTGTATTATTAACGCATTACCATTTGTTTGCAGCTTTTAAAACAGCTTCTTAAAGGCTTAACCCCTTAACACAAAAAATTGCAGTATTGTGCTGTTCCTAGAAGATTGAATGTTAAAATGACCTATGCTGTACCCTCCATGGGCAAATCTCAGAAGCTATTATGTTGTATGCAAGCTTTTAAGTCTTTGTAAGTCGCAAATGTCATACACCTGATGGCCAACATCTGTCATTGCACAGAGGCAGAGCAGAGACACTTGCTGAGATAATGTGATTGTTTTAATGTCCTTAAAGCTGTGTTTTTAAAGATAGTCACAGTGGTGGATTAAATATCCTGCTTTATGGAAGCACTGTGATAATAATCACCAGCTACTTAGTGGCTCTGGTTACTGTTGGGGGCAGAGTTGTGATGTCATAGGTTGGGTCAGTGACATCTTGGGTTGAAATGGCAGGTGGGGCTATGACATCACACTGCTCAGTGCCAGTTGTGCAGTTTTCAAGCCCTGAAAACTGGGCTTGAGGTTTTGAACTGGACAACCCCTTAAAAAAATTGTTACTATTATCATTACAGGTTCCCTAAGTGTAACTGCTTCATCTGTGCACATACATACAATGTGTGGTCCTACACCAGGTCACTTATTATTATTATTTTACATTTATTTATATAGCGCCAACATATTTAGCAGCACTGATTATTGTTTAAAATATTTTATTTGATTTTCATATTAAACAAATGAAATCAAAATGACAACAAAAGTTATGCAGATGAAGAAAATATGTTGCAAAGGAGACAATGGCATGATAGTAGCACTGATTATTATTGTTACCATATACATGTATTGGTTTGGCCCTGTCTTTCTGGGCTATTTATGTATATTACACTATGGGCCGCAGGAAATGTAATTTTTTCACTTAGTTTTGTAATTTTTGGCAAATAATTATAAAACACTGAATATAAATTCGGTACCATTTCCTCTTATTACCCTTTAGTGTTCTGAAATACTGTGACTCATGAACTAATACCCTTTCTTATTAACCTCAGGGGATGATTCATAAAATCTTTAATTAACTGGAAGTCCCAAGTTGTAATCTTGTTTTGATGTAAATATTTGTATAATTTGAACAACAGCTGTGAATGCCAATTAGCTGACAGTTACACGCTTTATACTCTAAATATATTGTCTCACTCTCTTGGTAATATAAATTGTGTCTGACTAGCTAATCACTTCTATTCTCTAATAATGTTATTTACACTAGAACTTACTTGAGGTAAGTAGTAGCAGTATTATATGTCTACTGCACTTTACTAAAAAGTAACTAATTATTTCTGTTATATGGGTATATGTGACTGAAAAAGAGAGAATACTACAGCTGCAAAAATGTGCCTTTCATCAAAATATGTTTAAATATATGTTTTGGACAGAATGGGCAGTACAAAATACCAACTTACTGCTGTGCATTCAATATAGCTTCCTCTGCCATGTGTTTTAGATATTTGGAAAGCTAATTGTATTGAAATTGTCCTAAATGTGTGCACATACTGTATGCTGAACATGTTCCTCTAATAGACTTTTAATAATACATATATTCAGGCAGTTTATACCTTGATGCGACAAAGACAGACTAATCCTTCATGGAAGGATTAATTCTCGATAATAAACGTACCTGTAGCAAGCAATGGCAGTTATTATCAGTATGGGCCAGCAATAGAGTCTAGGCAAAGGCCTATGTGTCTAACAGCTCTTGTGATAGATGGGTGTGGGTCTTCCTATTCTTTTATATGGAAGGGGGTAATTTATAGTAGGCAAAGGGCTATGTTGTTCACAGGGAGTCTTTGATATGGTTTGGAAAGTCCTCTTGTGATTGGTCAACTTTGACTGATATGGAAATGAAGTTGACGTGTTTTGTTCTCTCCCTATGGTATTACGGGTTAGCGGCAAAGTCAAGTTGTCATAGAGGCTAGGCAAAAAGCTATGTTATTGACAGGCAGTCTTTGACATGGGTTGTAAAGGTCTCTTGTGATTGGTCAACTTTGACGGATATGGAAAAGAAGTTGACTTGGTGGGTTGTTCTCTCTCTATGGTATTACGGGATAGCGGCAATGTCAATTTGTCATAGAGGCTAGGCAAAGGGCTAAGTTATTAACAGGCAGTCTTTGACATGGATTGGAAAGTACTCTTGTGATTGGTCAACTTTGCCTGATATGGAAATGAAGTTGACTTCGTGGGTTGTTCTCTCCCTATGGTATTACGGGTTAGCGGCAAAGTCAAGTTGTCATAGAGGCTAGGCAAAAAGCTATGTTATTGACAGGCAGTCTTTGACATGGGTTGTAAAGGTCTCTTGTGATTGGTCAACTTTGACGGATATGGAAAAGAAGTTGACTTGGTGGGTTGTTCTCTCTCTATGGTATTACGGGATAGCGGCAATGTCAATTTGTCATAGAGGCTAGGCAAAGGGCTAAGTTATTAACAGGCAGTCTTTGACATGGATTGGAAAGTACTCTTGTGATTGGTCAACTTTGCCTGATATGGAAATGAAGTTGACTTCGTGGGTTGTTCTCTCCCTATGGTATTACGGGATAGCTGCAAAGTCAAATTGTCATAGATGCTAGGCAAAGGGCTATGTTATTGACAGGCAGTCATTGACATGGATTGGAAAGTCCTCTTGTGATTGGTCGACTATGACCGCTATGGAAATGAAGTTGACTTTGTGGGTTTTTCTCCCCCTATGGTATTCTGGGATAGTGGCAATGTCAAATTGTCATAGAGGCTAGGCAAATGGCTATGTTGTTGACAGGCAGTCTTTGACATGGATTGGAAAGTTCTCTTGTGATTGGTCAACTTTGCCTGATATGGTAATGAAGTTGACTTGGTGGGTTATTCTATTATTATTCAATTATTATGGAATATTGGAATATAATTATTCTATTATTATGGAATATTGGAATATGGAATATTATTCTATTATTATGGAATAGGAAAGTTGAGGCTTATTTGGCACAGCTCAAGACATGGTAATGTGTTGGAATGCCAGATCTTTTCATGGAAGGTGTTAGGTGATGACAAATTTTAATAGAGTCTAGTCAAAGGCCTATGTGTCTGACAGCTCTTGTGATAGATGGGTGTGGGTCTTCCTATTCTTTTGTATGGAAGGGGGTAATTTATAGTAGGCAAAGGGCTATGTTGTTCACAGGCAGTCTTTGACATGGATTGGAAAGTTCTCTTGTGATTAGTCAACTTTCACTGATATGGAAATGAAGTTCACTTGGTGGGTTGTTCTCTCCCTATGGTATTATGGGATAGTGGTGATGTCAAATTGTCATAGAGGCTAGGCAAAGGGCTATGTTGTTGACTGGCAGTCTTTGACATGGATTTGAAAGTTCTCTTGTGATTGGTCACTTTTGACCGATATGGAAATGAAGGTGACTTGGTTTGTTCTTCTCTCCCTATGGGATTACGGGATAGCGGCAATGTCAAATTGTCATAGCAAAGGGGAATGTTGTTGACAGGCAGTCTTTGACATGGATTGGAAAGTCCTCTTAGGATTGGAAAACTTTGCCCAATATGAAAATGAAGTTGACTTGGTGGGTTGTTCTCTCCCTATGGTATTCTGGGATAGCGGCGATGTCAAATTGTCATAGAGGCTAGGCAAAGGGCTATATTGTTGACAGGCAGTCTTTGACATGTATTGAAATGTCCTTTTGTGTTTGGTCAACTTTGACCGATATGGAAATGAAGTTGACTTGGTGGGTTTTTCTCTCCCTAGGTATTACGGGATAGGGAAGTTGAGGCTTACTTGGCACAGCTTAACACATGGTAATGTTTTGGAATGTCAGATCTTATCATGGAAGGTGTTGGGTGATGTCAAATTTTCATAGAGTCAAGGTAAAGGGCTATGTGTCTGACAGCTCTTGTGATAGATAGGTGGGTGTCTTCCTATTCTTTTGTATGGAAGGGGGTAATTTATTTATAATAGGCAAATGGCTATGTTGTTGACTTGCAGTCTTTGACTGGAAAGTCCTTTTGTGATTTATTAACGTTGACCAATATGGAAATAAAGTTCACCTGGTGGGTTTTTCTCTCCCTATGGTATTACGGGATAGCGGGGATGTCAAATTGTCATAGAGGCTAGGCAAAGGGCTTTGTTGTTGACAGGCAGTCTTTGACATGGATTGGAAAGTCCTTTTGTGATTTGTCAACTTTGACCGATATGGAAATGAAGTTGACTTGGTGGGTTTTTCTCTCCCTATGGTATTACGGGATAGTGGCAGTGTCAAATTGTCATAGAGGCTAGGCAAACGGCTATGTTATTGACAGGCAATCTTTGACATGGAGTTGAAAGTTGTCTTGTGATTGGTCACTTTTGACCGATATGGAAATGAAGGTGACTTGGTTTGTTGTTCTCTCCCTATGGTATTACGGGATAGCGGCAATGTCAAATTGTCATAGCAAAGGGCAATGTTGTTGATAGGCAGTCTTTAACGTGGATTGGAAAGTCCTCTTGTGATTGGTCAATTTTGACCGATATGGAAATGTAGCTAGCTTGGTGGGTTTTTCTTTCCCTATGGTATTATGGGATAGGGAAGTTGAGGCTTACTTGGCACAGCTCAACACATGGCGATGTGTTGGAATGTCAGAGCTTATCATGGAAGGGATTGGGTGATGTCAAATTTACATAGAGTCTAGGCAAAGGCTATGTGTGTGACAGCTCTTGTGATAGATAGATAGATGGGTGGGGGTCTTCCTATTCTTTTGTATGGAAGGGGGTAATTTATAATAGATAAAGGGCTATGTTGTTGATAGGCAGTCTTTGACATGGATTGGAAAGTCCTCTTGTGATTGGTCAACTTTGCCAGATATGGAAATGAAAACTTGGTGGGTTGTTCTCTCCCTATGGTATTACGGGATAGCGGCAGTGTCAAATTGTCATAGAGGCTAGGCAAAGTCTATGTTGTTGGCAGTCTTTGACATGGATTGGAAAGTCCTTTAATGATTGGTCAACTTTGACCGATATGGAAATGAAGTTGACTTAGAGTAGGTTGTTCTCTCCCTATGGTATTATGAGATAGGGAAGCTGAGGCTTACTTGGCACAGCTCAGCACACTGTAATGTATTGGAATGTCAGATCTTATCATGGAAGGGATTGGGTGATGTCAAATTTTCATAGAGTCAAGGTAAAGGGCTATGTTTCTGACAGCTCTTGTGATAGATGGGTGGGTGTCTTCCTGTTCTTTTGTATGGAAGGGGGTAATTTATAATAGGCAATGGGCTATGTTGTTGACTGGCAGTCTTTGACATGGATTGGAAAGTCCTTTTGTGATTGATTAACTTTGACTGATATGTGGAAAAGAAGTTGACTTGGTGGGTTTTTCTCTCCCTATGGTATCACGGGATAGCGGGTATGTCAAAGTGTCATAGAGGCTAGGTAAAGGGCTATGTTGTTGACAGGCAGTTTTTGACATGGTTTGGAAAGTTCTCTTGTGATTGGTCAACTTTGACCTATATGGAAAAGAAGTTGACTTGGTGGGTTGTTCTCTCCTTATGGTATCACGGGATAGCGGCAATGTCAAATTGTCATAGAGGCTAGGCAAAGGGCTATGTTTTCGACAGGCAGTCTTTAACATGGATTGGAAAGTCCTCTTGTGATTGGTCAATTTTGACCGATATGGAAATGAAGCTAGATTGGTGGGTTTTTCTCTCCCTATGGTTTTACGGGATAGGGAAGTTGAGGCTTACTTGGCACAGCTCAACACATAGCCATGTGTTGGAATGTCAGATCTTATCATGGAAGGGATTGGGTGATGTCAAATTTACATAGAGTCTAGGCAAAGGCTTTGTGTCTGACAGCTCTTGTGATAGATGGATGGGGGTCTTCCTATTCTTTTGCATGGAAGGGGTTAATTTATAATAGGTAAAGGGCTATGTTGTTGATAGGCAGTCTTTGACATGAATTGGAAAGTCCTCTTATGATTGGTCAATTTTGACCGATATGGAAATGAAGCTAGCTTGGTGGGTTTTTCTCTCCCTATGGTATTACGGGATAGGGAAGTTGAGGCTTACTTGGCACAGCTCAACACGTGGCAATGTGTTGGACTGTCAGATCTTATCATGAGACTGACAGTCCAATATCTCTTCTCAGCCCTTTGAAGGCATTGGTGCAGCTCCCTACTTCTTGGCCTGAAGGTTCTTCCTGATTGGTTGGTCTTCTGCTGCTATTGGTTATAGGCAGTCCCTCCAAATACCGAAGATACCCCAGCGTTTGGCCTTTCTCTCTTCCCATTGTGGGTTGTGGGGCATGCTGCTATTGGGTGTTGGGCATTCATCTTTCGAGAGAAGGCGATTCCTCATGCCGGCAACATGGCTACGAAGCTGGCGCCAGATGCAAAGAATACAGTGAGGCTGTATGTTCCCGTGGAGAAAAAATCGACTTGGGGTTTGAGACATGTCCAGAAGAAGGTGGTGGAAGGAATTTTGAATATGGAGCATGCTTCGATTTTCTGTGTCCAGGCTTTCCCACAGCAGGGTTTTTTCGACGTATCATTTTATACTATGGAATTGTTGCAGACTTGTTACCAGAGGAGTATGGAGCAAAGAAACCATCCAGACTTGGAGGGGATCACCTTTGTTGTCAGCAAATCAAGACAAAGGGTCCCCTTAACTGTTCATATGTTTAACCCTTTTGTCCGGGATGATGAAATTCAAGGCTTTTTACACAGATATTGCAGCCATGTTTCCCCTGCTGAAAAGAAAGAAAATGTGTTTGGGACTTTTAATGGTGACAGACGCTTCTGGGTGGAATTTGAGAGGGACAAAAATGGAATAGGTGGATTTTGCCATCCCCCTCAATCTTTCTCTATTGGAAGTAATCGAGGGTTCCTCTTTTATCCAGGACAACCTACCTTTTGCCGTTACTGTTTTAGTTTCGGTCATACAAAAGAGGAATGTGAAGTGGGCCAGGTATGTCGCAATTGTTTTAAGCCTGGTCATAAGACTTTGGATTGTGTTGCTGCAAGGAAGTGTCACTTTTGTGGCTCATGTGACCATCTTGCGAGACAGTGTCCCACAAGCAGGACATATGCTGATGCCCTTCGTGGGAATGTTGAACAACCTGTTTTGGGTCCTGTAGAAGTGATTCCAGCAGCAGAGGAGGAACAGCTACAGGATCAGGTGGAGGAGGTAGTGGAGGTGGCGGATCCAGTCCCTGACATGTTATGTGGAGAAGGTGAAGGGGATATTCTGCCTGAGGATGTTGTTCCTGACCCAATGGGTATAGATCCGGGCCTAGTGGAAATGGAAGTGGACAAGTCCTCCCTTAAGAGGAAAGGCCCTGATTCTACTGCTGGGAGTAGCCTTATTGGAAGCGTGTCGGACTCTGAAGATGGTGTGGCGGATGAGTCGTCAGCTACTATTGACTCTGATTCTTCTGCTGCTGTATCTTCGTACCTGGACAAAGGCAAAGTGACAGAACTAACAAAGACTTTGGTTTTTCAAAAGTCCGAAGGAGATTCCTCAAAAAAATCCAGGAAAGAGGAAGGGCAGAGGGATGGAGATATGAGAGGTGTTGAATCTGCTACAAAAAAACTTGGTGGTGTTGGGCATAAAACAAAAGCCATGGGTGTGCAAAAGAAAAAATGAATGTTGTTTATAGAAAATGCTTTTCCCCCTTTTTTTCAATCTAAATGCCTTTGAAAATAGGCTCAATTAATGTAAGAAGCATTAGATCTGCAAACAGAAGGGCTGCTATTTTTTATTTTTTGGCTTTAACCAATTTAAGTATAATTTGTTTGCAGGAATGTGCTATTTCTGAAGAACCTGTCTGTGCTAAGTGGGATCTAGGTCCTTGCGTATGGTCAACATGTAAGGAAAGAAATGGGGGTGTGGGGATTTTGTTTAGAAATAATAACTTTGTTATTAAAAAAATAATTCATATTGTCCAAGGCAGGGCATTGCTGGTTTACTTTGAGTATGGGGATTTTTTGTTTAAGCTTATTAATGTTTATGCACCTGCCAAGAGAAAAGAAAGAATTGTTGTATTTGAACGTTTACGATTTTTCTTAGGAGGACAAGAGAACCTTATTTTGGTTGGGGACTTTAACCTTTTCGCTGCCAGACAATTTGGCTGATTTGGTACATCTATTGCCAGACCATTTTTGAACATTTTGTACTCTTTCACTTTAAGAGCATTTCCTGGGGGGGTGTTTTAGTTTAACCAGGGAAACAATATATGTTTTTTTTCAGGACAACCTGAGCTTTCAAAATATGCTAGAATTTTTGTGTAATTCAACTTCTGAAAAAAAATATAGGCTTCAAAGTGCCTAATAAAATGAAAAAAATCAGGTTTCACATAGTACAATTACATATATCAGAAACATCATTTATTTTATGTACGAGAACACAGCAGATTTGGAAAGGTCTATGTCTCATGAACGCAACAATACCAAATATATATAGTTTTATTGAGATTTCTCACTAATATAGATCAAAATCTACAAGCAGTAAACTAGCAAATTTCCAAAGCACCGCTCCACAAAACGGCATACTTCTGATTTCAAGGCCAAACATTCCACTAACAGTAGGTTCACCCCAGAAAACTATATATTTTCAGAAAGTACACATTCCCCCGAATCTAAATTGGGCATGCATGTCTTTCTACCCCAAAGCACCAAGCCACAAATCTTTCCTAAATTTGCCAATTTTGGGGACATTTCCAAAAATCACCTCAAAACTTCCACCCTGCAGCATCTTATATCGAACATACTATTGGTTAACAAGACAAATGACCCCAAATATAAAAGCCTAGGGTCCGCTGAACAGTTTGGTGCCCAATATGTATAGGTGTACCTAAGCACGTGGCAAATAGGGGCCTCAAAAGGAAGACCCCCATTTAGTCTATCATTTCAGGTGCTGCAAAATCAACACATTTACATCATTTTGGGGTGGGCAAAGGTAGGAAACAGTACGTTCACCCCAGAAAACTATATATTTTCAGAAAGTACACATTCCCCCGAATCTAAATTGTGTATGCATGTCTTTCTACCCCAAAGTACCAAGCCGCAAATCTTCCCTAAATTTGCCAATGTTGGGGACATTTCCAAAAATCACCTCAAAACTTCCACCCTGCAGCATCTTATATCGAACATACTATTGGTTATCAAGACAAATGACCCCAAATATGAAAGCCTAGGGTCCGCTGAACAGTTTGATACCCAATATGTATAGGTGTACCTAAGCACGTGGCATATAGGGGCCTCAAAAGGAAGACCCCCCATTTGGTCTGTCATTTCAGGTGCTGCAAAATCAACACATTTACATCATTTTGGGGTGGGCAAAGGTAGAAAAAAGTACGTTCACCCCAGAAAACTATATATTTTCAGAAAGTACACATTCCCCCGAATCCAAATTGGGTATGCATGTCTTTCTACCCCAAAGCACCAAGCCGCAAATCTTTCCTAAATTTGGTAATTTTGGGGACATTTCCAAAAATCACCTCAAAACTTCCACCCTGCAGCATCTTATATCAAACATACTATTGGTTATCAAGACAAATGACCCCAAATATGAAAGCCTAGGGTCCGCTGAACAGTTTGATGCCCAATATGTATAGGTGTACCTAAGCACGTGGCATATAGGGGCCTCAAAAGGAAGACCCCCCATTTGGTCTTTCATTTCAGGTGCTGCAAAATCAACACATTTACATCATTTTGGGGTGGGCAAAGGTAGAAAAAAGTACGTTCACCCCAGAAAACCATATGTTTTCAGAAAGTACACATTCCCCCGAATCTAAATTTGGTATGCATGTCTTTCTACCCCAAAGCACCAAGCCACAAATCTTTCCTAAATTTGTCAATTTTGGGGACATTTCCAAAAATCACCTCAAAACTTCCACCGTGCAGCATCTTATATCGAACATACCATTCGTTGTCAAGACAAATTACCCCAAATATGAAAGCCATGGGTCCGCTGAACAGTTTGGTGCCCAATATGTATAGGTGTACCTAAGCACGTGGCAAATAGGGGCCTCAAAAGGAAGACCCCCATTTAGTCTATCATTTCAGGTGCTGCAAAATCAACACATTTACATCATTTTGGGGTGGGCAAAGATAGGAAACAGTACGTTCACCCCAGAAAACTATATATTTTCAGAAAGTACACATTCCCCCGAATCTAAATTGGGTATGCATGTCTTTCTACCCCAAAGTACCAGGCCGCAAATCTTTCCTAAATTTGCCAATGTTGGGGACATTTCCAAAAATCACCTCAAAACTTCCACCCTGCAGCATCTTATATCAAACAAACTATTGGTTATCAAGACAAATGACCCCAAATATGAAAGCCTAGGGTCCGCTGAACAGTTTGATGCCCAATATGTATAGGTGTACCTAAGCACGTGGCATATAGGGGCCTCAAAAGGAAGACCCCCATTTAGTCTATCATTTCAGGTGCTGCAAAATCAACACATTTACATCATTTTGGGGTGGGCAAAGATAGGAAACAGTACGTTCACCCCAGAAAACTATATATTTTCAGAAAGTACACATTCCCCCGAATCTAAATTGGGTATGCATGTCTTTCTACCCCAAAGTACCAAGCCGCAAATCTTTCCTAAATTTGGCAATTTTGGGGACATTTCCAAAAATCACCTCAAAACTTCCACCCTGCAGCATCTTATATCAAACAAACTATTGGTTATCAAGACAAATGACCCCAAATATGAAAGCCTAGGGTCCGCTGAACAGTTTGATGCCCAATATGTATAGGTGTACCTAAGCACGGGGCATATAGGGGCCTCAAAATGAAGACCCCCATTTAGTCTATCATTTCAGGTGCTGCAAAATCAACACATTTACATCATTTTGGGGTGGGCAAAGGTAGGAAACAGTACGTTCACCCCAGAAAACTATATATGTTCAGAAAGTACACATTCCCCCGAATCCAAATTGGGTATGCATGTCTTTCTACCCCAAAGCACCAAGCCGCAAATCTTTCCTAAATTTGGTAATTTTGGGGACATTTCCAAAAATCACCTCAAAACTTCCACCCTGCAGCATCTTATGTCGAACATACTATTGGTTATCAAGACAAATGACCCCAAATATGAAAGCCTAGGGTCCGCTGAACAGTTTGATGTCCAATATGTATAGGTGTACCTAAGCACGTGGCATATAGGGGCCTCAAAAGGAAGACCCCCCATTTGGTCTGTCATTTCAGGTGCTGCAAAATCAACACATTTACATAATTTTGGGGTGGGCAAAGGTAGAAAAAAGTACGTTCACCCCAGAAAACCATATGTTTTCAGAAAGTACACATTCCCCCGAATCTAAATTTGGTATGCATGTCTTTCTACCCCAAAGCACCAAGCCACAAATCTTTCTTAATTTGTCAATTTTGGGGACATTTCCAAAAATCACTTCAAAACTTCCACCCTGCAGCATCTTATATCGAACATACCATTGGTTGTCAAGACAAATTACCCCAAATATGAAAGCCATGGGTCCGCTGAACAGTTTGGTGCCCAATATGTATAGGTGTACCTAAGCACGTGGCAAATAGGGGCCTCAAAAGGAAGACCCCCATTTAGTCTATCATTTCAGGTGCTGCAAAATCAACACATTTACATCATTTTGGGGTGGGCAAAGATAGGACACAGTACGTTCACCCCAGAAAACTATATATTTTCAGAAAGTACACATTCCCCCGAATCTAAATTGGGTATGCATGTCTTTCTACCCCAAAGTACCAGGCCGCAAATCTTTCCTAAATTTGCCAATGTTGGGGACATTTCCAAAAATCATCTCAAAACTTCCACCCTGCAGCATCTTATATCAAACAAACTATTGGTTATCAAGACAAATGACCCCAAATATGAAAGCCTAGGGTCCGCTGAACAGTTTGATGCCCAATATGTATAGGTGTACCTAAGCACGGGGCAAATAGGGGCCTCAAAAGGAAGACCCCCATTTAGTCTATCATTTCAGGTGCTGCAAAATCAACACATTTACATCATTTTGGGGTGGGCAAAGATAGGAAACAGTACGTTCACCCCAGAAAACTATATATTTTCAGAAAGTACACATTCCCCCGAATCTAAATTGGGTATGCATGTCTTTCTACCCCAAAGCACCAAGCCACAAATCTTTCCTAAATTTGCCAATTTTGGGGACATTTCCAAAAATCACCTCAAAACTTCCACCCTGCAGCATCTTATATCAAACAAACTATTGGTTATCAAGACAAATGACCCCAAATATGAAAGCCTAGGGTCCGCTGAACAGTTTGATGCCCAATATGTATAGGTGTACCTAAGCACGGGGCATATAGGGGCCTCAAAAGGAAGACCCCCATTTAGTCTATCATTTCAGGTGCTGCAAAATCAACACATTTACATCATTTTGGGGTGGGCAAAGGTAGGAAACAGTACGTTCACCCCAGAAAACTATATATTTTCAGAAAGTACACATTCCCCCGAATCCAAATTGGGTATGCATGTCTTTCTACCCCAAAGCACCAAGCCGCAAATCTTTCCTAAATTTGGTAATTTTGGGGACATTTCCAAAAATCACCTCAAAACTTCCACCCTGCAGCATCTTATATCGAACATACTATTGGTTATCAAGACAAATGACCCTAAATATGAAAGCCTAGGGTCCGCTGAACAGTTTGATGCCCAATATGTATAAGTGTACCTAAGCACGTGGCATATAGGGGCCTCAAAAGGAAGACCCCCCATTTGGTCTGTCATTTCAGGTGCTGCAAAATCAACACATTTACATCATTTTGGGGTGTGCAAAGGTAGAAAAAAGTACGTTCACCCCAGAAAACCATATGTTTTCAGAAAGTACACATTCCCCCGAATCTAAATTTGGTATGCATGTCTTTCTACCCCAAAGCACCAAGCCACAAATCTTTCCTAAATTTGTCAATTTTGGGGACATTTCCAAAAATCACCTCAAAACTTCCACCGTGCAGCATCTTATATCGAACATACCATTGGTTATCAAGACAAATGACCCCAAATATGAAAGCCTAGGGTCCGCTGAACAGTTTGATGCCCAATATATATAGGTGTACCTAAGCACGTGGCATATAGGGGCCTCAAAAGGAAGACCCCCCCATTTGGTCTGTCATTTCAGGTGCTGCAAAATCAACACATTTACATCATTTTGGGGTGGGCAAAGGTAAAAAAAAGTACGTTCACCCCAGAAAACCATATATTGTAGGAAAGTACACATTCCCCCGAATCTAAATTGGGTATGCATGTCTTTCTACCCCAAAGCACCAAGCCGCAAATCTTTCCTAAATTTGGCAATTTTGGGGACATTTCCAAAAATCACCTCAAAACTTCCACCGTGCAGCATCTTATATCGAACATACTATTGGTTAACAAGACAAATGACCCCAAATGTGAAAGCCTAGGGTCCGCTGAACAGTTTGATGCCCAATATGTATAGGTGTACCTAAGCACGTGGCATATAGGGCCCCAAAAGGAAGACCCCCCATTTGGTCTGTCATTTCAGGTGCTGCAAAATCAAGACATTTACATCATTTTGGGGTGGGCAAAGGTAGGGAACAGTACGTTCACCCCAGAAAACTATATATTTTTAGAAAGTACACATTCCCCCGAATCTAAATTGGGTATGCACGTCTTTCTACCCCAAAGCACCAAGCCGCAAATCTTTCCTAAATTTGGCAATTTTGGGGACATTTCCAAAAATCACCTCAAAACTTCCACCTGCAGCATCTTATATCAAACAAACTATTGGTTATCAAGACAAATGACCCCAAATGTGAAAGCCTAGGGTCCGCTGAACAGTTTGATGCCCAATATGTATAGGTGTACCTAAGCACGTGGCATATAGGGCCCCAAAAGGAAGACCCCCCATTTGGTCTGTCATTTCAGGTGCTGCAAAATCAAGACATTTACATCATTTTGGGGTGGGCAAAGGTAGGGAACAGTACGTTCACCCCAGAAAACTATATATTTTTAGAAAGTACACATTCCCCCGAATCTAAATTGGGTATGCACGTCTTTCTACCCCAAAGCACCAAGCCGCAAATCTTTCCTAAATTTGGCAATTTTGGGGACATTTCCAAAAATCACCTCAAAACTTCCACCTGCAGCATCTTATATCAAACAAACTATTGGTTATCAAGACAAATGACCCCAAATGTGAAAGCCTAGGGTCCGCTGAACAGTTTGATGCCCAATATGTATAGGTGTACCTAAGCACGTGGCATATAGGGCCCCAAAAGGAAGACCCCCCATTTGGTCTGTCATTTCAGGTGCTGCAAAATCAAGACATTTACATCATTTTGGGGTGGGCAAAGGTAGGGAACAGTACGTTCACCCCAGAAAACTATATATTTTTAGAAAGTACACATTCCCCCGAATCTAAATTGGGTATGCACGTCTTTCTACCCCAAAGCACCAAGCCGCAAATCTTTCCTAAATTTGGCAATTTTGGGGACATTTCCAAAAATCACCTCAAAACTTCCACCTGCAGCATCTTATATCAAACAAACTATTGGTTATCAAGACAAATGACCCCAAATGTGAAAGCCTAGGGTCCGCTGAACAGTTTGATGCCCAATATGTATAGGTGTACCTAAGCACGTGGCATATAGGGCCCCAAAAGGAAGACCCCCCATTTGGTCTGTCATTTCAGGTGCTGCAAAATCAAGACATTTACATCATTTTGGGGTGGGCAAAGGTAGGGAACAGTACGTTCACCCCAGAAAACTATATATTTTTAGAAAGTACACATTCCCCCGAATCTAAATTGGGTATGCACGTCTTTCTACCCCAAAGCACCAAGCCGCAAATCTTTCCTAAATTTGGCAATTTTGGGGACATTTCCAAAAATCACCTCAAAACTTCCACCTGCAGCACCTTATTTCATACATACTATTAGGTATCAAGATAAATCACCCCAAATATGAAAGCCTGTGCTCCTCTGAACAGTTTGATGCCCAATGTACATAAGATTATCGAAGTACATGGCATGTAAAGACCCCAGAATCTACCTTTTGCATACTTATTTGATGTCTTACATTTACACTAATTTCCAAACATTACCAGTTTTATATGGGATAAAAGCTACAAAAAGTTATGGTAACCCCTAAAAGCCATATTTTTGGAAAGTACACATTCTGACGAATCTAAAATGGGTAATTATGTCTTTCTACTCCAAACTACCTTACTGAAAAGCTACGCTAAAGGCAGTGGTTTTTATGACGTTTCTGAAAACTGTGTAAAAATATTGCAATTGGTCGCATTTATCTCACCCAATTTGTTACATACAATTGTAAAACTCCCTAAATATTGACGCCAAGGGTCTACTGAACAGTTTGATGCCCAATATGCATAGATATACCAAAGCAGCTGGCATGTGCGGACCCCCAAAAAATTTGTGTATTTGAATTTTCTCCGCTGTCTTTTCACCTTCTGTGAAGAATGGCCCGTGACTGTGTATTATTTGCCAAAAGACCCTCCTAACAGCACGTAGACCCCCAAAACCATATATGTTTGGAAAGTACACATTCTGAGGAATCTAAAATGGGTAATAATGTCTTTCTACTCCTAACTACCTTACTGCAAAGCTAGGCTAAAGGCAGCGGTTTTTATGACATTTCTGAAAATTTTCTAAAATATTGCAATTGGTCACATTTATCTCACCCAATTTGTAACATACAATTGTAAAACACCCTAAATATTGACGCCAAGGGTCTACTGAACAGTTTGATGCCCAATATGCATAGATATACCAAAACAGCTGGCATGTGCGGACCCCCAAATAATTTGTGTATTTGAATTTTCTCCGCTGTCTTTTCACCTTCTGTGAAGAATGGCCCGTGACTGTGTATTATTTGCCAAAAGACCCTCCTAACAGCACATAGACCCCAAAACCATATATGTTTGGAAAGTACACATTCTGACGAATCAAAAATGGGTAATTATGTCTTTCTATTCCAAACTACCTTACTGTAAAGCTACGCTAAAGGCAGCGGTTTTTATGACATTTCTGAAAATTGTCTAAAAATATTGCAATTGGTCGCATTTATCTCACCCAATTTCTTACATACCATTGTAAAACGCCCTAAATATTGACGCCAAGGGTCTACTGAACAGTTTGATGCCAAGTATGCATAGATATACCAAAACAACTGGCATGTGCAGACCCCCAAATAAAATTAGTGCATTTGAATTTTCTCCGCTGTCTTTTCACCTTCTGTGAAGAATGGCCCGTGACTGTGTATTATTTGCCAAAAGACCCTCCTAACAGCACGTAGACCCCAAAACCATATATGTTTGGAAAGTACACATTCTGACGAATCTAAAATGGGTAATTATGTCTTTCTACTCCTAACTACCTTACTGCAAAGCTACGCTAAAGGCAGCGGTTTTTATGACATTTCTGAAAATTGTCTAAAATATTGCAATTGGTCACATTTATCTCACCCAATTTGTAACATACAATTGTAAAACACCCTAAATATTGACGCCAAGGGTCTACTGAACAGTTTGATGCCCAATATGCATAGATATACCAAAGCAGCTGGCATGTGCGGACCCCCAAATTATTTGTGTATTTGAATTTTCTTCTCTGTCTTTTCACCTTCTGTGAAGAAAGGCCCGTGACTGTGTATTATTTGCCAAAAGACCCTCCTAACAGCACATAGACCCCCAAAACCATATATGTTTGGAAAGTACACATTCTGACGAATCAAAAATGGGTAATTATGTCTTTCTATTCCAAACTACCTTACTGTAAAGCTACGCTAAAGGCAGCGGTTTTTATGACATTTCTGAAAATTGTCTAAAAATATTGCAATTGGTCGCATTTATCTCACCCAATTTCTTACATACCATTGTAAAACGCCCTAAATATTGACGCCAAGGGTCTACTGAACAGTTTGATGCCAAGTATGCATAGATATACCAAAACAACTGGCATGTGCAGACCCCCAAATAAAATTAGTGCATTTGAATTTTCTTCTCTGTCTTTTTACCTTCTGTGAAGAATGACCCATGACTGTGTATTATTTGCCAAAAGACCCTCCTAACAGCACATAGACCCCCAAAACTATATATGTTTGGAAAGCACACATTCTGACGAATCTAAAATGGGTAATTATGTCTTTCTACTCCAAACTACCTTACTGTAAAGCTACGCTAAAGGCAGCGGTTTTTATGACATTTCTGAAAATTGTCTAAAATATTGCAATTGGTCACATTTATCTCACCCAATTTCTTACAAACAATTGTAAAACATCCTAAATATTGATGGCAAGGGTCTACTGAACATTTTCATGCCCAATATGCATAGATATACCAAAGCAACTGGCATGTGCGGACCCCCAAAAAAATTGTGTATTTGAATTTTCTCCGCTGTCTTTTCACCTTCTGTGAAGAATGACCCATGACTGCGTATTATTTGCCAAAAGACCCTCCTAACAGCACATAGACCCCCAAAACCATATATGTTTGGAAAGCACACATTCTGACGAATCTAAAATGGGTAATTATGTCTTTCTACTCCAAACTACCTTACTGCAAAGCTACGCTAAAGGCAGCGGTTCTTATGACATTTCTGAAAATTGTCTAAAAATATTGCAATTGGCCGCATTTATCTCACCTAATTTCTTATATAGAATTGTAAAACACCCTAAATATTGACGCCACGGGTCTACTGAACAGTTTGTTGCCCAATATGCATAGGTATACCAAAGCAGCTGGCATGTGCAGACCCCCAAATAAAATTAGTGCATTTGAATTTTCTTCTCTGTCTTTTCACCTTCTGTGAAGAATGGCCTGTGACAGCATATTGAGCCACAATACCCTCCTAACAGCACATAGACCCCCAAAACCATATATTTTTAGAAAGTACACATTCTGACGAATACAAAATAGGTAATTATGTCTTTCTACTCCAAACTATCGTACTGCAAAGTTACGCTAAGGCAGCGTATGACATTTCTGAAAATTGTCTTTTCGCCTTCTGTGAACATAAAGCAGTGACTGTATATTGTGCCACAAGACCCCCTAACAGCACAAGACCCCCCCAAAAAACATACATTTTTGTAAAGTACACATTTTGACATATACAAAATTGCAACAACAAAAAAAAGCCTGAAAAGAAAAAGAATACAGCTAACTTAGTAAAATGTGTATTGTGTATTTGTACATGCATGTAATTAGTATGTAAATGTGTGTATAACTGTAAAATAAATGTTACTTACAGTTCTGATGTCCAGCAGGGTCCTGGGCAGCTAAGGGGGGGGCCCTAAAGCAGAGTGCACGCAGCAGGAAGCAGCAGGCTGGCTGGAACTGGCAGAGGAGACGCAGCACAAGGAGCAGACACGTGTCTGCATAACTGTAGACGGGTCCTGCGACGATCGCAGGACCCACGTGGCCTCCCCCTCCTCTCCCTCTGCTCGTTGCCTAGGGGGTGGGGAGAGTAAAAAATCCCTCTGCTGAAGCGGCAATCGCCGCAGATGCAGAGAGGAGCAGAGGAGAGGAGAGGCAGCACAAGCAGCAGACACGTGTCTGCATAACTGTAGACGGGTCCTGCGACGATCGCGTCGCAGGACCCACGTGACCTCCCCCTCCTCTCCCTCTGCTCGTTGCCAGGGGGTGGGGAGACTAATGGAACTCTCTGCTGAAGCGGCAATCGCCGCAGATGCAGAGAGGAGCCCTTTAAAGCCAAGAACGTAGGTACTACGTGCTTGGCAGTTAGGGCTTTTCCCTGCAAGAACGTAGTACCTACGTTCTTGGCAGGTAAAAGGTTAATTGTGTGTTACGTGATGGTGATAGGAAATTTTTGGGGGGAGATGGTGGGGGGATGGATAAGTCCAGTAAAATCTTATCAGAAATGGTGGGTCTTTTTGGGTTAAAAGATGCATATAAAATTGCAGGAAATGAATCTAACAAATTTACCTTTTTTTCTGAAAATGGTGATGTTTTGTCAAGAATTGATTTTTGTTTTTTTTCTAGGTCAATAGAGATTTTAAGTTTTGAAGTGGAGAAAATGTCCTTCACAGATCATGGATGTGTGAAAGTATGTATACATATAGATGGTGAGAAAGAATTTGGAAGGGGCGTATGGAAGTTAAATATTTCTTTGCTGGAGGATGAAAATATAAAGAATGAATATAAAGTGTGGTTTGGGAAATGGGAAAAAAGGCGTGGGTTTTTTATAATGTGTGTGAATGGTGGGAGTGGGTAAAAAGAGAAACAAAACGTTTCTTTGTAAAAAAAGGGGCTGAAAGAGTGAGGTGTGAGAGAGAAGATTTTGAGATGTGGCAAAAAAGGTTACAGTATTTGGAAGAATTACGTGCTTTAGGTGAGGATGTAAAATATGAGATTCAAGAGGCCAAAGAACGTGTTAAAAAATTTTTTGATGCTAAGGGAAAGAAAATAATTGTGCAAGCTAGAATGGTGGTGAAAGATTTGGATGAAAAGTGTACAGATTTTTTCTTTAAAAAGGTTTATGGAAAAAGGGTGGGTATGACATGTTTGCTGAGTGATAGTGGTGATGAAGTACATGGGAATACTGAAGTATTAAAAACAGTAAAAGATTTTTATCAAGATTTGTATACCGGGAAAAAACAAGATAAAAGTTTGGAGAATGAGTGTTTGTCAGTGATTGAAGATGCTTTATCTATCGAAGATAAGGAAAATTTGTGTGAGGATTTGGGAAAAGAAGAAATTGAGGAATGTATGAAAAGTATGAAAAAAAAGAAGGTGCCGGGGAAGGACGGTTTGCCTGTTGAGTATTATTGTGAATTTTGGGATATGATTAGTAGGTATGTGTTTGAAATATGTAAGATGGTACTAGAGGATGGAAGGTTATCTGAAAGTATGAGAGAAGGTTTGATAGTGTTATTGCATAAAAAGGGTGATAAAAAGAATTTAAAGAATTGGAGACCTATCACGTTATTAAATACTGATTATAAGATTATTGCTAGGGTGATAAAAAATAGACTAAGAGGAGTGATTGGTAAGATGATAGGTGAGGAACAGGTATGTGGAGTGCCAGGGAGACAGGTTGGAGAATGTTTGTGTTGTTTGAGAGATACGGTATGGTATGCAAGAGAAAGGAATCAAGCTGTGGCAATTGTGACTGTGGATTTTGAAAAGGCATTTGATAGGGTTGTGCATGATTTTATGTTTAAAGTTTTGGAAAGAATGGGGTTGCCTGAGAGGTTTTTGGCATGGATTAAATGTTTGTATAGAGATTTGGTAAGTATGGTTCAAGTTAATGGTTTTTTGACTGAGGGTTTTGGGGTTGAATCGGGTGTAAGACAGGGATGTCCTTTGTCCCCAATGTTGTTTATTTGTACAATTGAACCCTTGTTGCGTGTGATTATGAGGGATAAAGTTTTGCGTGGGATTGAAGTGCCAGGAAGTGGTGGAAGAGATTTGCGTGTGATTGCGTACATGGATGACGTAACTTTGGTGTGTAAGTCGCAGGCTGCTTTGAGAAGAACAAGGTTGCTAATAGAATGTTTCTGTATGGTAAGCGGTTTTAAAGTAAATCTGGATAAAAGTGTATGTAAAAGTTTTGGAGCATGGGCAGAAATTGATTTGAGTGGTTGGAAGGTATGTAGAGGTGGGATAAAAGTGCTTGGAGTCGTTTTTGATTTAGATATGAGAGGATATGAAAGCTGGCAGAGGGTAGATGAGCGAATTAAACAAAAATTTAATTTTTGGACTCTAAGGTCTTTAACTATGGAGGGGAAAATTTTGATTATAAAAGCGGTTATTATGCCTATTTTGTTATATATTAATATGGTCTTTCCACCTACAGATAAAGTTTTACGTAGAATTATTCGGTCCATTTTTTGTTTCCTGTGGAATTCCAAAATGGAAAGATTAAAAAGAGAGAAAGTGATGAAGAAGAAATTGAATGGAGGAAAAGGGATGGTTAATGTGGAACTTTTTTTGGCTGTCAAGTATGTAAGTATGTGTGTGAACTTGAGTAAGAAAGAAAGTCTGGCTGGATATATGGTGAGATATGTTGGGGGGAGTGTTTTGAGAAGATATGGTTTATGTACTGTTGACCTGAGGAAGCCCGTATGTTTTGAAGCACCTTGGTTTTATGTGAGAATGGGAAGATGTATAAGACGGAATGGTTTGGAAAGTGTAAGTGCAGAATCTTGGTGTGAAAAAAAAAGGGTTTTGAGTTTACTGGATGCTAAAGAAGAGATGGAAGGAGTGGATGGATTGACTTTTGATGAAAGCAAGACTGTATGGAAAAACATTTGTAAAAAAGAATTGACAAATAGACAGAAAGATTTGGCGTGGATGTGTGTAAAATCATGTCTTCCAACTAGAGTGTTTCAAAGAAGGAGAAACCTTATAAATAACGAACAATGTCCCAGAGAGACCTGTGGAGGAACAGAGCATATACCACACATATTTTGGGAATGCGGATACGCAAAAGAAGTGTGGAGTCGTTTGAAAAATCTGATAAAAGGTTTAACAGATGTTGAATGTCTGACGTATGAAATGGTTATGTTTGGTTTGTGTGGACTGAATCATGATAAAGCTAGAGTGTTATGGTTCTTAGTGAATTGTGTGAAAGAAACTTTGTGGGATTCTAGAAATCTATATGTATTTAAACAATGTGAAATTAATGTGAATGATTGTATAAGTTTGATTTGGGCAAGACTTTTCCTTTATGTAATTAGTGACAAGAGGAAACTTGGTTATGATGCTGAAGGAATTTGGAAAACAAAAAAAAAGGAAATCATGGATTTTTTCTTAATGTCCTTTTGCTTTTTCCATGTTTTGTTCAATGACTGTGAAAATTTTGTGTGAAATGTATTTTTGATTTTGTATAATTTTAATAGAGTCTATGCAAAGGGCTTTGTGTCTGACATTTCTTGTGATAGATGGGTGTGGGTCTTCCTATTCTTTTATATGGAAGGGGGTAATTTATAGTAGGCAAAGGGCTATGTTGTTCACAGGGAGTCTTTGATATGGATTGGAAAGTCCTCTTGTGATTGGTCAACTTTGACTGATATGGCAAAGAAGTTGACTTGGTGGGTTGTTCTCTCCCTATGGTATTACGG